>JAKSZT010054052.1:6372797-6526091 GCA_026826555.1 Tolypeutes matacus | reverse complement strand
TGGGTAATCTAAGCACCTCTTAAAATATATGTATATATATATATATAAATAACATTTTTGTAAGCAAAAAAAGAAAATGCTTTATGTACCCCAAACAGACCTTCACTGGAAGAATGTCTAAATAGTGTTGCCAACTCTTTTCACATCATGTCATATATGGAAAATGTTTTTATGGAAGGCCCAGGATAACAGAAAAAAAAAAAACTGGTTTTGTAGTGGAGGTGAGGGGAGTCTGCCCTGAGGGACCTGGCCGGCCCAAACCTATCCCTGCTGCCCTGGGGTCTGAAGGAATCAATGTTATACACATCCCACTTACAGGAGAGTAGCTGCAAAGCTCTCCTCAAAAAGATACATTTCAGGATAAAAAGACACTGAATTCAGAAGGAAAAGCTGGGTTGGAAGAAGAAACGGTGAACCAAAGAAAATGGGAAATATGAATAAGTATAAACATGAACTTACTAAATAAAACTATAATAATATCAATTATTGCTACTAATACAACCAGGGAAGGGGAAAGGATGTGGGATAAAAATACTGGAGAATAATATCTATTTAATAATATCTAAATTTAAAAAGTATAAGGGAAATTAAAGCATACCAAGATCACTGTGTTGTCTGAGAAGATTAACATTAGACTTTGCTAATTGTGCAAACTTACATTTTAATGGCAACTACTGCAAGAGAAATATAATGTATAAATCCCAAACCAGAAGAGATGGAGTAAAGAAAACTTGTTCAACCCAGAAGAAGCAGGAAAGGGAAAGTGAAGAAAGAAAAAGCAGGGCAAATAGAAATCATAAAATAATGAAACAAATAAATTAAAAGATATTGGTGATCATAGTTAATACAAATGGAATAAACTGTCAGGTAGAGGAAACAAATATCAAAATAGATTTTATGTTCCAGCCAAAATGCCCACTTGACACCCTCACACTTTCTAACATGCCAAGTAATTCCTATCTTCCTGAACAAACACATCACACCTCTCAAATTCCTGACTGTCTTTATTCAAACATGATCTCTATGACCTCAACCTTTTGATTTTTTATTTTTTTAAGGAAGTACCAGGAATTGAACCCAGGACCTCATACATGCAAAGCAGGAGCTCAATCACTGAGCTATACCTGCTCCACTGATCTTTTATTACTGACATTTTCTCCCAGGACTCTCACCCATTGTCTTATACTCTCTCAACAAATCCCCATAGAGCACTTTAAAGTTTACAAATCAAATAACTAGTTTGTTGGGGATTTTTCATTTGATCCTCATAAAAATCCTCTGAGATGATGACAAAGGTCAGAGGAACTGACTGGGTGGGGGCAGGATGGAGCCCTGTGGGATGATGGAGATGCCAGTAACCACAGCGGTTACTCAGATGTAGACATTTGTACAAATGCAACAAACTATAACCTTAAGACATGTATACTTTATTGTGTCTTATACCTTAACAAGGAGGTAAAAAATATTTTTTAATTTTAAAAATCCCATAAGGTAGTGAGAGGAGCAGCTCCATTTTATAGTTAAAGAAACAGGGAGCTCATGGCTTACTCTGTCCAAGGTCACAAAACTAGAAAGCAACTGAATGACAGTTAGAACCCTATTCAGGGTTCTTGCCATCATGCCACATTGCTTTTCACCATCACCACCCCTCACCCCTTACTGGGGGCTCCTGCTATGAGCTCAGCTCTCCAAAGTCACAGTGAAGCAAATAACTTAAAAAAAAAAAAAAAAATAGCCATCCTGCCTTCTCCCAAATTTCCTCTCTCATGCTATGTATTCCAGTTCTCTCTGCAGTTCCTCATATTTCATTTGTCTTCCTTTCAGTATCCTGGACTCTACTCTTGAGCATGAACATATAGAATAGTAGCCCAGGCATCTGCATTCAAATCCAGGCTCAGCCAATTACTAGCTGTGTGATCTTGGGTGAGTCACTTAACCTCTCAGTGCCTCTTATTTCCTCACTGGCGAAATGAGGGTAATTGTAATATCTCCTTCACAGCGTGGTTGTGAGGATTGAATCAGCTCATAGAATAGTGCCCAGTGCATAGTTAGCAATTATTAGAATTCTTATGATCATAATCATCACCACCTTCTCGGAAGACAAATGTGTCCTTTTCTGGTCATTCTGTGTAAATGTAGGGAGAGGTCAAGGCACCGGTGTCATAGACCGGGAACTACTAATCAAACAGAAACCCATGAGTCACGCTGGTGTCACCTGGCAGTCACAGATGATCCTAAAATGTCTAGACAGTTGGCCCACTTAGGGCTCTGTCATCCAGTGACTGGGCCCCGTAAAAGTGCAATTCCATCACACCTCATCCGCAGGGACGTTGCCTTCCTCCGCAACCATCTTCCTCAGGGCTGCCACTGTGCCAAGGATGGGCACGGCAAGGCCCACTCGCAGGAACTGCTGGCTCTTAGACAGGAAAACCAGGGTGACGCTCAAGAACCTGGAAAATAGGAAGAGGGGGCCACATCCTCAAAGGACTGACATGAACTGTCATAAAATCAACACCATTGACACTGGGTCAAGCTCCACGCTTGGGCTTCCTGACTGGAGCCCTGCACTTGAGGTACACTGTCACCAGGTGGCAGTGGATAGCCAAATTTCCTAGGGTCTCAGCTGGGAGAGCTTTACCTATGAGTTAAAATGAAAGGTATTTGAGGGAGGCGGCTGTGGCTCAATCAGTAGGGCCCCCGTTTGCCATATGGGGGGCCCCGGGTTTGGTTCCCGGGGCCTCCTGGTGGGGGCGGGCCTGCCCGCGTGGCCTGGTTGACTGACCCGGCGAGCGCAGGCAGCAGGGGCGGGGATAAATGAATGAATAAATAAAATCTTTAAAAAAAAAGAAAGGTATTTGATTCAGAAGCACCATACAGCTCTATAATCTCAAGATTCTATTTGTTAAATAAATAATCTTAAGCAAAAACAAACTTTGAAGTTTGAAAAGTCAGTCAAGCTGCTTCTTCCAGTATAATTCTCAACACTATTGATGAGGTGGTCCTTAATTGAAATTCTCCCTTGGTACTGGAATACAGTCCTTTTGTCTCCCAATTCCTCTGGATACTTTCTCTGGTCCCACTATCTCTGCCAAAACACCAAGACTTACTCCTCCAGCTCCTGTTCCCTCCTGTTCCACATAGTGCTAGCCAGACTCTGTTCTAAACACTCTAGAGAAGTGACTAATTTAATCCTCCTCTGGAGGATCTCAAGTAGGTACTATCAGTCTCCTTATTTACAGATGAGGAAACTGAGGCACAAAGAGGTTAAGTAATTATTTGCAACATACAGCTAATTGGTAGAGCTGGGATTTGAACCTGGGCAGTCTAGCTCCTAACCACGATTTGCTATACTGTGTCAGGCAGGGGCCCCAGATCACATCTATCACCAGACATTATCAGATGATGTCAATGATAAAATACAAGCCACTGTTGTGTTTGTGGTGTAGATGATGCGTGGCACAGGATTTCAGAGCAGAGAGGGAGATTAAGTTGCCAAGGAAGGCTTTAGGACAGTGTTTCCATCCTCAGCTGCATCCTAAAGATGGGAGATGCCGACAGGTAGAAGGCAAGGGAGATGGTATTTTTGGAGATGGAGAACACCTCCTACAATGAGGCAAGTACCAGGACAATCAAACTCTAGGGATGGAAGCCAAGGGGCCTGGCCTGATCACAACAGAGAACACTGAAAGAAGCGGGGAGAAGGGGAACCTAAGCATAGGATCCCTCCCAAAATGATGGCTCCGTGAAGACATTCCATATAGGTGCTCGCTAAAACTTCTTGACACTGAATTGGCCAGTTGCCATAATGGCCATTGCCAAAACGGGCTTCTGTGAAGCCCCTTGCTATGTGCCCCTTGCTTTCATGGAGCTGAGTCTCAATAACCACGCCCCTTGCCTTCTTTTCTTGTCTTCTTATCTCCCCATCAACCCTTCTTTTCCTCACCTCTCCCCCTAAAGAAACCTTTTTCCTACACCTCCACAAAGGATTTGAAAGTCAAGCAGGGAAATCATGTGGGAACAGTTTTTTCTGTTCTGCCCACATGAGAAGTGATTCAATTGGCCAGTGCCAGCTTCCAAAGGGGCCACAGATGCCCACCTGGCAACTGTGCTGGTGGACATGTCCTTCCTCGGATAGAGAAGGGACATCAGCACCTCTCACTTCGATTGTCCCATTCAACAACTCAGCATCACCCAGCTGCAAGACCCATTTCTCAAGAAATGCTGGCTGAGAAGCAGAAGAGAGAAAACGGCGGTGACAAGCCCAGGCAGTCCCTGACAGGCACAAGTACAGGTGGAAGTCGGGCTCCAAGTGCCCTCCGGGACCTCACCTACCTGGTCTGGCGTAAGGGGATGGGGAGTGACACGCAGAGGAAAGGATCGAAGGTGTTACTCTGTTTCCGGCAGTGGGGACAGGTCAGAGAGGACCTGTGAGAGAGAAGAGGAGACATGAAAGCTTAATCACGCTTGATTATCTTGAGAACAGGAAGGGAAGCTAGAGTCCCCACAAATGCAAACATAGCATGCCAACTTGCAAGCTGGAGATCTCAGAGCCTCACTGTGGCTCCGAATCACAGAGGAAGCTTTTCAAAAATGTAGATGTCCAGGCCCTGCTCCCAGAGACTGTTTCAACTGGGATAGGGTGGGACCTGGGCACGAGCATTTTTATAAGCTCCCCATGTGATGCTAGTGTTCAGCCAGAGCGGAGAGACACTGATGGGGTCCAGTCTTCTTGTTGAGCAGGTGAAGAAAGAATGAAGTTCAGAAAATAGCCGCTAATAGTAATAGCTAACATTTAAACAGCATTTACCATATACGGGGCATCGTTCTGAGTACTGTACATATATTAATCCCTTTACTACCCAGAGCAACCTTATGGGGGTAGGTACTATTATTAGCCCTGTTTTAAGGAGGAGAAAATGGAAGCACAGAGAGGTTAAGTAACTTGCCTAATGACACACAGCTCTTAAGGGACAGAGCTGGGCTCAGGCTCCAGAATCTATGTTCATCAACATTCCTGCAGTCTTTTGTGCAAGTGAGTGAGCCATTGCTTGTTTCAAAGTAGATATATATATACAGTTCTTTATATGCATCTCTGAAAGTGAAGTGCAACTTTTATAGTCCACTTGGGTGCTCCAATTTTATTTCCTTAATGGTATAATGCGTCATATTCTTCTAATATGTGAGGGATTTCTGCATGCTATGTTGCTTATCCAAAAAGCTACATTAACTTCCTTGGGAATACTCATTGATACCGCATTCAGGAGTACAAGCTCCAGATGGCCTTAACCAGGGCAAGTCAGCAAATAAACAAGAGCTGGTATCAGAACCAGTTTTCTGAGTCTCTAGAAAGCTCTAGTCCTGCTTAATTGGTTTTCTGCTGAGCAGGTAAAATAGGAAAAACAGGGACAAGCAAGAATACAAACCTCAAGGTACCCAAGACAATCTGAAGTGACCTGCTCAGTTGGAGAGAAGTTAATAGAACATACAACCATGATTTTAGAAAACACACCCTGGTTTTTTGTTTTGTTTGTTTTAGGAGGTACTGGGGACTGAAACTGGGACCTTGTACATGGGAAGCAGGTGCTCAACTACTTGAGCTACATCCACTCCCCAGACCCCAGTTTTTAATGTTCAATCACTCTCGCTGCCCCTGGTAAATTTCTTTAGGAAAAACCACAGTAACATTTTGGTAAAAGTATACAGGTAGAGAGCAGAGGGTCTGATGCTCCTGGGGTCTCCTCCATTCCTTTCCTCTTCTCCCACCTTCACCCATCGCTTCATTAGACACAGTCGAGGCCTGAAGGATGCATTTTTATCACTGGGAAATTTCCAACTCCCTGTTTCACATTTAAACAAGCATATTAAAAAGGAATATCTTTCTTTTTTTTTTTTTTGTCTCATGCTCTACTTCCCCCCCTCCCCCATCACTCTAAGCAGAAACTCTGTACTAATGATTACTTATTATTTTTAAATGCACTAAAACTAAACTGGATTGCATTTTTCTTGTATAGATGCATCACATTATACTCCACCAGGGAGCAAGAGTGTAGTTTGGAAAAGATATGGAATGACCTGATTTTATATTTACAGAATGAAGAAAATGTATTGTTTTCATAATATAAACTACAGGAAGGACATGAAATCTACCTGTTTTTCAAAAGGTGGATAAATGCTGAAAAAGTGAATGTGACAAATGAATCAGGAAAAAGAAAGAGAGGCAGCTTCACTTTTATAGAAAACTCCAGATGTTACCAGGCTCCAGCAGCACCCCAGGTGTGGCCTGAGATGTGGTCCTTTCATCCTTGCCACTCCCTCCAGAGCACAAACGGTCCTGTGCTCTTGTCCTCTCCCCAAGCACTCATGGGAAAAGGAAAGAAAATCATCCACTGCCCTTCCATTTATATTTGCTCTTT
This sequence comes from Tolypeutes matacus, assembly GCA_026826555.1. Lineage (NCBI taxonomy): Eukaryota > Metazoa > Chordata > Mammalia > Cingulata > Chlamyphoridae > Tolypeutes > Tolypeutes matacus. Next base: position 6,519,678 of record JAKSZT010054052.1, on the reverse strand, counting down.
TGGCCAAGGCGTTCTCCTTATCAAATGGCATTGATTGCAAAGCCAACCTGGTGGGCTACGACTAAAACTTTGAACTCTATTTGCTTTTTACCAGTTGCAAATGCCCAAAAATGAGTCCCAGCTTTTTTTTTTTTTTTTTTTTTTTAAGTTAGGACAGTAAAAAGAATTTATTGGGAAATGGGGAAAAGAACAGAGCTTGCTGAGAAATGGGAAAGAAGGATGGAAATACACACCGAGATTTGGTGTGGGCTCCTCTAGGCAGGGAGAGCAAGCTCTGCCTTGTGTGGTTACCTTTTAAACTGTTAACTATTCTTCCCCCTTACTAATGCTAAGAGAATGGGCCCCAGCTGTTATTAGTTACCCTACCAACGGTGGAGGGCAATGGTGAGGCCTGTTTGGAATATCCAGGGCCAAGGGGAGGTCCCAGAAAGAGAAACTGGGACCTCAAGGTTAAACTCAAGGTCTCAGAGGGGTCTGGCGGCCATGTTGCCTGTCGGCCATGTTGTAGCTTGTCTTCTCCTCCATTACCCTGTACTAACTTGCCTCAACTCCCCCCTCAGAGAGTTTACACCCTTATTCTTAAGGGGGTGCTGAGGGGTGATGGTCACTCTTCTGTAGTTATTTCCTGCTGGTTTGGGCAGTAGTCCCTGCCTGACAGGACATATAAACCTCTCTGAGCCTCAGCTTTGGACACTACTCATTCTGTACGCTGGCCTTTCACTGATTCACCCCACACAGTGTCAGGTAAGTACCTGTAAGGTACACTTCAAAGAATCCATCAGTTATAATTAAAGACTGAGATTCTTACCTTTCCATCAGCCCTTCTCCTAAACCCATTAACAAGTTCTATTGAATCTATACCCAAAACATTCCAAGCCCATCCACTTCTCTCCATGTCCATCTCTACCTCTGCAACAGTTTGAATTTGGTAAATCCCAAAGAGATCATGTTTTTGGACTAATCCATTCCTGTGGGTATGGGGCCCTTTTAATTAGATTGTCAGTGAGGTGTGACTCAGGTTGGGTCTCTGACCTTTTACCTGAGCTTTATATAGACACAGAGACACAGAGAAAGGCAGCTGCCATTTTGACCCGACCATGTGAGAGAGCAGACTTAAGGATCGCTAGGGGGAAGCGGCTGTGGCTCAATCGGTAGGGCTCCCGTTTACCATATGGGATGCCCCGGGTTCGGTTCCCGGGGCCTCCTGGTGAAGGCAAGCCCGCCCGCACAGCGTGGTTAGCTGACCCAGTGAGCACAAGCAGCAAGGGGGGGATAAATGAATAAATAAATAAAATCTTTAAAAAAAAAAAAAAAAAGGATCGCTAGGAGCCCAAGCTGAAGCACGAAGCCCCCAAGAAGCCAGGCCCACGGAGCAGCTCAAGGCTGAAGAGACTATGCTTGATGGCCCACAGCTGAACTCAAGAAGAAAGCGGAGCAGCCAAGACTGATAGAGGAAGCCTGAAAAGAGAAAAGCCCTCTGCCTGGTTGCCCAAAGCTGGGCTCCGGGACATGGTGAGCCCAGAGGGGAAGGCAGGGACCTCAGCAGAGATCGGCTGCTACCCTGGCTTACCACGTGGCAGGACCCCAGGATCACCAGTAGCTGCCTTTGGTGAGAAAGCATCTCTGATGGTGCTTTGATATGGACATTTCATAGCCTCGGAACTGTAAGATTTTTCCCAAATAAAATTCCTATTATAGAAGCCACCTCATTTCTGATACTTTGCATGGGCAGCCCTGTGGCAAACTTAAGACAACCTCTGTGGTCCCTCACTGGACAAATGCAACAGCAGCTCAACTGCTTCTACTCTTACCTCGCTTCATTGCTTGTAGCAACCAAAGTCACCCCTTAAACTGATCAGCTAGACCAACCCAGCTTTAAACTTTCCAGTGGCTTCCTGTGCATTGTGGCTAAACCCCACTCTCCTTACCCTTGGCCTGAAGCCCTGCACTGCCAGCTCCCTGCCTACCTCTCCTGCCTCACCTTCCACCCACTGACCACCTGACAGCAACACTGGCCCTTCTGTTCCTTGAACTTGCCAAGATCACTCCTACCTCGGGACCTTTGCCTTGCTCTTTCTTCTGCCTGGGATACTCTGTTGACAAGTATTTGAATGGCTGACTCCCAGTAACTCAGTTCTCAGGTCAGATGTCCCCTCTGACAAAGAAGCCCTCGCTGACCACCTGATCTAAAGTTTGCTGCCTCCCCCACCTCCTTATCGTCTCACTTATCAGGATCACAAGTTGTTTACTTGAGTATTATCCAAACACACCCCTGCCCAAAAGAATGTGAGCTCCATGAGAACAGAGGCTGGATCTTGTTCACAGCTCCATTCCCAGTACCTAGAAAAGAACCTGGTGCATAGTAGGCATGAATTAAATACCTAAAGAATAAGTGTAGTGGATGGTGGTGATGGGAGCACAACATTGTGAATGTAATTAGCACCACTGAATTAGATACTTGAAAGTGGATAAAATGGGAAATTCTAAGTTGTATATATGTTGCTACAATAAAAATTAAAAAAAAAAAAAAATAAGTAAATATAGACTGTACACCACAAAGTGAACCCTAATGGACTTTATTTATTTATTTATTTTTTTTACCGGGAGGTCCCAGGGATCGAACCCGGGTCCCTCCATATGGGAGACGGACGCCCAACCAGTTGAGCCACATCCGACCCCCAACCTAATGGACTTTAATTAATAATATAATTATAATAATATTGGTTCATCTGTTCCAAAAAAGATACCACATTAATGCCAAATGTTAATAATAGGTAAAATTGTGAGGGTGGGGGAGTGATATATCGGAACCCTGTAGTTTCTGTATGATTTTCTGTAAAACTACAACCACTCTAAAAAAATTTTTTTTAATCTTTTAAAAAAGAAATAAATAAACATTTTATAAGAATTTCTCTCTACCAGGCAGGATGTTTTCCTCCTCATTGTAACCATTGACCAAACATAATAACAGGCATGCAAATACTTGAAAGAAGGAATATGGGAGAGTAATTGGGGATGAAATGGGAAACAGGTAAAGGAGGGGGAGTGAGCAGAGAAATGAGTGAATTTGCTGTACAAGGATGCCCTTGGATGCTACCTAGAGGAAATCTTGCTGATCCTTCCCCTCTCTTCACAAACGTCTCCCCTCTGTCCTCCCTTCCCTCCTTCTAGATTTTCTTCTTTCTCTTCCTCTATTCTTCTTTTCCTCTGCCTCGTTATTTTTGCTTCTAGTAGCCTCTGCTTTGGGCGCCTGAAGATAAGACAAATGACCTACAAGGAACATTCGTGGCTGAAAGGTTGGGAGCCACCAAAATTTAGAAATGGTGGTTTAGAGATATGTACCCCAGAAAAAAACATGCTCTTAATCCATTCCTGTGGGTGTGGCCCCATTGTAAATAAGATCTCTTCAAGATGTTACTGAATCAGGTTGAGCTTTAACCCAGATGACTGGAGTCCTTTATAAGTAGAGGAAAGGCAGATGGAAAGAAAGCCACAAGGAATAGCCAGAAGCTGGTAGTCAGTGGCACCAAGAAGCCAGGAGAGGCTGCCATTTGCATTGCTATGTGACAGAAAAGCCAAGAACTAAGGGTTGCAGGCAAAAAAGCCCAGAATGCCACAGTCTTCTGGGAGAAAGCATCACCTTGATGATGTCTTGAGTTGGGACTTCTAGCCTTAAAACCATAAGCCAATAAATTCCTGTTGTTTAAACCAACCCACTGCATGGCATTTGCTTTAGTAGCCAGGAAACTGTAACACTAAGTTTCCTTTATGTATACCCCATAGTTTGTTACTGGATCCCTTAAAAAAAAATAAGTGGGTCTTTCCTCAGATAGAACAATGAATTTTGAGGTCATTTAGAAGAGATTTTTAATAACCCAATATTCTAAGCAACCAAGGGCCTGAATATCTGGTGGGGCAGAGGGCAAGAGAACTTCTCAAGTGCAGTGAATTTTCTGCTCCCATGAAAGCCAGCTTTGGCACTCTTGCAAAGTGTTTCAGAGGATATTTAGTTTTCTAAATAAATAATCACCCTCAAAGACAATGATCATATCCTATTGATTTTATCAGCCATTAATAAGTTTAATAAAAATCCTAAATCAGGACAGTTTCTTGGCAATTTTATGTGGCCTCCTCCTTTCCAAAGACAAAGAATAAATAACCTCAAGACTTAGTGGGCAGGAAGCATGGAAGTAAATGGCTGTAAGTGAATTCTAGAAGACTGAATAATTGTTACCTTGCTTGAATAGAGAAAAAAAATAAGAGAAAAACAACAGGAGAGCTAGGAAAAATACTCCATAGCAAAGGAAAGAGAATGGTATCCAGAAAACTCAGAGAAAAGCAAATCTTTGAAAATGATGTAATGTAGCATCCAGAAGAAAAATATTTTTTAAAATGTTGGTATCCACAGTAGAGAACAAGGGGGCATAACTTCTGTACAACTGAAATATAGCAACAGAAAAGAATGAGGTGAGATGTAAAAGAAGAGAAGAGAAAGAATTACAAAGAAAACAGTAGTAGAATTCGTGCTTCAGAGATAGATCAGAGAACAAATCCTAGTTCTGCCACTTACTTGGGAAGAGCCCAACCTCCCAAATTGAAACACCCATCTCTTGGGGCTCTTGTAGGGATTAAATGAAAATATGTGGGCAAGGAGGGATCAGATGTGGCTCAAGCAGTTGAGCACCTACCTCCCACATAGGAGGTCCCAGGTTCGGTTCCTGGTGCCTCCCAAAAAAAAAACAAAAACAAACAACAAGCAAAACCAATGAAAAAACCAATCAGGGAAGCCAATGTGGCTCAGTGGTTGAGTGCCAGCTTGCCACATATGAGGTCCTGGGTTCAATCCCTGGCCCCTGTACCTAAAAAAAATATATATATAAATATGGGCAAGGGGAGTGGATGTAGTTCAGTAGTGGAGCACCTGCTTCATATGTATGAGGTCCTGGGTTCAATCCCTGGTATCTCCAAAAAAAAAAGATAAGAAAAGAAAAGGAAAATATATGGGCAACATCAGGCCTAGAGAAAGTCCTCTGTAACCACTGGCTTCTCCTAAAGCCAGGTCATTGTACACCTTCTAACCTTTAAGCTTTCATTTATTCATTCATGTTAAATATGTCCCCACTCATTTAATCCTATTCCTTCAGAGCCCATCAAAAGGCACACCTCCTCCCTGAAGCCCAGGGGGCGTTCTCCTCTCTCTGATCTTCTGCTACACTGGTACTTTCACTAAAGTATTATAACACTTAAAAATATTCTGCCAGGGAGCAGGTGTAGCTCAGTGGTTTGAGGGCCTGTTTCCCACATATGAGGTTCTGGTTCAATTCCCAGTACCTCCCTGGAAAAAAAAAAAAAAAATCTGCTTTGTATGATTTTCTGTAGTGTCACACTATATACTTTCTAATGTCAAAGATTGTATAATTGTATATATTTTTATACTCTCCTTGGGAACTTCTGAACTCAAAAGTGACTAGTTAAATTGGGCTCTCCAGCCAAAAAAAAAAAAAAAAATACAGGAAGGGTCTCCTCTCCACTACTGGACAGTGAGCATTGGCTGGTAAGACCCTGGCCTCCACATTCATACTGTGGGGCCACCCACTCCCCCAGATGGAAGGCCCAGAGCTAGGAAGAAAGAAAAGCTTACTTTAGGTTAGAGCCAATAGTGGTGATTGGTTAACAGGGATTAATAATGGGAGAGAGAGAGAAAGGCGTTTCTGGGTTTTGTGATTTTGTAACCTCAGCGTAAATCTGGCAGTGGGAGACTGGTTATCAGCAGATAAGTCTGCTGAGCCCTTGGGTAAGGAATTCTAAACATATCCCATTCTTACCTATATTGGGCTTGAAAGTGGCTCTGCACAAAGCTTTGGCCTAGAGAAAGCTGAGGTGATGGTGATGGGAGGTTCTCGGAGTTTCTACTGACTTCAGGCTGGAGCTACAAAGAAATGAGGAAAGCAAGCAAGATTAGACACACCTCCATTAATTCACCCCTTCCAGATTACTGAGTATCACCTCCTGCTGGGCCTACAACAACCCATATAGAGTCTGGACTTTCGCGTTGCCTTGACTATAACTCAACATACTCAATCCCTTGATCCCCAAACGCCCTGAAAGAGAGAGACAGAGAGTATTGAAAGAGCAAAACTAAAGAATGTATCTTGGATGGGAATCCCAGTGGGTTCCGTGTAATATTTTGGGTAATCTAAGCACCTCTTAAAATATATTTATATATATATATATAAATAACATTTTTGTAAGCAAATGCACATATATGCATATATATTTATATATCACTTTGCAAATGTTGGTATGTATTGTGAAAATTTTGATTTTTACCCACAATAAAAAATAAATTAATTGAAAAAAAAAAAAAAAAAAAGAATGTATCTTGGGAATCTTGCCAATATCATCTGGCTTCAACTATGACCTCTGGGTTGATGGCGCCCTGTTCTTTGTCTCATTCTGCTGGGCCTCCCTTATCTAGACGCCTCCTACACATTTCACCAGGGTGGGCTGGCATCACCTCACTCACATCCACACCAAATCCACCTTCCACCTGCTAAGCCCTTTCCTGTGCACATTTTCCAGTGAGTCAGTTTTCACCATAGCACCGCCTTTCTCAGAATCAGATCCGAAGCTTCCTTCACTCCATATATCAGCCCTAGCGTGTCCTTTGCATTTGCTTGTGCGTTCATTTCCCATGGCTCCTGCAACAAATGCCTATAAGCCAGTGGCTTCAAGCAACAGAAATGTATTCTCTCACAGTTCTGGAGGCCAGGAGCCTGAAATCAGTATCATTGGGATGAACTCAAAGTGCCGAAAGGGCCATGCCCCATCGCGGAGACTCTGGGGGGTAGTCTGCTCCTGGCCTCTTCCAGCTTCTGGTGGCTGCCAACGTGCATTAGCTTGTAGCAGCATCGCTCCAATCTTCAAGGCCAGAATCTTCACATTTCTCTCTGCTCAGTGTTCACATCACCTTCTCCTCTGAGTGTCTCAAATCTCCTTTAGCCTCTCTCTTAGGACACTTGGGATTACATTTAGGGCCCACCTAGATAATCCAGGATAACCACCCCACCTTAACTTAATCACACCTGCTAAGTCTTTGCCATCTCAGGTAACATCTACAGGTTCCGGGGCTTAGGATCTGAAATCTTTGGAAGTCATTTTTAACCTACTCCACCTTGGCTCTCCTGCCTACCCAAATGCCACCAGCCTCACCTGGAACCCTACCACTTCCAGTATGAATGATTCCAGCTTTCTGGTTGCCCTAATTTTATTCTCCACCTCCCCACGCCCCACCACGCATTGGACACAATTATTTCTTGAGCCGCTGCTATGCATAAATCACTGTCCTTGCAGAGGTGTGTCCTTGAGGCAATCCTGGTATCAAAGCCACTTATAAAGTTACTTAGCAGAATGTAAAATCGCCTGTATACGTATCTACATAAGGTTCAGGACATGGCACAGGACCAGGGGTAAGAATGTGGACTCTGGTGTCAGACTGCTGGGGTTCGAACCCTGACTCTGGTACTTATTAGCTGTGAGAGTTACTCAACCCCTCTGGTCCTTATTTGCTCCAGTTTCCCAACTGCAATAAAGGGATAACTGATAGGGATGTTTCGAGGATTAAAGAGTTAATACACATGTAACAGAATTGTGCCAGGCACAAAGTAAGCATTGGATAAGAATTGTTCTTGTTATTAAACAATGGGGAGTATCTAGTGGGAGTTGAACCTATGGGGTAGTGACATGCTTGGAGAGAGGCTTCACCTTGAAAGCCACTCACAGGATGGAGGAAGGGAAAGTTTGGAAGCTCAAGGCAACAACAGGATGAACTGAAGCCAGAGTCAAGAAAATGAAAAGGAAGGATGGATTCAGGCCACCCAGTGTATGTAGGTCACAACTCAGAACCTGACTGGGGAGCAAAGGGAGAAAAGAGGAAACAGATAAATCTGAGGTTCAAAGATGGCATCTGCAGAACACCTGTTGCATTCCCAAAAGTGGTAAAGTCAAAAGGCAAAGTCAGTTTGGGGAGGGCACACCAGATTTGAGTGTGATTCAGCATCTGGGCAGACGTCTAGCTGCCAATAGATGAAGGGTGCTAGGAGGGGAGTTAGTCTTGGGTGCACAGCGGACACTTATTTTTTTGGCTGCCCAGGACTCATCCCACCTTCTTGGGTAATAGCGCCCCTTTTGGAACATTCAATCCAGCCTACTGGTGAGACGTTCTCCTTAATCAGGAGTCCTGCCCACCCCTACCAAGGGCAGGCATATGCCCCAGGTTAGACAGATGAGATGTTTCTGTCTTGAATGTGCATGAACAGAGAAACCAAAAGGCTGAAAACATTTATTCTAGCAGTAGTGTCCCGGGAGGGAAGGGTTAAGCAACCCATGCCTGGCTCTTCCAAGCCTGGTTCTTCAGCCTTCCCTTTAATCCTGTGTGCATCACCCTTGGCCCCTTGTTTTAGGTCAGCTGAAGTTGCGTGCTGTTGCTTGCAACGGAAGTACTTTCAATGACACAAGATGCTGCTGCATCAAGGTGATATAAGTGAAATGCTGGAGAGGTTGTGGGCAGGATCACTCAGGGAAGGGGTATGCAAAGAGAAAAACCTCAATGAGGCTGGTGAGCGGCAGCAGAGGGACATTCACAAAGCATGGACTCTGAAGCAAAGTGAGGTTTGGTCCTATTCTCTGCTGGCCAAGGTTCTAGTATCTCTCTGATTCCACATTAAAAAGGAACAGGAGCCTCACATCGATCTCATGGTGCGATTGCTAAAACCAAGAAATGGCATGTGTGTGTGTGTGTGTGTCCTGCCTGGAACTCAGGAGCTGTTTAATAAATGTTAGCTTCCTGATCTCTTCCCCAGCCTCATCCTCTTTTTAGTTCTGAAAGAGTGGCATTTTCTGTTTAAAAAAAAAAAACTACCAAGAAGGTTGTTTGTTAGTGCTTATAGGGTAGTGAAAGTACGCCCTTGTCACAAGGTGCAAACATTTTGATAATTTACTCTAAATAAAAGGCAATAATATCAAGACCTGAACCATTAAGATAGCAGAAAAGAAAGTGATCCTATGTTTTCCATCCAGTTTCAAATAAATCTAGCCACATGGCTTTCACATGCTTTGAGAACAGAAATAGCCTCAAAAAGAGAAATCATAGAGGAAAGCAGAGGAAAATATCTTTCCTTCTTGGGAAAGGAAGATGAAATTTCCTGCCAAAGAATGCCAACAGCTCTGCTCTTTACCTTCAGGCGGGCACAGCCAGGCTTCCACAGGGAGCCTGAATTATTAGAGCAAACTTCAGGAGAAGCTTTGATCCCAGACAGAGAAAAAGATCTTTTCTGGTCCCAAATCAGGTCAAATTGAGGGCTGGGTAAGCTCCTCTCCCTGGCCAACAGTCACCCACTGGTCTTGTCTGGGTAGCAGTGTAGTCCCACCAAACTTGACACTTAAAGGAACAGAAGGCAGCCCCACACGGCCAAGGGCAGTGAGTGAGGAGCAGAGGGGTCTGAAATAAGACTGAGAGGTTTTCAGGGGCCAGTCAGGTAGGGTTTCGCCAGCCAAGTAAGAGCCTGGATTTTGTTGTTAGTGCAATGGGAAACCACTGGAAGAATTTAAGCAGGAGAGTGACAGGATCTGATTTCCTTTATAAAAAAGTCCACTCTGCTGTGTGGAGAATGTATTATAGTGGTGCATACTGGAAATTGCAAGACCATTTATGGCTACTTTTATGTGAGTGGAAGTTATTGAGAATTAATGGCAGGATCTCTTGGCTTAAATAACCTCAGTGTAATCTTAAAGAACAGCTTGGAACAAAGGCTCTAGAGGAAAGGTTGGACTATGGCAGTTTGGCCTACCAAGGGACATTTGGCTATGTTTGGAGACATTTGTGGTTATCTCAACCTAGGGGTGGAGAATGGGCACATAAAATTGGCATCTAGAGAATAGAGGGATGCTCTCAATGCTACAATGCACAGGCTATCCCTCCCACAACAGAGAATTGTCTGGCCCAAAATGTCAAAAAGTGCCAAGGTCAGGAAACCATAGTCCAGAGTCATATTTCCTGGATTTGAATCCTGGCTCCCCTACTTAAGAGCTGTGTGACTCAAGACAAGTTACTTGACCTCTCTGTGATCTTCCCCATCCTTAAAACCAATAAGGATAGAAAAGGAAGACTGACAGGAGGTCTGGAAGACTGTCTGTCCTGTCCACTTTCCAAGTAGGATGAGCAGCTTGGTATCCAGGCTTGGGGACACAAACCAGGGAGAGGAAAGAGGGAAACAGGACAAGAGGCCTTTCCTATGCAGCCAGCAAGAAGAGGTAACGCTTGACTTGAAGTTCCTTCTCTAATCCTGGTTGGGAACTGAGAAGGAATAAGATTCTCATGGTAAGAAAGGGATCCAGCACATTGGCTTTGGAATTGACAAGTCTATTTCCACCATGAAGAAGTTGAGTGACCTTGGACAAGTTACTTAACCTAAATTTCTATTAGTTGTAAAATATGAATTATCATCCTTATAAATATCAAAACATGGTATGTATTTAATGTATTCACTCATTCAAGAGTTTGAGGCTCTACTACATGTCAGGTCATCAAGTCAAGTCAAGCATCAAGTTAGATGCTTTGCACATAAATTTCAACAAACACTATTTTTTCAATATGGCATTCTGACTTCAAAAGAAATACTTGTTCACTGTAAAATTTTGGAATATGGAATAGAGTAGACAGATGCTTATCTGCTCAGCCTTCCTTTCTTTGGGGAAGCAACTGGCCCTGGTTCTATAAAAGCCCTCCTTGGCCCGTGTGATCTGTGTGGAGTTCTCCACCACGGTCATGCAAGCCAGGTCTGGACATGCAAGCCAAGCTGGACAATCAGATCCTTTCTTGGGCTTTTTCTGAAAAGAGCATTGCAGGGGGCCCTCCTGCCACCATGGAGGCAAAGCCAGTCTGCGAATAAAGTCAAAGAAAAGAGACAAAGGGAAGCAGATGTGGCTCAAGCAATTGGGCTCCCATCTACCATATAGGAGGTCCAGGGTTCAATTCCCGGGGCCTCCTGGTGACAGGCAAGCTGGCCCGCGCGGTGAGCCGGCCCATGCAGGATGGCTGGCCCGTGCAGGAGTGCTGGCGTGCGTGGAGAGCTGGAGCAGCAAGATGATGCAACAATAAGAGACGCAGAAGACCAGGGAGCTGAGGTGGCACAAGAGATTGAGCGCCTCTCTCTCCTACTCTGGAAGGTCCCAGGATTGGTTCCTGGTGCTGCCTAAAGAGAAGAAAAGCAGACACAGAAAAACATACAGCAAATGGGCAGAGAGAGCAGACAGGGAACGCAAAAAGAATAGGGGCAAGAGGCGGAGAAATAAGGGGAAAAAAAAAAAAAGAGCCAAAGAAAGAGCCAAAGACCTGATGTCATTGCCTGAGTCCTTGAATCCAGCCTTCCCTGAAGCTGGTGCAACCCTTGGACTTCCTAGTTATAAAAGCCAGTAAATCCCCTTTCTTTAAATTGGATCAAGTTAAACTTCTGTCACTTGCAACTAAAAGGGTCTGTAAATAAAACAACCCAGATAAACCACAATAACCTTTTGAGTATGTAGTCCTCCCAGGGTTGTGGTGGTGATTGTATGTTTTGTTTTATTTGAATGTTTTGGGGGCGAAGTGGTTATTTTTAAAATAAGAGCATAGGCTTTTAAGTCAGACCACCTTGGGCTTGTATCCTGGCTCTTTCCTTGTTTAGCTGTGCTGCTTTGGGAAGGTAATTCAACCTCTCTGATTCTTGGTTTACCCATAAGTGACAGTAGTTATTCATACTATACATTATAGTCCAAGATGTGACCTGAGGAGTACAGAGTACAGTACAATCAGTACTTTCCTTGTTCCATGCATTCTGGCGACCTCTTAATGCTGTCATAAGCATTAGGACTATTTTGCAGATATGTCAAGCTTTTGGCTTTTAAGAACACTGTATTATTGTTAAAATAGGTCTTTTCTTCCTTGAGACATACATGGTTGCATTCTTCTTAAAAATGCAAGTTGTCATTTTGAAATAGAAAGAAACAGAAAGATGACAGCTGGCTATGTGGACAAAGTAAAGAAAAAAAATGACTCAGCTTCCTGAGTCATTCATTTTTTTTTTTTTTTTTTTTAATTATTACTCTACCAGGATGGACTCCAAGCAAATACTGGAGGGATGGGAAGAGGATTTTTAATAGTGGGATAGAAGTAAAGTTTCCTGATTTAAAACAAAAACTGGTAAAGCAGCTCTTGTGGTTGCATTTTTATCAGTTGGGAGATACATCAAAAGAAATGTGTGACTGCTTGCCCTGGACAAGATGGCAGAGTGAGATGCTTCAGGGCTCCATCCTCCCACAGAAGCTTTGACTCACCAGCAAGAACTGGCAGAAACATCTTTCTCAAAGCTCCAGAAAACAGTTAAAAGACTGCAGTAATAAAGCCCTTCTGGCTCTCAGAGTCCCAGAGTTCTATAGCTCAACCCTTACCTGGTACTGTGTATAGAGCCAGTGGGTTATGTGACTGGTGCAAGCAAAGAGATTGCTCATGTGGTCATCCTTCCACTGTGATCCTTAGTGTTCTCCCCAGGGGAGAAGCTTAGGGAAAAGGGAACTGAGATGGGTCCTGTAGGGTAGAGAGTGGTGCCCCTCCCTTTTTCCTGCAATGACCAGAGAAAAATGGACTCTGTAGACAATGGCCTCGGGAAGGGGTCTAGACAGGGCTATAATTTGGAGAGGAACTGCCTCTAGCATGAGATAGCTTTAAATGTTTTTCTTGTCACGTTTATGCCTCCCAGAGTCCTGACTCCTTCAAAAGGCCTTCCCAGCGGAGCAGATGTGGCTCAGGCAGTTGGGTACCCACCTCTCACATGGGAGGTCCCGGGTTCAGTTCCCAGTGCCTCCTAAAGAAGACAGGCAAACAATGAGCAGACAACGAGCAGATAGTGAGCAGACAACAAGCAGGCAGTGAGCAAAAACAAAAAACAAGCAGGGAGCAGATGTGGCTCAAGCAGTTGGGCACCCACCTCCCACATGGGAGGACCCTGGTTCAGTTCCCAGTGCCTCCTAAGAAGAAACTGACAATGAGCAGACAATAAGCAAGAACAACAAGCAAAAAACAAAACAAAACAAAACAAACAAACAAACAAAATCAGTGAGCAAACAGATGAGAGAGCCATAGTGGGGGAGGTGGCATCATTTATTTTTAAAAAGGCCTTCCTAGGATACTCAGAGGAAAAATTCTGGTTTCTATTCTTCTAAGGCTACTTTCCTTCCCTCAAGATTCATCAGGCACCTTCTATATCCTCCTTTAGCTCAAAGACCCCACCCAACCTCTTCCTCAATATAACAAATGCCCCGGTCCCTCTGGCCCCAGGTCTTTTCCTCCTTTTCTCACTTGTACTGTGTCCCATACAGACTTTCAAAAACCATCAGTCTCAGACACCAGAGCTGGGCAGAGGCACAGGGAAAGTAGAATGATGCAGTGGTTTGGAAGTCATGCCGGGCTCTTGCCACCTTGATATGTGATCTTGGGCAGGCTCTGACTTCTTTGGGCCTCAGTTTCCTTGTTAAAACCAGGGAGTTGGATCAGATGATGTCCATTCTATGGTCCCTTCTAGATGTGATAGTCTGTAGGGTAGGATTCCAATTCTGACTCCTCATCTTACTGGGTAAAAAGGTTAATTATTGTGTTCAATTTTCCTGTTATTGTAACATACTCTAGTTTTTTCATTCTAAGTTCAAAATGCTATGTGTAAAGTTATTCATTGAGTGTGGCTAATAATAGATCATTAAAAATCGCTTAAATGTCCTAATAGGGGACTGATAAATAAACTTTGGTACATGTATGATATGGAATATTATGCAGCTATAAGAAAAGATAGGGGGATATTTATATATCTTTTATACCTTTGAAAAGTTTAAATTTAAATAAAAATGAAAGCAAAGTGCCACATGACGGGTTGTCTGGAAGCCAGTGGAATCAAAGGACCTGACACTGAGAGTGGTGGCCAGCCAGGGCAGGATGGAGGATGGAAGCAGTCAACCATGTTGATCCTTGATGTAATTTTGCTTCCTTGAGCAGATGTTGAGAGTGACTATGAAGACTCCCAAGATCCCAAGACAAAGGCTAGTGGGCTGAGGTCATCGTGGCTGACTCTGAAATTGGGGGCCAAAAAATAAGAGAATGAAGTGGCATCCCCTTCCCTAATCCTCACTCCCAGTGGAGTTTCTACACCTGGTTGGAAAGTGGGAGGAGTATAAATACCACCTCTAAAAAATGTCTCCTCCACATTTCTTCCATCACTTTTATCCCAGAATCAGCCATACTGGGCAACATTTATTCCTGCAGACAGGTGGAAACTCGTCTTACCCTAGTTTGTTCAAGGCCTTTTCAAATGGCCTAGCTTCTCTGCTGGGAGTCAGAGAGTTACAATCTGGAGAGATATTGTGTAGCTCTGTTTAAAAGTTAGAGATAAGAATTGGGGTAATTGTAATATGTACTGGATTTTAGATAATACGGAATTATTCATTTTCTTGGGCAAGTTAAATGGCTATGTAGAAAAATGTCCTTTGCTTAGGAGACATATTTAGGGTAAAGTGTCACAGTGTCTGCAATTTACTTTTCAGTGATTCTGGAAAAAAAAACCACATATATAGTGTAGCAGTTTGAGATTATTTCATGAATCCCTAAAAGAGAAAGATTATGTTTGTAAACTAATCCATTCCTCTGGGTGTGATACCCTTTGATAGCATTAAATTCAGTTGAGGGGCCTTTGATTAGATTACCTGTTAAGATTAGGGCTTTTGATTTGACTCAGGTTGAGTCTCCGCCCACTTCCTGGGTCTGATATAAACTGACACACAGGAAGAGAGAGCTCTGTCATTTTTGATCCTGCCATGTGACAGAAGGAAGGAGGCTCAAACATCTGAGGCCCCAGGATGAGCCATTTTGCCTGAGAGCTTACAGCTGACCTTGTGAAGAGAGCTGGACGGCCTAAGAGACAAGCCCTATGCCAGCCTACAGCTGAAATCGGGAAGAAGTGGAACAGCAGCTGAACCTGGAAATCCAGAGGGGAAAGCTTAAACCTCGCTGAGATTGCTCGCCATCTTGTTTCAACACATGACAACTGACTTTGGTGAGACAGCACCTCTTGAGTTGGACTTTCCACAGCCTTGGACTCCTAAGTTTTACCCCAAATAAACACACTTTGTAAAAAAAAAACAAACAAACAAAAAAACAAACCAGTTCTAACTATGCTCAAAGAGCTAAAGGAAAACATGGACAAAGAACCAAAGGAAGGGAAGCGGCTGTGGCTCAATTGGTTGGGCTCCCGTTTACCATATGGGAGGCCCCGGGTTCGATTCCAGGGGCCTCCTGGTGAACGCAAGCTGGCGCACGCCACACAGTGAGCTGATGCAGCAAGATGACTCAACAAAGGGAGACAAGCAGACCCAGAAAAACGCAAAAGCAAATGGACATAGCAAGCACAAGCAGCAAGGGGCGGATAAATAAATAAATAAAAATAAATCTTAAGGAAATCAGAAAAATGATAGAACAAAAAGATAGTATCAATACAGAGATGGAAATTATGAAAGAAAAAAAAAAAAAGCACAGCTGAAGACCACAGAAACAGAAATTAAAAATTCCTTAGAGGTTCAACATCAGATAGAACTGGCAGGAGAAAGAATCAATGAACTTGAAAATAAGGCCATTGAAAATGAAAAATCTGCAGATAAGAAAGAGGGAAGAATGAAGGAAAGTGAACAATGCTTGAGGAACCTGTGGGAAACCATTAAACATTCCAATATACCCATTGTGGGAGTACTAGAAGGAGAAGAAAGAGAACGGGGCAGAGAGAATATGCAAAGAAATAACGGCTGACTTTGGATAGACCATATGGTATGTGAATATAGCTCAATAAAACTGCTTAAAAATAAAACAAAAAGACATGAATATGCACGTCCAAGATGCTCAACAATTTCCAAACAGGATAAATCCAAATAAACCCACACCACACCATGTTATAATCAAACTGTCAAATGCCAGTGTTAAAAAGAAAATTCTGAAAGCCACAAGAGAAAAGCAACATGCCATATACAAGAGAGCCCTATGAGATTAAGTACCAATTTCTCATTGAAAACCATGGAGGAAAAAAGCAGTTAGAACTTATATTTAGAGTGCTGAAAGCAAAAAATTGCCAACCAATAATTAATTCTGTACCTGGCAAACTGTCTTATAAAAATGAGGGCAGTATTAAGACATTCCCAGATAAACAAAAGCTGGGGGACTTCGTCACCCTTGGACTAGCCCTACAAGAAAAGTTCTGCAGTTTGAAAGGAAAAGACACCAGATAATTGATTGAAACCACAGTAAGAATAAAAGATCTCCCAAAAAGACAATGACAAGGGTAAATATAAATAGCAGTACCATTGTATTTTTGGTTTGTAATATCACTTTTTACTTCCTACAGGATCTAAAAGGCAAATGCATAAAATGAAATGATAAATCAATGGTTCTGGACTCATAATGTATTATTATGTAATTTTGTGACAAATATCATATAAAAGAGGGGTAAAGAGGACTATAGGAACATAATTTATGTATGCTATTAAAGTTAAGGTGGTATAGCAGTTTAATATTGTTTATGAATTCCAAAGATAGATATTGTATTATGTTTGTAAACTGGTCTTTTCCTCTGGGCATATTAGATTATATTGGATTCAGAGGTTTCACTTTTACTTGATTAAATAATGATTAAGGCTTTGATTGGGCCACGTCAGTAGGACATTGAGTACCTGTCCCCTTGGTAGGCAGGGACTCACAGAGAAACTGCACCACAGAGAAGGGAGGTCGGAATTTTTAAGCTAGAGCCCCGGAAGTGAACACACAGGAGAAGAACACAGGAATAGAGATGGCTCCATAGACATGGCAGAGGCCCCAGGAAGAGAGAGCCTGATAGTCTACAGCTAGCCTTATGGGGAGAGCAGAGCAGCTGAGCCCAGAGGGAAACGAGCCCCAAGAGAGAGATAAGACTTATCCCAGCCTACAGCTGACATTGGAAGAAGCTGGGACCACAGAGCCTTAAGAGGGAGAGGAAGCCTGAACCTTTGCAGACGTCAGCAGCCATGAGAGCCTTAGCCCTCGTAGATACCGCCCACCATCTTGCATCAAACGTGGCAAGAGACTCTGGGTGAGAAAGTACCACTTACGGTATCTTGAGTTGGACTCTTTAGGGCCCTGTGACTGTAAGGTTTCTACCCCAAATAGTTACCCTTTATAAAAACCAATCAATTTCTGGTATTTTGCATCAGCACCCCTTTGGCTGACTAATACAGTTGGTATCAAAGCAAATGAGATTATTAAGATTTAGGATGTTAAATTTAAGCCCCATGGTAATCACAAAGAAAATATCAGAGAATATGCAAATTTATAGAGACAGAAAGTAGAGTACAGGGTTCCAAGGATGGGGGAGGGGAGCAGGGGCAATGGGGAGTTAATGCAAAATTATTTTAGGGCCTCTGTTTGAGGTGAAGGGAATATCATATTAATGGATGGTAGTGAGGGTACTACAACATTGTGAATGTGATTAATCCCACTGAATAGTATGCTTAGGAGGGGCTGGGATGGGAAGATATATGTTGTGTGTGTGTGTTTCCATAATAAATAAATAAATAAAAGTAAAGAGATACTGACAATCAAATACAATACATGATACTGGATGGGATCTAAGAATGGAGGAGAAAAGGGCATTACTGGGACACAAGAAAAAACTGGAATATAGAATGTAAGTATGTTAAATTTCTTGAACTTGATAATTGCACTTAAGGTGACTACATAAGTGAATATCCTTGTTCATAGGAAATGTACATGGAAGTATGTTTTCAAGGAATATGATGTGTGCAACCTGCTCTCAAATGTTCAGAAAATAGATGACAGGTAGATAGGTTAATAGGAAGGAAGGAAGAAAGGGACGGAGGGAGGGAGGTGAAGGCAAAGATCTCAAAACATTAAAACTGGTAAATCTGGGTATCTGCAGGGGTGAGGATATGTTTTAGTTTGCTAAAGGCTGCCAGTGCAAAATACCAGAAACAAGTTGTATTATAAAAGTATAATAGGAATTTATTAGGGTAAAATCTTACAGTTCCAAGGCTGTGAAAATGTCCAAATCAAGGTATCATCAGAGATGCTGTCTCACCAAAGGTCGGCTGCTGGCAGATCCTGGGCTCCTGCCATGTGGGAAGGCAAAATGGCAGCCGGGCTCTGCCTTCTCCTCCAGGCTCTCTTTCTCCCAGAGCTCAGCTATGGGTGATCAAGCATCTGGCTCCTCTCTCCCTGGGCCTCCTCTCTTCAGCTTTGGGCTGCTCTGCTGATTTCAGCCTCCAGCCTCTCTCCCAACCTCTTGGGATTTGTCTGTCTTTCTGTGCCTGCACTCAATCCTGGAGTCCTCTCACATGGCAGGGTAAAAATGGCAGCTCTATTTCTCTGTGTCTCTGATTTCAGCTCTCCATTTATGTAAGACTCCAGTGAGAGGATTAGAACCCACCCCCCAGCACTCTAATCAAAGGCCCTTAACATAAGTGATATAATCAAATGGATCTAATCAAAACGTTCCTTAACTGAATCTAACCAAAAGGGCCCACATATAGTAGGCTTACATGTACAGGAATGGGTTAACTTTAGAATATAATTTTCTGGGGTCCAGAAAAGACTCAAACCAGGACAGGATATATTGAAATTCTCTGTATGTGATTTGTATTATTTTTCCAACTGTCCTCTAAGTTTGAAATTATTTCCAAATAAAAAAAATTTTTTTAAGTAATGTGCTACTGATTAATTACCAAAGTTTGTGAAACTTTTTTTTAAATTACAGCAGATTATGCCTAGGTATTATAACTTTGCTCACTCGTGTTATAACTTTACCTATTTTTGACAGTCTTTTTTTTTTGTAGAAGGTACCAAAGACTGAACACAGGACCTCGTACATGGGAAGTAGGTGCTCAAACCACTGAGCTACACCCTTTCCCCTATTTTTACATTCTTGAGTGAGAGATACAGGGATAGCAGTATAGCATAACCCATTGATCTTTATTTAGCAAAGCCCATAGGGACCACAACTGAAATATAATTTTCTGTGGCTACTATAAAGTACTATACTACTTTCTCCCCCAGAAGATTTGGAGTTTCATAAAAATCTGGAAATGCTAAATACATACATGTAAAAGCCATCCATCACATGTCTTGAGTGAAAAAGGTTGGCAAATGTTGCTCTGTGGGATATGCAAGAGTAGACCTGAGATAGTACCATTGGAAAATATGAAAATAATAAGCAATGGTACTGATGGCCTCAGGTGGGCCTACTAATGCACAGCAGACAGACAAAAAGGAGATTTTTTAAAAACTTTAAATGAAAAGGAAACTCACACACAATATCATCAGGACTAAGGATGATGAGAATCTGGAGAGAAACCTGCAGTGGTGGTTGTTGTGCACAAGAAACAGAGCTACAAGAAGGGAGCATTGAGTAAAGTGACCTGACTCTATAGGAATCAAAGGATCTGAATTTCAAGATTCAGCTTTGAGGAGCTGCACAAAGATTCAAGGAATAGGTGAAAATCAAATACAATGTGCCGTTTCGAGGGTGACCGACCTTCTCAGACATCACCCCTCGGGACAAGCCATCCAAGTCCTCGTGCACACGGTCCAGCAACCAGAGAAGGAACTCCAGGGCATCGTGCTGGGAATTGCCTTGGAACTGAGAGCCATACTTGGAAACAGCATTCTAAAAGGACAAAAAGAAAAACAGAGTCAATTTGGCCCTTGGAACATCAAAATAAAGAGCACCAAGTCTACTGGTGGTCTTTGTTCACCTCCCACCTGGGACGACAACAGGGAAACCACGTGGGGTAAGAAATGTTCTTTCCTGCCATAGCCTGGAGCAGTGTCCCAAAGTGGCACCAGGATTCTCTGTAGAAAAGAAGGCACCTATTTTCCACTCCCAGAAACTCTTTTGGGGGAGGTAGCGGGGGTGGATGGTACTGGGGATTGAACCTAGGACCTTGTACATGCAAAGCAGATGCTTAACCACTGAGCTACACCGGCTCCCCCAGAGAGACTTTTAATGTATGTCCTGTCCTCTGAAACCTCATGGGGTTTCTTCTGATGGGTATTTTGATTCCAAAGCTCTAGAGCTTTGATTGCTGGCATCATGCTCCCTTAACCATCCTGCCATCTGTCCATTCCATGTTGTCTCTTTCTGTTCACCCACAAGCAAAGCATCCCCAGCCTTCTCTCATCTTACTCTCTCCCTTGGTGATTTCATTCACTTCAAAGCATCAACTCTGTCTTCTATGTGAATGACCACACTCAGAATGGAAAATACTTCCTTAAATACCATGTATATCACCTCTTTCTAATACGTGTGAAATTTAAGAAACATAATCAAACTTGTCTTTCTGTGGTTAGATCCCAAAATGGTTGAGCCAGCCCTTCATTCCTTTAATCTTTACTGAATGCCTACCATGTGCCAGAAACTATTCTAGAAACACAATAGCCAACAAGATAAACAAGACCCTCTGCCCTCACAGACCTTAAATCCCCTATACTGCCTCTGTTAAAATTGTGTGACAAGTTTGTCATTTTCTATGAAAATGCACATACCAAAAAAGTTTATTTACAAGGCTAATTAATGTATGCACATACTTCAAAAAAAGGTATTCAAAATATAAAAAATGCATTCCCTCCTGGGTGAGCAGCCAGTCCCTCCAACTCAAAATCTCTAATAGTCTCTTAATGTCAGCATCATCTTTCAGTTTCTCCCTGATGCCCACATCAATCAGTCAAGCATTCTGGATCTGGCTCCGGAAATGTTTCTGTTCCGTTTCTGCAACAGAGTTCCATTTCTACTCTTGGGTTCTAACTACTACTGACAATACCCACCACTTAATTTTTGTGTCCCCACCCCCTCGTTGTTTTCACTCGCTGTGTCTGTTGTCTTCCTTGTTTCCTTACGAGGCACTGGGAACCGAAACCCGGACCTCCGATGTGGGAGAGAGGCGCTTAGCCGCTTGAGCCACCTCGGCTTGACCCACCACTTAGGAAGGAGCGCAGGCCCTAGAATCTTTCCCTGCAAACCCACTACACTTATGGCCTGGTCCAAAACCATGCCTTCTGCCACTCCCCTATGTGTTCCAGAGATCCAGGTAAATGGGCCACTCAGGTACCCCAAACACACTTTCCCACCTCTATAGCCTTCCTTCCATGGAAGGGCCACTCCTCTCCAGCTAATCATGCTAACCCTTAAAGACTGAAACCCTTCAATTTCAGGCTGGCTACACAGCCATAGAAACTACCCCTAAAGAATCTGACAACATTGAGAAGGGCCTTAAAAATGTCCCTCCTCAGAGAGTGGATGTGGCTTAGCCCATTGGGCACTCACCTCTCATACGGGAGGTCCCGGGTTTGGTTCCCAGTGCCTCCTAGAGAAGGTGAGCAAACAAATAATGAGCAGACAGGTGAACAAACCATCTGGGGAAGGGGGTGATAAATAAAGTAAATTTAAAAAATAATTAAAAAAAAAAATGTCCCACCTCTTTATAAACCTTGTAATCTCACTTACAGCAATTTAAGCCAAGGAAATGATAGATACAAGCAAATGTTTTCTTGAGAACTGTCAAAACAGAGTGACGAACAAAGGCACTCCTGTTTTTAAAAGGATGCCGTCATACTCCTGGCTGCAAGTCTAAAATTGATCTTTACTACACATAAGCCGAGATAAATCCCATATGGCTGAAATCCTTAATATAACCATAGAAAAACCAAAAGTACACCAAATAGAATATTTATCAAAATGCTTGCTATAAATAAATCTAAAACATCCAGTATTAAGGGAGTGGGGAAGATGGAAACAGTTGGGAGAAAATATTTGCAGCAAATATGGCAAGGATTGAGGAACTTATATAAACATGCAGAACAGATAAGACAAATGACATGAACAAATTCCTAAGAGGAAACTTACAACTAGGAAAGAAATGGAAAAATCCTCCATCTTATTCCTAGTGAGTTTCTCATTACATAAGAAATGAAAATAAAAACAGGATGCTCTGTTGTTCAATAAATTAATAAAAGAGAAGAATATCCAATGTCTAGGAAGATATGCATTACTGGTGTGCCTAAAAATAGATATAATTTTTTGGAAAGAAATTTGTCAATAGGGTGTTAAAAAATAGTCATAACCCAATAAGGTTTGTTTTAAAAATAAAAACAATATTGAAAATAAGGGTGGTGATTACCGAGGTATAGATATTTGTCAAAATGCATTGAATTCAGTGCTTAAACTGGGTGCATTTGACAGTATGTAATTTATACCTTGATAACATTGATTTTATAAATAATAATATAAAAATAATAAAATATCTATATATTTACTTTGACTGTGTAATTCCACCTCTACAAGTTAAGCTTTTGGAAGTGATCAGAGCTGAGGACAATGATTTAAATATAAGGATACTCAATGCAGTGCGATCACTGGAAAATTGGACAGTACATAAATGTCTCCACAAGGGACTGGCTAATTAGGACATATTCTTTTAAAGAAATAGTATGCAGTCATTAAAAATTAAGTTTTGTATAATATTTTAGTTGGGAAGCGGCTGTGGCTCAATCAGTAGGGCTCCCGTTTACCATATGGGAGGCCCCGGGTTCGGTTCCCAGGGCCTCCTGGTGAAGGCAAAGCCCGCCCGCGCGGCGTGGTTAGCCGACCCAGCGAGCACAAGCAGCAAGGGGGGATAAATGAATAAATAAATAAAATCTTAAAAAAAAAAAAAAAAATATTTTAGTAACCAGGAGAAAGTCGTGACAATACCTAAATGACAAAAGCAGGATACAAAACTAGAATTTCTGATTGTCCTTACGTGCTTTGAAACACAGATCTTCTTTTTTTTTTTTTACATTTTGGTACTTGGACTGTTTTGCAATACACATATTTGGCTACAACATTAGAAAAGAAAGTATCATAGAACATAGCGTATGAACAGGATTTTTTTTTACATTTATTCATTTGCTGTTAACCAGTGGCGCTACTCTCTGTGGAAGGCGGGGGTAGCTTAGATTCAGGAAGGCAAAACGCGGTGCACTCATCCCATTTTCATGGCTGATGTTGGAGTAACTCACTTGTCCCCCAGGCCCCTGCTCAGTCTGCACTTTTCAGTCTAAACTTGTTACTCCATCTTAAAGACCACATTCCCTAACGTGGCCTACAAGACCTTATATGGCTTGTTCCCAAACCCTCTCCAGCACCCCCACCCCACCCCCCACGGCCGATAGGCTTTTATTCATTCACTTAATCATGTATTTATTCTTACCACCCAGCAGATGCCCCCTCAGCCCCACCCCCCTCAGCAATTGGCATTTTCGGTTCCCAGGGCCTAGGAATGCACTTTTCCCACTTTCCCACGTTCTTAGTTGACCCCCACATCCTTCAAAACTCAACTCAATGGTTACCTCTCCTGGGAACCTCCCCTGGCCCCCTCCCCAATCAAATCCCATCCTCCTCCATAGCTCAGCATTTGTCACCATTTCTAATCATGAGCCTGTGTGAATATTTAATTAATACCGTCTCTGCTGCTAGACCAAAAGCTCCTGGGGAGCAGTCCCAGAATCTGGTTGATTTTTTTTGGTTTTCTTTTTAGGAGGTACTGGGGACTGAACATGGGAAGCAGGCAGCCAACCATGGAGCTACATCTACTCCCCAGGATCTGGTATTCAACTTACCACTAACCATGTATTCCAAGGTGTCACTTGATACCAAGGGACACTTGATAAATACTTGTTAGAATGAATAAACTGTTGTTATCTGCAAAACAGGAGGAACCAGCCTAGGTTTCCAGCCCCAACATTTAAAAACTGGATTCTGGAATCCAGCTCTCCCTCCAGGGCTGGTTAAAAACCCCAGGAAGTAAATGGAATTGCATATCAAAAAAAGAAGAAAAAAAAAAAAAAAGCCCCAGGAAACCCCAGCTTACATCACCCTCATTAACATATTAGCAGAGCAGATCCTGCAATTCCCTGAGGCTTCCTGGGAACTCCTAAGGCCCCAAAGATTGGAGAGAAAGGAAATCCTGGTTAGTCACCGCTGTGATTGTTATGAATCTAGAAGATTTTTTTCAAGCCATGCTCTAACCTCTCCCATTGCTACAGTAACTGGATGGGAATGCATCTGGCAAAAGGTACACTGAGCTCACCTCCCTCCCTCCTCCTCCAGGTCTCTTCAGGTAAGGAGGTGTATTAATAGACTAACCAACACCTTCTACAAGGCCAGATGCTGTTCTCCATGCTGTACATATAACTCATATAAGCCTCACGATGACCCCTATAATCAGACTGGTACCTTTACTATCCCATTTTACAGATGAGGAAAGTTGAGGCACGCCAAGGTTTAGTAACTTGCTCAAGGTCACAAAAGGTAAGTAAGAAGGGCCCTAGAATACCAACTCGGGCATTCTGGCTCCAAAGACTTTTTCTTAACCTCTATACATACTGCCTCTCATATTTAAAAATATCTATTTTTTAAATGTTGCCAAAAAGAGACATTAATGACACCACCCATTTGACCAATTTTTTTTTTTTTTTACTAACTGACGAAGGAAGGAAGGTGGGATTGGCATTCTTGTGGGTCGCACAGCAAGAACTACTTTCTCAGGCTGAAACTCAAGCCCCATGATGTTTGTGGAATGAGCACGGACAGGTTCCCCCTCCCCCAAAGAACAGCAATCACTGGTCTGTGGGGGAACTTCAGCTCTCTGCCCAGGGATGTGGTTTTTCAGCAGGAAGCCAGCCATGCGCATCAATTATCAGGAACTCTTTACACCAGCTGGCACCCCAAAGGAACACTCCGCCTTAAACCCGGGCCGAGCAATACACACACTTTACAAAGCCTCATGACGCTGCAGCATCCGGAGGAAGTAGACGGTGATCCTGGAGACAGTAAAGGCAAGTCCGTGCCAACACACAGTAGGGACTTAGTGGGCATCAAGCAAAAGCATGCCATCTCCAAAACGGATGGCTCGCACACTGCCTCTTCTGAGCACATAGCAGAGTGCCTGGCCCACAGTACGTTCTCGGCTTCCACTGGACTTAGAATAAAATCCAAAATCCTTACCATTGCCTCCAACCTCAGCTCCCTCCACTCAACTTTCCTTAGCTCCAGCGACACTAGATTTCTTTCCCTGCCTCCGGTACCCAACTCCTCCGGCCTCTGGCCCTCGCACTAGCTGTTACCTCTGCACCCTGGATTCTTCATAGAACTTGACCCTTCTCATCAGTCAGGGTTCAACTCAAACATCACCTCCTTCCTCTGGGCCTTCCAAGACCGACTCCCTATAGATTGGAAGCTCTGTCCTCGGCATTAGCACACTGTCTGCCCCAAAGGCTTTCAGTACTTCCACGAACGTTTGCTGAATGCACAGATGCTTAATAACTCAAATCTGCCAGATTCCTCACACACACACCCGCTCTTCGAATACCTGGGAGAGATTAGTTCATAAAGAAAATATATGCAAATGAGAGAACAGCAAAGAAACTCAAAACAAATACGGAAACTGAGGCTGAACTTCAGAAGGCCCCAAGAAAGCTCTTTTCTGATTGTGCACACTTAAAAAAAAAAAAAAAAGCCCGAAGAGCGAGAGCCGTGGCAGAGCGGCCAGGGACGGCTGGTGGCACAGGCGTTGCCTACCTTGAACTCGGCGGAAAGTTGGGGCGTGTATTCGCGCGTCCAGAGCGCGCGCACCAGCGCCGCCAGCTGCTCGGTGACCTCGGCGCGGCCGGGCGCAGCCCGGTAGCGCCCCAGCGCCAGGAATTCGGCCAATAGGTCGGTGTTACTAAGACACTGCACCACGGCGTTCATGAAACAGGTGTTGCCGTGGTTCTTCAAGCCCTGCGCGCCCGGGGGCCGCGCCCCGTCGCCGGCGTGTGGCTGGGGCTGGGGTCTGGGCGCGCGCTCCTCCCCGGGGCTCCCGGGCGCTCCTGGAGTCGGTTCCGGGGCGCGAGCAAAGCCCCCCTCGCCGTCGCCATCGCCATCGCCATCGCCGCGTCCGGGATGGGCTTGGGGCGGCGAGTCCCCGAGGCGGGAGCGGCTGCCCAGCGCCAGCAGGAAGCGGCGGAGCAGGCGGCGCAGGGAGCGGTGGCGACGGGGCCGGGCCGCGGGCGGCCCTTCTCCCGCCGCGGGCTCCGGACAGGCCTCTTCCGTTCCCGTGTCCGGGTCCATGGCTCCCGTCGGTGCGGCTTCCCGAGCGGATCCCCCGGCCGGAGGAGAATGAGCAGCTAACAGGCCCTTCCAGCCTCGAAGAGGCGCCCGGGCGCCGGCTACCTGCCGGCCAGGTGTGCGGGACTGGGGTGGAGGCGGAGCCAAAGGCGCGGCTGCTCCGCCCCGCGCGGGAATCCGGCAGCAGGGCAGTAGTCCGCATCCCTCCTGCCCCCGGCGGCACCGAGTGGGAATAAAAGGCCTGGGGTATGTCGTGGTCACGTTCGCAGCCCTTGCTTTTACGAGCCGACGCACCTAGGTTTAGCCTCTGCACCTGCTGCCCCTCCCTCACCCCGCACCCTCGGGCCGTAGAAAGAATGGAGGAATGGTAAACCTGAAAGCGCCTAGTAAATTGCAAAACCCCGGCTACTTTTAAGGTTTTGTTTTGTCATTTCGTCCAGGTGAATAGAAGAAAAGGGAGAGGGCAGTCTGTCCCCGAAGGGCAGCCTCAGGCGTAGTAAGAGAAGCACGCTGGGAGCCGCTTTTGCCCGCGGTGGGTTCCTCCGCAGGCTCAGGTGTGTGCGGACAGGTGGCGCCACCTCCTTCCCGCGCGTCTGCCCTTGGCGGGAGGCACAGCCTTTGCCGAGACCCGCCATCCTGGGGCCAGAACTGGGAACGGCGCGTTGCCCTTTGGAGGAAACACCCGGGTGGTGGTTTTTGTTTTGTTTATAGCAGACGAGGTTATAGTCACTGTTCCAAAAACTTGCGACGGGACGTGATCACCTCGATTTCATGAGTGGCGGAAAGGGCTCAGAGAGGTTAACGCTACGCGACTGGGAAGCAGCGAAACCGGAACTCGAGCCCGGGACTGGGCGCCGCCGAGCCTAGGCTCTTTCCGCAACCTCGGCATTTGCTTAGCAGGAAGTTCGCCGGCTCTCAGGCGTGCCCCCTACGCGGTCTTGTGTTCGCCCTTTAACGCCAAAGCCTTGCTGAATTGTTGCCCAATCGGAATTAGCTTGGCCTTGCCCCGCCCTTGATTCCCTGGGCAATCCTGGAGGTCTCTGCCCACATTATGCTCTAACTGGCGGGTTTATAATTAATCAGGCAAGGTCTTGCAAAATGAATCGTTTGCTACTTTCTCGCTCAAAAAGGCAGCAGCGTGCAGGATGCGTCTTACATCAACGCCCTGGAATGCGACGTGTTACTTAACAAATAAGTGATTACCATTTATTAAATATCCCTTTTGATATTTCAAATACGATTAGCAGCAGGCAACCCAATGCCATAAAGAAGCAACAGTTAAAGGGTAGAGAACAAGAGGAGCGGATGTAGCTCAAGTGGTTGAGTGCCTGCTCCCCACGTAGGAAGTCCCAGGTTCAATCCCCAGTTCGGCCAGAAAAAAAAAAAAAACCAACTAAAGAACAAAAGACTATACTAAGTGGTTACTTGAATTGTTTAGGGGGAAATATTATTTACCTTCTCTAGGATAAGATATCAGATTGAGGGAAGCGGCTGTGGCTCAATCAGTAGGGCTCCCGTTTACCATATGGGAGGCCCTGGTTCGGTTCCCGGGGCCTCCTGGTGAAGGCAAGCCCGCCAGCGCACCGTGGTTAGCTGACCCAGCGAGCACAAGCAGCAAGGGGGGGATAAATGAATAAATAAATAAAATCTTTAAAAAAAAAAAAAAAGATATCAGATTGGAGGATTAATAAATTGCAGCTTCTGGTGGGGAGCACGGGAAAGAGATTTTATGGCCAACTCCAATGAGGCATTTCTGAAAATTCACCTTTAATCATTCCAA
Source organism: Tolypeutes matacus (assembly GCA_026826555.1). NCBI lineage: Eukaryota > Metazoa > Chordata > Mammalia > Cingulata > Chlamyphoridae > Tolypeutes > Tolypeutes matacus. The sequence continues at coordinate 6,491,643 of JAKSZT010054052.1, read as the reverse complement.
GATCGGCAATAAAACACGTTTTCTTTGAGAAAGCAACAAAATTCGTGAATTCTACCCGTGCTTTAATAAATTATTTCACTCAATTCTCGCAGTAACTTTTTGAGCAGGAATTTATTCTCGCTTTACAAAAGAGGAAACCGATGCTTGGAGTTAAGCAAACCTGCCCAAGATCTGAATTCAAATCCAAGTCTTGCCCGTGCCACCAGAAGAATGAAATGGTGATTAGGAATGTAAATTCACCCTGCCTTATTCCTAGAGGATAAAAGCAAGGCTATCTGAGGAAAAATCCTGAGGAAGGGCCATGGGTTTCACAGAATCACAGAGGAGATGACAGTAAGCCAAAAACTGGGAATTTACTCAGTAATAATAATAGTAATAATTAATTATTTTTAAAAAAAAACATTGTTTTAATTAGAGTGTATAAATTATCCTTAAACATATTTCAATTTTAATATAAAACTTAAAATGTAACATGCATTCTACAAAGGAAATCATCTATCAACTATTTTTGCCAAAAGAACAAAACCACAGAGGTGAGAAATAAAGACCAGCCTTGGCGATCTCTAAACGCAACAGAAGCGAGGCTGACGCTGGGGAGGCCCCGGATGCTTCAGGAGGCATGTGGGTACTTCCATCTCAAGATGGCTCCATCGGCGCTTACACTAACGATGTACTGATTTCCTGGGCTTATCCGGATGCGTGTGATATTGCCACTGTGACCCACTCCAACGTGAGTGACTTCACCCTCATTATAATCCCAGACTTTGACCAGATGGTCATTTCCACCTGAAAGAGACAAATGGTTAGGAGGCACTGCTGTAGGAAGTAAGAAACAGCCCTGATTTCAAACAACTGGATTGTTTTCAACACATTCCCCCTATGCCAAACTTGGGGGGAAAATTATGTTTATAATACCCCTTTTCCCTGATTATAAAAATCTATAATCACTATCAGATTATAAAAATCTATAATCACTATCAGGATTCTGGGATAGTCAGCTTCACTATCCCAGAATCCTCAGGATTGGGGAATGAACTATGGACTAGAGTGGACTTACTGGTGTTCTACTATAGATTAATTGTGATTCTAGCAATGGAAGAAATTACAACATTGATGTGGAGCCAGTGGCCACAGGAAGATCTGAGGGCAGGGAGAGGGGAAAACAGTTGCATTATGGGGGCTTTTTCGGGACTTGGGAATTGTCCTGTGTGACATTGCAAAGACAGATATAGGCCATTTTATATTGTCACATAACATGCAGAACTGTGTGGGAGAGAGTGTAGACTACAATGTGAACTATGGCCCATGCTCAGTGGCAAAGCCCCAGGATGTGTTTACCAATTTGCAATGAATGTGCCACACTAATGAAGGATGTTGTTAATGTGGGAGGGTGTGGGAGGTGTGGGGAGTGGGGCATATGGGAATCCCTATATTTTTTGTGTAACATTTATATAATCTAAGTATCTTTTAAAAAATAAATTATAAGAAAAGAAATAGTTCAAAACTTTTTTTGCGATGATGAATGCACAACATTGTGATTGTACTAAAAGCCACTGATTATACACTTTAGATAGATCGTATGGTATGTGAATATATCTCAATAAAACTGCTTAATAAATAAATAAATAATTGTGCAAGAATAGCCAGAAATAGCAGCTATGTACAGCAGGGGAAACAGAGAGAGATTGAGAGGTGAAGAATTTTCTTGTTTGTCTGTTTTTTGCTTATTAATATTATTATTGGAATAATGAAAATGCTCTAATAATGCTTGAAGTGATGACTGCACAACTATGTGATTATACCACATACCACTGATTGTACACTTTGGATGAACTGTATACTTTATTAATATGTATCAATAAAATTGATTTGTTGAAATTTTTAAAAAAATCTGTCAGCTGTAGTAAATTTGGGGAACAAGTACAAAGAGGTGAAAACACCCTTAATCACACCACCCAGAAATAACCACTAATAATAACATTTTGCTTTGCTTCCTTCCTGTATTTTAGCCATAAGTGTATGAGTATCCATATATATCTGTATATGGAATTGGGATCATGCTATGTCTAGTTTTCTCTCTTTCCATTAAGTAAATGTTTGTGAAGCTTTAATTTATCTAGTGTCCTGAGTGTGGCAGGAATGGAATTTGATATTGTCCCAATAGGCATGTTTTGTGATAAATGCCCCCTTGAAATAATGATTTATTCCTTTATTTTGGGGGAGGAGGGGGCATCACATCATTCAACAATAAAAGAGAATAAAAAGAACTGCTTTTAAGACTTCAGTAGAAAATCAAATAAGAAGGTACTTTAGAGGGACCAGGACATTTCAAGGGCCATTTCTGTCATTGATGTCCACCAAAAAAAAAAAAAAAAAAAAAGCAAGCCCAGCAAAGGAAGGCTTAACTTTGATTTGTGTTCCTAAGGCTACTGTGCAAACATTTTCTCTCATTGAGATGTGGCTTCTGGATTTCTCTTTTCCAGCCACGTTGGCTGCCGTGTTCAGGCCTGAGTCCAGCCAAGTCTCCCTTTACACCCGTTTTTCAGCCTCTTTGAATTGCCACCCACCATGAGTTCCACGTGCCCATCCAAATGCACCAGCGCTGGTTTTCTTTTCTTATCCCAGGACTAACCTGTAACAAAGTGCACTCCTTCCAATGTAATATCCATACCATTTATTGACCCAGACAAGGAGCCGTCCAGCTCTCTGATGACTGACCCATCAAATACTTCCCAGTAAGCAATCTGGAATTCAGGAAAAGGTATTAGGCAGGAGTTAGTTCAGGTGGAGTCATCCTCACACATAAAAACAAAAGATGGTGCTACTTTATATAGAAGGTAGCAAAAATATACCAAGGGATGATATCATGGCTGAAATTATAAATAGGCTACAGCAGGGGGCGGAAATCCATTTTAATAATTTTAGTATTGGTTTAAACTTTACATTCTATTTCAAGAAATGTTGACATGCTGATACGCAAGGATTGTGACAGAAAGTGCTTTTGATAAAACCAACCAGACTGAGCCTGAAGTAAAACTGTTAAAAGATTAGAACAGTCACTGCGCTCACATTTCAGGCTTTTGCTTCAGGTCTGGTGGAAGGGGAAAGCAATTCCTTCTTTCTGAGCAGTGCCGAGTTTCAGGGCCTTACAAAGTCACCTTCCTAGTGTAGCTGGATCCTTCCTCTTCCCCATTCCTAATTTTCTCTTCTGTCCCAAAGCAATAAAACACTCACCCGGGTGGGGTTTAAAGACAAACTGTTTATACTTATTTCTTCCTGGAGAGGGGAACTAGGCTGGGCATGGGGGATAGATTTTTCTCTTGACTATATTGATAGTGTGCCTTCTGAACTGTGAGCTTTGTGAATTAAATGAATTATTCAAAATTAAAAATTTCTTTCCAAATAAGGATCACTTGACCAGGAATGGGGAGTGCGAACTTGGAAACGCATTTCTCCCAGTTCTCTTTGTTTCATGCTGATGGAAACCTGCTGGATTCCAGTCATTATGCTAGGAATCTCTATTCTTCTCAATGCAGCCACAAACCGTATATGCTATTTAAACTTTTCTTTTTTTTTTCTTTTTTCTTTATGACATCTGTTATTAAAAGAAAACCTTTTAGGGAGTGGAGGTGGCTCAAGGGATTAGGTGCCTCCCTCCCAAGTGGGAGGCCCTGGGTTCAGTCCTGGTGCCTCCTAAAAAGAAGATGAGCAGACAGGGAGCAAAAACAACAAGGGTGGGGTGGAGGGGAAATAAATAATTAAAAAAAAAAAGAAAAGAAAACCTTTTCATGCAATGTAGGATCTCACAGCTTGATTGGAGCGATTCATGAATCAGGCACCATCCCTTTCAGAAAGTAGAAGGGAGCTCCACCGAGGGAGTAGAAAGGGGACACTTATATTGAGGAAACTTGGAAGCAAGCAAGGAAATGTTCTGACTGGCTGACAAGTTTCCATTTTACACTGGGGGGGGGGGGAGGCAGGTTTTATAAAGCAGGGAGCAGATATTCATTGACTATTATGGTGGTGTCATTCTGATAAGCTCTCTCTCTCCTGGATGGAAACTGGTTTATCACCAGGTGTTGCTTTACCTAGAGTTCTATAGAGTGCATTTCCATTTTCTGGGAAAGCCCCTGTAGGTCAGTTGTTTTCGTCTTCTGGAAAATCCTTTCTCAGAAAGGGGTCCCTCCCAGCAGTGCCCAATGCCAGGGACCATTTTATTTTACTTAACATTACAGGTGCTGATTGCATTAATGAAAAGTTCTGTTTTCTTGGTGCAACCTATATACTGTGGTTAATAGCAATACTACAATATTCTTGCATCAATGCCAAAGATGTACTGTGTTGATAATGGAGGTGTATCGAAAAAGTGTGCCAAAGGTATGCTATGGACCAGGGTTGGTGGTAATAGTCTGATGATATCATCTCATAATCTGTAACAAATGTTCTAGCACGGCATGGTGTGTTGGTGAAGGGGTGTTGTATGGGAATTCTACATGTGCGTATGATTGTTTGCCAGTTCACAACCTCTGTAATAAAATATATTTTTAAAAAATAGGGTGAGTTGGGGGGAAATTACACCAAATGTAAGATAGAGGCTATAGTTAGTAGTAATATTTTGATGATGCTCTTGCATAGTTTGTAATAAATGTTTCACAACAATGCATAGTGTTGGTGGAGAGGTGATATATGAGACCCCTGTATAATGTTATGTATGTTTATTTTGTAAGTTCACAATCTTTACTATACACTTATTGTTTATGCATGTCATGTATGAATGATATACTTCAATAAAAAATATTTTTTAAAAAAAGTTCTGTTTTCTTGTTAAAAGCTTAAAGGAGTATAAAAGCATGTCAAAAACCCGTGTTTCTTGGGACTTGCACTCACAGAATTTGTTGGGGCTTGTCTTCCTGCCTTCACCGCCAAGGAATCAAAGTGATGCTTTCCTGGGTGGCTCAGTCTTTGCAAGTGTCCTCACCTTGGATGCTCTTCCCTCAGATATAAGTATTGCTGGCTCCTCCTGTCACTCAGGACTCAGCTCAAATGTCACCTCCGTAAGGAGGCCTTTGCCAGCCCTCCTAGCTAAAGGAGCTTCACTCCATCCAGCTGGGATCACATAACCAGCTGTTTTCTTTTTAGCCCTTTTACCATCTCATTTCATCATGTTCATTTATTGCTCATTGTTCATTCATTATATGCCATGTGTATTGTCCCATCCCAACCCCCCCACCCTATTGCTTACTTTTTTTTTTTTTTTTTAAGATTTTATTTATTTATTTATTTATCCCCCCCTTGCTGCTCGTGCTCGCTGGGTCAGCCAACCACGCCGTGCGGGCGGGCCCGCCCCCACCAGGAGGCCCCGGGAACGGAACCCGGGGCCTCCCATATGATAAACGAGAGCCCCACCGATTGAGCCACAGCTGCTTCCCTCTATTGCTTACTTTTAAATTAATTTTAATTTAATTAATTTTAAATTAATTTCCCAGCACTAAGAATAGTGCTAGATTTACAGATTTGTGATTGCAATATTCTAGCGAATGTTCTTAATTCTAACGAGGGGAAATGTGGCTGTCTCTGGAATTCAAGTCTCATAAACTGAAACCTAGAATATGGCAAAGATCATGCTAATTTAGACACTTTATGAACCGTATGCTGTAGCATTTGTAGTGACATTGTAGTTGACATTGTGATTGTGTGTTGCTTCCTAGTTCTGAGTAGGGGTCGACTTAGCCCACAAGCCAGTCATGGGGTTGAGCCAGTTTGGGCTGATGAGACACAAAGAAACTAATTCGCCAGTCTTCAGAGATTAGAACCGTGGCAGACTTTACGTCCTCCCACAACATTCTATCAGCATCAGGCAAAATCCTGGCTTGGACCAGCAGTATCTCTTGGATTTTTAGGACTAAGTGTCTTTGGGCAGAAGTTCCCCAATCTGGCTTGGCATCACAATCACCTGGGAAGCCTAAGCAGGGAAACGCTCCACCTCTGGATTCCACCGTGTGGTGTGGGCAGTGGTAGGACAAAGGGTCCCCACAATATTTTTATATTTTTCAAAACCATCATTTTTTTTTTATAGTTGGTGAAAAATTGAACCTATTCTTCAATATCTCAAAGTCTGAATTAGAGGAATACAAATTCATTGATTGGATGTGCAGGTGATGAGGCCAAGAGCTGGCTGCTCTGGCTTAGCTGGTGGGATGGATGACCCCCTAGCATCCTTACCCCTCGCCTCCCTGTGCGCTTCTCCTGAAGCTTCTTGCTTGGTCCAAGGGGAAACCCTCCCTCAAAGAGAAAGGCCAATCTTCCTCCAAGGACATAGCCTCCCCAGTTAAAGAGATGTTGATCTATATTAATGAATTAGCATGATCAGAGAAGGTCTGGTGCCTACCAATTTGAATTTGGTCCAAGTGACACCTGGTTTGGGCATGGCAATTTGGTTCCAGCCTCAGAAACTTCCTAATAACAAAAACCATCGTTTACTGAGAACCTACTATATGCCAGGTCCCCTGCTGTAAGCATTATACACCTGCATGGCTTTAATCTGCACAGCAATTCTATGAGGTCACTGTTATCATTTCCATTTTACAGAGGAAACTAAGGTGCTGAAAGGGTTCATGGCATTTCCTAAGCAACACAGCTCCTCGGCAGCAGAACCACCGTTTGAGTGGGGGTGGCTGGCTTCTGCTTTTCTCTGGTACCCCAAAGAGCTTGACTCCTTCTGGGTGGGAGTCCTTACCTTTCTGTCTGTTCCACTGGTGATGATCTGGAATTCTTCGGGGTGATAGCAAACACACTGGAATAAGGTGTTGGCCAGGATCATCTGATTCCTCCTGAGACGACTTTAAAAAAAAGATTCAAAAGCTATGAGGGAAGCAGATATGGCTCAGGTGACTGAGTTCCCACCTACCACATGGGAGGTCCATGGTTTGGTTCCCGGTGCCTCCTAAAGAAGACAGCGAGCTGGCATGATGGGCAGGCACGGCAAGCTGACGCAACAAGATGACGCAACAAGAGACACAAGAAGAAAAACATACTGAGACACAATAAAAAGCAGGGAGCAGAGGTTCCTGGTGTCCCTTAAAGAAAAGAAGCAAGACAGAGGGCTGACGCGACGGGCAGGCATGGCAAGCTGACACAACAAGAGGATGCAACAAGAGACACAAGAAGAAAAAACACAATGAGAGCACAACAAAGCAGGGAATGGAGGTGGCTCAAGCGATTAGGCACTTCCTTCCCACATTGGAGGTCCCGGGTTCAGTTCCTGGTGCCTCCTAAAGACACTGCACACAGCAAGTGCAAACAACGAGGGGGTGGGGAGAAATAAATAAAACAAATCTTAAAAAAAATAAGCCTTGTCTGTGAAAAAAAAAAAAAAGCTATGAAACCAGGCTTTCTCTTCCCCAGAAAATAAATTTACTATTCAAACTAGATTTGGTACCAGCTTGGATGCTGGTTGATCTATCCCAAACAGCTCCTGATGCTCAGCACAATAGCATTTGTGCTTCTTCAACATAGGGATCCAGTTACCCTGCTCACCTCACTTCCACTACCTAGAAACTGCACCTATCAGTGGCTGGGGTGAGGCCCGTATCTAAAGACAAAGCACAGGACTCAGTGGGAAGCCCAAATTCTGAACAGAAGTAGGAGAGGCTGAACCAGAGCCCTGCTGTCCCCCTTACTTTATTCTCAAGGGCACCATTCCAAAGTGCAGGTCCCTACAATCTGAAGGGCAAAGCGTGGGGAAGGGCTTTTTACAGATGGAGAATGCTGGACCCCACCTCTAGGGATCTGGGTTTAGTAGACTGGGAGAGGGCCCCCAGATCTGCATTTTTAACCAGCATCCCAACTGGTCCTTACATGCACAAGGTTGAGAACCATTTCTTTAGGTACTGTACCAAGAAATATATGACTGTTGCTTCTTTTCTCATAGACATAGGGGTGCTGGGTGGCCATCTCACAGGCCAAGGTCAAAAAAAAAAAAAATTGCACCTTCTGCATCGTTTCTTCCCATTAGGGAAGCCTTCAAGTGTAGTGTCTGAGCTGAGCATTCTTCAAGATTTTGGCAGAACTGAACTAATTATTCCTGCTAAACAACAGGGAAGCTTTAAGGTTGAGATCGTCACAAATCACCCATGTAAATAAGCTTAGACATGCCCTTCTAGTTCTATATTTCCCCAGTGCGTACCTCTGGTATAGACTAACGCCCTCCCATAAGTGTGGTCCTTGGGCATCTCTTGGGAGCTTGTTAGAAATGCAAAGTCTCAGGCCCCATTCCAGACCTATTGAATCAAAATCTACACCTTAACAAGATTCCCAGGTGATCCTATGCCCATGGGACTGGAAGACAGAGGCTTGGTTTTGTCTTTTAATATATTAAATGAAAAGTCTTCTGCTTTTGCCTTTAGTACTCATTCTCTTCTTTCCAGTCAAGAACATTTCATATTCGTGTGTGTGTGTCTTTGTGTGTGTGTGTGAGAGTGTTAATCTCCTTTCTCCCACCGTTAAACTTATTCAAGTCTCTCTCACGCAGCTATCAGGAGGGAATGCATCTTCCCTCCTTATAGCTGCATAAAGGGGAATGAGCAGGGGGAGAGGGGCTGGGACAGGGGTCTGATTTGAAAATACAAGCACACAGAAAAAAATGCTTATTGTCAAAAATTCAAAAACCTTCTTTGAAAATCCCTTGCATTACTCCTACAATTGAGTCCACATTTGGTCTAGTTGCCTTGTATTTGGCACCCTCAAGGGGACGTGATATGCTCCCAGAAGCCCCCGGGTATGCGGTCAACTGAAGGGAAGAGCAAATTTATGCCACCTCAAACCCCCACCACGCCCAGCCCTCCATCCCATGCCCATTCTGGGTTTGACTTGATTGAGCGGCTTGACTAGAGGGACTGCCTGCATAATTTAACAATTTCCCTCGCTCCCTTGTTTTCCTGAATGCTCAGAGTCGAATTTGTCTAAGTTGAGTCATGCAGTTTACTGTGTGTATCAAGAAAGCTACTTCCCAATTCATCCAGCAACTTCTAAGATTCAGCCCCTCCTGGAAACTATGCCCTTGCCACCAGCATCTGTAAAACCTGAACCTCAATGAACAGGGATGGAGAAGCAGGGCTCTTGATGACCATTCTCTTTACTGTTGCTTTAAATAAGATTTCTGCCCTTTGTTGGAAACTTCTCTCAAGTTCCATAAAGTGCTGGAACTGCTGGGTTAACACTAGATTTGGGCGCTTAGTAAGTCTTGCTTCATCCTCTCATCACAGACCACCTACACAAGGTCCCAGATGATGCAAGTTCCGTCGGTGCTGGCCGTGACGCACTCCTCGTTGTTCTTCTTCACCCTGATGCAGGACACGGAGGACTTGTGCTCCTTTAGGGCCTCCTCCAGCTTCTGGGTCTGGCAGCCGATCTGCCACACCCTCACCTGAAAGCCACAAAGCAGATGCTCTCAACGCAACCCTGGGACTTATGAAAGGAGATTCTAAGAGCTTTGCAGCCTCTGCTGAGCTTGACTTTTTTTGTTTTTGTTGTTTTTTGTTTGTTTGTTTGTTTTTAATTCCCTGTTCTCATTTCAATTGTGTGGGCTGGGAATGCCAAGTGCTAGGGCAGGAATATTCATGTATAAGATGTGATCGTCTTCCATGGGGCCCAGCAAAATGCTACCAATTATCCTGTACCTGTTTCTACTCTCAGGCTGAGATATTTACTGGACATTCACTACTAAAAAACAATCATCCAAGGGCTGCTGCTAAACCAAGTGAAACAGTTTGTCTACTCATTTGTGCTGAGAGTTGCTCTCAAATTTCTGGTACCATTAGGAAATTTCTTGGGTACTCAGAGCCCTATTTAAGAGTTCACATCTACCACTCAGTTTTAATCATTTAACACAATGGTTCTCAACCCTATCAAACCCAACACCCACCTTCTATAATAAATATTTTCTAACACCCTTATTACTATCCTGAAATGAAATTCATCAGTAGTATAACCTACATACACAAAAAAATTTTCAAAAAAGCCAATATGATGTCCTGAGATAGAAATGATAAATAAAAAGGTTATTTATAATGCAATAATGTGTCCTTTAATGAGAAGAGCTCTGGCACAACTGCACTAGAAAACATAATAATGTAGTCAGATGCTTACACCTTCTTATGATGAATATGTTGGATTTATGAAAAAGAAGAAGTGCAGAGACCATTCTGTATAAGTGTGTATTAGTCAGGGTTCTCTCAATGAACCCTTCTTCCATGTTTCATTATGAGTATGATTGTATATGTACACAAAATGAATTTCTTTGTTTTCTTCCCCGATCTTTTCCCCTATCATGAAAAGTTGTATTAATCCCACATCATAATATTTAAGGATGTTGAGTTTAAGAGTGACTATCATCCAAGGACTTGCACCCTGTTCTGTAGGGAATTAATGTGTTTCCGGTTGTACGCAGGGGAGTTGAACATTGTTAGGCAGAAATATATATGTATGCTTGTCTGTTATTGTTTTTACTTAGAGACTAAGTGTGGTTTAGAGTAATGTGTATGATTGCCGAGTTGACAAGGGGTGGACTGTGATGGTTAGGCTAATGTGTCAACTCGGCCAAGTAGTTGTGTCCAGGTGTTTGTTCCAGCAAGCACTGGGCTAATTGTAATACAAGAGTATTTATGGACTTCAATCACCAGTTAGTTTACTGTGTGGATGGCTGATTACATCTGCATCAATCAGGGAGATTACATTATCAATGGGTGGTGCTTTTATCCAATCAGTTGAATGACTTAAAAGTGGAAGTGATTTCAACATTCAGAGAGAATTTCCCAGCTCGTCGTTGGACAGGCAACTTCTCCCAGAGACTCATCAACAACCTTTCATCAGGCTTTCATCGGAGCCCCTGGTTTGCAGCTTGCCTGAGGAACCTGGACTTGTGCATCCCCACAGTCGCGTGAGAGACTCTTTCAGAGTTCCATATTATTCACAGATATCTCCTGCTGATTCTGTTTCCCGAGAGAACCCTGACTAATACAAAGTGCAACAGGACGATGGAAGAACAGCAGTCTGGGTGAGCATTAGAATAAAATATAATGTTAGGATGAGTAATAACAGACTAGATTTATTTGTATCTGGTAAGAGGAAAAGAACCTTAAATGAAGAAAAACATTCTAAGACACTTTCCCCCTTGTCAAAGCTAAAACAAGGTGGAAGCACGTTATCACGCGCGAGCTGGGCTATATTCATTTCTATGGTGTCCAGATAATTCCCTATGTGATGACATAGGGTGAGATAAGGACTTAGTGTCAAGAAAACAAATCTCTTATCTTGAAACCCCACTATGCTAGAGGCACACATCCTTCTCAGAGCTGCTATTCAAAATAGCTAAGGAGCATGGTGTGAGCCCCGAGAGTGGAACCAGGGTCCTAGGGACACTTTAGATATGCAGAGCATTAGCCCTTTGATTATGGGAGTGTAGGGAGGTCTGGGTAACTTGGGGGAAGGAGACCAGGTGATGGGGTTGGGGTCTTCACAAGTGGGGGCATTCAGGCAATAGTATTTTAGCAACTATTGCATTCATATCTGTGCACACCTGCTGGCCAGCAGCCCAGGTCTCTAGTACTTACAAAGACCACGAAGACTCAGGTCCAGACCTGCACTGGGGAATGGGGCAGACCGGGTAGTACAGAAAGATTCCTAAGCAGGGCCGAGGGCAATTACAAATAAGTTTGCAATGTGTGGTTTCATTCTGCAGCTTTCATCAGGCCAGGACCCCAGAGTGCAGATGGTCTGGTCCAAGCCAAGTGTGCCTGTATCGGCAAGGCAGATGCCCCAGAAGGATGCCAGAGCAAGCAAGGATGCTGAGGCTGTCAACAAGAGCAAGGCTGGAGTGATAAGGGAAGGAAGTAAAGCCGTGAAGGGAAGTAAAGCCAGAGAGCAGGGGAGATGGTCTAGGGCTAGACATGTGTAAAACAGATTTTGAAGACTTAGTACATGACGAATGTAAAATATCTCCTTAATAGGTGTATTACAGTCATGTTGCACACAAGAAAACTGAAGCACAGAGAGGTTTAAGAATGCTCCAAGGACACACAGCTGGAAAGTGGTGGGACTGAAAACTGAGCCCAAGCAGTGTGACTCTAGAACTCAGGATCTCTGCCGCGGACCTGTATTGCCTAAACTCTGCTAAAGCTCATAAAAAATATTGAAGGTTTCTTCTTGCTAAATTCTTCCTATGGTAGCCTGGAGGAAAGAAGGGAAAAGAAAATGCTTTAGGCTAAGAAAAATCTGACAGGCTGAAAGAATTCCTAGGTAGGGAAAAGGAAGGCTTTGGGATAAGAAAAAAGAAAGCTGGGGAGGAGGGGAGGAGGGGAGATGCAGAGATACATGTGTGAGTGAAAGGTGTTTTAGGCTCCTTGAAATGATGGAAGGAAATAAAAAACAATGGTTAAAACGTCTGGTTGTATTAAAGAGTTAGTTCTTAAACTATCATGTGTCTCAAAAGACAAGATAAGATAAAGGTAATTTATATAACCATGGTCCTTGAGAAAGGAACAATTATTCCAAAACTCTGTCAAAATACCACCTTGGCATTTAGACCTTGGGGCTTTGATCAAATGTCTCATTGCCTCCTACTTAACAGACTGCCTAAAAAGTGGAAAGTCTTTTGAGGAGCTGTGACAGTTTGATATTATTTATGAATTCCAAAAAGAGATATTGATTATGTTTGTAAACTGGTCTGTTCCTCTGGGCGTGATCCCCTTTGATTGTATTAGATTCAGCTGAGATGCCTTTGATTAAATTATGTTAAGATTAGGGCTTTGATTCGACCATGTCTTTAGGGCAACTCAGTTTGAGTCCCTGCTCCCTTGGTGGGCTATATAAACGGATGCTTAATCAAGAACACAGAAATAGATACACAGAGAAGAAGAACACAGAGGAAGAGAGACAGCTCCATAGACACAGCAGAGGCCCTGGGAAGAGAGATGAGCCTGACAGTCTACAGCTGACCTTGTGAAGAGAACAGAGCAGCTGAGCCCAGAAGGAAATGAGCTCTGGGAAGAAAGACGAGCCCTATGCCAGCCTCCAGCTAAGATTGGAAGAAGCTAGATGCATGGAGCCTTAAGAGGGAAGAGGGAAGCTGAACCCTTGCAGATATTGCCTGCCATCTTGCTTTAACATATGGCCAATGACGTTGGGTGAAAAAGTACCTCTTATCCTTGAATTGGACTCTTTAGGGCCTTACAACTGTAAGCCTCTACCCCAAATAAATACCCTTTATAAAAGCCAACAGATTTCTGGTACTTTGCATCAGCACCCCTTTGGCTAATATAGGAGCAAATAGAGCTCAACTGGCAAAATAAATCATGAAATGACCATATGTGACAGTAACAATCCCTTTTCTCCAGTCCCCTCCTGCACCCCACCCCATGCATAAGACAGGCCATGTGTGTGGACCTGGCAGAAACTAAACCCTCAATAAATGTTCCTGGAGTCATAGCTCTATTCCATACATCTTAAATGTCCTTTCTGTGGACAAACATTTATATATATATATTTATATTATTAAGACTTTAATGTATGATGTATCTTAGTTGATGTTGTTAACATCAACATCTTAATTTGATCTGAATCCTAGTACAGATAAGATCAAATGGATGGCCTCCTATGAGTCAGTGCTCTAAACCCAGGGCTACTCTTCAAAGACTCAGCTTTCAAGTACAATACCTCCCCTTCCCCACCGCCGCTGATGATCCTTTTGCAGTCGCTGGTGGTGGCGATGGCGGTCACTCCGATCCTGTGGGCACTGCTGATGACGTACATCAGCCTGCCTGTTTCTGGGGCAAAGGCTCGGATTCTACCATCATCCCAGGCTGGCAAGAAAGGGAAACAGAAGGCAGCAGGATCAATCTACTCACCATCTCTCCAAACACACTGCTGCTCTCCTAAATCACACAAGAATAGGATAGAGAAAAGAGGCCACCCCCACCCAACTGCCAGGAATCATATCCCCCTTTCCTCTGACTCCCTATACTGGTCACACCTGGCTGAGGGAAGAGGGTGGTTTGTCTGCCTCCAGGTATATCACACCCCAGGTGTGGCAGTTTGATATTATTTATTAATTCTAGAAAAAGATATCTGATTATGTTTGTAAACTGTTCCTCTGGGCATGATAACCCTTTGATTGTATTAGATTCAGCTGAGAAGTCTGATTAAATTATGTTCAGATTAGGGCTTTGATTCGACCATGTCATTAGAGTGTGACTCAGTGATTGAGTACCCGTCCCCTCAGTGGGCTGATAAAACAGACTCTTACACAGAAGTAGACACACAGGAAAAGAACAGAGAGGAATAGAGACAGCTCATTAGACATGGCAGAGGCCCTGGGAAGAGAGATAAGCCTGACAGTCTATAGCTGACCTTGTGACAAGAACAGAGCAGCTGAGCCTGGAAAGAAATGAGCCCCAGGGAGAGAGAGAGACAAGCCTTATGCCAGCCTACAGCTTAGATCGGAAGAAGCTGGGACCACGGAGCCTTAAGAGGAAGAAGGAAGGCTGAACCCTCACAGATGTTACCCATCATCTTGCGTCAACACGTGGGAAGAGACTTTGGGTAAGAAAGCACCTATTATGGTACCTTGAGTTGGACTCTTTAAGGCCTTGTGACTGTAAGCTTCTACCCCAAATAAATGCCCTTTGTAAAAGCAAACTGAGTTCTGGTACTTTGCTTCGGCTTCCTTTGGCCAACTAAGACACCAGGTGAGAAAGGGTGGAGAGGGAAAGAAGTAGAGAGACCAGCCCCCACCTTTCCCATGAGCTGCAGTCTTGTACATTCAACTACCTGGTTGATATCTTCCCTGGGATATATAATTCCACATTTCCAAATAAGTGTTGGCCTCCCACTCCCCACAATTAAATCTCACCTCCACCATCTCAATAAAAGTTGCCACCATCCAACCAGGTGCACAAGCCAAGAATCTCAGAGCCATTCTAAATCTTCTGTTTTCTGCTTCTTCTCTGCTCTGCCCCACACATATACACACACATTCAATCCATTAGCAAGTCTCATCAGCTCTACCTTTAAAAAGCATCCAGAACCTGGCCACTTCTCAGCCCCTCCACTGTGACCAACCCTCATCCAAGGTACCACCATCCCTCTCCTGGATTATTTTAACAGTTTCCCCCCCTGGGCTTCCACTCCTGCTCCCCACGACAATCAGTTAGGGTGAAGTTTTTAAAACCACATCACCTTCCTGATCAGGGACTTCCAAAAGCTGTTCCCACTGTGCTTAGAATAAAAATCCAAACTCCTTTATCCTACAGGGTAACTAGTACCTGCCCTCCACCTACCTCTTCACCTCCTCTATACCACTCTCCCTGACCCTGCCTCCCCCACAACCTTCCCCACTAAGCTCCAGCCACACTGGCCCTCTCTCTATTCCTCAAAGACACCCAGAAATTTCCCACTTGCTGTTCTCTCTGCCTGGAACACTTTTTCCCCAGGTCTTTCCATGACTGGCTCTTTCTCATTATTTAGTTCTTAGCTTTACTGTCACCTCTTATTCAATTTTCGATGGGATGCTCGAGGTAGGTCTCATTTCATCAAAGACTTGAAAGAAGAAAAGGGATGAGGGAGTGGGTCATGGAGGTATCTTGGAGAAGAACATTCTAGGCAGGTGAGACGACAAGCCACATACCTATGCCTGGTAGTTTTGAGAAATAGCAAAGAAGCAAGTATGGCTGGAGGAGGCCAGTAGTAAGAGGAAAAAGCCAGAGGCAAGAAGGTGGAGGTGAGGGAGGGAGAGAAGGCCAAGTAGAGCCTTGTAGACCATTGTAAGGTCTTTGTCTTTTACTCTGAGTAGAAGACTTTTTTTTTTTTAAGGTACTACGTCTGGGGATTGAACCTGGGACCTCGTACGTGGGAAGCTGGTGCTCAACCATTGAGTCACATTGGCTTCCCTGAGTTGGTTTTTTCATCTGATGGCTTGCTGTTTGTCTTTGTTTTTAGGAGGCACTGGGAACCGACTCTGGGACCCCTCATGTGGGAAGTAGGTACTCGATTGCTTAAGCCACATCTGCTCCCCAGTAGAAGACTTTTGAGCCCTAGAACCAACATGATCTAACTTAACATTTTAAAAGGAGATTTCTGGCTGCTGTGTTGGGAACAGACTCGGGGAGGGAGGTGACGGACAAAGGCAGGAGCAGGAAGACTAGGTAGGAAGCTTCTAGAATAATCTAGGAGAGAGATGGTGGGGGCCAGGACTAGGATGGAGATGAGAAATGATGGAATTTTGTGAAGTTAGAGCCACTATATGGATGACCTATGGATGTGGGGTATAAGAGAAAAAGAGGAGGTGTGGATGACTCCCAGATTTTTGACCGGAGGGTCTGTTAGCTCTAAGTGTTGGAAACCAAGAGCTCCTGGATGTGGAGAAGATATGCCTGAGAGAGAAGGCAACATGGAGGACACAGGTCAACAAAAGAGGGAGAGACGGAATTCCTGATATCATCATTTTAATAACTGCACCTCTAGATTTACCCTCTTGACTTTTCAATGATGTGAACCAGTAAATTTACTTTTTTGACCATTGGGGAAATTTGTATATGGATTAAACATAAGACAATGTTAAGAAGTTACTACTTTATAGAAAAATGTTATTTTTAGAGATGCACACTGACATATTTAGAGGTGGAATATCAAGGTGTCTATAATTTATGTTAAAATACTTTGGCATTAAAAAAAACAATAAAACAAAACAAAACAAAAAAACAAAAACAAAATACTTTGGCATAAAAAGAAGTTAAAAATAAGAAAATTCCTTTTGGAGCATAGCTTAGTTTGAGCTGGGTATTTAGTCTCTTCTTAACACAAGAGCCCAGTACTCAGAAAGTCCTCAAATTCATTTCGTAATTGAACCACTAAATGTCTCTGCCATAGAGAAAGATATATATAATCTACATACAGCAGCAATTTGGGAGAAAAGAAAATGCTATTTGGTTCTTTCTAGCTCGGATAATCTCCCAGCTGGAGGAGAAGTCAAAAGAGAGGGGAGGTTAGAAGAAAGGAAGGATGGACAGTGGGAGGCTGGTTTTCCAAATGTGGAGATGAGTGTAGAATGAGAATGGCAAGAATCAAAACCCGAGGCAGCGCCTGAATCCAAATCTGAACATGAGCGCGGTACCTGAAATGATGCTCTTGCCGTCCCTCATGAAATCGATGCCGTGGCAGGTCATGTTAGGAACTGTGATCCGTAGCAGCTCCCTGTTGGACGTTGTGTGCCACACTCTGATGTCTTTCTTGGCACAGGTGGCAAATAGCTCAGCAGTGCCACTGCAAAGAAGCCATGAAGAGAACCAGAGATGCGGTCACAAAAGATGCATGGTGTTTCTCAGATGCATATTTGACTCTAAAATGTTTTTCACAAGGACGCAGGAAGGGATGGCTTTCAGATGACATTGATTAATGACCTTGCAGATTTCTTGCGTAAAATAGCATTTGATGCCCTCAAACCACGTGTAATCTTTTGTAATCCTTTCCCTTTAAGGAAGGATAGGGACAAAGTTGCTCAAAAAGAAAATGTCAATTTAAGTGACTCAATGTTTTGTTAGACTGGAGGATAGAAAGTATCATCTTTTCAGATGAACATAATCTGTGGACTATTCATATTAAAGAGGCTCAACAAACTCTTTCCTGTAAAGAAAACGATCCTATTAAAATTTCAAAGAAGAAAATGACAAGGATGCTAGGATTCATATCTGCAAGATAACCCAAAACACTTCTTTGCTCAGTTAGGAGAAAAACATGAGATTGTGGACAAGGAAGAGAATCCCAGAGTAATTGCTCTGTCGGGTATTTTTTTTTTCTTTTTTTAAGGAAAACATGTAAATAGAATGTAAAGTACCAATATGTCAAACAATTACAGGTAATTCCAGTTTTGTTAAGTAAAAGGAGTGATAACAGGGTAAAATAAAGACCCTCTGCTCCAGTGGCAGTTTGAACCTGGGTGGGCCCCAGAAAATCATATCCTTAGAGCTAATTCATTCTTGTATGTGTAAACCTATTGTAGATGGGACCTTTTGGTTAGATTCAATTAAAGGACTTCCTTTTGAATAGATCACTTCAGTAGGGCATGACCCAGGGTGGGTCTTAATCCTTTTACTGGAGTCCTTTATAAACAGAAGAAAAAAACCCACAGGAACAGGAAAAAAAGCTGTAGAGACAGAGAAACCCTAAGAGGCTGCGAGAGAGGCTGGAATTAACAGAGCACAGAGGCATGGGAAGAGGCCTCAAAGAGGCTAAAAGAGATGAGGCCTGGAGAACAGGGGAGAGATAAACCATATGTCTGATTGCCCACAGCTGAGCTCAGGGAGAAAGTAAGCCTGGAGGGGAAAGCAGGGATTGGCAGAGCTGCCATTATGCTCTGCCATGTGCCTGACTGCCCACAGCTGCTACTTGGTGAGAGAGCATCTCTTGATGATGCCTTGATTTGGACATTTTCACAGTTTCAGAATCTTTAAGCTTTTTGTTTATTTATTCCTCCCCTAGCCCTCGCTCGTTGTTTTGTAGTCGCTGTCTGGTCTCTGTGTCCGTTCGTTGTGTGCTCTCTGTATCTGCTTGTCTTCTTCTTAGGAGGCACCAGGAACCAAACCCAGGAGGACCTCCTATGTGGGAGGGAGGTGCCCAATCGCTTTAGCCACCTTCACTCCCTGCCTGTTGTGTTTCTCATTGTGTTTCCTCATTGTGTCTCCTCATTGTGTCATCTCGTTTCATCATCGTTTTGCATCAGCTCTACACCAGCCAGTCATGTCAGCTTGCTGTCTTGCTCGTCTTCTTTAGGAGACACTGGGAATGAAACCAGGGACCTTCCATGTGGTAGGCAGGTGCCCAGCTACTTGAGCCACATCCACTTCTCACCGTAAGCTTATTTTTTTAAAGATTTATTTTTTTATTTATTCCCCCCTCCCCCTGTTGTTTGTGCTCTCTGTCTGCTCTCTGTGTCCATTTGCTGTGTTTGCTTGGGAATTGAATCTGGGACCTTCCATGTGGTAGGCGGGAGCGCAATCGTTTGAGCCACATCCACCTCCCCCACTGTAAGCTTTTAACCTAATAAATTCCCATTGTAAATGCCAACCCATTTCTGGTATATTGCTTGGGCAGCATTTAGCAAATTAAAACAGCTTCATAACAAAAATTTCTAGCTACAGCGTCTGATGATGCTAGAGACTGATGCTAACTTTTAGATATAAATACATCTCAAGCAATTTTTACATTTCAGAATAAACACATTACTACAAAGAGAGTCCCTCTTTTTTTTTTTTTTTAAGAGTCCCTCTTATTTTAAGACTTACTTTGGAATTAATAGAAAAATAAGTGGATCTTTTTCATATATTTAGCTTTGGAGCTCAGAGGTAAAATTGTGATGCTGGTATAGTTACTTAGAAAGAGAGTGCTGGGGAAGGACAACAGATGAGATGGAACTCTTGGCCATATGGTCCTGATTAATTAAAGCCAAAACAGGCCAATATGAGAATGTTAATATTTATTTAAAATGAGAAATACTTTATATCAGGCACTGCCTTTAGTGAGTGAACTCCTGCTTTGGGGAAAGTGAGCTCTTAGAGAGGTATATAAACTACTCATGAAAATGAAATATCATCTAGAGGAATGCCCTAGGGCATGCTCCCAACTCTCCCCAGCACCCATGACAAATGGACCACTTCTTAGGAGTCAACCCTTGACCAAAAAGCAGCCCTTCAAGTTGTAGACTGTCCTTAGACTATGATCCAAGGGGTTAAGTTCACTAGGTCCAGAAGTCCTCTTATGCCCTCTGCCATCATGTCAGCCAAACATGGAAGAACCAAGAGGTACAAACAAATGACTCAAAAGAAGTTGAGACAGTATTGGGAAAAACATAGGAAGGTTTTGCCAGCCTAATTATCCTTTCCATGGTGGGTTTATTAGAAAAGTCAACACTCCAGAGAAGCCCAAATTAGAAATGGGAAAGCTAATTGGTGAAGGCAGTAAGAGGACCCTAGAAAGTCTATGAAAATAATTAAATATAAGGAAATAATTATATTAATAGATGTTGAAATGCATTAATAAAATCAGCTTCCCTTGTACGTGCATCAAACCTCCACATATTCTTATTGTTTTTAGGAGTAAACATATTTTCCTCTTCTACTTACAATGGAAAGACAATGTCCTGGACAGCTTCGAAGTGACAAGTAGCAATGAGAGTCTCTTTGAAATCTGTGAAGCTGATACAATAAATGTGTGATTCTTCCGTTCCTATAAAAAACTGGTGTCCTTCACCTCGAAGTGTGATGGAACTGATGCCACCTTGTAACTGAATTTTCCTTTCAAGAGAAGCAGACAGGTGAAGCAGATTCACTCCATCAAGGAGAATTTATTAACCATCTACAACATTATGGAGGATACAAATCATGCACATAACCTAGGTTACATCCTCAAGGTGCTGACACAGTTGGCGAGGCAGCAATTCCTCACAGTGTTGTGTACCCCATGGTCAGCCACAGGAGAGGTCAGCATTGGTTAACAGAGTAAGGGAGGTTTCATCGGGGAGATACAATCTGAAATGGGTTGTGCAATGCAGGTAGGATCTGGAAAATGAGAAAATTCCAGATATGGGCTTGGGCATGGGTGACCATGGAAATTAAACACCCTTTTAATTCCATTTCTGGGAAATAATCCTGACATCAGGGGAAGGATGTCGTTATAACTTTATTTAAAAGAGCAAAAAATTTGGAAAGAATTTATATATTCAACTGTAATAGAATGGTAAAATGAGCTATGGGACATTGACTTCATAGGATATTTGCCTAGTCATTAAAATCATGTTGAAAAGATTATGCAGTGATATTGAAAATGTTTGACACTTGCATTAAGTAAAAAATAGAATACCAAGTTTTACATGCAAAATAAGAACAACTGTTTTTAAACTTATATGAATAACAAAGACAAGGAGAAATGTTAAACTGTTAAGAGTGGTTGTCTTTGTCAGAACTTTCAGGGATTATTTTCTCATCTTCCACAGGTCAGCTCTCTCTCCCCCATTCCCCAAACCCCAAATGTTTAACAGGCATGAACTTCTTTTTTAAAAAGAATATATAAATGAATGAGGCTCTAAGAACCCATCCTTCCTCTGCAACTAATTTGGTCCTGACAATAAGAATTCAGTGGGGGTTCTTGAGCAAGGAACCAATATGAGAATTGCAGTGTTTTAGAAAGATTTGTTTGTTGGTGCGATTTAAGGATATTTAAGGCAAAAGCCTTAATAAAATAGACCCCAAGTCATTTCCTAGCTCCTTCACTAACTATAGCGCTCTGACTTTAGACAAATTGCTAGAAATTCCTGGGCCTCAGTTTATTCAACCAGAGACTAATTCCTCCCATGCAGGGTTGCAGTGAAGATCAGCCATAATGGTGGCAAAGTACACGGGCCTATGGTGGGCAGCCAAGATATACTAGCTATTGGTAAATGGGATTCCTAGAAGACAAGGTGAAGCCCAAGGTTAAAAAGGGAAGGCCAGAGATCACAGAACTTCAGCAGTCTCTTGTGATCACCCTACTTCCATTTCTAGACTCTATGACTTCTCATGCAAGCTAGCTGCTTTATCAATCTCCTAAAGTCCAAGGAGGCAGAAATCACTGCATTCAATCTGAGCCTATGCTGTCACACAGGGTTCCTTTGAAGACATGACTAGCACATCTTCTGTAGACAGAACCTTGCAATGATTGCCTTCAGTCTAATTATCTTCATCACAGTAAAAAGTTGCATATTAAAAATAAGGGGTTAAAAAATGAAGGAATTAATTTACTATATTTACTTCATGTATCCAGAGTCTATCCAACATTGTTCTCGAGGCCCTTTCTTCCCTTATTCCCCCTCATACAAACATAAAACCGGTCAAAACATATTCTCAGTAAGACCTAACCTGACCACTGAATTTAAAATTGTGGCCTACTCCTTACCCCCTCCCATCCCTAACCCTCCCCTACCTTACTCCATTTATCTCTATTATACTTATCATCCTTTCAAACTATGTACTTTCCTTGTGCATTGTGCTTTTTATTGATTGCCTATTCCCTACTGCTAGAATGGAAGCTCCATGAAGGTAGGGATTTTGTTTGCTGGCTTTATTCATTGATATATTCCAAGCACCTAGAATAGTATCTGGTACATAGTGAGTACCAGGCTCAACACGTTTATTTGGATGAAGACAACTGAGGCTCCATTCCAGAATGCACATGCAATGACTCCTGGCCGCTTTAGAGCTAGCAGAGGCCATATGGAGCTTTTCCAGGAATAGCCGACTTTTGGCAAAGCTGAGTTCAAGATCAGCTCAAGTTCAGCTTCTGCTCCTCTGTGTTTCCCTGATCTCTCTAGCCTAACGAGATCATTCCCTTTTCTGATCTTCATTACAACATCTATGATATACTTACTTTATCTGGACCATGAGGTTTGCGCTTATATACTATCTTGTACTGTAGTGACTTTCATGTGCATATGCCTTACCCTTAAACCAGACAATAAGTTCTGGCAGAGCAAAGACCATATCTTATTTTTCTTTATCTTTCTTTAGTAGCACCTAGTACATTGGTTTCGATGGATGAGGCACTCAATAAATATTTGTCGATGACAAGTTATATAGCTTATTTGATTCCATTTTAATTAGATAAGCCATGAACAGTACATTTCATAGTATCTGACACACAGAAATCACTGGTTAAATCTTGGCTATTTGTATTAGAATTTGTTTTTGAATGCATTAACATTGCCAGACACATAATATGTACCCAATACATTTCAATGAATAAACTATTTTTGTAAAGTTTGAAATATGGTGCTATTTGTCTGATAAGTTTATAACATCATGTTTCCTTTGTCATGTCATATGTTAGCTAAGTAACAATGGATGTTCGTTATTAAAAAGATGGGGTCCTCTTTGGTTAATAATGGACTATTTGGGCTAGATACAACATAAGTGTTGTCTTTTCATTGGCAAAGAGACCACCACCATCTACTGTGATTCCCATGACTCGTTTTAACAGCAAGATGAAATTGTTTTGTCGAGTATCACTCTTCCCATATTGCTTAGTAGTTGGCTTTAAGCAAACCTCCCTCTGGCAGGTCTCTCCCCATCCCAACCCTGTGGGGCCCGGAACTTACTTAATGGGTCTGTAGCTGGGGCTTTTACAAAAGACCAGCAAGCCGGCTCCAGAGCCCACCAGCAAGCCCCCCATCTTCAGGCACATGAGAGCCGACACTCCCTAAGGGGAGAAATAGCATTCAAAGAAAGGCCAAAGGTGTCAGTGCTTAAGACTCAATGCAGGAAGCAGATGTGGCTCAAGCGATTGAGCTACCGCCTACCACATGGAAAGTCCCGGTTCAGTTCCCATTGTCTCCTAAAGAAACAAGGAAGACAAACAGACATAGCAAGTGCAAACATTGAGGGGGTAGGGAGAAATAAAATAAATCTTAAAAAAAAAAAAAAAACTAACCTTTAAAAAAAAAAACTCAATGCAAGGAGCAGGTGTAGCTCAGCAATTGAGTACCTGCTTCCCATGTACAAGGTCCTGGGTTCAATCCCCAGTACCTCCTAAGAAAAGAATTAATGCAAGACCTGACCAATGAGCATGGTCAAGATCATTGTCAGTGCTGTCACACCTTGCTAAGGTCAAGGTCATGAAGGTATTGTCCCACACTGGCCATAAGCGTTCAATGACAAATGTAGTCCTATACCAAAAAGTGCCCCACCTTTGTTGTGTTTTTTTTTTTTGGAAAAAGCAAACACGCATCACCATCCTTCCTTCCTAAAACCACCAGTGTATTTTGTATATATCAAACATTTAATACTTTTATATTCCCCAGATCTTAGTTCTTATAATGTAAAGAGAACATCCTTGATGTTCAAAGGAAGCACAAAAGACTCCTTATTGTTTGGTGACTGTATTTTTTTTTTTTTTAACTAAAGCATGTAATATATAACCTTACCAATAGCAGGAAATGTATTTAAATTCAAGCAGTCTTCAAAGTTTGGGAATGTATGGTAGCCATTTTAGAGGATCCATTATGAAGTTCTAATCTTATAAAGTACATGCAAATACTTGATTTTAAGACATTCAATAATAATATAGCTCATGACTTCATAGATTTGTGTGTTAATGAAATTTGAAGATAATAAAACAAATAATGTCCTTTCAAGTTACTTCAAGTTGAGTTTTGCCAGTTTGGGCTCGATAGGCATTAAATGATGCTTGAGAAGAGAAATTAGGGCTCAATTCCAAAATCGCTGCAGCAGGACAGCGGACGAGCAAGGGGTTCGTGAGGAGGTAACTCTGGAGTGGATATTCTTGATGTTTGCTCACAGAATTGGGGTAGCAAGGGATAAGGAGATAAACAGAGCCTCTAAGTTACATAGTGTGATTTCTAAACAAACTTTTTTGAAACCATAGATGATAGTGTTTAAGTGCTCAGGCTCTGGAGCCCCTCTGGTTCAAAATCTCAGCTCTACTACTTGCTTGCCAAGAGATCTTAAATGGTATGTGCCTCAGTTTCCTCATGTGTAAAACAGGGATGAAAATGGTGCCTACCTCATCAGGTTGCCATGAGAATCAAATGAGATCATGCAAGGAAGGTGCTTTGCACCATGTCTGACACATCATCATCATTGTCATTTCTTGAGCACATGATGTTTAAAATATTATTATCATCACCAGCAGCAGCATCTTGATCCTAGTGCTGTATGCCTAGTAGGTCCACTTTAAACCATTCCAATTCCTTACCTTTCTACCCATAGAGCAAACATCTAAGTAGTTTCAAAATGGTTAACTGCCCAAGATCACTTGGTATTCAAACCAAAGGTTTTCAGCGGAGCCTCCTACTTCTTGGTTCTACAAGAATTATTTTCTTTCTACCCATATGGAAGGCTTCCTGGAACCACTGCTTTGTAGAATTTACCTTCTGATCGGAAGGATTAGGAATGAAAACATCCATGGGAGCTCTAAGTGCCAAAGCTTTAAGGGACACTAAGACAACCAGCCGTCTTTTCTGGAGAGGCACTTGGAAGCCAGCAACGTCCAGACCAGAAGTTTTCAAATTGCGTTTTATGGAGCTCTTTAGAGGTATCTCAGGAGCGGGAACTGGCAGGGCCCTAAGCCCTGTCCTCCTTCAACCTGATCTGCTTTGCTTTTATCTGTTTAAGATATTAGAATCCCTCTTCTAAAAATCAAAGGACATTGATCTAGACTACACCTTGACCTCCTGTGGGGGTCTCTACGTATATTGTAGCTTTCTCCATTCTTATAGAGCCCCTTAAAAGCTTTACTATTAAATGACTATGTGATTAAGAAAACTCTGAAATTTTCCCAGGAACATAGCACACTATTTCAAAGCTTCTTGGGAATATTTGCTGAGTAGAAAATATCTAAGCTTAGTTAGAACCATCTGTTCTATTATCAGAAATAAGATAGGCAGGTGCAGAACCAAGCACAAGCTTTCATTTTCAAAGTTCAGTACAAACAGCCCTTGTAACTTTGGGAGGTGCTAGAAATACACAGCACTTATTATATAAAAATATCTTTGGGTTCTAGTTTTTTAAAAATTTAGATTAAATATCAAAGTCACTGGACTTTCAATCACAGTTGTTAGGAATTCTGCAAATATAAACAATTGACAATTTCTAGGTCTTGCTCATGCAATAATGTCGACTGAGGTGAAAAAAATCTAAGATTTGGATTATTAGATTAGAAAATATGCATATGTATTTTATACTTTTAATATAAATAATATATCTAAATATAAATACTTATAAATTAGAAATAATATAATTAAAATTACATGTATAGTCTTGTAGACCAAAGAGCACACTTCTTTTCACCTATGGTGACCAGCCTGTTCTAAATCACAAAGCCACAGGTCCGTGGGCTTTGAAGATGTAAGAAACAGATGTGGTTCTGGTTCTCTAATTGAGGACACCTGGGAATGCCTTTACCCCTGATGTCTACTAGGGATGATGGTTTAGAGAACTAGTCAGTGCACCTTTTGCAAACTGAGGTGTGGCTCTGCGTATATTGCAGACTTTTTTTTTTCCTTCTCCCCATTCCAACTCCCACACTACTCCCGCTAAGTCTTGTTCTTAATGAAAGTCTGTGATTCCAGTAGAGGGAAGAAAGAGCTAGAAAATGATAGAGCCAGAGCAGACCCCCCACCAGACTGCTACTCACCAGACTGAATTTGTCCTTCACAGGCCCAGTGTCTGTCAACATTTTAGTCCTGGGGTTCATTTTTAGAATATCACCAGTTGTGGTGCCAAGGTAGAAAAAGCTATCATCGTCAGCCATCTGAGGAAGAGAGAGAAAGCAACGTGAAGACCTGGGTTTCCTCAGTGACGCCCCCAAGAGCACCTGAACAGTGATGGGACGAGCTTTCTCTGAAACCTTATGAAAACCAACTAAGGTGCTCATGGCGACTTCTATTTCCTCAGACTCAAAGATGGGTAAGAACAGCTCTGAGGGACAGCAGAAATCAGGGCCACACGTTTTTGGAGGATATATTTGAAGTCGATTTCGAATGTTAATATATACACCTGTAGCAGTTTGGCACTGTTTATGAATTCCAAAAATAGATATTGGATTATGTTTGTAAACTGGTCTGTACCTGGGCGTGATTAAGTTATGATTAGGGCTTTGATTGTGCCACGTCAGTAGCATCTTGAGTGGGCAGGGACTCAAAGATAAAAACTACACGGCAGAGCAGAGGAGTGAGTTGGAGTTTTGATGCTGGAGTTTTTGAGCTGGAGCCCAAGGGGAATAAGCACACAGAGGAGCTTGGTCTTAAGGAAAGAGAGAAGGCCCCAGGAAGAGAAACAAGCCGGTCGCCTGATAGTCTACAGCTGGCCTTGTGGAGCTACCAGAGCAGCGGAGCCCAGAGAGGCAAGCCTCGGGAAGAGAGGAACCCAGGAAGCCTGAACCCTTACAGACATCCACAGCCATCTTGCTCCAACACATAACAATAGACTTTGGTGAGGGAGGTAACTTGCACTTTATGGCCTGATAACTGTAAGCTTCTTCACCCCAAATAAATACCCTTTATAAAAGCCAATAGATTTCTGGTATTTTGCATCAGCACCCCTTTGACTGACTAATACAACACCTTCCTTCTTCCCTCCCTCCCTTCCTTCCCCTCCTCCTTTTCTGTTAGTATTTGCCAGGAGAGTGTGTGTGTGTGTGTATGGATGTGTATGTATGGGGTTGGCAGCATTCTTTTAATTTTAATCTTTTTGTGTCCATAGATTTTAAGTCTGGCCCCTTGCCAACAGCATACAGCTAGATTTCAATTCAGAGTTTTTTGTTGTGTCTTTTTTTTTTTTAATTGAGTCTGACAATCTTTGGCTCTTCTGGAAAGTTTAGTTCATTTATATTTATTGTGATGATAGATATAGTTGGATTTAGTTCTACTATGTTATTTTGTAGTATTTGTCCCACATTTTCTTTCCTTCTTTTAGATTGACTGAAGGTTTCACATCCCCATCTTCCCATTTCCATTATTTTTGTCTCTGTTAGTTTGAAAGTTATATACTCTGTAGCTCTTCTTTCAGTGATTCATATAGACAGTTGAACATGCATCTTTGTCTTAAAGCCTAAAATTAATATCTTTACCTTTTTCTGAACAATACAATGATCTTAGAATGCTCTAATTCTTCTCATCCCTCTCCTGGACTTATATTCTATATTTGTCCATAATTTTAGTGCTATTTGGTTTTTTTAACTTCCTAAATTAGACATTACTATATATATATATTTTAATATTGTATGGCTATTGTGGGTTTAGGTTTTCTTACATGGTTACAATTTCCTTTGCTCAATATTCCTCCTTGCATCTCAGACCTTCCATGTAGGATTATTATCCTTCTTCCTCAAGTTCGTCCTTTAAACAGTCCTTTGGTAAGGATCTGTTGGCTCTCAGTCAGCTTTTGTTTTTATTGTGCCTTGATTTTGTCCACATTCTTGAAAGGTAGTTTGTTTTGCTGGGTGTACAACTCTGGTTCTTTTTTCTCAGTATTTTGAAGACATTGTTATGCTGTCCTTGGGATTGCATTATTGTTGTTGAGAAGTTAGTTGTCAGTCTACTTGTCATTTCTCTGTGGGTAATCTTTTTCTTTTTTCTGGTACTTTCAAGACCTGTTCTTTATATTTGGTGCTCTGTCTTTTCACTAAAATATGTTTAGATGTGCATTTCCTTTTATCTTTCCAATATTTGGGATTCATTGGACTTCCTGATTCTGTTGTTTAAAATCTTTCATTAGTTCTGGAGAATTCCTTTATTCTTTCAAATGTTGCATCTGCACACCCTCTCTCTCTTTGTCTTCTGAAATACAGATTAGATATATGTTAGACCAGGGGTTCACAAAGTGAACCACTAGAGATCTCTGAGACCTTTTCATAGGTATGTGATGTCAAAACAATTTTCACAATAAGAAGTTATTTGCTTTTTTAACTTTCATTCTCTCATGAGTGCATGGTGTAGTTTTTCAGAGGTTACATGATATGTGATATTGCAACAGACTAAATATGAGAATCCAGCTGTCTTATGTTAAGTCAGACATTAGATTTGTAAAAATATAGAACAATGATGCTCTTCTCACTAAATTTTCTTTTTGTTTAGGAAAATAAAGTTTTTTTTCCCCAAAAAATATGTTATTTGTGTTAATATATAATAGCTTTATTATTGGTATTTCTAAATGAGTTAATAAATATTTTATGACTTCCTCAGTTTCCATTTCTAATATGGTAAATATCAATAAAATTCACTTAAACAAAACCTTGTTGGTATCTTCAATAATTTTTAAGAGTAAAGGTGTCCTAAGACCAATAAAAGGTTGAGAGTTGCTAGGTTAGTCCTTCTCTTCTTCTCTATTTTCTCTTTCCCCCCTGCATTATCTCTTTATAACTTCACCACTCTTTTATATTTTCCATCCCTTTGTTGCCCTGTACTGCATTCTGTATAATTTCTGCTGATCTATCTTCCATTTCCCCAATTTCTATCTCTCAAATGCTTTTATTTATTTATTTCTCTGCCCCCCGTGTGTGGTTGCTGTCTGCTCTCTGTGTCCATTTGCTGTGTGCTCTCTGTGTCTGCTTGTCTTCTTTTTAGGATGTACTGGGAACTGAACCTGGAACCTTCCATGTGGGAGAGAGGCACTCAATCACTTGAGACACCTCAGCTCCCTGGTTTGTTGTGTCTCTCATTGCCTTTCCTCTTTGTCTCTTTGCTGCATCATCTTGCTGAGCCAGCTTGCTGTGCCTGCCTGTCGTGCCAGCTTGCCTTCTCCAGGAGGTACTGGGAACTGAACCTGGGATATCCTATGTGGTAGGCGGGAACCCAATTGCTTGAGCCATATCCGCTTCCCTCTCAAATGCTTTTAAATGCTTCCACTGACTTTGTAGTTTTTTTTTTTTTTTTTTTTTTTAAAGATTTTATTTATTTATTCATCCATCCCCTCCTTGCTGCCTGTGCTCACCGGGTCAGCCAACCACGCCGCGCGGGCGGGCCCGCCCCCACCAGGAGGCCCCGGGAACCGAACCCGGGGCCTCCCACATGGTAAACGGGAGCCCTACTGATTGAGCCACAGCCGCTTCCCGACTTTGTAGTTTTAATTATTATACTTTCAATTTCTTAAAGTTCTATTAGATTCCTTTTCAAATCTGCTGGCCCATTTCCATAGTTTCCTGCAGAAATTTTTTCAAGCTTGTCATATCTTTATACACATTAAGCATAGCTTAAACTGTGTTTGAAAATAATTCCAATGTCTAAAATAAATGTGGGTCTGTTTCTTCTATCAATTGGTTCTCCTCTTCTCACTTATGGAGTCTTCTTTTTGTGTTTGTTTAGTTATTTTTTACTGTGAGCTGGTCACATTTCTCGTAGGAATTCTTTGAGGCCTACAAAGAAGTTGGGTTCCTTCAAGAAGGATTCACATTTGCTTTATCTCATATTTTCCAAAATCCATATTCATAAAATGACTATCCGATGGAGAATGAAGTTATACATATGACTCCAAATAAAAAATTTTCCCTTTATGAAAGAGACTGTACTTCAACAATGAGTTCCACTGTCAGAAACTTTATTTCCAGTGGCAGAAATAACATAGGTGGCATCAAGATGTGCTGTGGGCTCTGAGTGCCTCCTGGCTATGCTGCTTCTCTCCAAGTGAGGCAGGCTTCAGGTAGCTGACAACAGGCCAGGTCCCAGTTCAACAAGACCTATCCAGAGCTGTGGCTGGGTGGCTCCTCCAGGACTCCCTCACCTGTGCTTCTTCAATTAACATCCCATATGGCCAGACCATCACCTCCCCATCCACTGCCATTGCCACCATCAGTACCAAGGAGATTTGACAGTGGGCACTTACCCCCTACCCCAACACACACATACACGCATATCTTGGTCAATATTGCTAACAGGAACTGGTACCGACAGTTATTTAAAACAACACTTGATACTTACGGTAATGCTCATGACTATTCTTTTCAACTGTCCTGTTTGGCACTCTGTTGGCCAGATTTTTCTATTCGGGAGATCCAGTTCCCATACTCGAATTGTCCCACTATGGAAAAGAAAAATTTCACAATCAAATAATACCTCTTCAATAACCACTTCATCTATACTCTGTTTTCTGTGTTCTCTTGAAGGAGAAGCTGCAGGGCAGAGAACTAAACATACTTGTTATGGCTGAGTGTTTTACATATGATCTTTCAATCAATTCTCATGACAACCCTATGAGGTAGGTTTTATGACTCCCCTACTCTGCAAATGAGAAAACATGTAGCTTAAACAGAGCGGAGTGGGGATTCACATCCAGCTCTCTCTGACTCTGAAGTGTATGCTCAATCCACTGTACTGAAAATAAACAAACATACAAATAAGCAAGTGAACAACTGAAGAGTAATTCAGAGTTCATTATGTTTCTTTCAAGGTATTGAGTTGTGAGCAAGTGTCTGAAAGGAAAGCGCTTTACTATGGAGGGCCCTGTCTTCAAGGAAGGACAAATGAGATCAAGCTACTTAACAGTTAAGCAATGCCATATGGTTGGTATTTAATCACTGTATGCTGAGTTAATCTAAATTAATAATTGTATAAAAATATCACCATCAATGTCACAATCAAAGACTTCAGCTAATATCTTAAGGCAAAAAAGATTAATTGAAAAAATAGTTTGATTAGTTCAGTTTTCTTTTTTGAAAAAAATTTTTTTAGTTCTCAGAGTTATCACATAATAACTACTCAAAAAATATTTTGAATATACTTTCAAAATTTTAAAAATAATCAGCTTTTCCATTGCCTTCCTGGTAGATGTCATTTGGATGCTGAAACTTAAATTTTGAAATGTTGAAATTTGCAGGACATCTCATGGGGACAATATTATATATTACATGAAACTGGGACTGTGATGAACCCCTATCAGAAATCTTACTTAGAGGGTTAACTTTTTCTCAGTTATCAGTGATTAGTGTCACCTGAAGTTGGGACAGACCTAGAATATAAATTGTCCTTTTCTTTTCTTCTTCTTTTTTTTTTTAATTGGCATAAAATTCAAATTTTGACTCCTGGAGAAATGTTGTCAAAGACATCAGAATGGGCCAATGCCTGCTGCTTAAAATCTTCCTTGAAGACAGTGCTCTCCATACTAAAGTGCTTTCCTTTCAGATACTTCCTCACAAAAGCTGGGTGTGAATCAAAAGGTTAAAAAAAAAGAGAGCAGGTGGTAGGAAACATCAACTAGTAAGTGGACCTGCAAATTCCTCCATGGGTATGGATTGGATGTAATCCAATTAATAATAAACAAACAGGAATCTGAAAGGCATTTAGCAGGTAAGCAGAATCTTTTTGGTGGAAAGCCCAGAATTTTCAAATACCCATATTTAAACTATATTCAGCAAAAAGGATTTTTTTTGGTTCTTTGAAAGTATTTAATAAAATTTTAAACCTCTAATAAAAATTCATCAACAATTCAAAAGAGAGCAAATACAAATATCAGGAATGAAAGAGGGGGTGTGGATGTAACTCAAATGGTTGGACATCCGTCCCCCATATGGAGGGACCTGGGTTCGATCCCTAGGACCTCCTGGTAAAAAAAAAAAAAAAAAAAAAAGGAATGAAAGAGAAACTTCATTTCAGATTGTATAGACGCTGAATGTCCAATAAGGGAATAGTATAAACAGCTTTAGGCCAATATGACAACTTAAAATGGAAGAGACAAATTCCTTAAAAATATGATAATAATACAATGATAAAATAAAATGTACAAAATGAACACTGAATAAATAAAAAATGTGATTAGTCTTATATATATTGAATTAAATAAATTCTTAATTAAAAGACTTCTTACGAAAAATGTCCCAGTCCCAGAATGAAAGGATTTTTAATGGCTACATAATCATGATCTGTTCCCTCCGTTGGGAATTCCCATGCTTTCTTTACAGGCAAATATGGTGATTTGTGAGTTCTGAGAACTCCGAGTGCAGACACGTACTTCCCAGCAGTGACAAACATCTCGTCCCTGCACTTTGAGAAGACCACCGTGGTGGCATTCCCCACGCTGAGGCCGGCGGCAGGGCTGCCACAGATGGCTTCCCTCTTGGCAATACTCCACACCACCACACTGCCAAAAGGAGAGGGAAAACAGGCTTTGAAAATAAGAAACGAGTATTGTAGTGGTTCTAGAAAGGGAAAACAACTAACGGGTCACTTCCAAAAGAACAAAAAGCTACAATGACCCCCCAGACATCTCAGACATATTGAATATTACGAGACAAATAGGGTGAAACTCGAAATATTTTGAAGGACGGTGATTATGAAGCTAGGATCCAGTGAGCCTGTATAAAGTCCGATGCTAAAATTAGAAGCCGTTTTCTGACACGCGAGGCATCAAAATTTACTACCTGTTTATCCCATGTAAAAAAAAAAAATTTCTTGGGGAAGTATTCCAGCAAAAGAAAAAAAAAAAAGGAATGCAATAAAAAGGATGATATAAGGCAGTGTTCTCAAATTTGAACACACATCAGAATCACGTAGTAGAGGGCTCGTTAAAACGCAGCTGGGCCCACCTCCAGAGTTTCTGATTCAGTAGTTCTGGGAAGGGGTCCTGAAATCTGCTTCTCTAACAAGTCCCAGGCAATGCAGAGGCTGGGGCTGGGGAATCAGGCTTTTAAGAGCAGCGGTGTAGGGTTACATTTCCTTCTTTCTGGGTACAATCATACAACTTAGTCCTAAAGTGAATAGTGTTTGGATAAAAATACCAAAAAAAAAAAAAAAAAAAAAAAAAAAAAAAAAGCTGGGGAGGGGATGTTGGGTGCAACATGTTAATCCATGTATTAAAGAAAATGGATGCAAATGTTACAAACCTTATTAATGTAAAAACATGCCCATATTATTTCCTGAAAAACATGCCCATATTATTTCCTGACTTTTCGACACTTAAAATATATTATCACAGTGGAGCAGGTATAGCTCAGTGGTTGAGCGTATACTTTACATGTATGAGGTCCCGGGTAATCCCTGGTACACATTCAAGGTACAACCAAAGGCACCAGGAAAAAGGAGGTAGAAGTTGGTCTAAGACCCATAAATTCTTTTTTTATAGTGGGAAATTTATAGATACCATCTAAAGTGGAAAAACTTAGAGGAATATTATTTTAAAAGTTGTGACGATAACTCGATGGTGGACTGAAAAACAAAGACTGTTAAAACCAAGTGCCTCCACAAGGCAGAGCTCACTCTCTCTGCCTAAAGGAGCCCGCACCAAATCTCGGTGCGTATTTCTGTCCTTCTCTCCCAATTTCTCAGCAAGCTCTGGTCTTTTCCCCCATTTCCCAATAAATTCTTCTTACTGACCTAAAAAAAACAAAAACAAAAAACAAATGAACAAAAAAACAAGTGGTTCATATCCAAGATAAATGAAAACAGAGGTACACACAAAATCCCAT
The DNA here is from genome assembly GCA_026826555.1 of Tolypeutes matacus. Taxonomy (NCBI): domain Eukaryota; kingdom Metazoa; phylum Chordata; class Mammalia; order Cingulata; family Chlamyphoridae; genus Tolypeutes; species Tolypeutes matacus. Next base: position 6,457,656 of record JAKSZT010054052.1, on the reverse strand, counting down.
ACACATATGTTCATAGCAGCATTGTTCATAATAGCCAAGAAAATGAAAACAAGCCAAATGACCATCAACTGATGAATGGTCAAAGAAAATGTTGGCTATCCAAACAATGGAATATTGTTTGACGATAAAAAGAATGAAGCGACGATATATGCTACAACACGGATGGCCCTTAAAAATGTTACGCTTAGTGAAAGAAACCACATATTTTATGATTCCATTTGTGTGAAATGTTCAGGATAGGCAAATCTACAAAGACAGAAAGTAGATTAGTAGCTTCCTGGGGCCAGGAGGTGGGTGGTGGGTGGAGGGGGGTGAGAGGGAGAAGGGGAGGAAGAGGAGGAATGGAGAGTGACTGCTAATATGTATGGGGTGTCTTTTTGAAGAGTTGTAAATGTTCTAAAGTTGAGAGTGGTGATGGTTGCACAACTCTGTGAATATACTAAAAACCACTTAACTTATTTAAATAGTTAAATTTTTTTTTTGTTTTTAAGGAGGCACCAGGAATTGAACCCAGGACCATGTACATGGGAAACAGGTGCTTAACCACTGAGCTACACCTGCTCCCTAAATGGGTGAATTTTATAGTATGTGAAATATATCTCAACACAGCCTTAACCAAGTTCCTCTGAAGACTGGAACTCTTCATGGTGGGAATATGCCATTGGGAAGAGTGCTACTAGGAGACATACATTTTAAAATTTTGACCCTTCTGCAAAGCAGGACAATACAGTTTCTTTATAAACTATGGACAGGCATTACTTTAATTTTTCAAAAACAAGTTAAAATGTAAAAATAAATAAAGGGCACTCCCCATCCTGGGGAGTCCTGCTATGTTTTCAAATAGAGGGGCAAGAATTTCTCGCGTATATAGGCAGTGCCTAATTAAAGAAAACAGACTATGTCAAGCCCTCAATATTAATGCATGAAACTATGATCCTCATTCTTGTAATATTGAAACCTAGCCTAATAATAACTATTGCCTAAGAGCTGCCTCCTGAAAACCTCCTTGTTACTCAAATGTGGCCTCTAAGCCAAATTCGGCAAATAAATGCGCTACTTTCCCCTCAGCGTGGGACATGGGTCCTGGAGATGAGCCTCCCTGGCACTGAGAGATTAACACCAAGTACCAACCAGCAATTCATTTGGAAAAAGACCTTGTCCAAAAGGGGGAAATATTAAATACAAAAGAGTTTTTATGGCTAAGAGATTTCAAAATGAGTCGGGTGGTCATTCCAGAGGTTATACTTATGCATGTCTCAGGCAGTTCTCACTAACTGCCACTGTGAACAAAGCCTCAAACAGGGGTGCTACTGAGGGCTCTAGAGCCATCCAGACACTATAGGCAATGCACACAACCCCTTTGAAATCAGCACCCTGTCAGTGGGCCTTACCTTGAAATATATGATAACCTATTTCCCCACTGTAACAGACGCATTTATAACTTTCCCTACACATGATTCTTCTACCCCCTTTATTTGAGACTATATTTAGCACTATACCCATTTTATATATATATATTGCTCAGAGACTTAAATCTTCAATCTGTTCACAGGCCAGCTGAGCCCTGAATTTCAGAAGAGTTGCAGCCAACACGTACTCTCCAGTTCATTGGACCTGCCCAGGACAACCAACAAAATAATGATGATGGACAACCCCCATCCCCCCAAAAAACAGCATTTACAACCGCAAGCAAAACTGTTCCTTCCATCTGCCCATAAGATCTAAGGCCCCTCTCAATCTGAGGCACAACAGGCATCACCATCCCAAAATACTCAAGATTGAGGAATGAACAAACTTAAGGGGGGAATGCAACTACGGACTAAAGTAGACTTATTATTATTGTAGTAATGGAAGAATATGTAACTTTGTTATAAAGATAATGGTTACCAGAGGTTCTAAGGGGAGGGAGAGGGAATAATAGGTGGAACATGGGGCATTTTTAGGGTGTTGGAATTAAGTGTAAACCACAGTGTAAACTATAGACCTAGGTTAGTAGCAATGCTTCACTATTTATTCATCAATTCTAACAAATGTACCACACAATTGTAAGAGGTCATTAATTGGAGAAGATGTGGGGGCTGGGGTAATATGGGAATCCCTTATACTTTTTTTTTTTTTTTTTGACATTTGCTAAAGACACATTTATTGAATGAAGATTTATATGGGATATAAAAAGGATTATACCATACCACATAACATTTCTTACAGAATTTACTTTCAATTTTATTGCAAAAATTATTCTATGGGGACACTAATACTTATCACTAAACTAAAATTATCATTTTTTTCCCCCTCTTTCACTTCTCAGCTAAACATCTTCAATGTCTTTTCTAGTTTTCATCTTTTTGGTTTGAATGTTCTTTTCATCAGGCTCTGTGTATTTCTGGTGTTTCTTTGGTTTCTGTGATCATGTCTTGCCACTGTCATAATGTTTTCTGCTTCCAGCAAGCCCCTGGGGCTCTCACTTGTGACCTCTGTCTGGGCTTCGATGGGCTTCTCTGACATTGCTACCTTCTCCCTGGTGTATACTCTCAGGACCTTCCCTGGGACCTCCTGCCCATCACCTGGTAGCACAGTCCTTCTCTTATACTTTTGATGTAACTTTTCTGTGATCTAAAACCTCTTTAAAAATAAAGTTAAATAAATAAATAAATAAATGGCACCCACATAGATAAAATCAGTCAAATAAATTCCAGCACATCCATATAGTGGAATACCATGCAGTCATTGCAAAGAGTGAAGTACAGATCTGTATATATACACATGAAGGTGACCTTGATGTAAAGCTAATTTTAAAAAAAACCAAACAGGTCACATTACATTATAGATTGTATGATGACATCAATGCAAATAAGTTACATAAATATATGCACATGAAGACTGTAGGAAAATTCAGTATAGTTCCCAGTTTCCATTCTGTTTCTCCTCTCTGCTTTGGAAAGAATGGATCTCTCCCCCAGGCTGACCCTTGATTGTTCAAAGCCAATCAACATAACCCTATCCTCCTCACTACAGTGATTATTCAGGGAGAAGCACATTGCATTTTCCTGGTATAGCAAGGTTCCTTTTTCTTTCTTTCTTTCAGGTTGTCAATGCTGCCCAATTTTCTGCAAATTTTAAATAGCTTAAAATTAAGCTTAAAATTGCAGAAGAGATGAACGGTTTTGCAGATTAACCTTGTTTAAGGGGCCATTTCTTTTCCCCAAGGTCTAGCCTTGATGTCTTGTGACAGTGGGTGGGGGTGGCCTAATGGTCACACCCCAAGAATCTCTGGGGGTGGGACACAGGCATCAGTGTTTCTTAAGCTCCCCAGGGGATCCCAGTGTGCAGCCAAGTTTGAGAACAACTGCTTTAACTGAGCTAAGAATGCTAATTGAAGATTCGTGGATACACTGCTCATCAAAAACAGTCCAAGTTATAGCATGTATAAGAACTTCTTTCCTTTTTATGGCCAAATAATATTCCATTGTGCATATGTACCACATTTTGTTTATCCATTCACCTGCTGATGGACACTCGGGTTGTTTCCATTTTTTGGCTATTGTGAATAGTGCTGTTATGAACACTGGCACACAAGCCAAGTCCCTGTTTTCAGTTTTTTAGTGTACACACCAAGGAGTGGGACTGCCGGGTCACATGGTAGTTCTATGCTTAACTTTTTGAGCAACTGCCAACACGTTTTCCACAGCGGTGGCACCAGTTTACATTTCCACCAATAATATAAAGGATTTCCATTTTTCTGCATCCTTGTCAATGCTTATTTTCCATTAAAAAAAAAAAAAAAAAAAAAAATAGCCACCCTGGTGGGTGTGACGTGGTATCTCATTGTGGTTTTGATTTGCATTTCCTGAATGGCTAATGATGTTGAACATGTTTCCATGTGCTTTTTGGCCATTTGTCTATCTTCTTTGGGGAGACGTCCATTCAAGTCACGTGTATGTGTTCTCTGCCTACCAAGTTTGATTGTGCGTTCCTTGAGGGCAAAGGTCGCGTCTTGGTGAGGCAAGTTAAAAATGCTACCTCTCTGGAGTCATACTGCCAGGGTGTGTACCCCAGCTCTGCTGCTTCCTACCTTGTGACTTTGGTTCCTCATTGCCCTGTGGCCTCAATAGCTCCCGCCTCATAGAACTGCTAGGAGGCTTCAATGAGATACTATTAAAGTGCTCAGCACACACCCGCCACAGGTAAAGTGCTCAATTAAAAAAAAATTAGCTGTTGTCTATTCTATGGTGACAATTATGACGGCAATGATGGGGAGGATGTCTTTTTTTTTTTTCAGAAATGATTCTTGAATTTGCCTGCAAATTAGAATGACCTGGGAAGCTTTTCAAATTCAGAGTCTCTGATGGTAGGGCTCCGAGTAATTTACAGTAATTTTCTAAAGCTCTCCAGCTGATTTCAAGGTGCAGCCAGGTTTGAAAACCCCTGTTGGATGATAGTATTTTTCTCCCAGGCTTTCCACGTAACATGTAGAGCTGTGATACAGATTGGCCAACACAGAACATTAGAGGGGAAAGGATATTTGACGCTTACCTCTGAAAACACACCTGGTGGAAAATAAGTAATTGCATTTAGTTCATTACCTCCCATCATCTGGGCCTCCTAGTGACACCAGGTACAAGTCGTTTGGCGAGAAGGCCAGAGCTTCAATTTTGCCCTTGTGCAGTGACAGCCGAGCAATCAGCCCCTTTTTCTTGTAATCCCACAAAATGATATCTGCCTGGGGGCAAGAATACAGTCAGGCTGTAAAAAAAGACGGGTTTGTAAAAGAATCTGAGATGAGAGCTACCCCTCTCAATGGAGACGAATCGGTCATGGTCACTTTTCTAGAAGTTGGGGCATATTTTACCAACGTGACAGCAATAAAGTGGATTGAGCAGGTGACTCTTGTTTGGGAGCGGTACCAGCCACAAGTCGCAACATGTGCTGTGAAAGCACCAGATTCCTTCCACCCCTAGCTTGGTGGGCTGAAGATGAGTTGCAAGAGAAGCCGAGAGGAAGAAGGAAGGGGGAGGCACCTGGGAGCACAGAGACAACACCCTGAAGTGGGGCAGGTTTTCTATAGAGGCCCCTCCAAATAAATTCACAGAGAAATATCTTCCTCTCATTCACCTTGAACCCCATGAATGTGACTTGGCCGGAGGCAATGTAATCCCCATTCTTGGAGATGGCCACACAGGAGACGTTGTTACCGTGACCGTGTAGGAAATTCTGTTCATTAGTGTTTATCGCCTGAATGAGGACTGTGCAACCCAGAGGGTAAATGAGATGCTCCTGGTCAGGATGGCATTTCAGACCAGTAGGCACATGCCCTAAAAGAGAGAGGAGATTAAAAAAATAATAATAGTAATGAGCAGGTGCAGAAGTGGCTGGCGATTACTTACTTGAGTGTGAAGGAGAAAGCTTTTGAAATAAGCCTAGTGCCATTAAAATAAATTGGGGGTAACAGATAATTTTAAAACACTGGCAAGGAGGTTGGCCCGGCTAGTGCTTCTCAAATTTTAGGGTGCATAAAATCCCCAGATTATGTTAAAACGCAGGTTCTGCTTCCACGTCTGGAGTAGAGGCCTCAGCTTTTGCATTGCTAACAAACTCCCAGGTGAGGCTGATGCTGGCCTGTGGCCCTCACTTTGGGCAGCAAGGCCCTGGGGCCAAGTCTTGTAATCCCAAGGCCTGCCCAGGTGCCCAGGTACAGGGAGGATGTGTACCTGCTACCTCAGACAAAAGTATGGTAAAGATAAAAATTGGGGTGTGTGTGTTTCAGTTCTATGTCACCATCACCCTGCAGCCCAGCATCTCCCACAGTGAGACCCCTGTTCATCAGACAGCCCCTCACCCTCCAGATGTTTGCCAAGCACCATCTTAGCAGTTATAAACCTTTGTAATAAGTTTTACTGTGAAATAGACCTAAGTCCTCCCTTATCACTCATCTTTGGTCTGGATGCTTTAGGTTGTTATTTCACATTTATTTTGCAATATGAACTTTGAAGTCAGCTTGACTAATTAAAAAAAAACCATGTTGGTATTTTTGTTGGGATAGCATATAAATATATATATATTAATTTAAAGAGAAATGATATTTACAATAATAAATCTCTTTTCCAAAAAAAGTAGGGTATATTTTCCCATTAAGTCTTTTTTTTTTTTTTTTATGTTCCACAGTAGCAGTTTCAATTTTTCTTCATAAAGATCTCATTTCTTAAGTTTATTTCTGGGTATTTTGAATCTTCTCGATTGCTATTTCCTTTCTCATCAAAAGAGTCATAAATATTCATTAATATATTCTTCTGGTTTTAAAAGGAATTCTTTCATATTTAACTCCCTCTGGAATTTATTTTGGTGTATTATGTGATTCCAGTATTTAAACAGATTTTTGTGTGTGTGCTTGGATGGACAAATGTAGTTACTGAATAACTGATTCCTTTCACTTTAATTAGGATGATTCCTTTTTAAAAACCAAGTTCTTAGTTTATTTCTTTTGGGGCTATCTATTTCTATTAAAATATATTTATTTTCTAATTGCAGGCTTCTTATAAATAATCATATGGCTATCCATATGGAAAAAAGATTAGATCCCACTTCACACCATACACAAATAAGCTATTCCAGGTAGATCAAAGACCAAATGTGAAAAACAAAACTCAATGTACATGCAAGTGTAGGAAATGACTTCTTAAACACAATCCAAAAAGAAGAAATCATAACCAAAAAAAGCTGATACATTTGTCCAATTATGTTAAAAATTTTAAAAAGTCTCATGAAAAAATGACAGAATGGAAAGAAAAATCACAACCAGGGTGAAGTATTTGCAATGAAGATAATAGACAATGGATTACAGCCAAAATATACAAAGAACTACTACATATCAAGAAAAACACACACTGCCCAACAAAAAAAATGAGTGAAGGATATGGACAGGTAATTTATGATTTTTGATGGGGGAAATTCAAAAGGATATAGTTAGATAGATAGATAGATAGATAGATCTGTAACTTCACAAGTTTTCTGGGAAAGCAGGGAAAAACAAACTAAATCCAAAGTGAAATACCGTTTCATCTTCACCATAATGGTTAAAATTTTAAAAAATGACAATACCAAATATTGGTGATGATGTAGAAAGGGAAATGCTCATTTAATTGCTGATGGGAGGGTAAACTGATAGAATCATCTTGGAAAACAACTTGTCTACATTGAGTATGGTTGAATATGTACATACTCCAAGACCCAGCAATTCCCCTCCTAGGTATGTAATGTAAAGAAATTACTTACAGGGAGGATTAGGGAGGCAGCGGGCTCACTTCTCTCCCAGAAAAATAGCCAGAGTATAGGCAGAAACTGTCTGGAAAACTGTTCTAAGGCTTAGAACACCAGGGGAAGGCTAGACACCACCTGAAAGAGAGAGGGACGAAGGAAAGGATTCTCGGCTCACTGGAAAATTCCCGTGAGTAAAGCTGCAGCAGCAGCTGATAGCACCCAACCCTCCACCTTCAGATAAAACAGTAGCAGTCCCCCAGCCCCTGACAGGCAGCTATGGACTGAGGGAGTTGCAGGGGTACTTTTCCCTAAGAAAGGGGAGAGGTAGGGACACAGCCTATGGCAAATTCAGATTGTGGCCAGTGAACTTGGTCTGCTGCTTTGGAGGGGTTGCACACTTCTGGGCTGGATAAGCCCTCCATATTGTTTGCCCTGAGAGCAGGCAGGGAGCTAAAGATAATTTGCCTTCTCACACACCCTCCCTACTTCCCCGTGCTGGTTGCTGAGTACTCAGAGGAAAGGAGGGTACAGCTGGCCAAGGGAGGAGAGCAGCTTCTGAGAAAGTTTGTTTGCAAAGTTTGGCCCTCCCTGAGGATATTGCTTCTGCACTGCCCACCTGGCTGGGGTTACAGTGCCTGCAATCCCCCCTAGCATCTGGGGCCTGACCTGCTAGGTCTGCCAAAGAGCACCATCTGCTGGCAGACCAAAAATGTGCATGCAAAGAAGGGACAAAAAGTAAGAAATAAATAAAAGAGGCAATCTGGTGCCTTTACTAAGACCCCCTCTTGAAGGCCCTTTGAAATGGGCTTGCACCCCCTTATCAGGTCCTTGGTCCTGGTTTGAGCAGTTAAACAGGGGCAATCCTAAGTATCTAAAGCAAGTTGAACCAAGAATCAAAGAACAGTGGTAGCACACAGCAACTTAAAGTAGATCCCTAGATGAGAGAGAGAAACTGAACATCAGAGTAAACTCAGCATCATAATCAGATGCCTAGACATTAGGAAAAAAATTACAAGCCATACTAATAAAAAGGAAGATATAACTTAGACAAAGGAACATATCAAAGCACCAGATGAGACACAGGACATCAATTAATCAATCATGTTCATACAAATCTCCTAAATCAAATCACAGAGTTGAAGGACAACCTGGCTAAAGCAATAAAAGGCATCAGGAAGACTCTGGGCAAGCACAAAGAAAAAAAAATTTTTTTTAGGAGGTACTAGGGATCGAACCCAAGACCTTGTACACAGGAAGCAGGCACTCAACAACTTGAGCTGCATCTGCTCCCCACAAAGAAAAATCTGAAACCTTGGAGAGAAAAATAACAGCATTTATGGGAATGAAAGACACAATAAATGAGATTAAAAATACAAAAGAGGCATACAAAAACAGATTTGAAATCATAGAAGAAAGAATCAGCAATGTAGAGGACAGAGCAACTGAAATTGAAGAGAGAGAAGGACAGAGAAAGAAAAGAATGGAAAAAATTGAGCTGGGGCTCAGGAAGTTGAATGATAGCATGAAGCATACCAACATATGTGTTACAAGAGTTACAGAAGGAGAAGAAAAGGGAAAGGGGGCAGAAATAATTTAAGGAAATAATAGCCAAAAACTTCCCAACTCTCACAAAAGATATAAATATATGTGTCCAGGAAGCACAGCATTCTCCAATCAGAATAAATCCAAAAAGACCTACCCCAAGACATAAAATATTTGGAATGCCAAATGATAAAGATAAAGAGAAAATTCTGAAAGCAGCAAGGGAGAAGTGAAACATCACAGAGAAGAGGTGTCCAGTAAGACATAGGGTGGATTTCTCTTCAGAAACCATGAATGCAAGAAGGCAGTGGTATGATATAATTAAGATACTGAAAGAGAAAAACTGCCAGCAAATAATTCTTTATTTGGCGAAACTGTTCTTCAAATATGATGGAGAGTTTAAAATATTCACAGACAAACAGAAACTGAGGGTGTTCATAAACAAGAATCCAGTTCTGCAGGAAACACGAAAGGGAGTTCTACAGCCATAAAAGAAAAGATGAAAGAGAGGCTTGGAGGAGAGTATAGACGTGAAGACTATCAGAAAGGGTAACCAAAAGGGTAAAAAGATGGGCAAAAATAAGATATGACATATGAAAACCAAAGGATAAAATGGTTGAAGTAATGCCTTTAGAGTAATAACACTGAATGTTAATGGATTAAACTCCCCAATCAAAAGACATAGGCTGACAGAATGGATAAGAAAACATGAGCCATCCATATGCTATCTGCACAAAACTCACCTTAGACCCAAGGATGCAAATAGCCTGAAAGTGAAAGGTTGGAAAAAGATATTCCACATAAACAGTAACCAAAAAGGAGCAGGGGTAGCTATACTGGTATGAGACAAAACAGACTTCAATACAGAAAAGTGATGAGATGCAGAAGGATATTATATACTGATAAAAGGGATAGTCTACCAGGAAGGACTAACATTCATAATATCTATGCACCTAATCAGGGTGCCCCAAAATACAGGAAGCAAACTCTGGCAAAACTGAAAGAAGATAAAGATGTTTCTAAAATAATTGTTGGAGACTTCAACATGCTGCTCACATCAATAGATAGAACATCTGGGGGGCAGATGTGGCTCAAATGGTTGGACATCTGTCTCCCATATGGAGGGACCTGGGTTCGATCCCCATGACCTCCTGGTAAAAAAAAAGTAAACTATAGAAGGCGCGTGGGCTGCCAGGCCCTGTGCACTGTCAGGCCCTGAGAGCAGGTGCGTCGTCAGGCCCTGCTAAGCCACGCAGCAAGATGATGACGTAACAGGAGAGTGACACAAAAGCAGAGCCAAGACAAGACCCACCGAAAAACCAGGAACTAAGGTGGCTCAGGCAGTAGGATGCCTCTCTCCCACATCAGAGGTTCACAGGATCGAATTCCACAAAGGAGGAGAAGGATGAGACGAGAGGGCACGAAACAGACACAGAGAATCGCCCAGCAAATGGACACAAAAACAGCAAAAATGGGGGGAGGGGTGTAAAAATGGATAAAAGTAAATAAGTAAATCTTAAAAAAAAAAAAAAGGTAGAACATCTAGACAGAAGATCAACAAGGAAACAGAAAACTTGAACAATATGATAAACAAGTTAGACCCCAAATCAAAAGGTTATATATTCTTCTCAAGTGCTCATGGATCTTTCAACAGGAGAGATAGCATGCTGGACCACAAAACAGCTCTCAATAAATTTTAAAAGATTGAAATTATACAAAGCACCTTCTCTGATAATAACAGAAGGAAGCTGGAAATCAATAATAGGTGAGAAAGTAGGAAAATTACAAATATATGGAGGCTAAACAACACACTCCTAAACAATCAGTGAGTCAAAGAAGACATTGCAGGAGAAATTAACAGATATCTTGAGACAAATGACAAGAGAACTCAACTTACTAAAACTTATGGGGTGCAGCAAAGGCTGAGAGGGAAATTTATAGCCCTAAATGCTTGTATTGAAAAAGAAGAAATACCTAACTGAATACCTGGAGAAAGTAGAAAAAGAACAGCAATCCAATCCCAAAGGAAACAGAAAGAAATAAAATTAGAGCAGAAATAAATGAAATTGAAAACAACAACAACAACAAAAATCAATAGAGGAAATCAACAAAACCAAAAGCTTGTTCTTTGAGATCAATAAAATCAACAAACCCTTAGATAGACTAAAAAAGAAAAAAAGAGAGAAGCTACAAATAAAGAAAATCAGGAATGAAAGGGGGGATGCTACAACGGAACCCACAAAAATAAAAAGGATTATACGAGGATATTATGAGAAACTGTATGCCAACAACTTAGACAACCTAGATAAAATGGACAAATTCCTAGAAATGCACAAACAACCTACATTGACTCTACAAGAAATACAGGAACTCAACAAACTAATCACAAGTAAAGAGATTGAATCAGTCATCAAAAATCTTCCAACAAAGAAAATTTCAGGACCAAACGGCCTCACAAATGAATTCTACCAAATATTTTGAGAATAATTAATACCAATCCTGTTTAAATTCTTCCAAAAAGTTGAAAAGGAGGGAAAATTGCCCAACACATTTTATGAAGCCAACATCACACTAATACCAAAACCAGATAAAGATACTACAAGAAAAGAAAATTACAGACCAATCTCTCTAATGAACACAGATGCAAAAATCCTCAACAAAATAATTGCAAATAGAATCCAACAGCATATTAAAAGAATTATACATCATAATCAAGTGGGTTTTATTCCTGGTATGCAAGGATAGTTCAACATAGAAAAATCAATTAACTTAATACACATTAACAGATCGAAGGGAAAAAAAACAGATGGTCATCTCAATTGAAGAAGAAAAAGCATTTTACAAAATCCAGCATCCTTTCTTGATACTTCAAAAGATAAGTATAGAAGGAAAGTTCCCCAAAATGATGAAAGGCATATATGAAAATCCCGCAGCCAACATCATACTCAGTGGGGAGAGGTCAAAGTTTTCCCCCTAAGATCAGGAACAAGACAAGGATGCCCACTGTCACCATTGTTATTCAACATTGTGCTAGAACTTCTACCTATAGCAATTAGGCAAGAAAAAGAAGTAAAAGTCATCCAAAGTGGAAAAGAGGAAGCAAAACTCTCACTATTCACAGATGATATGATCCTATATTTAGAAAATTCAGAAATAGCTACAACAAAGTTATTAGAACTAATAAATGAGTTCAGCAAAGTAGTAGGATACAAGATCAACTCGCAAAAAGCAGTAGTGTTTCTAAACCCCAGTCATGTGCAAGCTTGAGGAGGAAAGAAAAAAATTCCATTTACAATACCAACAAAAAGACTCAAATATCTAGGAATTAATTTAACCAGAATGTAAAGGATCTGTATTCAGAAAACTACAAAACTGCTAAAAGAAATCAAAGGAGACCCAAACAAATGGAAGGACATTCTGTGTTCATGGATTAGAAGACTAAACATTGTGAAGATGTCAATTCTACCTAAACTGATTTATAGATTCAATGCAATTCCAATTAAAACATCCAATTAAAATATTAAAATGCAATTCCAATTAAAATATCAACAGCCTACTTTACAGAAATAGAATAGTCAATTAACAAATTTATTTGGAAGGGAAAAGGGTCCCAATAGACAAAAACATTCTAAAAATGAAGATCAAAGTCGGAGGACTCTGGCTTCCTGACCTTGAAGTATATTATAAAGCTACAGTGATCAAAACAGTATGGTATTGGCATAAAGAAGACATATTGATCAATGGAATTGAATTTAAAATTCAGAAATTGACTTGCACCTCTATGGTCAACTGATTTTTGATAAGCCTACCAAGTCCACTTTTCTGGGACAGAACAGTATCTTCAACAAATGGTGCTGGGAGACCTGGGATTCCATAACCAATGAATGAAAGAGGACCCCAATCTCACTCCCTCAACAAGAATCATCTCAAAATGGATCAAAGACCTCAACATAAAAGCCAGGACTATAAAACTTTTAGAAGATAATGCAGGGGAACATCTATAAGATCTTGTAGTAGGTTTGGGTCTCTTAAACCTTATACCCAAAGCATGGTCAACAACAACAAAAAAAGATAAATGGGATCTCCTCAAAATTAAACATTTCTGCACCTAAAGGACTTTGGAAAGAGGGTAAAAAAGCAGCCTACTAAATAGGAGACAATATTTGGAAACCACACATCTGATAAGGGTCTAATATCCATGATATATGAAGAGATCCTACAACTCAACAATAAAAAGAAAAATGACCCAATTAAAAAGTGGGCAAAAGACCTGAATAGACATTTTTCTAAAAAAGAAATACGAATGTCAAAAAAACATATGAAAAAATGTTCAGCATCACTGGCTATTTGGGAAATGCAAATCAAAGCTACAAAGAGATATCATTTCACACCTACTAGAAAGGCCACTATTAACAAAACAGAAAACTACAAATGTTGGAGAGGATGTGGAGAGAGAGGAATGATTATTCACTGATGGTGGGAATGTAGAATGGTACAGCCACTGTGGAAGTCTGTTTGGCGGTTCCTAAGGAAGTTAGATAGAGATCTACCATGTGACCTGGTAATACCACTACTAGGTATATACCCAGAATATCTGAGAGCAGGTACACAAACAGACACCTGCTTATCAATGTTCATAATGACATTATTCACAATTGTCAAAAGATGGAAACAACCCAGGTGTCCATCAACTGACTAAATCAATAAACAAACTGCAGTATATATACATGATAGAATATTATTCAGCTGTAAGAAGAAATGAAGCTGTAAAGCATATGACAACATGGATGAACCTGGGGGACATTATGTTGAGCGTTAACAAGCCAAGCACAAAAGGACAAATATTTTATGAATTTGCTATTATGAACTAAATATAATAAGCAAATTCCTGGTGTTATTAGCTAGAATATAAGTCACCAGAGGATAGAATGTGGTTAAAGAATGGAAAGCTGAGTTTTAATCTGTGCAGAATTGGTAAAAAGTTGTTTGGAAATGTTTGGAAATGACTAGAAATGGTGAAAACACATCACAGGGTTTGTAATTAGTAATGCTAACATATGAGTATGATAGTGGTTTGTTTTTTGTTGTTTTTGTCTTTTTTTGGAGTAATGAAAATGCGCTAATGTCGATTAAAGTGATGAATGTGCAACTCTGTGATTATACCAAATGGCATTGATTGTATACTTCAGATAAATTGTATGGTTTATGAACAACAACAAAAAAAATAGGGTGGGTTGGGGGAAAAAATACACCAAATTTAAGATATGGACTAATTAGTAGTAATACTTTGACCATAACTTGTTACAAATGTTTCATACAATGCAAGATATGGTGGTAGGGTGATGTATGGGAGCCCTGTATGATGTTATGCAAGTGTGTATGATGTTATGTAAGTTCACAACTTTTACTATATACTTATTGTTTATATATGTTCATGTATGAATGATACACTTCAATAAAAATTATTTTCAAAATGGAAAAAAAATTACTTGCAATTGTGCCCATGGGTCATGTACAAAGGTATTCACTGTGGCATTGTTAGTAACAGCAAAAAAGTTGCAAACAAATAAAATGCCTATCAATAGGGGAATAGATAACTAATACACAAAGGAACATAGTAGTGGAATTAAAATAAATGAATTAAACTAACATGAATTGACATGATCAGATTACAAAAATAATATTGGGTCAAAAAAATGCAGGTTTCAAAATGTGCACAGTATGACACTATTTAAGTAAAATTTACAAACACACAATTTATACTATAAATTGTTTATAAGTAGTATATAAGCTATAGTATATTTGATGTATGCATATATTTTATACACTAGAATCATATATACATCACAATTTAAAAACATAGCTATGAAGGGTACACATCAACTTCAGGTTGGTGGTTGCCTCTAGAGAGGGAGAAAGGGAGTCAGATAGGAGAGGGGATTTGAACTGTATGTTTTCCTTTCTGAAAAAATTAACTCAAATAAGGAAAATTTTCAATATTTGTTAATTCTGGGTACCTGGGTATGTATTACAGCATTCTCTCTAATTTTTGCAGGGTTGAAATATTTTGATAAAAATAAAAGAAAGAAAGTAAAAATGCTTTATTAAAGAAAAGTAATACCCTCTGCCCAGGGATAACCACATTAACAGGTAGGTGTTTATTTCTTCAGCTTTTAATTTGTAACTTTAACTTTTTATTTTGAAATACTTTCAAAAGTATTTCCATTCATACATCTATCCATCTAACAAGCTATCTATGTAACTACCTCTCTATCAGTCTATTTTCTGAACAATTAAACCTAGGTTATACATCATGTTCTTTGAACACTTAATCCTGCCATGTACATTTCCTAAGAACAAGGATATTCACTAATGTAACTACCTTAAGTGCAGTTATCAAGTTCAGGAAATTTAACACTGATATAAAGCTTACAGTCTATATTCCAATTTTTTCATACGTCCCAATAATGTCCTTTTGGACCACTTCTCCTCTCTCTCTAGACCCTATCCAGGATCATGTAATTTGTTTAATTGTCATTATCTCTTTAGTTGCCCCTCCCTTTTTTTAATTGTAGAAACATAGATACAACATAAATTTTCCCATCTCAACCACTCCCAAGCATACCATTCAAAGAGATTAATCATATTCATGATATTGAGGTACCCTCACCACCTTTGATTACTAAAACTTTCCCTTCTCCCCAGACAGAAACCCTACACTCATTATGCATTAACTCTCCATATCCCCTGCCCCTGTCAACCTGTACTCTAATTTCTGTCTCTTGAGCACACATATTCTCTGATATTTTCTTTGTAGTTAACATGGGGCTTAAATTTAACATCCTAAACCTATAATAATCTTTTTGCTTTGACATTAATCTATCAAAGAATTACTTATGTACTTCTTATCACAAATTACATGTTTATACATGAGTCCCAAAACACTAATTTATCATTACATTTTATACATTTGCCTTTTAGATCCTGTAGGAAGTAAAAAGTGGAGTTACAAACCCAAAATACAATAATATTGGCATTTCTATTTACCCATGTCATTACCCGCACCAGAGATCTTTATTTCTTTATGCAGCTTCGATCTGGTATCTGTCGTCCTTTCCTTTCAACCTGCAGAACTCTCTTTAGCATCTCTTGTAGGGCTGGCTAGTGTTGTTGAATTTAGCATTTGTTTTCCTAGGAATGTCTTAATCCCTCCCATATTTTTAAAAAGATAGAGTTGCTGGGTATAAAATTCTTAATTGGCAATTTTTTACTTTCAGGACTTTATTATTTTTTTTTTTTTAAGATTTTTATTTATTTATTCATTTATCCCCCCCTTGCTGCTTGTGCTCACTGGGTCAGCCAACCACGCCATGCGGGCGGGCCTGCCCTCACCAGGAGGCCCCGGGAACCGAACCCGGGGCCTCCCACATGGTAAACAGGAGCCCTACCAACTGAGCCACAGCCGCTTCCCTACTTTCAGGACTTTAAATACATCACCCCACTGCTTTCTTACCTCTATGGTTTCTGATAAGAAATCAGCACTTAATCTTATTGAGGCTCCCTTTTATGTGGCATGTTGCTTCTCCTTTGAGGATTTCAGAATGCTCTCTGTATCTTTGGCATTTGATATAAGATGCCATGGCATGGGTTTATTTGAGTTTATTCTGTTTGAAGTTTGTTGAGTGTCTTGGATGTGTATCTTCATGTCTTTCATTAAATTTGAACATCTCTTTCTTCTCCTTCTGTGATTCCCATGATGCATATATTGGGAAACTTGATGGTATCCCATAGGTTCCAGGCTCTATTCATTTGTCTTCATTCTTCTTTGCTGTTCAGATTGAGTTATTTCAATTGTCCTATCTTCAAGTTCACTGATTTCTTTCTTTTGCCAGCTCCAATCTACTGTTGAACCCCTCTGGTGACCAAACAGGTCTTCAGCTCTGTTTGGTTCCTTTTCATAATTTCCGTATCTCTATTAATATTCTCTTTGTGTTCATCTATTATTTTCCTGATTTCCTTTAATTCTTTGTCTTTTAGCTCTTTGAGCATATTAAGTTCCATTTTTAAAAAGTCTTTTTTTATATGTCATAGGTTTGGTCCTCCGCATTGATGGTTTCTTTGTTCATGTTTTTGTTAGTGATGTTGTCATTTTACAGAAAAATCATGCATAAAATACAGAGTTCATTGATGGTTTCTAGTGCTTTAATCTCCTTTGCCTGGGATATCACTTCCTGTTTCTTTGTATGTTTTGTGACCTTTAATTGAAACCTGGACATTTTGATATTTTAATGTGTTATCACTGGAATTTAGACTCTGAGGCATCTGCTCCTTAGGCTCATATACAACTAGTGTTATGACAGAGTTTTCCTTGAATGCCAGGAGCTAATGAAAGGGGGGGGGGGGAGGAGGAGAGAAAGGAAGGAAGGAAGGGAGGGAGAGAGGGAGGGAGGAAAGAAAACACCTTTCCCAGTCTTTGCTCATTGCTCTCTTTTAGGGCTTATCTATACCATCAGTTTAGAGAATATCTCTAGGCCAAAGTGTAGGGTCCTCCCTGGTCCATTCTGGACATGTGTTTTGTTTTGGGCATGCACCATTTGACCTTAGGAATTCACCCATTTATGCATATAGGAGTGTCCCTGCTTCCCTAGGAAACAGTTTCTTCATAGTCCCAGGCACTGCACTGCATGTATTTATAGCCAACAATCCTTTGCCCCAGGCAGCACGACTTGACTGCTCTCCCACAGAATTCTGTAGGAAACTCTGTAAGCTGCCTTTTACACACAGGGCAAGTTCTGGGGTGGCAAGTTCCTCAGGCCACCACCAGACAGATTTGGCCAGAGACGCATACTCTCTGAATGTGTGTATGTGTGAGGGTTACTCTGCTCCCTCCAAAATCAGGATCAGGGTTCCACACCAGGAGCATGTGCCAGCCAGGATAACAGGATACCCTACTACCTCCCCCAACCCCCATCATCTATTAGCTTACTTTTGGGTTTTTTTTGTTCATTGTTTGCACTTGTTGCTTTTTGTTGTTGTTATTGTTGTTGTCTTCTTGTTGTCTGTTTGATTTTTCTTTAGGAGGCACTGGACTATACTATACCATAGACTATACTTCTAAAAAACCCATTTTCTACCAATGGACATTTGTACTGTCTTCGCCAGTAATTGGGCTATTACATACAATGTCACAGTGAACTTCATTGCACATACTCTTTTGAAAACTTGGATTGAGTTCTTAAAAGCTCCAAGGTTATCCTTATTAAAACTTGTAATAGATACTACAAAACTGTCCATCAAAAAGGTAGTAAAATTTATTCTGGTTAATAGCAATTGAGAACCATTTCTTATTTTCATCATACTATTATCTGTATTTTTAGCCTTTCACAACCTGAAAAGTTAAAAAAAAAGTCATTGTTTTAATTAGTATTTTGAACCTGTAACTATTTATATTTCTTTGCCAAGTGTCTATTTCAGATAAGTGTCTATTTCAAAAAGGCCAGAGAGTAAATATTTTAGGCTTTGTGGGACATAGGGTCTCTGTTGCAACTACTTAGCTCAGCTGTTATTGTGTAAAAGCAGCTGTAGACAACATATAAAGGAATGGGCATGGCCATGTTCCAATAAAACTTTATTTACAAAAACAGGCAGTGGGTCAAATTTGGCCTACAGGCTATAGCTCACAGACCCCTGACCAATTTGGTGGTGGTTGTTTTTTATAATTTGTAAGCACACTTTGCATAATAGGAAAACCATGGGCTATCTGCTCCAGTCAGTTGATACATGTGACTATTCTTGTATCAATACCAAACTCTTTATAACAAACACTTTACAGAAAGTTCTCATAATTAACATAACTCTACTTTATTTGCTTAAATAATTGATTCCTGGCAAAATACAATACCTAGAAGAGTCAAGTACAGTTATATACTCTCCAGAGTTAAAATTCATAAACTATAATATAAAAGTATGATGGGGGGGGGACTTCTGGGAAGATGGCGGACTAGTAAGACACGAGAATCTCTTCTCCAGAAAAATAGTTAGAGGACAAGCTGAAACAGCCCCGAAAAAGATCTTCTAGGGTTTAGGACAGCAGGTGAAGGCTTTACACCTCCCAGAGGAGAGAGGGACAGAAGAGGGAAATCGCGACAACAGAACCGTGAGTTGGAAGTGGCAGCTTCTGCTGCTGCCGGCACCCTCCCCCACACTCTTCAGAATTCTCAGGCCTCTAGGCCTGCGACCACAGACAAAGGGGGCTCCAGGGATCTACCACTCCTGGAAAGGGGAGAGAGAGGGACACAGCTTTAGGCTGACTCAGGTTCTGACCTGTAAATTTGGGCTGCGGAGCCCCACAGACCCTTCCACACGGCGGTTTGCCCTGGGAGCCTAGGAAGGACTGGAGAAATCCGACCCTTGCAACCTCCCTCTCTTCTAGCCTGGACTAATTGTTGAGGACTCCACAGGAAAGGGGAGAGAGAGCCTGGGGCTGACCCTGCTTTTGACTCACAGGTTGGGTCTGCCCTGTCCCGAGAGCCCTTCCAGGCCAGGTGGGGCTGCGCCATTGTTTGCCTTGGAGCCTGCAAGGGGCTAAAGATATACAAACCTCCCAATCTCCTCCTCTACTAACAGGGACTGATTGTTGAGGATTCAGAAGGGAGTGGAAATATTTCCTAGCTGGGAAAACGGAGGCGCTACGAGAGAAGTCTGGAGAACTGTCTCAGAAAGTTTGAATTACAAGGCTCTTAGCCCCCAGACAGGAAGCTCTATCACATTGATCTGGTCTGAGTCACAATAAATACCCTCCGACCAGGCATTGAATTGAGAGCTGCCAACAAGCGCCATCTCCTGGCAGACCAAGGGAGTGCACATAAGAAAATTAATGAGTAAGAGAGGCTTTTCCTGACCTCTATAGCCTCCCTGCCCAAGGCCCTAGGAACAACTCTACAACCAATTACTGGGTCCAGTGCCCAGTATTGAGCAACCAGCAGGACAATCCTAACAATCAAGGTTGAGCCAAAAATCAAAGAGCTGTGTTAACTCACAGCCTCCTGTCACTAAAACCCCATAGAAGAGAAAGAGATAGAGTATCTAAGTAAAATACAAACTAACCAGATGCCTAAGCACCAGCAAAAAATTACGAGCCATACTAAGAAAATATAAGACATGGCCCAAGAAAAGGAATACAGCAAAGTCCCAGAAGAGATGCAGAATTTGAGAGAACTAATTAGTGAGATGAGCACAAATTTCCAAAATCAAATTAATGAGATGAAAGAGAATATAGTTAAAGAGATAAATGACATCAAGAAGTCATTGAGCGAACACAAAGAAGAATTTGAAATCCTGAACAGAAAAGTAACGGAGTTCATGGGAATGAAAGGCACAATAGGTGAAGTCAAAAATACATTTGAGGCATACGAGAGCAGACTTGAAATGATAGAAGAAAGAATAAGTGATACCGAAGACAGAGCAGCTAAAATTGAAGAGAGAAAAGAACAGAGAGAGAAAAGAATGGAAAAAAATTGAGCAGGGGCTCAGAGAGTTGAATGACAACACAAAACGCAAGAACATATGTGTCATGGGAGTTCCAGAAGGGGAAGAGAAAGGAAAAGGGCAGAAAGAGTATTTGAAGAAATAATAGCTAAAAATTTCCCAACTCTCACGAAAGAAATGAACTTACATGTCAAAGAAGCATACTGTACCCCAATGAGAATAAATCCAAATAGACCTACACCAAGACACGTTATTCAGAATGTTAAATGTAAAAGATAAAGAGAAAATTCCCAGAGCAGCGAGAGAGAAGCAAACAATCACGTACAAAGGACGTCCAGTAAGACTTAGTGCAGATTTCTCTTCAGAAACCATGGAGGCGAGAAGACAGTGGTATGATACAATTACGAAACTGAAAGAGAAAAACTGTCACCCGAGAATTCTTTATCCAGCAAAACTGTCTTCAAATATGAAGGTGAATATAAAGTATTCACAAACAAACAGAAACTAAGAGAGTTTGCAAAAAAGAATCCACCTTTGCAGGAAATATTAAAGGAAGCCTTAGAACCTGAAAGAAAAAGACAAGAGAGAGAGGCTTGGAGGAGAGTATAGAAGAAAGAAAAGCAGAAAGGATAATCAAAAGAGTAAAAAGAGAGACAAAAATAAGATGACAAATGAAAACCAAAGAATACAATGGAGGAAATAAATAGTGCATTTTCAGTAATATCATTGAATGTGAATGGATTAAATTCCCCAATCAAAAGATACAGGCTGACAGAATGGATAAAAAAAACATGAGCCATCCATATGTTGCTTACAAGAAACTCACGTCAGACCCAAGGATACAAACTGGCTGAAAGTAAAAGGCTGGAAAAAGATACTCCACGCGAATAGTAAACAGAAAAGAGCAGGGGTAGCTATACTAATATCAGACAAAACAGACTTCAAATGCAAAAAAGTGATAAGAGATGCGGAAGGCCATTATATATTAATAAAAGGGATGATCCTCCAGGAAGATATAACAGTAATAAATATCTATGCACCTAACCAGGGTGCCCCAAAATATATGAGACAAACTCTGGCAAAACTGAAGGGAGAAACAGACATTTCTACAATAATCGTTGGAGACTACAATACCCCTCTCACATCATTAGATAGAACAACTAGACAGAAGATCAACAAGGAAACAGAGAACTTGAACAATATGATAAACAAGTTAGACCTAACTGACATATACAGAACACTGCATCCAAACTCAGCGGATTATACATTCTTCTCAAGTGCCCATGGATTTTTTCCAGGATAGACCACATATTAGGTCACAATACAGCTCTCAATAAATATAAAAAGATTGAAATTATACAAAGCACCTTCTCAGATCATAATGGGATGAAACTAGAAATCAATAACAGACAGGAAAAAAGGAAATTTGCAAATGTGTGGAGACTGAACAACACACTCCTAAATATTCAGGGGGTCAAAGAAGAAATTGCAAGTGAAATCAGTAAATATATTGAGACAAATGAAAATGAGAACACAATGTATCAAAACTTATGGGATACAGCAAAGGCAATCTTGAGAGGGAAATTTATAGCCCTAAATACCTATATTAAAAAACAAGAAAGAGCTAAACTCAAAGATCTAACCGAACAACTTGAGAAACTACAAAAAGAACAGCAAACCAATCCCAAAGCAAAAAGAAGGAAAGAAATAATAAAGATTAGAGCGGAAATAAATGAAAACGAGAACAGTAAAACAATAGAGAAAATCAACAAAACCAAAAGCTGGTTCTTTGAGAAGATCAATAAAATTGACAAACCCCTCGCTAGACTAACAAAGAAAAAAAGAGAGAAGATGCAAATAAATACAATCAGAAATGAAAGGGGGGAAATTACAAATGACCTCACAGAAATAAAAAGAATCATAAGAGGATATTATGAGAAACTATATGCCAACAAACTAGACAACGTGGATGAAATGGACAAATTTCTAGAAACTCATAACCAACCTACACTGACACAACAAGAAATACAAGAACTTAACAAACCAATCACAATTAAGGAGATTGAATCTGTCATAAAAAAATCTCCCAGCAAAGAAAAGTCCAGGAACAGATGGCTTCACAGGTGAATTCTACCAAGCATTTCTAAAAGAATTAACACCAATCCTGTTTAAACTCTTCCAAAAAATTGAAGAGAATGGAAAATTACCCAAAACATTTTATGAAGCCAACATCACCCTAATACCAAAGCCAGGTAAAGATTCCACAAGAAAAGAAAATTACAGACTAATCTTTCTAATGAACATAGATGCAACAATTCTCAACAAAATATTTGCAAATCGAATCCAACAGTATATCAAAAGACTTATACATCACGACCAAGTGGGATTTATTCCTGGTATGCAAGGCTGGTTCAACATAAGAAAATCAATCAATGTAATACCCCACATTAACAAATTGAAGGAAAAAACCACACAATCATCTCAACAGATGCAGAAAAGGCATTCGACAAAATCCAACATCGTTTTTTGATAAAAATACTTCAAAAGATAGGAATAAAAGGAAAATTCCTCAATATGATAAAAGGCATATATGAAAAACCCACAGCCAACATCATACTCAATGGGGAAAGGTTGAAAGCTTTCCCCCTAAGATCAGGAACAAGACAAGAATGCCCACTGTCACCATTGTTATTCAACATTGTACTACAAGTTCTAGCAAGGGCAATTAGACGAGACAAAAAAATTAAAGGCGTCCAAATAGGAAAAGAGGAAGTAAAACTCTGTTTGCGGATGACATGATCCTGTATTTAGAAAATCCTGAAGTATCCACAACAAAGCTACTTGAACTAATAAATGTGTTCAGCAAAGTGGCAGGATATAAGATCAACACGCAAAAATCAGTAATGTTTTTGTACACTAGTACTGAACAATCTGAGGAGGAAAATTCCATTTTCAATGGCAACAAAATGACTCAAATACCTAGGAGTTAATTTAACCAAAGAAGTACAGGACCTATATGCAGAAAACTACAAAACAATGCTAAAAGAAATTTAAAAAGACCTAAACAAATGGAAAGACATTCCGTGTTCATGGATTAGAAGAATAAATATTGTGAAGATGTCAATCTTGCCCAAACTGATTTATAGATTCAATGCAATACCAATCAAAATCCCAACAGCTTACTTTACAGAAATAAAGGAGGCAATTACCAAATTCATCTGGAAGGGTAAGTGCACCCGAATAGCCAAAAGTATTCTAAAAAAAGAAGAGCAATGTGGGAGGAATTTCACTGCCTGACCTTGAAGCATATTACAAAGTTACAGTGGTCAAAACAGCATGGTACTGGCATAAAGATAGACATATCGATCAGTGGAATAGAATTGAGAATCCAGAAATAAACCCTCACCTATACAGTCAACTGGTTTTTGACAAACCTACCAAGCCCACGCTAATGGGTAAAAACAGTCTCTTCAACAAATGGTGTTGGGAGAACTGGATATCTATAACCAAAAGAATGAAAGAGGACCCCTATCTCACCCCCTATACAAGAATCAACTCAAAATGGATCAAAGATCTAAATATAAAAGCCAGGACCATAAAACTACTAGACGAAAATGTAGGGAAACATCTTCAAGACCTTGTAGTAGGTGGTGATTTCTTGGACCTCACACCCAAAGCACGTGCAACAAAAGAAAAAGTAGATAAATGGGACCTCCTCAAAATTAAACACTTTTGCACCTCACAGGACTTTATCAGAAGGGTGAAAAGGCAGCCAACTCAACGGGAAAAAATATTTGGAAATCACATATCTGATAAGGGTTTAATATCCAGGATATATAAAGAGATGTTACAACTCAACAATAAAAAGACAAATGACCTAATTAAAAAATGGACCAAAGACTTGAATAGACATTTCTCCGAAGAAGAAATACAAATGGCAAAAAAATACATGAAGAAATGCTCAATATCACTCATGATTAGGGAAATGCAAATCAAAACTACAATGAGATATCATTTCACACCTATCAGAATGGCCACTATTAAAAAGACAGAGAACTACAAGTGTTGGAGAGGATGTGGAGAGATAGGAACACTTCTTCACTGTTGGTGGGAATGCAGGATGGTACAACCACTATGGAGTACCGTTTGGCAGTTCCTAAAGAAGTTGAATATAGACTTGCCACGTGACCCTGCAATACCACTACTGGGTATATACCCAGAAGAACTGAGAGCAGTGACAGGAACAAACATCTGCACACCGATGTTCACAGCCACATTATTCACCATTGCCAAAAGCTGGAAACAACCCAGATGTCCATCAACAGATGAATGGATTAACAAACTGTGGTCTCTTCACACGATGGAATATTATGCAGCTGTAAGAAGAAATGAAGTCATAAAGCATATGGCAACATGGATGAACCTGGAAGACATTATGTTGAGTGAAGCAAGCCAGACACAAAAGGACAAATACCGTATGAATGTGTTACGATGAACTAAATATATTGTGTAATATATTGTTCGATTAAAAAAAAAAAATTATTATGTATCCATTACATTTAATTGAGAAATGTATATATTTATTCATCTGTGTTTACTTTTTTAGTTTTTAATTGTTTATATTTTCAATTATTAAATGTACAAAATAAAGTAAAAAAAATGTTAAAAAAAGTATGATGGGTACTAGTGTTGCAATGATAAAAAGCCTGTGCTGCTGCTTCTCATTTGTTTCCGTGTGAAATATGAACTCAATAACCTGCTATTTAAGGATTCCAAAATCAACCCTCAGGCACCCTTTCCACGGTTACTCTGCCAGTTCCTGACACTTAAGCCACACTGAGCTATCTGCCATCTCCCAATCAGACACCACTCTAAGGAAAAAAGTTAAAAGATTTAGCTATCCACATGGACTTTGTAGCACTTAAAAATAAATGCAAAAAAAGGAAATTATGCTAAGTTATTAATAACAGGCTTTTTGTTTTTGTTGTTGTTTTTTAAGAGGTATGGGGGATTGAATCCAGGACCTTGTACATTGGATGCAGGTGCTCAACCACTGAGCTATATCTGCTTCCCCAATGAGAGCTGGGTTTTTTGTTTATTTGTTTGTTTTTAGGAGGTACCCGGGATTGAACCCATGACCTCATATGTGGGAAACAGGTGCTCAATCACTTGAGCTAATCTGCTCCCCAACAGGGTATTTTAAAGTAAATTATGACTTGTCCATGCAATGGAATAATATAATAAAATAGTAATTAAAATTATGGTGTGGAGTATATTTATTACTAAGGAAAGATTTGCATGGCATATTGTTAAGTGAAAAAAAATCTAGTTATAAGAGAATATATACAGCATGAGTGCACTTTTACTAAAAAACACTTTTATATGTAAGTATATATATGGAAGATCACACCAAAAGATTAAGGGTGATATCTTTGAAAAGGGTAATTATGGTTGATTTTTTAAATTGTTGTTCTTGTTTCACTGTGTTTTCCCAATTTGCTAAACTCATCATTTAAAATATGGCCATGCATTTATGCCTGTATTCTAAGCAAATTGCTTACTATTTGGCTATTTAGTTTTTCTAAATAAATGTACATTTGACTATATGACAGAAGAATATCAGTTGTCACAAAAACAAGGTAAAACACAATTCAATGGAGTTGGGCCTTTCTAAAAGGCAAAGATATTTAGTATTTGCCATGGAAGACATGGGATACAAATTACCATATATTTACTCTTAGAGCTCTAGGAAACCTCCTGAATTCAGTTGCAGAGCTGTAGGTGTGAGGCTCCACAGTGCCTCACCAGTTACACTTAGCGCTCATTGCAGGCCACTCACTATCTTTACAAATGGTCTTGTAACCAGCTTGAGAAAGGCCAATAATGCCGATGTATTAGGTGCTGGCGTTCTATCAGACACTGTCAAAGTAAAACAAAGGTGAGAGACAAGAGCCACGTCCTGGAATATGCTTAAAAACTTCAGTGATTGATTGTTCTGCATCCTACATTATTATAATTTTAAAGCTTTCAGGCATGGTGATACACTTAAAAAAAAAAAAAGGCTTGCTTTCTCTAAAGTTTAATACATTACTTTTTGCATCCCTCCAAAAAAAACAAACCAAACCAAAACAAAAAAACTCAGCATTTTTCCTCTTAATGTTCAAAACAATAAGCAGTCACAAATAAGATTTGAGCTGAGCAGCAAGGTCTCCTCAGACAGAAATAACTTTCCCCTCTGAGCTTTCTGTGTCGTCCCCGTCCCCTTCTAAGGTGGTTTGAAATCCTCACTATTAGATCCTTCTTTCCAGTTAGAAGACCAAGATCATCCCCTAAAGCGGTTGCTCAAACACACATTTCCTCCCCAGGCCTTTCTCATTAGTACATCAGCTGGGATTTCAGAAGAGATTTGTTAGTTGGTCCAAGAGGCCAACACAGACAGACAGCATCTGGTGGTAAGGGAGGGGCCTGGGGCCAGGGTAGGCTGACCCGGTAAGAGAAGGATCACAAGAAGGATGTCTCCTCATTCGCTCCTGGCAAGGGTCAATGCCCGCGAGGCATTTAGTCCTTCTTGGGTGCTACGAGGGTGTCTGAGTGGTAAACACCATACCACTTTCTGAGGCTGGAAGCGAGATGCCCTCGCTGCCTTTTAGGTCCCCCTACACCCCTGCCCCGGTGTCTCACTGTCCCTATTTGAACTACACGTCCTCGGGATTCCTACAACACTAGGCCAAAGAATATTCGAGGCCTCACCGTTGAAGCCAATCACGGCCTCAAGCTCCAGCTCCGCCACCTCCGCCTCGGGCGAAGCTTGGACATCCTTCACGCGGTTATTCATCATCCGCTCACTTGTCCCTTGGTCTCCCAGCGGGTGCAGCGTCTTCTGGTCGTTATGGTAACGGACGTGCGCGTGCGCACCATGTCCACGCCTGCGCTAGCACCCAGCTTGCGGAGCTCATTTGCCGCCTTGCAAAGGGAGTGCTCCTTTTTCCTTGCTGTTAGACTCTAGAAATTTAGGAGGAATTAAATGCACAGAACTTACTTCTCCGCCTCCCATGTCACCTTCTTGCTAACTAAACGTACAGTCAAGCATTTAATGGACCTCGATAGGCAGGCTGCTATAAAATAATACATACTTGATAATTCTTTGGGCCCCTTGTCTGAAGCAGGATAACATTTTAAGTCACTTACAGAGGCGCCTTACCTTTGTGGGAAAACTGTTACATTCGGTTCAACAGCAGTTTTATTTTCATTGCGCTCAGCAGTTTGTGTCTCACTGGGTGCAGATTCCTACAGCCTTCTGTCACCCCGAGGAGCGCTTTCCTTTCTTTACCATCGTTGTTAGCCACTAGGCGCAGTGAATTTACTCGGCTCCAGGCGCAAACGGGCCGAACCGCGGGGTCTGAGCCGCGCGGGCCGCCGTAGTCAGCTGGTGCGAGCAGGAAGTGTCCGAAGAGCCGGCGGAGACTGCACCATGGCCCCGGACCCCTGGTGAGTCCCGGGTGAGGGCGGCCGCGCGCAGAAGGTCCGTGGGGGAGGCCTGGCTTCCGGGAAGCGGGCGATCGCTCGGCCTAGGGGCTGGAACCCCTCCGAATGAGGGGAGGGGCCGCGAGAACCCTTTCTCTGCTGAGAGGGACTCAGTCTTATCCCGCCACCCTGGGTTCTCGCGGGGGTGGCCCGGGATGGAAGCCGGGGAGCTGAGGACTGAACCAAATCTGAATGTTCTAAAGCCATTCTGGGCTGCATCCCGCCGCGGTGTTTTCCCGCCCGTCCTGGTTTTGTAGCTGACTGATGCAGGCTTCCCTGGACTCCTGTGAAAGTGAAGTAGAAGTAACCTTTTTGTCGCATGTCAGTACCAGTGACGGACTTCCCCCTCAACCCTTTACTTCATAGGTGGAGTAAACGAGGTTCAAAATCCATGGTCCCCAGCCAGCTAGTAACCAGTTATGGCTAGGACCTAGATCTTGTGTGCCCTTTAGAAAACTTGTAGGACTTTGGGAGGAAAATCATGCATTGGATCATAAGGCATTTTCTCCTTTCCTTAGTAGACACCGTGAATTCTCTTCCTTCAGCAGTTAACTTCTGCAGTCAGGCAATAACTGAAATGGTCATTTATTAAACAGTGAGTAACCATTAAATATCAAGGGCTGAATGCTGAAAGACACAAGCTCTGATCCTAAGGAACTTATTGCTGTAGCTCATTGGACTTGAACTTTTTAATAATTAAAAATATATTATAGTTCTATAAAGTTTTTGTTGGAGTATATGTCTTAAGTTGGTATTTTTAACATGGTTTATAAATTTTTAAGTTGCAGACAGTCTGGATATTGGGAGAATGGATTACAAGATCAAAGTTAGAGCGGCCCAGGACCCAAATCATTTGGACCAATCTCTTCATTGATTTAACACTAATTTTTGTCCACCTAATTTTAACAGCTGTATGCACCCCTGGTAGAAAATTCAGAAAATACTGAAAAGTTGCAGTCAGGAAAATAGCTTTATTAATTCTACCATTTGGAAATAGCCCACTGTTGATTTTTAAAATAAATTAATCACTTTAACATTTTAATATGCATTTTGCAAAACAGGGAGCATTTCTCCATGTCAAATAGTTCCTGAAAACTTGATTTTTTAATAGTGTTTTAATAATGCTTCAAATGAGTGAATATAATTTATTTAACTATTTTCCTCTTTGTTAGATGAGGTAACCCCCTCCCCTCCCCACCCCTCACCCCCCAGTAGCAAAAACTATCCCTTTGTTGCATCTCTTATTTCCTTTGACTTACTTTGTAGAAGTGAAACTATTGAATCCACAGGAATTTAGTCACTGAGGTATCTGTTCCTTAAGCTTGTCTCTAGCTATTTTTATGACAGAGATTTCCTTGAATGCCAGGAACTATCAAAAAGAAAAGAAAATCCTTTCTGAGTCTTTGCACATTGCCCTGTGTGAATGCTCTCCTTCAGAGCTTAGGCTGTTCTAACAATGGGTTTAAAAAACAGCCTGAAGTGAAAGTGTAGGGTGCTCTCTCATCTTTTCTGAGCATGCATCTTGTTCTGGCTATGCCTGCATGGCCTTAATAATTCCCATGTTTACATGGATCTGAGTGTCTTCTCAGTTCCAGATATTATACCCAAAGCTGGCTATTCTTGCCCCAGGCATCTGTGATTTGACAATCTCCTATAGTATTTTAGCTGACCTGCAAGCCACCTCTAAGTGCAGGGCAAATTCTGGTGAGTCTGTGATGAGTGTCCTAGTTCAGTCCTTCAGGCTGCCACTAGACAAATTGGCACAGACATACATGCATTTGAATATGTGCACAAGGTTTACTCTGCTCCTTCTGGAACAGGGGTTCTTAACCACGGGTCACACCCCATACCGGTTCAATTAGAATGCCTGGAGGTGGGTGGCACGCATTGGTATTGGCCAACAGTGATTTTTCCCACCTCTGAACTCTAGAAACACCATTTATACCCCATATTTGTAGCATCCCTAATGTTATTGATTTTCATATACAACGTCTGGGACCACAGTGCCAGACCTAAAACTCTTGTTTTCATAGATGTCAATATGGAGGGGAAAAAAGTTAAATGATGAAGCATGTATGGAGCCATGGCCCAAGAGTCATTACCAGCCTTCTAGTCTCTTAGTTATATGTTGTCTTGCCTTACCTGGTCCTTTTTCATATACACATACATACACACACCCATATGTATATATACACACACACACACACACACATATATATGAGATGCTACTTTATTTATTTTTTTTAAAGATCCATTCATTTATTTACTTTTTATCCATTCTAACACCCCATCCCCCATTTTTGCTGTTTTGTGTCCATTGCTTGGGCAATTCTTTGTGTCTGCTTTCCGCCCCCTTCTCTCATCCCTCTCCTCCTGTCCTCAATGGGATTTGATCCTGGAAACCTCCGACGTGGGAGAGAGGCATCCCACTGCCTGGGCCTCCTCAGCTCCTGGCTTCTCTGTGCATCTCGTCTTGGCTCTCCCTGTACTACATCATCATCTTGCTGCACCGGGCCTGGGCGGCTCACCTGCGCACCTTCTACATTTCTCTTTCATCTCACCAGGAGGTCCCAGGGATCGAACCGAGGTACCTCCACATGGGAAACGGACGCCCAGCCATTTGAGCCACATCCACCCCCCGAGATGCTACTTTAGAACATAGTGCTTAAGATATTAAGACATAGCTCTGGAATCAGACTGAATTTAAAACTGGGCTTCACCACATTTTCTCTTTGGTAAAAGAGGAATAGTAATCGTACCTACCTCATAGGGCCCTTATGAAGTTTAAAACATCAAGCTCTTAGCCTAGGACCTGACCCAGATCAGAAACTCAATAGCTAGCCATTGCTGCAATTTGGTAAGCTTCCTAAAGAAAGGGATTACAGCCTGTTTTTTCCCTCATTCAAAGAAACATTTTTCAAGTTCCCTCAGTGTACAAGTAACATGTGGGAGTCCAAAGATTTTTAAAAAATTGTTTAACTTTATTTTGTACATTTTTATTTATTTATTTATTTTTTACTGGGAGGTCCTGGGGATCGAACCTGGGTCCCTCCATATGGGAGACAGGTGCCCAACCATTTGAGCCACATCCGTCCCCCATATTTTGTACCTTTAATAATTGAAAATATAAACAATAATTAAAAGATAAAAAGAAAACACATAGTTGAATTAAAACATACATTTCTCAAGTAAATGTACTGATATATATAAAAAATTTTTTTTCATCATACAATATGTTACACAATATTTTTGGTTCATAGTAATGCAATCATACATTTTGTGTCTGGCTTGCTTCACTCAACATAATGTCCTCCAGGTTCATCCATGTTGTCATATGCTTTACAACTTCATTTCTTCTTATAGCTGCATAATATTCCATCGTGTGACTACACCACAGTTTGTTTATCCATTCATCTGTTGATGGACACCTGGGTTGTTTCCAACTTTTGGCAATCGTGAACAAAGCCGCTATGTACATAGGTGTGCAGATGTCTGTTTGTGTCACTGCTCTCAGTTCTTTTGGGTATTTATCCAGTAGTGGTATTGCCGGGTCATGTGGCAAGTCTAATATTCAGCTTCTTTAGGAACTGCCAAACAGTCCTCCACAGTGGCTGTACCATTCTGCATTCCCACCAACAGTGAAGAAGTGTTCCTATCTCTCCACATCCTCTCCAACACTTGTAGTTCTCTGTCTTTTTAATAGTGGCCATTCTGATAGGTGTGAAATGATATCTTGTAGTTTTGATTTGCATTTCCCTAATCATTAGTGATAATGAACATTTCTTCATGTGGTTTTTTTCGCCATTTGTATTTCTTCTTTGGACAAATGTCTATTCAAGTCTTTTGCCCATTTTTTAATTGGGTCATTTGTCTTTTTATTGTTGAGTTGTAACATTTCTTTATATATCCTGGATATTAAACCTTTATTGGATATGTGATTGCCAATTATTTTCTTCCATTGAGTCAGCTGCCTTTTCACCCTTTTGATAAAGTCCTGTGATGTGCAAAAGTGTTTAATTTTGAGGAGTTCCCATTTATCTATTTTTCTTTTGTTGCACACGTTTTGGGTGTAAGATCCAAGAAACCACCACCTACTACAAGGTCTTGAAGATGTTTCCCTACATTTTCTTCTAGTGGTTTTATGGTCCTGGCTTTTATATTTAGGTCTTTGATCCATTTTGAGTTGATTCTTGTATAGGGGGTGAGTTAGGGATCCTCCTTCATTCTTTTGGTTATATTCTTTTGTTTTTTATTTATTTATTTATTTATTTTATTTTATTTTATTTATTTTTTTTTTTTTTAATTCTTTTGGTTATAGATATCCAGTTCTCCCAACACCATTTGTTGAAGAGACTGTTTTTTCCCATTAGTATGGACTTGGTAGGTTTGTCAAAAACCAATTGACTATAGGGTTTATTTCTGGATTCTCAATTTTGTGTCTATCTTTATGCCAGTACCATGCTGTTTTGACCACTGTAGCTTTGTGATATGTTTCAAGGTCAGGCAGTGAAATTCCTCCCATGTCACTCTTTTTTTTTAGAATACTTTTGGCTATTTGGGTGCACTTTCTTTTCCAAATGAATTTGGTAATTGCCTTTTCTAATTCTGTAAAGTAAGCTGTTGGAATTTTGATTGGTATTGCATTGAATCTATAAATCAGTTTGGGTAAGATTGACATTTTCACAATATTTAGTCTTCCAATCCATGAACATGCAATGTCTTTCCATTTGTTTAGGTCTTTTTAAAATTTCTTTTAGCATTGTTTTGTAGTTTTCTGCATATAGTTCCTGTACTTCTTTGGTTAAATTGATTTCTAGGTATTTCAGTCTTTGTTTCTATTATAAATGGAATTTCCCCCCTATTTCCTCCTCAGATTGTTCAGTACTAGTGTACAAAAACATTACTGATTTTTGCGTGTTTATCTTGTATCCTGCCACTTTGCTGAACTCATTTATTAGCTCAAGTAGCTTTGTCGTGGGTACTTCAGAATTTTTCTAAATATAGGATCATATCATCTGTAAACAGTGAGAGTTTTACTTCCTCTTTTCCTATTTGGATGCCTTTAATTTTTTTTTTTTTTTTTCCTTGTCTAATTGCCCTAGCTAGAACTTCTAGTACAATATTGAATAACAGTGGTGACAGTGGGCATCCTTGTCTTGTTCTGGATCTTAGAGCGAAAGCTTTCAACCTTTCCCCGTTGAGTATGATGTTGGCTGTGGGTTTTTCATATATGCCTTTTATCATATTGAGGAATTTCCCTTTTATTCCTCTCTTTTGAAGTGTTTTTATCAAAAAAAGGATGCTGGATTTTGTCAAATGCCTTTTCTGTGTCGATTGAGATGATCATGTGGTTTTTCTCCTTCTATTTGTTAATGAGGTATAGTATGTTGATTGATTTTCTTATGTTGACCCAGCCTTGCATACCAGGAATAAATCCCACATGGTTATGATGTATAAGTTGATGCTGTTGGATTCGATTTGCAAGTTGTTGTTTTTTTTTTTTAAGATTTATTTATTTACTTATTTTACCCACCCACCCCCCGCCTTGTTGTTTTGATCTCGCTGTCTGTTCTCTGTGTCCAATCACTGTGTGTTCTTCTGTATCTTCTTGTCTTCTCTTTAGGCAGCACTGGGAACCAATCCTGGGACTTTCTGTAGTGGGAGAGAGACTCTCAATGTCTTGTGCCACCTCAGCTCCCTGGTCTGCTGCATCTCTTATTGTCTCTCCTCTTTGTCTCTTTTTGTTGCGTCATCTTGCTGCGCCAAGTGGCTAAGAGACTTCAAAGAGAGTCGGGAGGTCATCCCAGAGGTAACTCTTACGCACACCTCAGTAGGAGCTCATAGAACATCTAAGTGCCTATCACCCCACTCAGTGGGGTTCCTGAGAGCTCCGGAGACACCCTGGTCCTATATTAGGGGGGATAGCCCCAGAGACTGATGCCTTATCAGTGGGTTCTATTTTGGAATCTGTGCTCCTGAGAGTGACAGAATTAGACTCAAATAAGTCCTCCCTGCACATGGTTCACCAGTCCCTTCTATTCAAACCTACATGTGATGCTGGAGTTTCTTAGGTATACTTCCAGAGACTGGAGCCTCCCATCTACCTATGTGCCAGGTGTGCAGGAAATCTAGGTGGAACTGCAACTCCTACCCTACAGCTCAATGGACTCATCCAAGTCACCTGGTGAGGAGACAACGATGGGAAATGGCCAACCCAGGGAATGGAGAGGGCCTGCATCTGCAGACAGGATCATCCCACCCACCATATCCATGGGATATAAGCCCTCTCTCACTTGGAGTTGGAGTGGACATCACCATCCCAGTCGCCTCTGGATTGGGGGAAGAACTATGGACTAGAGTGGACTTGATGGTATTCTCTTGCTCACATATGGTGATTCTTGCAATGCAAGAAATTATAACAATGAGGTGGAGCCAGTGGCCACTTGACAGTTTTTAGGTAGGGAGGGGATGAGCAGTTGAAATACAGGGGCTTCTTTGGGAGTTGGAGGTTGTCCTGAGTACTGTTGTGGCAATGGATGTAGGCCATTTTAAATCAGCACGCACCACTCAGAACTGAGTTGGAGAGAGTGTGGTCTACAGTGTGAACTGTGGTCTATGGTTGGTGGCAAGGCTCCAGGATGTGTAAGTTCATTGAGGTTGGTGGGCCACACTTGTGGGAGATGTTTGTGTGGGATGTGGTGGGAGGTGTGGGAGGTGGGCAACATGGGAATCCCAGTGGGTTCCGTGTAATATTTTAGGTAATCTAAGCACCTCTTAAAATATATGTATATATATATATATAAATAACATTTTTGTAAGCAAATACACATATATGCACATATATTTATATATCATTATGCAAATGTTTTGTATGTATTGTGAGAATTTTGATTTTTACCCATAATAAAAAAAAAAAAAAAAGATTTATTTATTTACTTATTTTACCCACCCACCCCCCGCCTTGTTGTTTTGATCTCGCTGTCTGTTCTGTGTCCAATCACTGTGTGTTCTTCTGTATCTTCTTGTCTTCTCTTTAGGCAGCACTGGGAACCAATCCTGGGACTTTCTGTAGTGGGAGAGAGACTCTCAATGTCTTGTGCCACCTCAGCTCCCTGGTCTGCTGCATCTCTTATTGTCTCTCCTCTTTGTCTCTTTTTGTTGCGTCATCTTGCTGCGCCAACTCTCCACTCAGGCTAGCACTCTGTGTGGGCCAACACTCTGCATGGAACAACACTCCGTGTGGCCAGCTCTCCCATTGGGCCAGCTTGCCGCATGGGCCAGCTTGCCTTTCACCAGGAGGCCCCGGAAATCAAACCCTGGATCTCCTTTGTGATAGATGGGAGCCCAATCACTTGAGCCACATCCGCTTCCCATGATTTGCAAGTATTTTGTTGAGAATTTTTGCATCTATGTTCATGAAAGAGATTGGTCTATGATTTTCTTTTCTTGTAGAATCTTTATCTGGCTTTGGTTTTAGGGTGATGTTGGCTTCATAAAATGTGTTGGGTAATTTTCCCTCCTCATCAATTTTTTGGAAGAGTTTAAACAGGATTGGTGTTAATTCTTTTCGAAATGCTTGGTAGAATTCACCTGTGAAGCCATCTGTTCCTGGACTTTTCTTTGCAGGGAGATTTTTTATTTTTTATTTTTTTTATTTTTTATTTTTTATTGTGGGTAAAAAAATCAAAATTTTCACAATACATACCAATATTTGTAAAATGATATATAAATATATATGCATATATATGCATTTGCTTACAAAAATGTTGTTTATATATATATAAATATATTTTAAGAGGTGCTTAGATTACCTAAAATATTACACGGAACCCACCTCCCACCGCATCCCACACAAACGGATTCAATCTCTTTAAATGTGATTGGTTTGTTAAGTTCTTGTATTTCTTATAGGTTGTGTTTTTCTAGGAATTTTTTCATTTCATCTAGGTTGTCTAGTTTGTTGGCATTCAGTTTCTCATAATATCCTCTTATGATCCTTTTTATTTCTTCGGGGTCAGTCGTAACCTCTCCCCTTTCATTTCTAATTGTATTTATTTGTATCTTCTTTCTTGTTTTCTTTATTAGTCTAGCTAGGGGTTTGCCAATTTTATTGATCTTCTCAAAGAACCAGCTTTTGGTTTTGTTGATTTTGTTATTTTTTGTTGTTGTTGTTCTCAATTTCATTTAATTCTGCTCTAATCTCTATTATTTCTTTCCCTCTGCTTGCTTTGGGATTGGTTTGCAGTTCTTTTCCTAGTTTCTCTAGTTGTTCAGTTAAATCTTTGAGTTTAGCTCTTTCTTATTTATTTATTTATTTATTTATTCTTCTTTTTTAATAAAGGAGTTTAGGGCTGTAAATTTCCTTCTCAAGGCTGCCTTTGCTGTATACCATAAGTTGTTTTTTTTTTTTTTTTTTTTTTAATTTTTACTGGGAGGTCCCAGGCATCAAACCCAGGTCCCTCCATATGGGAGATGGACGCCCAACCATTTGAGCCACATCTGCCCCCTGTATCCCATAAGTTTTGATAATTTGTGTTCTTATTTTCATTTGTCTCAATATAGTTACTGCTTTCTCTTGCAATATCTTCTTTGACTCACTGATTATTTAGGAGTGTGTTGTTCAGCCTCCATACATTTGTGTATTTACTTTTTTCCTGTCTATTATTGATTTCCAGTTTCATTCCATTATGATCTGAGATGGTGCTTTGTATAATTTCAGTCTTTTTATATTTATTGAGAGCTGCATTGTGCCCTAACCTGTGTTCTATCCTGGAGAAAGATCCATGGGCACTTGAGAAGAATGTATTATCCACTGAGTTTGGATGCAGTGTTCTGTATATGTCTGTTAGGTCTAACTCATTTATCACATTGTTCCAGTTCTCTGTTTCCTTGTTGATCTTCTGTCTAGTTGTTCTATCTAATGATGTGAGTGTAGTGTTGAAGTCTCCAATGATTATTGTAGAAATACAATAATTCTGTTTCTCCCTTCAGTTTTACCAGAGTTTGTCTCATGTATTTTGGGGCACCCTGGTTAGGTGCATAGATATTTATGACTGTTATATCTTCCTGGTGGATTGTTCCTTTTATTAATATGTAATGGCCTTCTGTATCTCTAATAACTTTTTTGCATTTGAAAGTCTGTTTGTCCGATATTAGTATACCTACTCCTGCTCTTTTTTGGTTAATATTTGCATGGAGTATCTTTTTCCAGCCTTTCACTTTCAGCCTGTTTGTATCCCTGGGTCTAAGGTGAGTTTCTTGTAAGCAACATATGGATGGCTCATGTTTTTTTTATCCATTCTGTCAGCCTGTACCTTTGATTGGGGAGTTTAATCCATTCATATTCAATGATATTACTGTAAATGCATTATTTACTTCCACCATTTTATTCTTTGGTTTTCATATGTTATATCATATTTTTGTCTGTCTTTTTACTGTTTTGGTTATCCTTTCTCTGTTCTTTCTTCTATACTCTCCTCCAAGCCTCTCTCTCCTGTCTTTTTCTTTCAGCTTCTAAGGCTTCCTTTAATATTCCTGCAAAGGTAGATTCTTCTCTCTTAGTTTCTGTTTGCTTGTGAATATTTTATACTCACCTTCATATTTGAAGGACAATTTTGTTGAATAAAGAATTCTCAAGTGGCAGTTTTTCTCTTTTTGTATCCTAATTGTATCATACCACTGTCTTCTCGCCTTCATGGTTTCTGTAGAGAAATCTGCGCTGTCTTACTAGGTGTCCCTTGTATGTTATGGTTTGCTTCTCCCTTGCTGCTCTGAGAATTTCTCTTTATCTTTGACATTTGACATTCTAAGTAGTATGTGTCTTGGAGTAGGTCTATTTGGATATATTCTGACTGGGGTACGGTACGCTTCTTGGACATGTAAGTTCATTTCTTTTGTGAGAGTTGGGAAATTTTCAGCTATTATTTCCTTAAATACTCTTTCTGCCCCTTTTCCTTTCTCTTCCCCTTCTGGAACTCCCATGACATGTATGTTGTTGTATTTCGTGTTGTCATTCAACTCTCTGAGCCCCTGCTCAATTTTTCCATTCTTTTCTCTCTCTGTTCTTTTCTCTCTTCAATTTCAGCTTTTCTGTCTTCTGTATCACTTATTCTTTCTTCTGTCATTTCGAGTCTGCTGTTGTATGCCTCTAATGTGTTTTTGATCTCAACTATTGTGTCTTTCATTCCCATGAGCTCTGTATTTTTCTGTTCAGGATTTCAAATTCTTCTTTGTGCTTGCTCAGTGTCTTCTTGATGACATTTATCTCTTTAGTCATATTATCTTTCAACTCAGTAATTTGATTTTGGAAATTTGTGTGTATCTTGCTAATTCTCTCAAATCCTGCATCTCTTCTGGGGCTTTGATATATTCCTTTTCTTGGGCCATATCTTCCACTTTCTTAGTATGGCTCGTAATATTTTGCTAATGTCTAGGCATCTGATTAAGATGTAGTTTACTCATATGCTCAATTTCTTTCTCTTTTGTAGGGATTTAGTGGCAGAGGCTGTGTGTTATCACTGCTCTTTGATTCTTGGCTCGACCTGGATTTTTATGATTGTCTCTCCTAGTTGCTCAAAAGTGGGCTCTGGACCCAGTAATTGGTTGCAGACACGCTTCCTCGGGCCTTGGTGAGGAAGCTAGCTCTAAAGGCCAGAAAAAGCCTGTCTTTCTTCTTTTTAATTTTCTCATGTGCACTTTCTTGTTCTGCCGGCAGATGGTACTCTTTGGCAGCTCTCAGTTAAGTGCCTGTTGGAGTGTATTTGTTCCAACACAGACCAGATCAATGTGATAGAATTTCCTACCTGGAGGCTAAAAGCCTTGTAATTCAAAGTTTCTCAGAGACAGTTTCCAGCCTTCTCTGGCAGCCCCCCTTCCTTTTTTCAGGTAGGAAACAATTCTACTCCCCTCTGAGGCCTCAACAATCAGTCCTGATTAGAGAGAAGGAGATTGGGAGGGTTTCTTTAGCCCTTTGCAGGCTCCCAAGGCAAACAATGGTGTGGCCCCACCTACCCTGAAAGGGCTTCTGGGATACAGCAGACCAATTTGTGATTCAAAAGCTGAGTCAGCCTTAGGCTTCCTCTTCCATTTCCTAGGGTGGTGTCTGTAGCCCCAGAATTCTAGTGTCTTTAGTGTAGGGGAGGGTGCCCACAGCAGCAGCTGCTGGTTTCAACTCACAATTCTGTTGTAGCAATTCCCCTCCTTTGTCCCTTTCTTCTCTGCTTGGTGTCCAGCCTCTGCCTGGTGTCCTAAACCCTAGAAGATCCTTTTCCAGGCCATTTCAGTCTCTCCTCTAGCTATTTTTCTTGAGGAGAAGAGAGTCCCCTGTCTTTCTAGTCCTCCATCTTCCCAGAATTACCCCAACGATTTAAAAAAAAAATGGATTGTTTATTTTCTCAAGCAAAAATTGGGACATTAGGAAAAATAGCAATTTTTAATATTTTACACTGAAACAGTCCTGGAAAATAGGTTGGTTGTATAAGCACAGCATGGTTCCTGCTCTTTAGGAACTAGCAGTCTGGTAGGAGAGAGGAAATGTGTATACACACTTCAGTGTTTTGTGTAAACAAGCTAGCGAATAAAAATGCTGCAACAGAAGGAACAAATAAGGGCCTATGGGGAATTTATTGTGAGCCCTTCAAAGCCCTCAACACTGTTGAAAAACAAAGAGATGCTCAGTAAATTTTTGAGAATTCTGATAAGCTATGATGTCAGTTGTGTGTATGTCCTCTGTCCCCAGAACATTTTGTTCCTTCCTGTAAAGCTCTCCCCCAGCTATGGCATGGCTAGCTCACCTCACCTAGTCTAATATAGCACCTCCCTTGTCATTCCCTTTGCCTTTACCCTGCTTTATTTTTGTTCTTAGCTAACACTAACACCTGACATACAATGTATTAATTTGTCTTATACCTATCTCCCTGCACTATAATGTAAGCTCCTTGAAAACACGAAATTTGCACATTTTCTTCACTGCCATATTCTATGGGGCCTCCACAAATAGTCACAGAATGCTTTATGAATGAATGAACACAAATGCTGTCTTTTGGTAAAACAGTGCAGTGGTTAAGAGCACAGGCTCTGGGGCCAGACGACTGGGTGTGAACCCTGTGGTGCCACTTGGGCCAGTCACTGCACCTCTCTGTGCTTTGTTTCCTCACTTGTAAGATAGAGTCGGCACTCACCTCATAGTGCTCTTCTGTGGATTAAGTGTGTTACTATAAATGACGCGTTCAGAATAGCGCGTGGCACAGCCCAACACATGTTGCTATTGTTAGGAATCCTGACCTCTCTTCCTCGACTTCTATTATCCATTTCAAAAGTTTGGATTTGTGACTAGAATGAAAAATACTCAAACTTAGATAAATGCAGAAGTTTCTTCTAAAGAGCCTTAACCATTTCCCCCCTTTTATGACTTTGCCGTAGGCTCTCCACATACGATTCTACTTGTCACCTTGCCCAAGAGATTGCCGAGAAAATCCAACAACGAAATCAGTATGAAAGAAATGGTGAAAGCACAACCAAGGTAATACCAGGAGAGGATTAGTATTTAAAATGGTTTCTCGGAGCTCTGAGTTCAGAAAACCCTGCCCCGTCTGAGGCTGTGTGTGTACGTGTATGTAAATGTGTATGTGTCTGCATAGGAAGGCCCATGGGCTTACCTACGTTGAATTGACATCACAACCCACCTGTTAATAGTAATTTACTCCCTGAGACTAGATGAAGCATGACATTAATTTCTCCTGCATTATCTTAAAAATGTCTAACAGTTTTGTAGTCTAGGTCAGGAGTTGGTCACCTTTTTCCCAGATAGTAAATCTTTCAGGCTTTGTGGTCCAAAAGCCAGTATCCTTAGCTCCTCAAGCATCTAATCTTGCCAGAAGGCTAATTGTTTGTTTGTTTATTTGTTTTTGCATTTTACATTTGAAAATGTGAAAACCATTCTTAGCTCATGGACCATACAAAAACAGTGGTGAGATTTGTCTGGGAGATAAATTTTTTAGAAAATCCTGAGTTTGTGCTGGTGTCTTCAATTCAAATCTGACACCACTTGTTTCTTTCTTTTTTTTTTTTTTTTTTTTTCCAAAGATTTTTTAAATTTATTTATTCATTTATCCCCCCCTTGCTGTTTGTGCTCGCTGGGTCAGCTAACCACGCCGTGCGGGCGGGCTTGCCTTCACCAGGAGGCCCCGGGAACCGAACCCGGGGCCTCCCATATGGTAAACGGGAGCCCTACTGATTGAGCCACAGCCGCTTCCCGACTATCAATCTTTTATTCCTTTATTTTCAGTCATAGCTAGATTTTTGCTATTTCTAGATTATAAAGGAATTTATTCCTGTTTTATTTTACTAAGTGTATGGTTTCATTTTTTAAATATTTAGATGTGTGATCCATTTAACCAATGTTTTCTTAAACAGATTGTTTCTGATTATAAATTATTTTTCAGTGTGGCCAAATTAATGCCCATGTTAGAATAAATTCCTCTCTGTGAAATTCTGGGTGTAGTTTGTATAAAATTTTAAGCCTTTACCCATATATATTGCATTACATTTCTACACCAATTCTGATTAGCTTTTAAAAATCTGTCATTCTGTTAGGTGAATGTATCATGTCACAATAGTTTAATATGCATTTTTGACTACTTGTGCCATTGAACATCTTTTCATATAGTTATATATTTGTATTTCTTGACTTATGAATTGCCTGTCTATATCCTAAACCTAATATATATATATTTTAAAGATCTATTTTATTTATTTATTTATCCCCCCCTTGCTGCTTGTGCTCGCTGTGCCCATTTGCTTTGCGTTTTTCTGTGTCTGCTTGTCTCCCTTTGTTGCATCATCTGGCTGCGTCAGCTCCCCACGTCACGTGGGCCGGCTTGCCTTCACCAGAAGGCTTGGAGACTCGAACCCAGGGCCTCCCATATGGTAAACAGGAGCCCAACCACTTGAGCCACATCTGCTTCCCATCCTTAACCTAATCTTATTATTTCTTAATTTAAAACTCCTCTTTATATATAGGTTAATCATATTAAGCCTTGATCTGGCATATTTGGTACAATTTTTTTTTTCCTATTTTGATTTTGTAAATGACATTTTTTGACATGTACTTGTGGTTTTTTTTTTTAATTTAATAGAATTTATGAATATTTTTATTTGTGGATCTTTTCTTGTTCAAAGTTATGCTTAGGAAAGCCTTTCTCACCCAGAGATTATATAAATATTTTACCTAATTACCTAAATTTTCTTTTAGCTTTTTTCCTGTGTGTGTGTGTGTGTATGTATGTTTAACATATAAATCTTTAAAACATATAAAGCTTATTTTGGTGTTGTAGGCATCTCATTTTATTTTATTTTTTTCCACTTATTAAATTATTAACTCCCCTTGCAAGATAGGAAATGCCCCATATTTCATTCACTAAAACTTTACACAACTGTACTGTTTTTAAATGTAATTCTGATTTTGCTTTGCTAATATTTTTATTATTTTTTTTTTTTAAAGATTTTATTTATTTATTCATTTATCCCCCCCTTGCTGTTTGTGCTCGCTGGGTCAGCTAACCACGCCGTGCGGGCGGGCTTGCCTTCACCAGGAGGCCCCGGGAACCGAACCCGGGGCCTCCCATATGGTAAACGGGAGCCCTACTGATTGAGCCACAGCCGCTTCCCATGCTAATATTTTTAAAAAGGCTTTTACATTTATAGTCCTTAAGTGAGATTGGTGTGTGACTTCCTTTTTTCTGTAATCTCTGTTAGTTCTTGTTATCAGCATTCTGTTAGCTTAAAAATGAATTAGTATAGGGAGCAGATGTAGCTCAATGGTTGAGGACTTGCTTGCCATGTACGAGGACCTGGGTTCAATCCTCGGTAACTCCTAAAAAAAGGTAGGTTACCAGGATACAGGGTGCGCATAGGGAATGAATGCTTAAATTGTACAGAGTAGAGAGTATCTATTTGGGTTGATTGTAAAGTTTTGGTAACTAGCCATAATTTTTAATGGTTAACCACGCTTCTATCTCTTGAATTCTTTTGGTCTTTAATTTTGTAGACTCTTTCAGAGGCCTGTTGTATGTGCATTGTGTTATTTTGTTGTTAGTTTTGCTCTTTACTCCTTGAATGAACAGAGATCTGCTTTCCTTGGTGTTTCCCCATAAACACTGCGGGCATTTTTTCCTCAGTTCCCAGAGGTGTTGGGATGTTAAGGTTGGACTTGTCTTATCTGCTGACCCCTTGCTTGGAAGGTTGCTTGCTGTGTGCAGCTCCTGGCCAGCCCCTGGTATTCTGCTGTTTTCTTCTCATTGTGACCCTGTTCATCGAAGGAGGGTGCACCTGCTTCGACTGAAGTTGTATAATTGCTTTTAATAAAATAGCCAATCAAACCCGTGATATTCTTTCTTTTTAAGGTAACTTCACGTCTGATTTCACCCATGCTTGATTTTGTTTCTATTTAAGCAGGCAATTTTTATTTTTCTTATTTCCAAATTCCTGAGAGAGTCTCTCCTCCACCCCAATTCCACTCTTTAATGTAGCACCTAGAGTCACAACCCCAAATTCACACACTCCTGGAAAAAAGAAGTCACGGGTGGTCAAATTTCCTCTTAGATGAAAAGCATGCATGGCCACAACACTTTTCAGTGGGATGTAAATATACCAGTATGTTTAGAGAAGAATGACTAGGATGGCAGTGGGACTTGAAGCTTTGTCATTTGAGGCATGGTAGAGGGAACTGTGGGGTTTTCGCTGGTGAAGGAAGGTTTGGGGCATAAATTGTTGATTTAAAAATAGTTGAACACCTGTTGTGTGGAAGAAGAATTCCCTTTTACCTTCATGACCCCAAGGCAGAAAAACAGGATCAGTGGGTAGATGGTCAAGAGACAGACTTCAGGTTGTTGTGAGGGCAGTTGGATCAGGGGCTGCCCTTGAGGTGGTGGGTTTCCGGTCTCGGTAGGCATTCTTGCATGGGCCCGCTCACCTCCCAGGGGGTTGTAGAATGGGGGCCAGTGTAGGTGGGCGTCCAGACCAGGCTTCCCCATAACCCTGAATTTCTGCCATTTGGAGACAAAGCATCTCTTCCAACCCTTCCTTAAAAGGATCATAGTAAGTAATGCAGAGTTTACATGATTTTGCTTAGTAGATTGTACACTTCTGGACTAGAATACTTAGGATGTGTTCTTTTCTTTTCAGCTTACCGTGACAATCAGACCTTTGTTGCAGAATCTGAAGGAAAAGATCGCCCTTTTGAAGGACTTATTGCTAAGCGCTGTGTCAACACATCAGATGTATCCATGTAAACATTTCCACCTCTTTTCTAGAGTGGGAGGAAAAGCAGTGTTATTTTAAGAAAGGAAGGAATCGGGCCACCCAGATTTTTCCACAGCTTGAGGAAGACCCGGTTTCCAAAATATTGCCCTTCATCTTGATTTCCATTTTAAGTGTTGTTATATGTTTTACAGTGAATATGCTAGCAAAGCATGACTTACTGAAGGAATTAATTTATTGGGGTGTAACCAGTATAGTGCAGTAAGCTAATTGCTTTCTGTCAGTACTACATTTACCCAGAACCCTACTTTACTATTTACGTGAACTCTGCCTTGAAAATGGCTAGCCATTGCCCTGACAGGAAAACTCCCATTTTCAATGATACATTTTCTTAGAGAGGCCAATACCAGTAGAACCCCCTCCCCCCACCGTTACTGTAGATTAATGAGATGCGACTTGTTTGCCACATGATTTCTTCCAGAGGCATGGATACTGTCTGTAGTTTGGGGGATGGGGGTAGGGGGGACACTTTCTGGAAGCAAGGTGTCCCTTCATCTCAAGCTTCCAACACTGTCAGGTATTAAAGCATTTTTAAAAAAAGAATTTCATAATGTGATCAATTTAGAAAAAATTATACGTGACTTGTTACATAATCTTTTGAACCTGAGTTTATATTGGTTTGAAAATCAACATCAAAATTGTTAGTAGTCCATGCTAATGACCCAAATCTTGGTATCTTAGGAAATGGTTTCTGCCATTTTAAATATGGGAAAATGTATAACATT
The DNA here is from genome assembly GCA_026826555.1 of Tolypeutes matacus. NCBI lineage: Eukaryota > Metazoa > Chordata > Mammalia > Cingulata > Chlamyphoridae > Tolypeutes > Tolypeutes matacus. The sequence continues at coordinate 6,412,807 of JAKSZT010054052.1, read as the reverse complement.
ATAAGGTGTTTTAAAAAATATCTTTTCCCAAGTATAACCTCTTTATGTCACCAGGGAAGTTGGTTTAGATTAGTCACATGGTTTTCCAAATACTCAATTATTAACCCACTAAGGTTTCAAATGAAAGTTAATTTCAATAAATAATTGGGGTCTTTAACACAATTGGGATATTCCAGCACATTCAGTTTGTACCTTTACCCTTCAGCTGTTACCATTTGTTGCTGTGCAGCTAGCCTATTATATAGACAGTTTTTATTTTACTGAAACCAGCAAGTCTTAAGATGTGGACCTCAAATAGCTTCAGATGGGCACAGCTATTTTCTCCGCTTTCAGTTCTAAGGACTGGCAAGTCTGCACGTGAGATATATGTACAAACTCATTTTAGAGTTACCTACAGCACATATATAGGAAAGTACCTAAATATTATGTCATAACACCATAGTAATAACTATGTGTATTTGCTAACTTCCATTAAGGTAACTGGCTATTATTCATCTTAGAATATTTATGTGCCAAACCTATAAGGCAAGAAAGAATTTTTACTCTTTTTCCTATTAATCATTTCTACCAGTTATTAATCATAGACAGTTTTAAACATGGTACAGTAAAAACTGACTTTGTTCTCCTAAATACTTATGGTCCGGACCATTTTTTTAAAAAAAAAAACAATTTATTGAAGTGTATCGTTCATACATAAACATACATAAACTATAAGTGTTCAGTAAACATCGTGAACTTACAAAACAACATGCATAACATCATGCAGGGCTCCCACACATTCCCCCTCCCCACCCCAACACCCTGCCTTGTTGTGAAACATTTGTTAACAAATCATGAAAGAGCATCATCAAAGTATTACTACTAACTTTAGTCCGTGTCTTCCTTCCCTATACTTTTTTAAAAAGAATTTATTTATTTACTTACTTTTATCCATTTTTAGCCACCCCCCCCCAGCTTTTGCTGTTTCTGTGTCCATTCACTGGGTGATTCTATGTCTGTTTCCTGCCTTCTCTTCTCATCCTGCTCCTCCTGTCTTCACTGGGATTCGATCCTCGGAACCTCCAATGTGGGAGAGAGATGTCCTACTGCCTGGGCCATCTTAGTTCCTGGTTTTTCGGTGTGTCTTGTCTTGGCTCTCCCTTGTGTCACTCTCCTGTTATGTCATCATCTTGCTGCCTGGCTTGCAGGGCCTGGCGGCATACCGTACACATGGCTTGGCGGCTCGCACAGGGCCTGGTGGCTCACCCACTCGCGGGGCCTGGCAGTGCACCCGCATGCAGGGCCTAGTGGCCCACGCGCCTTCTGTATTTTTCTTTCATTTTTATTTTTACCCAGAGGTCCCAGGGATCGAACCCAGGTCCCTCCATATGGAAGACAGATGCCCAGCCACCCAAGCCACATCCGTCCCCCTGCTATATTTCTTAAGGTTGAACAAAGATACCCAAAGTTACGGTCTTTTCTCATACAGGATGGTCATATAATAAATCAGGCTTAGTTTATCACTAGCATTCCAAAAACCAGACCTAGGGAGAAAAACTAGGTCTGGGGACTCATGCATGGTTCCTAATATAGTGAATGTTTAGCCTACCCTGATTATCACAAAATCAGGACAGCAAGAACATTCTCCGGACCATTTTTAAAAATCTCATAGACTTTGGTTTTGTGGTGATCTTAGAATTACTCCCCAAATTTGCTGAATTATGCACTAAGCTTTAAAAATAGTGATTAGAAGTTATTAAATACATTAAGTTATTTAGGGACCTCAATGTGTATAATTCAGAATTTCCTAAGAAAAATAAAAACTCAACTGGAATATAACAGCTTTCTTAAAAATCCTATTTATGTTTTCATTGCGACTAAATAATTGGGGCTGTTTCTACCGTAACTGCAGCCAGTGCTAGGGGATAGAAGTCAGATAATCCACCACATGGCACTTTTAAACCTTCCGTGTTTTCTGCAAGCCCATTTTTCTTTTGATAGAATGGAAAGAAGGAGGTAGCTTCTTATTATGAAGCCCTCTTTTTAAAATTCCCCTTAATTCCCCCTCTGTCCCTTCCCCTGATTTTTTCCCTCTCCCAAATATCGTTAGTAATTCTATGGCTGCTGTCCTGCTGGATTTAAATACCTCAGACAGCAACTTGTCAGTCCTTCTACTAACCTCATATTATTCGTTTGTTTTGGTGCTTCTTTCCTTTCTTTACAAAAAAGGTATTGAGGCTGAGTCAAACTCTGCACCTCAAGTCACTGATGAAGTTGGAAAGAGAACCAAGCTCTTCATCAGAGGCGTTTTTTTTTTTTTACACAGAGGAGTGGAATCTTTGAGAGCTTAAGGAACTTGCCAGGACCTCACAGCTGGGAAATAGAAGAGCCAGGATTCAAACACAGGACTCTGTGGCCCCAAAGCCAGTTTCTTAAATAATGAATTCCACTTTAGCAGAAATAATACATTCAGCTGTTATCTGGCATGTCCTCCGCTAGAACTCCCTATTAATTGGGATTTGCTCTAGTGCCAAGACAAATCCTGTTTATAATGCAAAACCTGAGGAACCTTTTTAATCATCAGAGAGATTAAACAGTGTTCACTGTGGTTTATTAGGTATGTTATATGATGTTATAATTCTTAGAAAAAATGTGCCCATAACCAATAGAGTGGTATGGTAATCATTTTTTTTTCTTGAGGTATAATTAATGTTGGTGACTTTTAAACATGACTATTTGAATATCACATTCCTTTACTGTGCTGGGTAGTTGAAATTTTGTGATATTTTACTTAATAAATGTGTGCCTTTCTGCATTTGTGCAGTTTTCCGAGAAACACAGAGAGTTGCCAGAAAGATAAGCCCTCTGAAAATGCCTTCTAAACAATTAAATTCATCGAGTTTGGGCATAAGATGTTATTGCTTTTTCCTGAATAAGTAGTTTTCTATTGGCAAGAATCAATGTGAAATTAAAAAGGAAATTCTGTGGTTTTGAATTGGTTAGTTTGCAATTTCTAAACCAAAGTCCTGCAGCCAGAGAATGTGAAATTGCTGAAAAGCATTCACTTTTATTCATAGTACTTCTTTGAGCTCAGAATTACAATTGCCTTACCAGTTGAGAAGAGGTGTGGGCTGTGGTAGACTGCACATGGAAATTCAGGTAGTGTTAAAATTATTCTTAGAAGTGGCTTTAAGGGAAGCTTGCCTTTTTGTTGGGTTTTCAAGGGCAGCACCCTTACTGCTTTAAAGGGAATTTTAAAAATCTCTTTAAAAAGGGGGTTCAGTATCAAAAGGTATTTTGATGCCTTGGGAGAAAGCTTGTAGAAATAATTTTTAAAGAAATCTATAAATAACTTTACTTGGTATTTTGGGGGGAAAAGATAGAATTGGGTCTAAGATAGATAAGGACATAGTTAGGGATATAGATAGATGATAGTTGGATAGATAGAGGGATAGATAGATAGGGACATAGATGATAGATTGATCGTTTGATAGATGATGGATAGATAGACGTATAGATAGATAGATAGATAGATAGATAGATAGATAGATAGATAGATAACCACTATATACCAAACTCAAATAAAGTATGGAGAAGTTAACAGAATAGATTTTGAGCTATCCTTTTGACTCCATGGAGGTGAAGTAGTTTTCAAACACATCACCTGTTCTTAAAAATGTTTTCATTGGTGCCTGGTAAGATTAAAAAAAATAATGACAAGGTAGTGTTTCTGTCTGTATACACTTTCTGATCTATGTTTCGTTACATTGTCCTTTCTACTTTTTGATGTTAAATCTCATTTTTTCACTATCACAGTAAAAGTAGCTGATAGTTTTCTTTGTTGTTCTGCATATCCGTTCATGGCAAAGTATGCCATTGGTAACACTATCTAAACCTTCCCAATTTGTTTAGAAATATCACTGGTCCATGAAACCCAAAAGTTTGGGCACCGTTGGTAAAGTGCAAACAATACTGGCCTTGGAACCAGCCAGAACTGATATCGGAAACCAGCTTTGCAACTTCAGCTATTTAGCTTTTCTGGACCTTGGATTTCTTTATCTAAAAAGTAGGATCAGTTATGCTGACTTTGCAAGGTTATTAAGAAAGTTGGAGGAAAAAAATATATAAAGCACCTCCTAAGACCAGCTTCCCATAATGATGGGCTTTCAATGAAAGGGCAAACTCTGTAAACTTGGACACATTACTTAAGCCCCCTGTGTCTCATTTTCTCATTGGTAAAAAAGGGCTGTCAAAAGGACACTTTCCTTAAAAAAAAAAAAAAAGGCCATGTTATGGATTAAATTATAAGCATAGAAGGTGCTTGGGCTGTAGTGAGCCCTCAAGGATCAGCTGCTTTTATCGTCATCACTGCTACCATTGAGATTGTACAGGTAAGGCATTCTCGTCAGTGTGAGGAGCATGCAGTTATGAACTAGTCCTCCCTTTGTGGAATTTATAACAATATAAGGAAGTTAGGTCAAAACACACAGTTAATTTTGCTACTAAAGTAATACTTGCAAAATATGATCAGAGCTTTGAGGAAGGTGAAGACATGGCCTGGGACATGATAGATATTCAGTAAAGAGTTCGTTGTTTTTTAAAAAAAAAAAAAAAAAAAAAAATTTTTTTTTTTTGGCAAGATGCCATGTGAGCCAAACAGGTGTCTGGCTTCTAGAACCTTAAACTATCTCCTTAAGGTTCTTGTTATGGCACAGAGAAGGAATTATCTGTAAACATCTTCCTTCTCTAGAGCAATTCATCCACCAGATTAAGACTTACCTAAATTCTTAGACCTTCTACCAAATAAAGAGGAATTCCAGGAGCTGGGGGGTGTGGGTAGGGTGTCCTACAGGGACAGCAACATCTTCATTCCGGCTGCGCTTCAAAGTGCTTACCAGGTGACAGCAGAGAAGCTGGGCTTAAGACATTGGTAATATGTATTTATCAGAATCAGATTTCTTTTACAGCTTAATATGTTCCAGGAATTGGCTATAATTACATGTAAAATCAGCCTAGTAGATGACAAAGAACTATGGTAGATCTTCCTTCTCCTTCTTCATCTGTTCTCTGACATTCTTCTCTTGGTTATTCAGTAAGTTAGTGGAAGAGACGGTCTCCAGCACCACAACTGACGGGGTGCCCTCTTTTGTCCTTCCTAGCCTCAGGCACACCCCACCCCATTCCCCACCTCCACGCAACTACCACCAGCCGGCAGGTCCACACTCCTGCAATAGAGATCGCTGACTGCACGAGCCTTTGACCTCTTGTTAAGAACAACCCTATACAGTAAGTGTACTATGCAGAAGGGTCACCAATCCATTTATTCTCCTTCCACGCTCAGCTTAACTCCTTATACTTTGTTCTCTCAGTAGAATTAAAAAACAAAAAAACAAAAACACATAAAACAAAGAGGTAGAGTGTTGCCAGTTGGTTAGTTTTCCAGTTTTCTCAGATTTAGAGAGTCTCTGGGAACAATCTAAATACCAGTATTATTATTGTTTTGAAACAGGGTTCTGAGAAGCGGCAAAGTTAAATGAGCAGCGTTGGGAGCCTGGGGGTGGAGAGGCCCTATAAACCCTGGAAGCTGAAAGCCCCCCGAGTGTTGGGTGGGCAGGTGGGAGAGCCTGGCCTAGAGGAAGAAGAGCTGCCATTAACCAGCTGAGCGATTTTTTACTTAGCCACTTAGTACCTTAACTCCCTAGTCAGGAAGACAAGAAAATTGGATTTGGGGGCCTCTGAGGCCCCTTCTAGGATTCAGAGTCTGTGATTCTGTTCTTTGGTTACTCATCTACAGAATGTAATCAACAAATTTTACTGCTTTTCAAGTTTATGTTCTTTAATTAAGCTGGTTCATCCTTAACATTTGTTTAAATATGTGACTAATGTCTGCCTAATTTTAAAACTTTACTATTTTTATTATAAAACTGCTCTCTGCCTTATACACTTGGTTTTTTTACCCATGAGTCCCCTCCTTTCTTTCTTTCTTTTTTTAAAAATTTTATTATTTTTTATTTTTAAAGATTTATTTTATTTATTTATTTATCCCCCCTTGCTGCTTGTGCTGGCTGTGTCCATCTGCTGTGCATTCCTCTATGTCTGCCTGTCTTGCTTTGCTGAGTCATCTCGCTGCGCCAGCTCAGCACACCATGTGGGCTGGTTTGCCTTCACCAGGAGACCTGGGGAACTGAACCCGGGGCCTCCCATATGGTAAACGGGAGCCCAACCAATTGAGCCACAGCCACTTCCCCTTTCTTCTTCATCCCCATCTGATTCCATCTCATTCAACATAGTTAGCCAACTTTTTTTTTTCCAAACAAAAGGTCCCACATATTAATTACTGAGCCAACTTATTTATGCCAAAGCATAAGTCCAACTATTCAGAAAGGGTGTTTTTTCAACTTCATATGGCAAGATGTTAGTGAACTTGATACAGTGTAAACATGTGAGTTATCACATATGCAATTCCTTACAGATCCAGTTTGGTTTTTCTCCAGTGTCTTCTCTTGGATTTGTACCTGATTTTGTTTCCAGTTTTCATTCAAATCCATTGAGGAATGGGTCAATTCTGTTTTTTGTTTCTTGGCCAGGAATCACTTGATTCTATAAGTCTTATGAGAAGACATGGCAAAGCTGGAAGTTCAAACACCATAGTTGAACAACTTTGATGGCTTGGTACCTACCATCCCAGACTTTGCTAGGCATATACAAATGCACACACACACACGTGCACACATGCATATATACAATTCTTTTGACTATAAAGGGTTCGTACTATATATACGGTTTTTTTTTTTAAACTTTATTTTGTACATTTAATAATTGAAAATATAAACAATTAAAAACTAAAAAGTAAACACAGATGAATAAATATATACATTTCTCAATTAAATGTAAGGGATACATGTAATTTTTTTTTTTTTTTTGAATCAAACAATATATTACACAATCTATTTGGTTCATTGTAACTCATTCATACAGTAATTGTCCTTTTGTGCCTGGCTTGCTTCACTCAACATAATGCCGGTTCTGAAGGTTGTACTTTTGCTAATATTAGTATATGATAGAGTGAAACAATAGAAACGATATTCAGTGAAAAGCAAGTTCCCCTGAAATCTTGGATCCCCAGTCTCTTGCCTTAGAGGCAGTTGTTAATGTATCCTTCCAGAAAATTTTAGTGTTTATACAAAAAAATATATATATGATTTTTTTTTAACATACTATCTTCACTATTTAGCTTCTTGCTTCTTCTCCTTTTCCTTCCTCTTCCTTCCCCCATTTTTTTTTGTTTAACACTATTTTAGAGATTATTTATCAATAATTCATGTAAGCATTTAGTATAGTGCTTTTGACACTCAGTTCTCAAAAGTATTAATTATAATTATCAGTACATAAAGCTCTTTTTTTAAAATTTTTTAATTTTTCAGGCTGCAAAACATGCCATTGTATAGATGCCCTAGTTCCTTACTGGTGAACCTTTAGGTTGCTTCCAATTTCAGGCTATTATAAATAGGGCTGCAGTGAACATCATTGTTTCTAAGACTTTGTATATATGTGTGAATATATCTGTAGGGGAAATTCCTATTCACAGAATTTGCCTTTTAAATTCTGTTAGCTTTTTAGAAGACAATGTGGCAATTAGTTGAACCAGTTTGCATTCCCACAAATAATGAATGAGTGCCTACATCCTCATCTTTTCCAAAGCTGTCTTGTCAGTTTCCTAATCTGATAAATGGAAAAGGGTATCTTGTTTTAACATGCATGTCTTTTACTAGCGTGAAATCAAGGGTCTTTTCATTTACTTAAAGCTATTAGAATTTCTTTTTTTCTTTGCTCTATAGTCTTTGTCTTTTCCATATTTGCCACTATTAATTTGTAATTTTATTTTACAGATTAAAAAAATTTATAGTTATATTTATCTTTTCCTTCATGGCCTCAGTTTTCAATCTCGCCTAGGAAGATTTTCCCTACTCAAATAAATATTAGAGTCCTATGTTTTCATCTATGATACTTTTACAATTTTATTTATTTATTTATTTATTTTTTTAAGATTTTTATTTATTTATTCTTTTATCCTCCCCTTGCTGCTTGTGCTCGCTGGGTCAGCTAACCACACCGTGCGGGCGGGCTTGCCTTCACCAGGAGGCCCCGGGAACCGAACCCAGGGCCTCCCATATGGTAAACGGGAGCCCTACTGATTGAGCCACAGCCGCTTCCCATACAATTTTATTTTTTATGTTTAAATCCCTGAGTCATTTTGAATCAGTGCTTGATTTTAATTTTGGATTGTAGTTCAACATGTGCTTGCTTGGTCTGATGCTGAAATCCTACAAAACCAAAGCTTACAAGGGTAGGCTGTGTAAAGCACAAAAGACACAGCTAGTTAAGACTGTGATATAATTAGTAGTTTCCACAATTTAAAACTCCTGTATACATTTTGTCCTGTATAATTCCTGTCACAGCTTCTGTCATTTTTTATTTTCGAGGAGTGTCCTTTAGAAAGTAGAAGAGTTTTCTGCTTTATTGATAATTTACCACTAATTGGAAACACGTAGATGTGAATTCTTGATATTGCATTGGTCAAAAGGCAAATATTTTGCCCTTTTTTTAATACAGAAGAAGTACTTAATTAAGCTCATTGTTTCTTACTTACAATCACTGCTTCATGGTTTCCAAGATGGTGTAGGAAATGAAAAAAATAACAATAGTTATTTGACTTAGGAAAGCATGGCATTCTGAGATATTAAGAGAATTTATTCATTCATTCATTTGTTCATCCATTCGTCCATCATTTATATCTGAAGCTGAGCACTGCTCAGCTACACTGGCTTGTGGGATTTATGAGTTTCCTAACTGTTATCTGGTTATGGGGGAAATTTTTTACCTGTGTTCATCTACTATTTAACTAACTAGCCAGCTTTTTAAATTTTTTTATCAAAATTAGTAGCAGGAGTATAGATTCCCTGGGCCGTAGTTTTCCCACCCAAGGAATGGTGATGCTACTGCTTGATTCTGTCAACTTCTCAAAAAGTTTTTGGACCTAAATGCAATGTTTTACATTCCTCTTCCAAAAGAAAAGTATCCATAAATCTAAAGCATCAGTTTTGTTAATGGCTTGCTAATGTTGCTAGAACTAGGTAACTGTGGCCAGGGCCAGTTGTTTTGGGCTTTAATAAAAGGCCACATAACCCAATAGTTGAGGTGACTTATTTTTGCTCTCACTTTTTATGTTTTGTGTCAGATATGTCTATTTAAAAGTGTTCGTTAGCTTTCTTTACTCGTTCTCTTCTTTATGGAAGAAGTTTTTTCTTTATCAGCATGTCCTTTATTTTGGTTTTTGGAACACATGCGCACGCATGCACACACACACACAAAAGTACAAAATTCAGCCTAGAAGAACTTGTGTGGCTTGCTTCTGGAAAGATAATATATAAAACTTTAGATTTAGTCCAGACATGTTTATAACCATCACTTATGAATTGTGCTGGCAAAGATGCTAGAGCTTACTTGGCATTACATTTTGTGAACCAAATATCAAAAAAGCTTCCAAAACTGGCCTGAGATCATAGAGATAGTGGCCGAAAGAAGTCTAAAAGTTTGGCCTTTGAACTTATAGCCTGGTGCGCTTACTAGAATAATGAATTAAAAGATATATATTTTTGTAATTTTCTTTAAAGATCACATAATACATGTAAATAATAAACTGATGGTCACACTTTCTATAGCAAATCTGTAGTATAAAATAGCATTTTACAAAATGTATTCCAGATGTTCATAGGTGTTAATATGGAATGTTAATAGGTTAATAGGTGTTAATATGTTAATAGGTGTTAATATGGAAGAAAGAGGACAATATAGTAGGACCTTTTTTAAGAACAAAAAACAAAAAGAACTTCCTTAGGGTATTAATAGAGTTTTAGTCCAGGAAAACACTCTTTGAACACTGGCACCTATAACTCAAAGTCTAAGGAATGACTGAACTAGATTGCCCTGTTGACAGGAATATCCATTTAAATTTTGTTCGCTGGGAGGAAAAATAATATTTACTATATTTCTCAATGAAAGAATTTGTGTAGTTGAGATATGTCAGTGTTTATAAGTACTCAGCTATGGTACCGTCAATGTCCTCTGCTTGAAGGATCATTGAAGTTGAAGGTCAAGGAGAATTATTGTTGAGAGCTCTTCTGGATATTGTTGACTAAAGTCCATAAGAGCCACAGTTGACCTGGGTAGTTAATGTAATAAAGTATTAGGTAAAACAAATAATTCACCCACTGTTGGACCTTAACAAGTTGTCTGCAGAACACAACTTGAAGGGGATCGAAGACAGAATCTACTGGACGATCTTGTAACTCGAGAGAGACTACTTCTGGCTTCCTTTAAGAATGAGGGCTCAGAACCCGATCTAATCAGGTATGACGTTTTCACTTACAGGGGTTCTTTGGTGGGTGAAGGTTTATTTGCAGAGATTACAGCTCTTTCCTGAATGGCATAATTTCTTTGGTAAAATATATTATGTTCACTTATAGTGTCTGACTATAATTTTCGATTCAGTTCAATTTTCTTTAGTTTCCTAGACTTAGTAACCCAGGTATGTTCAGCTGAATCCCATCTAGAGTGAATCATACTTAGGCAGAACACAGACTATGCCAGAAAACTTCCTGTGCGTTCTTCTATCGAGCTTTCTGCCCTGTTAGCTGCCTTTTAAACTCCTGAAGTCAATTACTTGATCCATCTTTGCAGAAAAATGAGTTTTTCTTTTTAACTTACACTGAACTTTGTTTATTGATGAAATTTTTCAACTTGGATATTTAAGCCAACGTATTTTCTATACCAAATACTTCTAATAATATACCTTAGAATTGGTGTCTTCTATGAGTTGTCACAATGTGCATTATCTGAAGACTAGAAATATTTTTGTTTTCATTTAATGATGCAACAAACAAATGCTGACTTTATATATCCACATACAACTTTTTCGTTTACACTTACGATGCAAAAGATTGGTGAACTCAGAGGAACTGCTGCAATCACTACATGGAGCATGCCATATTAGTATTTCAAAAGTTTATTTCAACCCATTTCTTCTTTTATACTCTAACACATCATTATGTTGGTTGGTGAGACAGCCCCACAGAAAGATGAGGGTACAAAAGGTGAGTCCAGCTTTCAGCCAGTCAGGACTGCTGTGTTTGACCGCGCTGAAGGACTGCTGGGGAACCCGGCCAGAGCCAGCAGCTTGGAGAAGGGATGCAGCAGCACAGACGGCGCCATCTTGCCAAAACGAGCTTTTTAAATTGGCACTTTTCAAAATGTCTCCTAGTTAAGTGGTCCTCCCTGGCTCACGAAGACAGAGGCTTGCGGCAGTGGGATCATTCTCACCGTTCTTTGCCAAAGAGCCACGCATACTATGCAGAGCTGACAGCTGCCCTTAACTGAGCTCTGCTGGAAGACTCAGAGGAGCAGGCCAGCCTTCCAGGGCTGAGGTTAATGAGCCGTAAACTGTTACGTCTTTACAATTGCCTCCCCCCTGCTTCCCCAACGCCCTTAAACTCACTGTGGGAACCAGGGCAGAAGGAAATGAGTTTAGTGTAGAAACTCGCCTCTCACCCCCTCCCCTACCAGGGATGATGCTTTCCTTTGTGGAGAGGCAGCTTGTTTCTGCTTCGTTCCTTTTTAGGAATTCTAGAGCTCTTCAAGGGAAATGGTTTTTGACCCTGGCTACGCATTAGTGAACCCAGCTTAGACCATTTATACTAGAGTAGGGTGGAGTGTTCCAGGTGATTCTAATATTCCAGGTGATGGGCATGCCAGAGGCTTCATAAACTCGAGTCACTGCCCTAGGGCAAGCTTAAGAGGAGGGAACATTTTTGTTTTATTGTTGTTTCCAATCTTGTCAGAAACCCAATATAGGTTTGTTTGTTTTTTCCAGAAAGAAATTATGAAAGCTGGGAAGCTAAATAGAATTTTAAGTCTTTTCTGTGGAGAAGTGAAACCATGGAGTCAGGGAGGAGAAGTGATACTCTCTTGGCAGTGTCCTGGGCAGAGATTCAGATTCAAGGCAGGGGCCAGCAGTGCACCAGTTCACTGTGGTTCCAGATATTTCCCTGACAGTATTCAGTCCCACGGATACAGAGGTGAAATAAGTGGATGAAGGCCGTGATCCAGGATTGGGGACATGGAACAGGTGAGCAAGGGAATCTAAGATGAAAAGGAAGTACCATGCCCATGAAGGGCCCTTCCTTTGAAGGAAGGTCTTCTTAGTCAAGTCATTAAATAAAGGGCAGTTAGTGGGGAGAGCAAGTTTCATGGGGAGTAGGCATCAGGGACAGAGGTGATGGTCAGAAGGGGGAGAAAACTTATTTAAATATTTCTCCTTTGTGTGGTGGAGGGGGTCATTATGATAAATCCGTTTGGTAAGAGTCTGCTATGTGTCAGAATGTTGAAGGGCCAATTTATGAATTAGGTCTTTTTTTTTAGGTCTCCTCTTGTCCATCTATCATCCTTCTCAGGATTTTTTTTTTTTTTTAACTGGGAGGTCCCGGAGATCAAACTCGGGTCCCTCAAATGGGAGACGGACGCCCAACCATTTGAGTCACATCCTTCCCCAGGATATTTTATCCTTACTATTCAAAGTGTGGCCCATAGATGAGTAGGATTAATGTCACCTGGGTGCTCATTAGATACTCAGAACCTCACCCTCCCCAGACTTACCAAATCAAAATCTGCATTTTAACAAGATCCCCAGGTGATCTGAAGCACAGAAAGGTTGAGAAGCACAGCTTTAGTTTGCTGTTCTTAATGTGGCACTGTGCATCCGAATCACCCAAGAGACTTAGAACAAAAAGAAAAAGAAATACAGGTATCTGGACCAAAGAGTTGGAGATTCTGACATTGTGGTCTGGTGTGAGGCCTGGGTAGCAGTAATATTGGGGTGAAACTTCTCAGGTGATTCTAGTAGGTGGCAGAGGTGGAATCCTCGCTTTATGTCATGGTGTTTACTGCTTGTTTTCTGTGTGTCAGGTGCTGTGCTAAGCTCTTTCTGTACATTTGCTCAGGAAATCTTTCTAAGAGCCTTTTTTATTTTTTAGGAGGTACCGGAGATTGAACCGAGGGCCTTGTACATGTGAGGCAGGTGCTCAACCACTGAGCTATGTCTGCTCCCCAGTGATAGTTAGATTTTCTTTTTCATTTGTTTTGTTTTTAGGAGGTGCTGGGGATTGAACCCAGGACCTTGTACATGGGAAGCAGGCGCTCAGCCACTTGAGCTATATCTGCTCCTCTATAAGACCCTTTTGAAGTAAGTGTTACCAATATCCTCATTTTACAGAGGAAAAACTGAGGTATAGAAGGTTCAAGTAACTTCCATGAGCTGACAAGTGTCAGAGCTTGGATTTCATTCAGATCTGGATGAGTCCAGATCTGAACTTTTAACCACTGGACCATAAAAATAGCTTGGACTAGGAGTTAGGCTCAGCTCTATTGCTCACTAGACACTCAAGCATCTGGGATTCCCCACTGACCTTAAAATGGGGCTATGTGTTCTGCCTATTTTTCCATGTTGATAGGATTAGATGTGATAGATAATGCGAAAGGCTTTGTAAATGCTGAAAAGCTTACAGATATAAGCTTTGTTATGGGAGTATTGGGCCACCATCAGGCTAGCAGTGAGCTCATGCTACCCTTGGCTTTCAGGAGAACCTCTCTCCCTTCCTGACTACCCCTGAGTGCTCCAGAGGGACCTGGGCTCCTGGACAGTATAGCTCTAGGTTCTGTTCCTCTGCCCTCCCATTCTGCCCTTTCACATCTTTGCTCTCTGTCCCCTTTCCTCTCTGCTCGGCTTGCTGCTTGATGTCTTATTAGAAAGCACTCTTACATTAATCCTAGCAATGGCGTCAGTGGCCAACAGTGACTTATCTACTGGACGCATTCCAACCGAAGTCTCTTTGAGCCTTAGGATTTCAACCAAAGTAAATTAATCAATGGGAGAATTTTAGGGAATATCGCAGGTTAGAGCAGAGGGGTTTTTGGATGGAGGTCTCTGAAGTCCTACTACTAGGACTGCCTCCTAGTCCCCTGTGTGTAAGGTGGATCCAAATGGTGGCCCTAAAGGTGTTACTTTTCAGTGAATGGTTGGGGTGGTCTGAGAACAGAGGGACCAGACTGAAGAGAAACTGTGACACAAAGATAACTAGAATCCTAAGGGTTTGAAAATAAGGTAACTGGCCAGGCATATCCACATGCTCTAAGGTGAAGCTGAGGGCAACACATATATCATAGTTTTTTTTTTGTTTGGGGACAGAAGTCTAGAATAATTCAGAGTAAGCATCCTGAAGAATTCTCTTTAAAGGTATGTAAGCACTGTAGGGGAGAAATGAGTCCTGAGGAGTGATTTGAAAAAGATAAAAATGGACATAACAGATACAGACGGTCCATTCCAGGGCCAAGACACAGGAAACCCATGTGGCCATTGGCTAGTGATAACCATGAAGAAAGAAAAATCATTGCAGGTCAAAAGAGGAGAGAGGGTGATGAGTGGCCTGGAAGGGCAGGCACTTTGGTTAATCCTTGTTGGGCTTGGATTGCTTTAGACCTGTGGTACCTACCCTAACAGGAATATGCCCACATATACCTGTCCAAAAGTGCATGTCCTATGGCCATCCCATGGGAATCTCATCAGTAAGAAAATGCAGACTAGATAAAACCATTCTCAGATACTATGCTGAAAAACCCTGGGAAAAATCTGCTGGAGGGCTATGGAAACGGACAACTAGATAGTGTTGGTCCAACTTGTCAGGGAAGGTAGCACCACTGTGGGCTTTCTAGAGACAAGCAATAAGGGTATGGATGAGTCAGTGGACGAATGAGTGAATGTTAAAGTCAAAGTCCAGCAAGAAGATGATCTTAGAATTGAGGTTAGAGTCATTGGTCTTTGATTTCACTCAACTGCTCATGTCAATGCAATTTCTGCCTTTTTTTTTACCCCTAATCCCCACACTTGAGACTTCACCTTCTATCACCAACTTCTCATTCTGTAATCACTTTTTTGCTTAGACCTAGCCTTCTGAGGATCCGAACTCCGCTTTAGACATAACCAATTTTGGTTCACTTTTCAACTTAATGTTTTTGCCTCCTGGTTGTTGGGCTGTCTAGTCATTTCTAATACCAACTGTCAGGGACCTTTCAGCTGTGTCTTTGGAGAAACTGCTTTCCCTTCTCTGCCAGTTGGTTTCTCTGGTATCTGCAGTATCCCCAGTCCTCCCAACTGTTCAGCCATGGTTCTGGGCTCCTCCAACATTTTTGTTTGCTTTTGTAATTCTTTTTTTTTTTTTTTTTTTTTAACTTTATTTTTTTTAAAGTTTTAGATTACATAAAAGTTACGCCAAAAAATATTGTGGATTCCCATATACCCACCCCCTGCCCCTCTCACATTTTTCCCTATTAATAACATCTTGTATGAGTGTGGTACATTTGTACAATTGAAAAAATATTGAAGCATTGCTGTTAACTGTAATCTATAGTTTACATTATGGTTTACATTTTGCACTGTACAATTTTATAGGTTTTGACAAAATGTGTAATGTTCCATATCCGTCATTGCAATGTCATGCAGAACAATTCCAATACCCTAAAAATGCCCTTTGTTCTTATTCTCCCTGCCCCTCCCTCCCCACCAACCTCTGGTAACCACTATCTCTGTATCAATGTTACAAGTTCTTCCATTATTGCAATAATAATAAGTCTACTTTGGTCTATGGTTGCATTTCCCCTTTATATTTGTTCATTCCTTAATCTTGAGGATTTGGGGATGGTGATACCCGCTCTGCTTCATATTGAGAGGGGCCTTAGGTCTTATGGGGTAGATAGAAGGAACTGTTTTGCTTGCAGTTGTAGATACTCTGGTTTTTGGGATGGCATTGTCCATCATCATCATCATTTTGTTAGTTGTCCTGGAAAAGTCCAGTGAACTGAAGAGTAGGTGTTGGCCACAACTTTGCTGAGATTCAGGACTCAACTGGCATATGAACAGACCGAAGATTTCAATCTCGAGGCCATATATTTAACGAGTATAGTGCTAATTATAGGTTCACGTGAAAGGGTAGAAGAATCTTGTGTAGGGAAATTATAAATGAGTCTAACTCTGTTACATTGTGGAAATAGGTTATCATATATTCCAAGATAAGGCCCACCTACGAGGTGCTGATTTCATGAGGTTGTGTGCCTTGCCTATATATTGTCCAGATGTCTCTAGATATTTTTGTTTGCCTTTGTAATTCTTATGTTTTCCCCTTGTTTCATGACCTACAGAAACACATTAACCAACAAACTTTGTCAGCATGCACATTTGGGCATTAATGTTAGCCTATCATAACAACGCATTTACTGTTAGAGAACTGGGGTTTATCTGCTACTGGGTATTTCAAAGCCCCGTGGTAACTGACAGCATTGCCAGCAGATCAGTTTACACTACCTGGACTTACTTGGGGACTGGGGAGCCTCTGCTCTTCCCAGATCCCCTACCTCTGTTTCTCTCTCTCCTGTTTCCTTGGTGTAATCCTCTTTTCCTCTCTGGTAGCACAGCTGTCCACTCACCCCTGTCACTCTCACCCAAGCCGTTTTGCCTCCTCTCTCTTCCCCATCCCTCATTCCCAGGAGTTCTTCTACCCCTCCCTTTCCTCTGCTTTTCTCTTCCTCCTCCTCTGTGGCCTTATTAAGAAGGGAAGAGTATTGTCAAACTTCGGTTTGGATTAGCATTTCCTTTAAACAGACATTGATGTGGCAAGGACATAATTGAATGTGTACCTGTCATGTGACAGCATCTTAGCTTTTCCTGAGGGATTGCTGATCATTATTCTAAAGCAGTAAGCCTTTCTGCCAGCCCTTGGACTAAATAAGCAATGGTTGACTAATTTAGGGTATTTGGAAACTTATTAAAGAAGTCTCTGTGCAACAGTGTCTCTTAGAAGAAGATAAACACTGACTTAGAAAGCAGTGACAGTGCTTCTGATTTAAAACCCTATTGCCCTTTTCATCGAGAGCAATGCTAAGTCTCACAATTAGTTAAATCTTTGTCCGTAAAAAAGGAAAAAAGCAGACTCCACTGCTCTGTGACCATCTCAAAGATTATGTGATTAACTTGGCTGTAGTGGGTGGCTAATTGGCTAAGCTTTTAATCTTCACACCAACCAACTTTGAGGATTATAGGAAATTATATAGAGTTTGAGATGACAATTATATGCAGGAAGGTTATATGAACAAGCAAACCAATTGCTAAAATCAAAAGAATAGAGACAATAATAAAATGTCCAGATTTTATTAGGATGCGAACTGCTCAATTTAATTTCAGATATTTACTTTTTCTTTGAGCTACGGAAGAAAGCATTGTATTTCCAATTTATATTTCATATCACCGTGTTGATAGCCAAGGTGGATAAAAGAAAAAAAATTACATTAAATCTTACTTTAAAAGTACCCTACCCCCCTTTTAAATCAATGAATGTTTTATTTCAGTTTAAGGCCTGGTTTATAAAATGAATGATTTGTACTTAACAGTACTTAGATTTCCTAAAGAATCATTGATTATACTTTCTCTTGCTTAAAGTTATGAACACATGACCAAGCTACTCCACTAGAAATAGGAAATTGCTAAGGTAAATATGCTTGTGCCATAAGCCTGCTTATATGAGACAGTGAATAAGCCATAATTATTTTGCCCTTTTATTTATACTCCAGAAATATACTAGCTTCCTGATTTTCTGCCATGTAAAGGAGGTGTTGAAATCAGTAAAGCTTTGCTTTTTTTCTCTAAGTGAGCCCAAGGATAGTCAAACCAAAGAGGCATTAAGTATAGTCAAGAATATCATGGTTCTCTGCTAATATAATGAAAAACAGGTAAAGAAGCCAAAAGGTTGTGATAAAGAGAAAACCTTCCATTAAATCAATATTTATTGGGTCTCTATTATGTGCCAAGCAATGGTACGGGGAATGTGGTGTCAAAAATCCAAAGCAACAAAAAACACCAAGTTTTTGCATTCCAGCTGTATACAGTCTAGTGACAGACAGACATGACTTAAAGAGTCACACACCTAAGTAAAATAAATTTAGCAGAAAAGTATATTGTGCAGTGAGGGATATCCAGGGGAACTGATTTAGTTAAGGAGGCTGCCTGGTTTAATACTTAATAGTATTCTTCCCTCCCTTCCTTTCCCACTTCTTGCAAGTGCGCGTCTTGTTTTTCCATCTAGATTTTAAATACCTTGAGGACAGACCAGCCTAGTACAATGCTTAATAAATATTTGCTCAATGAATGAATGTCTTTTTCCAAAATATTCCACAATACCTAGCAGAGTCACGTATCTAGTAGGCACTCGGCAGATTTTGTTATGCTCTGGTAAGTAAACGAACCTGGGAATCTCAGAGACTTAACACAGGAAAGCTTTTTTGTTTCCCTCATGTAAAGTCTGGCGGTTGTCCAGGACAGCTCCCTTCAAAGGCTGACTCAGAGACCCAGGCTACTTCTACCTTATGTCTGTCTTGACACAAGGCCTCCATCGTCTCCATGACGACTGAAGAGAGAGGGTGCGGAGAGCTCTCACCCTTCTTGTATGCCTCGGCCTGATATAACATTCACACAGCCCCCTGGCCGTAACTAGACCTACACCTCCAAGGGAGGTCCCAGGAGTTACAATCTCTCTCTGTGCTCAAGAAGAGGAAAATGAAATGGGATTTGGTGAAGCATACAGCCTTGCCTCTGCCTCTCTGATTATTTGGGATAGTTTGATGGAAAGATAAGTAGTTTGGGTACATAGTCTTTCCTCTTTCTTTGTCAGCAACGATGAGACTCAGAATTTAATAGAGGCACATGAGGTGGGCTGAGAGGGGGCTCTTGTGGGATTTGTCCATCACTTGTAAGACTCATTCTTGAAGAGTTCAGCCAGGAAGGGGAGGGAAATAACAACAAAAAATCACAACATGGTGAAATAAGTGCAAATAGATGTAAGCAATGTGTTGTGAAGACTTAGAAGAGGAGATTGTCTTTGTAGCAGACGGAGCATCTGAAGGGCCTAAAAAACCAACATTTAGGGAGGCTCAAGCAGTTGGGTGGGTGCCCACCTCCCACATGGGAAGTCCTGGGTTCAGTTCTCGATGCCTCCTAAAGAAGAAAAGCAAGACAATGAGCTGGTGCGATGGAGAGATGCAATGGGGAGGGAGCAGATGTGGCTCAAGCGACTGGGCACCTTCCTCACACATGGGAGGTCCCAGGTTTGGTTCTGGGTGCCACCTAAAAGAAGATGAGTAGACAGAGGACACAACGAACAGACACAGAGGGCAGACAGCACAAATGGGGGGTGGGGTGGGAATAAAGAACTCTTTTTAAAAAAAAACAAAACCAACATTTACTAAGTGGGTGCCTGGGTTTAGCTTACTGCATGAGGATGGCATTTAGATGCCCTCAACCAGAAGCAGCAGATAACCTTTCTCAAAATAGCTTAAATAAGGAAACTGGCTCATACAATAAAAATTTCCAGGTCAGAGAGATGGGGAGAGTTCGTTAATTCTACAGCCCAATGATGTCACCAAGGATCTAGGTTGTTGCTACCGTCTCCTTTTGCCTACCTCAGTGTGTTGGCTTTATCTTCGGACAGACTTCTCTCCTGGTCTCAGAATAGCTGCAGCCGTTCCCAGCTACCCACCCAAGTAGAAATAACAGTAGGAGAGGAGGGGGAGTGTTTTGCATAGATAATACATTCATGTGGCTAAAAATTTTAACAAGCATTTAGCAGTATTTAGTGAAAAGTCTGTTTCAGTTTCCTAGCTGATAAATACCATATGATGGGTTGGCTTAAACAACAGGAATTTATTGGTTCACGGTTTTGAGGCTAGGGGAAGTCTAAAATTGAGGCATCAGTAAAGCAATGCTTTATCCCCAAAGACTGGCATTCTGGGGCTGGCTGCTGGCAATCATTGATCCATGGCTTTTCTGCCACATGGTAATGCATGTGGCGGCATCTTCTCCTTTCTCTTCGGTTCCATTGACTTCCAGCTTCTGGCTACTTCTGTGGTTGCTTTTTCTGTGTCCAATTTCCTTTGCTTACAAGGACTTCAGCCATATTGGATTAAGGCCCACCCTCATTCAGTTTGGTCACATCTTAACCAGTAACACCTTCAAAGGTCCTATTTGCAAATGGATTCATATCCCCAGGACCAGAGGTTAGGACCTGAACATGACTTGGGGGGGACAGGATTCAAACCCCAAGTCTCCTTCCCACCATGTCCCCCCTACCCAACATAAGTAATCACTGTTAATAATTTCTGCTCTATCCTTCCAGGAGTCCCTTAAGCATATACCAGCAAATATGAATATATTTTTCTTATTTTCCTCCATCTTTTCCACAAATGGTAGCATATTGTACATACCACTCCACAACTTTTTTTCACCTAATCACACATGTTGGAGATCTTCCCAAACCAGCACATAAGGTTTTGTCATTAGTTTTTGTAGCCTTATAATATTTCATTGTATGCATGTACCATAAGCTATTTAACTAGTCCCCTATTGATAGATGTATGTGTTTCCAATCTTTTTCAATTACAAAAATATAGCCTTGAGTAACATTATATGTAAAGAATTTTGCCTTGTGAAATGTATCTCTAGATAGGTTTTTAGAAGTTGGATGGCTGGGTCAAAGGGTATGTACATTTGTAATTTTAATAGCATTTGGCAAATTGCCTTTCTTGGGGGCAGAACCAATTTATACTTGGGCCAACAATCTGTGTGAGTGCCTGTTTCCATATCTTCTTCCCAAAGAGAGTGTTGTTAAACTTGTATCAATTCCAATCTGATATATAAAGATAGTTTTTTATAGTTATATCTTAGTAGAGATTTATATAGTTATTATAAATAATTGGGGAAGCGGCTGTGGCTCGATCAGTAGGGCTCCCGTTTGCCATATGGGAGGCCCCGGGTTCAGTTCCTGGGGCCTCCTGGTGAGGGCAAGACCGCCTGCGCGGCGTGGTTAGCTGACCCAGCGGGCACAGGCAGCAAGGGGGGATAAATGAATAAATAAATAAAATCTTTAAAAATAAATAAATAATTGTAGTGTAGCCAAAGTTGTAAAGAAAATTTCTTGTTTTTTAAAAAAAATGGTACATTTATGGTTTTATTTTATAACTACTAAATATTTGAGCCATTTGGAATTTAATTTGGTGAAAATTATTGGCCCCTTTTTTTGTATTTGGCTACCCTGTTTTCTGAGATTATGCTTTTTATTGAATAGTGTATCTTCTCTAAATAAATTTGAGATGCCTTCTTTATCATGTAAAAATATTCCCATAGGGATTTGGATCTCTTTCCAAATTCCGTTGGTATCTCTGTCTACTCGTGCTGGTACCATATTAAGTACTGAGGCATTATTATGAGTTTCAATACATGGTGGTAGGGTTAATTATCTTTGATTGCATTTTTTTGAGAATTTTGCTTGTTTTTTTACATGAACTCTAGAATCAGCTAATTTAATTCTGGAAAACAACTTTTTCTTTAAAAGTAGATTACATTAAATTTTGAAGTTCTTTATAATGTTGAATCTTCGTATCTAAGGACATGACATGTTTTTCCATTCATTCAAGCCTTCTCTCAGGTCTTTTGGTAATATTTTCTTCAAATAAGTTCTGCACATTTCTGGTTATAGTTCCTGGATCTTTTATTGTTTTGTTTTAAATTCAGTTTTTAAAATTTTCATCATGCTTTCTGATTGTTCTTTATATGAAAGCTGTCGATGTCTGTTTATTGGTAATGTACCCCCTTTCTAAATTCTCCAATTGTTTTCAGTAGGTTTTCTGATGTTTCTCTTGTGTTTTCCAGTTATTGGTTTTTTAAGGGCCAAGAAACACTTGCTGAAAGCTTCCTGGTAGACATTGGCTCGTGCCTCCTAAGCTAAGACTGTATCACCCCTCCAAGTTTAACTACAGAACTGTAGGGGCATTGGATTGGTTAGTCATGATCTACCCTTGAACTGAAGCTGAGGGTCATTTTCTCAGAATGGTTGAACCTTGAACTCAATCGAGGTTCATAACAAGTGAGAAGAGACATAAGGTTGTGGGATTGGCACACAGCAGCGGCCATGTCGACTCTTCCCTGCATCCCTTTCACATCGAAGTTCCTTCTGACACAAGGTTCTTCAACTCTAGGACCTCAGTAGGAACATTCATCTCCACTCACCTTTAGCAGCCACACTTGGAACAGTGTCTTCTCCTGTTACTGAAATCTGAGAGAAGTGATAGCTCTGTGGTCTTTTGGGTTATTTTATTTAGGCCCAACTCACATTTGAAAAACTGGAACAGTCACACCCCCCAGATGTCATCCTGATGAGGTTTAGAAGAAGTACTTTGTACAACCAGTTTCAAAAGGGACACATTTATACAGTCTCTTAGAATTGATTTCTTCTGCAGGCAGATGATCTCATGCATTTTCTGTTAATTGTTGTTAAATTCCATTTCCAAATCTTGTCTCTACATTCTGGAGGAATGCATGGACTGAATTTAACATGACAGCTGGAAGGAGTATTTCAAATAGGGACTGAACTGAAGAATCTGGAATATTGCCTCAGCACTTTTTTTCCCCTCTATATTAACTACAGGTCTGATACCAGTCATGGTATATCTGGATTGGGGAAAGGGGAGGAACTGGTTATATCATATGACATAGTATTTTTTGTGACTCCTTTTGATGGAAGAGGCAGTTTGATAGTGTAAGGCTAAAATGTTGACACTTTGTGAGATTCCAGTGCTTTATAGGAACTAATAGAACAGAATGTTTATGAGGAATTTTTTAAAATGTAAAAGTTTATTTTTAAAGTAATGCATCACATGTCAAAAATTCAAACTGTACAAAAGAGAAGTCAATGAAAAGTAAGGCTCCCTCCTACTTCTGACATGCAGTTGTCCATTTCCTCCCCAGAGGCAGCCCCTTTTAAGAGTTTTTTTTTTTTTTTAAATCTCCTTATAGAGATTCTATGCATATACAAGGCTACACCCCACACCCACCCCTCCAGTCTCCTCTGCCTTTTTAATTTATTTTTTAAACAAATAAATTTTATTGATACATATTAATAAAGTATACAGTCCGCCCAAAGTGTACAATCTGCCCAAAGTGTACAATCAGTGGTATTTGGTATAATCACGTAGTTGTGCATTCATCTCTTCGATCATTATTAGAGCATTTTCATTATTCCAATAATAATAATAAACAAAAAAACAGACTAAAAAGCTCTACCCCTTAATCACCTCTCAATTTCTATATGCTTCCCCTGCTGTACATAGCTGTTGTTCTGTTTCCATCTTTCTAATTTATTTGTATTTATATTTTGTATAGATGGAGTCAAACCATATGTAGTACTTTTCGTCTAGTTCCTTTCACTTTGTGTGTGTGTGTGTGTGTGTGTATTTTTTTTTTTTACCCTTAATGGAAGATTGTTGATATCTATGTGGCAGTTTGAGATTATTTTATGAATCCCCAAAAGAGAAAGATATTTGTAAACTATGCCTCTGAATAGACCGTTTGATTGCATTAAATTCAGCTGAGGGACCTTTGATTAGATTACCTGTTAAGATTGCTATAGGGCTTTTTATTGAGTCTTCACCGCCTTGCTGGGTCTGATATAAACGGACACTCATTCTGACAGACACAGGAAGAGAGAGAGCGCTGCTATTTTTGATGCTGTCATGTGAGGCTCGTACAGCTGAGGTCCCGGAGAGAGATGAGCCATTTATTTGCCTGATAGCTTACAGCTGAAATTGGGAAGAGAGCAGAAGAGCCGAGACTGATATAGGAGGCCCAGAAAGAAACAAGCCCTATGCCAGGAGAGAGAGGACTACCGGTTCGTTTAAGCATGAAGCCCCAAGATAGCAGCCTGACTCCTAAGAAGAGACAAACTATAAAGAAATATTGTCCATATGGATGATTGGCTAAGCAAGTGAAACTAGGGGCCATGAGATATAAATAAACATTAATCATTGCAACAAAAGTATCCAGTTCTTACCACGTGAAAAGTAATAAAGTATAGCCTGTCCATAAATAGGTTATCACAGCAACCTGGTGGTTTCTCTCATCAGAAGGTGTTTTTTTTGTTGTTTTTTGTTTTTTTTTTTCTTTGAGGGACCAGGGATTGAACCTAGGACCTTGTATATGGGAGGCTGGCACTCAACCACTGAGCCACATTGGCTCCCTTGAGTTCCCTCCCCCCCCCCCGTTTGTTTTTCTTTCTCTCTAGGAGGCACCAGGAACCGAACCTGGGACCTCCCATGTGGAAGGCAGGTGCTCAACTACTTGAGCCACATCTGCTCCCTCATCAGAAGGTTTTAAAACCTAGACAACACCCATGGGCTCTAAGCTCCCTCTCAATTAGAAGCAGAGTGGGCATCACCATCCCAAAATCGTCAAGATTGGGGAATGAAGAGTGGACTAAAGTAGACTTATTATTCTAGCAGTGGTAGAACTCTTATCTTTGATATTAAGGCAGTGGCCACCAGAGGGTCTGAGGGATGGGAGAGGGAAGAATAGGTGTAATATGGAGGCATTTTCGGGGTATTGGAGTTGTCTTGCATGACATTGCAGTGACAGATACAGGCCATTGTATATTTTGTCATAACCTACAAAATTCTGCAGGACAGAGTATAAATTACAATGTAAACTAATCCATAGTTAGTAGCAGTGCTTCAATATTTGTTCATCAATTGTAACAAAAGTACCATACTAATGAGGGATGTTGTTGCTGTGGGAGAGTGTGGGAGTGGGAGGGAGTGGGGCCTATGAGAATCCCTTATATATATATATTTTTTATAGGATGTCTTTCCTGTCTGCTCTCTGCATCCATTCGCTGTGTGTTTTTCTGTCTCTGCTTGTCTCCCTTTGTTGTGTCATATTGCACCATCTGTGGGCGCGGGCCGTCCAGCTCTCCGTGGGTGCGGGCCAACTTGCCTTCACCAGGAGGCCCTGGGAATCGAACCCAGGGCCTCCCATATGGTAGACAGGAGCCCAATCAATTGAGCCACATCTGCTTCCTCCCTTATATTTTTAATATAACATTTATGTAATCTTAAGCTGCTTTAAAAATTAAAAAATTTAAAAAACGTAGGCAACAAAGAAATGTCACATGAAAAAAACAAGCAAAGCTACTATTTACAATTGCATTTTCAAAACATGAAATATGTATAAGCCTAATGAAAATTTTATGAGACTTCTATACTGAGAACTATAAAATAGTATTAAGGGAAATTAAGGGAAGAATAACTAAATAGAGGGATATTTAATGTTCAGAGACTGGAAGACTCAATATTGTAAAGATGTCAATTCCCTCAAAATTGGGTAGATTCAGAGCAAGCCCATTTAATGTCCCCTGCAGGTGTATGTTGTCACTTGAAAAGCTGATTCTAAGGTTTATATGGCAATGTGAAGAGCCAAGGCCACCTTGAAGCTGGAGAATTTATTTATTAGATAGCAACACTTAGCATAAAGCTGCCATATGGCGCAGGCACAGGTAGGCAAACCAGTGGGACAAAACCGAGAATCTAGAAATAGTCCTACACATGTTGTCACCTGATTTATGACAAAGGTGACACTGCAGTGCAGTTTGGAGAAAAGATGACCCTTTCAATACATGGTTCTAGGTCAACTAAGTATCCATATGGAAAAAAATAAGAATCTTGGCGTCTGCTGTGGTGCTACATAAAAGTCATTTCTAAATGGATTGTAGATCTAAATGTGAGAGTCAAAACAAGAGCTTTTAGAAGTAAACAGAATATCTTTCTGGTTTGGGGATAGGCAAGGAGTTTTGTTTTGTTTTTTTTTAAGATTTATTTATTTACTCCCCCCCCTGCCCATTGTTTTGCATTCTCTGTCTGCTCTCTCTGTCCATTCGCTGTGTGTGCTGCTTTATCTGTTTTTCTTCTCTTTAGGCAGCACCGGAAACCCATCCTAGGACCTTCCAGAGTGGGAGAGAGGTGCTCATTCTCTTGCACCACCTCAGCTCCCTGGTCTGCTGTGTCTCTTATTGTCTCTTCTCTGCGTGTCTTTTGTGTCTGTGTGTGTGTGTGTGTGTATGTATGTATGTATGTATATATGTATGTATTTTCCTCTGTGTCTCTTCATTGCATCATCTTGCTGTGCCAGCTCTCCTGCACCAGCCAGCTCTCCTGCACAGGCCAGCTTGTCTTCACCAGGAGACCCCGGGAATCAAACCCTGGACCTTATCTTCCCCACCCTATATGGTAGACGGGAGCCCAATCGCTTAAGCCACATCTGCTTCCCAGGATTTCTTAAATAGGACACAAAAAGCACTAAACATAAAGGAAACAAATGCTAAGCAGAATTTTAATGTCCAATTTA
The DNA here is from genome assembly GCA_026826555.1 of Tolypeutes matacus. Classification (NCBI taxonomy): domain Eukaryota; kingdom Metazoa; phylum Chordata; class Mammalia; order Cingulata; family Chlamyphoridae; genus Tolypeutes; species Tolypeutes matacus. Next base: position 6,386,448 of record JAKSZT010054052.1, on the reverse strand, counting down.
TCAAAAGATACCACAAGAGTGAAAAAACAAGCCACAAAGTGGTAATACAGGAGTTGTATCCAGAATATATTATAAAGAACCCCTAGAAATCAACAGGAAATAGATAATCCGTTAGAAAAAAATAGGCAGAAGACTTAAACACCGAAGATGATATCCCAGTGGCTGAGCATATGAAAAGGTGTTCAACTTCACCAGTCATTAGGAAAAACGCAAACTAAAGCCATGACATCAATACCCTTTTACCTACCAGAATGGTTAAAATTAACAGACGTGTCCAATGTTACTGGGACGTGGAGCAACTGGGAGTTCTTATATAACACTGGTGGGAGTGTAAATCCTACAACCACTCTGGAACACTGTTTGGCTATAGCCACTAAAATCGAACTGTATGAAAGATGCAGGTACTAGAATGTTTGGATGAATTTCCAAACATAATATTGAGTGAAATAAGCCAGCCAGAAGAATATGATTCCACTCGTATAAAGGCAGAACTTACTTAGGATATTAAAAATCATGAGAGTAGTTTCCTCTGGGGGTCAGTGACTAGAAGGGGGCATGAGGAGATGCCTGGGGTTCTGATAATGCCATTTTTGACCCTGGGTAGTGGTGTGTACATTCATGATTGTACTGTACATTCATGATTTGTCTGTGTGTGTCTCATTTGGATTAAAATGTCTGTAAACATATTTCCATGTATACATGCATGTACCCACACACAGAGCTGTGTTTCGAACAGACCACAAGATGGGGATGTAACTCCATAGAAGGAGAGAACTTTTACTCAAAACTTCCCCGTCTCTAGATTTTGAAAAGTTAAGTTTTTCTCCTTTGAAAGTGAGGAGAGAATGTTAGGACTGTTTGTACTTCTCAACTTTAGAAACGGAATCCTATCACCTTCATAAAAACTCTTTGAATCTTCTGGTTAATCTTCTCCCTCTTGCTCTGTGTAGTTGCATACCTGTTTGTCATTTTTATACCTCCTCCTCAGTGACTCCCTCTAGATTTGTCCTATTTCCAGTCTGTCTTTGGTTATTTTTGTTCCTGTCTCTCTCTTTCATCTTCCTTTCCTAACCTTTTCCTTTCATACCTTTCTCTTCTGTTGTTCTTGCCCCACTGAAATATGTTTGTTTTTGGCATTTCTTGATCTTAGTTTTTGTTTCCTATTCTTATTTTAAAGAAGAGGGATGGTTTCAATTCCTTCCTCTCCACTTGAGTTGTCTTTCCTTATGTGGGTCTTTGTTCCTCTATTATCTTCCCCACCCTAATTCCTCTACCCCCCACCTGGGGAAATGAATATTCTTTAATTGGATTTTAAATAGATTTAAAATAAGTTATCAACATGACACATGCTCATTATGACAAGTCAAACCATACTGTGGTATAGCCCCAAAGTTAAATGCTCTTCCTTTCCTTCCCTCCAGTGCCATTCTCCTAGCATAATCAGTGTTGACTATTTGGAGAGTTTCCTTCCCACTTTTATCTGTACTATACAAATATTTATAAATATATTTGTATAACTATGTTTTTCTTATTTTTATGAAAAAGAATTGTGCTTTACATACACATTACTCCATAACTTTTTTTTTTTCCACTTGAACTTGGACATTCCTCTAAATCAATAGATCTAATAAATTCTTTTAAATAGCTTCACAATTCTAATATGAATATGCCATCATTTTTAAAAAAACATTCCTCATTGATGGATATCAGGGTTGTCTAATTTCGTTTTTTTTTTTTTTTTTTGCTGTTAAAAAGAGTACCCCAGTAAGTATCCATAAGGACTGTTGCTTCTCTATCTGTGGGATAGTCCCAGAAGTGGGGTTACTGGGACAAAAGGTATGGGTGTTTAAAATTTAACAGCTATTGCCACATCTGTTTCTTAAGAGTTGTGGCACTTCACATTCTCTACAGCAATATATCAGAGTCCATTTTTCTATTAGTAGATGTTGTACAACTTGGCTTTTACTGAGCTAATGTATGAAAACGGTATCTTATTTTGAATTGTAGTCCTTAACTACTAGCATAGTTGTGACTTTTGTTAGGGAAAATAAAAACATTCCCTACCCTTGCGTGCATTAATTCTAAATTATAAAAATCATTTGGGGATTGAAAAAGGAGGAAAATTCCAGTCTATGAATAAGGAGGAAAAAGAAAGAGGAGTTACCTGTACAAACTATATTTTAAGTTAATGTTGCCTTAAAAAAGAAAACTAATACTTTCTAATGTGTGCTTTTTATAAATAAAATTTTTAAAAGTTTGTTTCATTAAAAAGGAAAATTTCTATTTACTTCATCTCATGTCTGTTTACCAAACACTTTCATACACATTGTTTTATTTGACTCTCATAACAATCTTAAAATGAAATCAGAGAAGGGATGATTTTTTGTTTGCTTACAAATAAGATTCATTGTCAGAGAGGTTATTGTGGCCAAGGTGAAAAAATGGCAAAGAGAAAGAACTAGAACTTAAGTGTTCTCATCCTTTCCCTAGAGGTTCTCTCTCTTGATCTTGGTATCCTACCATGGTTCCCTGTTAGGGGCCTGCGTTTGTCCATTTCCCACTGGCTTTGGGGATTGGTCCTTCTTACTGTTCATCTCACCTACAGCCAGTAATACCCACTACCACGTGTCCAAGCAGCATATTGCTAACTTCACATGTTGTAATTCATTTGGGAAGAGACAAAAGATTTAGTATTAGAGGACTTGGGTTTGAATTTTGATTGTGTTTTCATTTTCTATAAAATGAAGATAATCACGGCTTCTCAAAATATTGTGAAGTTCAAATGAGATAAGTATATGGGAAGGCATTTATAAACTGGACAGTGCCATATCAGCATGACTGAGCTGTGGCTGCTGCTGATCTTAGCAGAGAGGCATACACAGTTTGCACGTCGTTTGGGAAGGCTGTTCAATCTTGCACAAAACAATTGGAAAACAGTATGTGATAGGGTATAATTGTTAAATTGTGTGGTATGGGCCGTAAATGATCCAAGAGGTTAGAGAAGGGAGAGAACCATGTTAAGCTGGAAGAGGTTGAGAAGACCCTGGAAGAAACGAGACTTGAGGTAGCCCTTATAAGAGTGAGTTGAATCTGTGCACCAAGCACTTTCTCTCTCGTGTACTTTCTCTAATCTTACTCTTTCTAGACCAACAGTTTTCACACCAGCCTGCACGTTGGTGCCCAGCTGGTTGCATAAAAATCACCTTGCAGAGGGGGGAAGGTGCTTAAAATACAGATTCCTGGGCCTGCAGAGGAAAGGATGCCATGGTTAAAAGTATGGGTATCCACCTCATAATGTAAAATTTTAGATATGAATTAGATGAGGTGGTGTAATAAAAAAGCAGGGTTATTGAAGTGGAAATGATGGCTGTATATAGGTGGTCCTGGGCGCTTGTGCATCCCAGATGGGTACGCCTTATTCATTGACACCCTGTATAACAGTCTTTTAATGCCAACTTTGGATTTGTGTGCCTCGGCTGGCAAGCATTTCTAACGACTGTTGGTGGCGCTGCTGGCCAGCCAGTATTTTAGTTTCACAAGACTTGCCGTCTTTGCCCATAGAGCAGTGTCAATTTGCACAACTCGTGGAATATTTTATTGCATTTTATCTTAATTTTACAAAATGAGTGGAAGTGGAAACAAATATGCTGAAGGAGGGGAAAAACAGTGGAGTTGAGACAAAGATGGGAATCATCAGACATGTCTAAACTCAAGTGGTGAACCTGAGCTGGACATTTGTGGGATTTATCATTTAGCTGTGTTGGGTTGTGGAGAACAAAGTGAAAGAAGTAGAGATGTTGGAAATACGTTTTTGAAGTTTGTGCCAAGAGGGCTTGGCTTTAGAAACAGAAGCTCCCTCATAATATGTAAGCATATTGTTGACTCTCGGCTGTTCTCTTTCTGAACGTGTTCTCAAGAGTCCATTGTGTAATAAAGTAGGGAGCTGCACTATAGTAAGTGGTGATCAGTGCATTGCTTACTATTTAGTTTGTAGTTGAACTTCAACCACTAACCAGTAGATGGCTCCCAGTCACCATAAATTTGGCAGGGCAGCCTTTGAACTTGGCTAATGCATCTCTTACTTGGAACTTTTACGTTTTTTGTGTGTATCACCCCTTCCTACCTCTCTTCTGCTTTGAAGGTACTGGAACAATCAAACACTTAAGGAAAAGAACTGCTCCTTTTGATTTTATTTGCTTGATTTTAGATTGCCTGGATGACTCAGAAACGACACTTGCATTGCTGAAATTTGGGTTGGACATGAAAATAATGACTTTTGATGGTCTTTCCTGCCCTGCATTTCTATTTTCCTGTGAACTGTTTTGTTAAGGTTTTAATACTTATTTATTAGAGCAGTTATAGGCTTAGAGAAAAATCATGCATAAAATACAGACTTCCCATATACCACACCGTTAATAACTCCTTGCATTAGTATGACACATTTGTTTCAATTCACGAAGGAACACTTTTATAATTGTATTATTAAGATTTTAATTTAATGTTAAAACTTTCTATTGGTAAATCTGGTCGGCATCGACTAGAAAAAAATACAGGTTTGGTTTAAAATTGGAAAAAATATTTTTATTGCAATAGATTTTAAAGATGCTATGGTGAGAATTTCCTTGGATATATAAATAAGATAGATATGTAGGTATATTCCTTGTTTTAGTTCTTATTTGTTATTGACTAATACTCAAAGATTATTTATTCAATTGAACAAAAAAATTACTTTTCTTGAGTGTTGACTTTGTAAAAGACACAATGTTAGGGATTTATTGTCCCTAGAGTGTCAACTCCATGAGGTCTGGCTTTTATATCCCCTTTGGTGACTCCCATGCCCCTAGATTGGTGCTGACACATACAAGGCCCTCAGTAAGCATTTGGGATGGATGGATGGATGGGAGACAGGGAGGGATACAAAAAAGAATAGGATAGAGTACTGGACTTTAAAAAGTTAACAGTCCAGTAAATATGGCTACAAGTATTTGTGTGTACATTGATTTTGTTCCTGAAGGAATAGTTTTACTTTGGGTTTATGTTGAAGCTTGAGAAAATTCTGTAAGGAAATGAACATTTCCCTTCTCTTAAGTCATGTCAATTCCCAAAGTCACCCAGGTTTGGAAGTCTTTATCCCCTCTACCCAGCCTGCTTACCGCCACCTGTGGTGTTGTCCTTTGAGTGGCTGTGTTAATTGTCCTCTTAGCCCTACTCCCTCTGGTCACCTCCCTGGCCCAGGCCCCCATCACCTCACACCTAAATTACTGCTCCAGCCTTTTGGCCTCCCTGACTGCAGCCTCTCCTCCGTGTAATCCAGTCTGCATATTGTTGCCAGACTTTGTCTCTAAAGAATTCTGTCAAAGAATCCATTTCTGATTGAAATCTGAGCCTCTGTGCATCTTTATATTCACCAAAAGAAACTACAAAAACCGTTTTTGAAAAAGGAATTACCCTTTCATACCAGAGTAGCACGCTCACATCTATAGGCAAGTCTCACTCCATTCACTGACACCCTAGAAACTTCTTCCATCCTCACTGCAAACCTCCCTGTGGTATGTGAATACTGAAACGCCGATATTTTTTTCAGACAAAACAAACATTTTATAAAGTCACTTTGACATCTTTTTGAAATGCTAAGAAAAGCTAAAGAAAGCTACTTCTTGGAATTCACTGCTTTTTCTATTCCGTGTTCAGTTGATAAGAACGCCCTCCCTGTGAACTCTAATAAGCTTCAGCTTCACTTTGTCAGCAAAAAAACACAGATTATCTGCCTCTCCCATATTCTTATTATCATTTAATAAAGTACATTATTTGCTTGTTGGGAGGAGTATCAGTCTTTTGATGTCTTCAGAAGTGACCTTGAAACTTTTTGGTTAAATCGTTGTAAGACAAATATCTAACCTGCTGCTTAATGTGATATTTATTTGATAAGTTCCTTTTTTAAGATAAGTCCCACCTTATAAGAATATGGATAGAAATTATTTAAAAATTTTAACTATTCTAAACTTAGAAGTGTAATATTGAGCATTTCCTTTCTTCAACTTACTTTTCAAAGGAGAAACACTCCTTTATTCCAAAAATGAGGTTGAGCTACAAGATGTTTTACTGTTAGAATTTCCTTTTAGGTAATATTCTCTTCATCTTCCTGAACAATATCAGTCTTTGCTGCTAAAGTCTTTTGAAGGCAGGTAGCAGTTGATTAAGGTTGGTTTTATGCCTTTTTTTTTTTTTTTAATCTCTCAAGATAAAAATGCTAAGTATCTCTCTCATCTTGTCTCTCTCCTGGTTAAAACCCCTGTGGTTTTCCTAGTTCTGTTTCAGAAACACTTCCAGAATGCTTTTTCTTTGGCATAGTCTGAGGCACTTTTTTTTTTTTTTTTTTTTTTTTTTGTACTATGGATATAAACATGACTGTCATGTGGCCTCTTCCCTCACAGAGCTCATAATTTAGTAAGGGAGACAGATGAGTAAATAACTAACTACAACCCTGCTTGATAAATGCCACGTTAGAGGTTGTGAACAAAGTGCCATGGGAGTACCAAGGAGTGATTGATTCAAGGGAGGGGGGGTTAGGGACAGGGATCAGGAAAGACTAAACAGCAGAAGTGACATTTGACTTGAGCCTTCGGGGATGAATAGAATTTTGCCAGATGGACAAAGGGGTGGGGGTGGGGACACTCCAGACTCATACAAAAACATGAGAGTGTGAAAGTTTGTGCCTTTGTCTAAGTCGTGGTGAGCAGTCTGTGGGGCTGAGGGAAAAGTAGGGTATGGAAGGGGGGGCGGATGTTGGGAGATGTGGCTACAGAGACACATTGGGGCCATATTGTAAAGCTTAATCTTGATCTGTGGCTTCTAGGGAGTCGTGAATGTTTCAAAATAGGGAAATGACATGGTGAGAGAATTCTGGCAGCAGAACGTAAGATGATTCAAATGAGGATGACTGTGGGAACAAGGAGACCAGTCAGGAGGTGTGGCTGTGTTCTCTGTGACAGATGATGAGGTTCTAAGCCAGGGCAGTACCAGTGGATTTGAGGCCTTGGTAATTGATGAGGTGTGGGGGAGAGAGGGCAAAAAAAGATGGCTTGGGCGACTTGGGAATATAGTGGTACTGCTAACTAAAATAAGCAAGTGCAGGAGAAGAAACAGCTACATGGGTAAAAGTTATGGATTTGATTTTTTGATATCTTGAATTTGGAGCAGAATACCCAGTTGGAGATTCCTAATGAAAAGTTGTAAATGCAGAGATAGAGCTCGTTGAAAACAGTCATTGGGTAGAGGTTCATTTGTAAGTCTTGAGCACAGTTGTTTTCATTCAGGATAAGGGATAGGAAGACACGCCTCTCCTGAATTTTTGTGTTGGGTATTTCTTTTTTTTTTCTTTTTTTTTTTTTAAAGATTTTATTTATTTATTCATTTATTCCCCCCTTGCTGCCTGTGCTCGCCGGGTCAGCCAACCACGCAGTGCAGGCGGGCCTGCCCTCACCAGGAGGCGCTGGGAACCGAACCCGGGGCCTCCGATATGGTAAATGGGAGCCCTACTGATTGAGCCACAGCCGCTTCCCTGGGTATTTCTTTTTAACTCTCTATGTACCATTCCTTTTCTCACCCCCCAGATTCTGATATTGCCCTGCTTAGAGGAACAAGCCCACCTCACATCCCCAGTCTATATATCACCACCCTTATGACTGATAAGAATGTGGCTTCTCATTTGTGTTGGGGCATGAACAATGTTTATGCACTGCTAGCGCCTCTTCTTAGAGCCTGAAACCAGTGGAACAGATAAAATGGCTCAGAGAGAGACAAATAGTGAGAAGAGAAATTCTAAACAGCATCCCTGAGGAACACCAGCATGGAAGAGCCAGTGGAGGAAGAGGTACTTCCAAGTTACAGAGAAGAAACTGTCAGTAGGAGAGAATGGTATGGACGAAGCCAAGGGAGGAGAGGTTTTCAAGGATAAGGGCATGAGGTCAACTGTGACAATGAGTCCTAGAAGAGTGCCAAGGTGGATACTGGGTGCTGTGGTCAGGGGTGAACAGGGTCATAGTCAGGAGGTCATGGGGGAGTTGGGTGAGAGTAGACGAAGGATCGCAGTGGGTTGTAGAGCAAATGGGGGTGCGTTGGGAAGGAGAGCTGGTGAGCAGACTTGATTCTTTAAAGAACTTTTGTCTGTGAATAAGAGGGAAAGTAGTTGCTTGAGTGGTTGCTTGCGGAAAGGATTTTTAGGATGGGGAAGATAGCAGTGGAAAGCTGAAATTACAAGGTTTGGGGAAAGTGTAAAGATGAAAGGGATTAGGAGAACAGGTGGAGGCTCTCTCTGGCTACCTCCTTTCCAGTGGATTCCTCTACTAGATCCAGGCACCCGTAATCTGGCCCGCTCTCTACTCTCATCTCATGCACATTCACAGCACTCATTCTCTGCCCTGGAGACATGGTTCACATTTTTCCTCCTTCTTGGAATGCCTTCCCCTTTCTCCCTCATGTACTTAAACCTTACCCATCCTTCAAGGCAGTCTTGAGGCTCCTTACCTTTATGAAACCTCCCCTGAGGTGGTAGAAAGAAAGTGCGTTCTATTAAGGGCCAGTCAGAAGATGTAGGTTGAACCCTTAGCTTGATCACTAATTATGTTGCAAAAGTCACCCGATAACTCTTTTTTTTTTTTTTTTTTAATTTATATTCACCTTTAATAATGATATTCTTTGAAGAAAACTTAGCATACCATCATAACAATTTTAAAGGGAAGACGACATTTTTACATGGTGTCTGGCTGTGCCCTGTAGCTTACAGTGACGATTTTGTATTTCATTCTGAGGGATGGGGAGCTACTAGAAGGCTTTGAGGAAAGGAAGGACATGGCCAGATTTAAGTACTTAATCAGCTAATTAATGTATGTGGTAAAATGCACATAACATAAAATTTACCACCTGAAGGTGTTCACTTCAGTGGTATTTTGTATATCCACAGTATTTTGTACCCATCACCACCATCTAGTTCCAGAACATTTTCATCACCCCAAGAGGAAATCCTCTTCCCACTAGCATTCATTCCTCATTCTCCTGCCCCTTGCAGCCCCTAACGTGCTTTCTGTCTCTGTGGAGTTGCCTATTTGATCAGATTTATTTTTACAGTGCTCACTGTGGCAGCTGTGTGGAGAATAGGCTGCAGGGGGCAGGAGTAGAAGCAGGGACACAAGGGCACTGGGATGGTAGCAGTGGAGTAGAAGAGAAATGGTCTGATTCTAGATACATATCCAAGGTATCAGCCACCAGGATTGGCTAACGGGCTAGATGTCATGGGGTGTGAGAGACAGAGAGGAGTCAAAGATAATTTCAAGGCTTTTGGCTTGAGCCAGTAGGTCAGTGGTAGACTTAAACTCAAAGTAGGTAGACTTGGGGAGGAGGGAACAGGTTTGGTGGGGAAATTTATCTTTTTTCCTCTGATTTTTATACAATGTGGTACTTAATGAGAATTTTAATTAAAGCTGTAAGGATCTTAGAAATCATCTTGTTCGGTGATTTCCAAAGGTAGAAAATAATCTCTGCAGGATTAAAAAGAACTCCTGCTTCCTCTCACCAAGATGATGAATCTTCCCAACGTACATCCCTACCCCCAAAAATGTGGGTATCTGATTCCTCAAGTGTTGGGCCAGAGAGAAGGTTGAAAACCATTGCCCTACTTAGCTCCCTTGTTTTATGGGTGAGAGAACGAGGGCTGAGGAGGTCATTTGAATTGTCCAGGGATTCAAAGCTCACTGCTCTTATTTTAGCCATTGCTCCATGTGTGTTTGTCTCTCTTTTCAATTTGCTCATAAATTCCTTGAAAGCAAGAATTATGTCCTAAATTCCTTCGTATTTTCCTTTGTACCTTGAGCAATACAGAGTAACAATAGGTATCACTGCAAATGTAAAGTTCAGCGTAAAACCTAATGAGAAGAAAATCATCTTCATACAATGATACGTATGATCTTACCTGCTCTTATTAGTAGAGGTGTAACCAATGCTGACTTTCCCAGTAGATTTGGGGCATCAGCAAAGCAGAAACACACACACACGAAGAGGGAGAGTAAAGTTCAGCTGTGAAGAACTTCCAAAAATTTGAAATCAGATAAACCAGAAAGAAGATGTTAAGAGATCATTTTTATTTTGACATGAATGTATCTTGTGCATTACAGTTTAGTATTGCTTTTTATGTTGCGTTACATGGAGGTGGAGGCCAAAATAATTCTTTTCAGTGCCTAGGGCTTCTATGGGTCTGAATTCAGCCCTGGGAAAAACTTCCCTGTATGTCTGGCAGTCGATGTGCATTTGATATTAATATTAAATTGTGTCTATGTTGTCATTCTTCTCTTATTGGTGGTTATAAAAAAGTGCATACTTAAGGGTGGTAGTTCTAATTTGCAGTTTTTTTGAGATTGCTTTAAAAAAGCATCTTTTCCCCCCCTTGAATGCTAATTTTATTTTATTGTATTTTACTTTTTTGCTGTTTTATTTTTGAATGCTAATTTTAAAAAGTATATTATTGGTGTGACAAAAGCTACCAGTGGGACATTCCGGCATTAGCTTTAGAGGAGAAATGTCAATTCAGATGCAATATACTGGTTTAAATGGACTTTAGAGGTAGCTCTTGTATGCCTGACCCATTGTGCTGGTTTTTAGCACTTTGGCAATGAACATACGCAAAATCCCACATGGCTACTCTTTGGTCAAAAGCTGGCACTTGCAAGTTGGTATCAGAGCTGGGGGTATACTTTGATTGTAAACTCCTTCCTTTACCCATTGCTTTCTTTGCCTGGCTGCAGGGGGAGATTATCATCTTCCATGCACTGCATTAAGCATTTAGCACACATTTTACATCTTATTCTTCCCACAAAGGCCCCCTAAGAATAATGGATGCTTCATCAGGGCAAAGATTTTCGTCTGATTTGTCTCTATTCTGTTTTTTCTTTATCCACAGTAAATGTTTTTGAACAAATGGATTGTTTTGTTTAATCCTCACAGCGACCCTCTGAGATCGCTAGTACTATTTATATATTGCTGGTGGATGCAGAGCCTGGATTGAAATTTATGCTCTTAGCTCTTCACTCCATTGGGGAGCAGTATGTGGCACAGTAAGGGTACTTTTCAGTTCCTGCCTTCTACCTAGTAGCCAGGCATAACTATACCAAAAGTTAAACAGTTGGGTGGCAGCTACTTCTCTACAGTACTAGAGAGGTCAGAAGGGCTAGAAGACTTAAAGGCAATGGAGATACAAGTGAGTACATGCCAGCTGCCTAGAGCTGTGCCTACACATAGCACCTCCTTAAGGTGTGTAAACTATTATTGTTACTACTGTGTCACCATCATACCGTCCTCCTCCTCATGGACATTTTTAATGAATGCTACAAGATCTCTAAGCAAATGATTGTTCACGTCTGGGTTGAAGTCAGGGATGGCTTCATGGACAGGATTTAGACTGGCAGCTCGGATAGAATGTGGACAGGTGAGGACAAGAGAAGAGATCCTCTTCATGAGAAGAATCTTATAAGCACCTGGAAACCGAGACAGAAGAGGTGTGCTCCCTATTGCTCAGGTAGTGAGGAGACCAATATGTCAGGTGCAGAGGGCCAGGTGGGTTCTAGGGAAGTAAAGATGAAGATTGATCATTCATAATTTGTCTATTGTGTTATGAATTTTACATTGTATTCATAAAATTGGACTCAAAACCCTGCATGTGTTTCTGCCTGTGAACAACCGAATACCCTTTCATGCGATACACGAAATTATATGGTCATTTTTTCAGTGCCGTGATCTGTAGTTGCAAGATCGCATCTGCTTGAGAAAGAATATTCTGCCTTTGGTGTCACGTGGCCTGTGAAGACAAGCTGTGTCCTCATAAAAGGGCCATGTCCATCTCTCCTTGTGTTTTTGGAACTTAACCTCACCTTCCATAATCATGGACTCAGATGTGTCGTGAGGGTTAGCAAGGGGATTGTGTGCTGCTGTGGTTTCCATAGCAGGTTGTGCCTTATTCATCCTTGCAGCCCTTCCAGCACCGAACACAGTTCCTGGCCGGAAACTAAAGGTGTGATAAATCATGGTTGAAGTGAATTTTTGAAGTGTGTGCGAGGCTGGCCACCACCGCCGTGGTGGGAGTGATTGGCAGCCGAGTTCTATCTTTGGAGATGTGTGTATCACATTTACTGTCGTCCTTAGGTCCAGCCTGATAACTGGAGGGACTAAGCGAGGAGTGCCCAACCCTTGGGTTTTGGAGGAGCCAGAGGAGACCAGAGGCTTAGGTTTTGATGAAATCCGGCAGCAGCAACAGAGAATTATCCAAGGTACTGAATACCCCGAGGCACGTGGAGTAGGAGCCTTGCCACATTTTTCCTGCAGCCTTGCCTGTTCCTTATCCTCTGAATATTGGAGTGAACACTATTGACCTTTCAAAGCTGAAGCTCTTGATGTGTTTTGTGCCCCAGCACACCAGAGGAATAGATAGCCTCTGCCGTCCGCTGCGGTAACTCTTTGAGGTGGTGATTCTCAACCAGGCAGAACGGAGAGAGCCCAGGTGAATCCCGTGCACGTGCCCTGTCCTTTTCTTCACAATTAAGAATTATTCTCTGATCACAAGGCTCCGTCTTTTTCTTATGTAAGTCAGTTTGGCTTTGACTCTCAAATTCGTTTTATCTAGCACTTACTAAGCCTGCTGATTTTCACTTTTTTCTTTTTTTCTTTTTTTCTTTTATTTTGTTTTTATTTTTATTATTTTTTTAATGTACAGATGTCACTATTTAATGGCTGCATATTATTCCAAGTATCATAATTTTTTATAAACATTCTTTTACTGAGAATGGCTGTATTTTAACTCCATCCTGAAGAGTTGCTCACCTTCCAGGTGGAATTCATTACACTTTTATCAAACTTTTTTTTTTTTTTTTTGCTTACAAAAATGTTATATATATATATATATATATAGAGAGAGAGAGAGAGAGAGGTGCTTCACTTTTTTTCTATTTTTTTTTTAAATGTCAGAAATACGATTGTTATTCAAAGTCCAAACAATATGAGGACAAAATGAAAGCCTCCCCATTCTCAAACTACAAATGGGCTAAAATGTAGTTCCCTAGAACCCTTTTTTTAATACATGTACATACGTAAGCATAGTATAAACACATATTTTACATAAAGGGGTCATGAGGGGTCAATCATCCCACAGCTGATTTTTAAAAATTTATTATGTGTCATGGACAGTTTTTCATGTTATGGTTCAGATATGTTATTTTTTTCTAATTTCTACTTTTTAAAAAAAAACAGCTTTATTGAGGTATAGTTGACATACCATAATTGTATATATTTTAAGTATAGGATTTGGTGAGTTTTGACTTATGTATGTATTCATCTGTGAAACCATCACTGCAGTAAATATAATGAGCATTGTCGTTACTCTCACTGATATTCTACTGATAAAATGTTGATAACTTAAAATTTTTTTTTAATTTTGAAATAATTTCAAGCTTACAGGACAGTTGCAAAAATACCAACTCCATGCAAAGAACTCCAACATACTCCCATCCAGATACCCAAATCTACCAACTTTCAGTGTTTTGCCACATTTGCCTCCTCCTTTCTCTTCATCCATCCATCTTTTTAATGTTTGTTTTTTTCCCTAACTTTT
>JAKSZT010054052.1:6292150-6372397 GCA_026826555.1 Tolypeutes matacus | reverse complement strand
TCCCTAACTTTTAAGAGTAGATTGTATATATTCTCCTGGAACACTTCCATGCACTTTTCCTAAGAACCAGGATATTCACTTATGTAACTACCTTAAGTACAGTTACCAAGTTCAAGGAATTTAATATTGATATAAAGCTTACAGTCTATACTCCACTTTTAGGTAACTTACCAAAATTTCAAACATATAAAAGTAGAGTAGGATAATAACTCCATTATACCCATCATCCAACTTCAACAATTACCAATTCATGGACCCTTGTTTCATCTGTATCTTTACCCACTTATTCATTCCCTGATTATTTTGAAGCAAATTTCAGACATTATATTATTTCATTGGTGAATATTTCAGAATATGTCTCTAAAATATAAAAAGACAAGAACTGTTTTTAAGGATATAACCACAATACCATCTAGAAAATTAAAAATCTTTACTATAATCATATATACAGTTAATGTTCTAAATTCCCTCATTGTGATTTTTTTTTTTTAAGATTTATTTATTTATTTATTTCTCCCCCCACCCCTCATTGTTTTGTGCTCACTGTCTGCTCTCTGTGTGTTCTTCTGTGTCTGCTTGTCTTCTCTTTAGGCGGCATTGGGAACTGATCCTGGGACCTTCCAGAGTGGAGAGAGGCACTCAATCTCTTGTGCCACCTCAGCTTCCTGGTCTGCTGCATCTCTTATTGTCTCTCTTCTGTGTCTGTTTTTGCATCATCTTGCTGCACCAGCATTCCTGCTCGGGTCAGCTTGCCTTTCACCAGGAGGCCCCAGGAATCGAACCCTGGACCTCCTATATGGTAGACAGGAGCCCGATCACTTGAGCCACATCCGCATCCCATGATTTTTTCTTTTAAATTGTTCAACTCAGGATCTGACTATAGGCCATCTATTGCAACTAGATGATACATCCCTAAAGTCTCTTTATTATACAGATTCCTTTTCCAAATCTTTTTTTTCCCCTTGCAATTTCTTTGTTGAAGAAACTGGGTCACTCTCCTGTAGTTTCCCACTATCTAGATTTTATTGTTGTTGTTGTTGTTGTTTTTGCCTTTACTTTTTATTTTTTTAACTTTATTTTGTACATTTAATAATTGAAAATATAAACAATTAAAACTAAAAAGTAAACACAGATGAATAAATACATACATTTCTTAATTAAATGTACTGGATACATATAAATTTCTTTTTGCATCAAACAATATGTTACACAGTATATTTGGTTCATAATAATGCAGTCATACAGTATTTGTCCTTTTGTGTCTGGCTTGCTTCACTCAACATAATGTCCTCCAGGTTCATCCATGTTGTCATATGCTTTATGACTTCATTTCTTTATCTAGATTTTGCTATTTGTATCCCCTTGTGTTCTTTAACATGTTTTTCTATTCCAGATACTTTCTGTAAATTGATGTAGACTTAGTGGCTTGATCAGAATCAGAATCATGTTTGTTATTTTTGACAAGAGTACATCATGATGACTGTTCCCTGGATTTTTTTGTGGTGGTTGTTTTTGTTGATATTTTTGAGTAAGAAGTTTTAGGTTTACAAAACTGAAACCGTGTTGTAGTATTCTCTATTCCTGTTTTGTTTTTATGATTTTTCAAAGAGAAGTAAGTGTACAGAAAAACCAAGCATAAAATACAGAGATCCCATATACCACATATTATTAACACCTTGCAATAGTGTTGTACATTTGTTACAATTCATGAAAAAAAAACTATTATAATAGTACTATTAACTATAGTCCATCGTTTATACTAGGGTTCACTATGTTGTATAATTTTTTATTTTAATTTATTCTGGTAATATATGTACAAACTAAAATTTTCCCTTTTAACCCCATTCAAGTATATAATTCAGTGGTGGTATTTACATTCACAGTGTTGTATGACCATTCCCACCATCCATTACCAAAACATTTCCTTCACCCCAGACAGAAACTCTGTACCAGTTAAGCATTAACTCTCCATTCCCTACCCCTCTATCCTGATCCCTAGAAACCTATATTCTAGTTTCTGACTCTATGAATTGGCTTATTCTCATTATTTCATATCAGTCAGTGAGGTCATAGAGTGTTTGTCCTTTTGCATCTGACTTATTTCATGTGTCTTCAGGGTTCATCATGTGAATGGATAAACAGTGTGGTATATGCATACAATGGAATATTATTCAGCCATAAAAAGAAATGAAGTTCTGATTCTTAAGACAACATAGTTGGAGTTTTAAGGAAAATGGCTCTGCCCGGTTTTGCTAGTTGTTCAAAGATTCTGTGGAGGAATGGCACACTGGAGCATCTTATGCTGCTTTCTTGGTGATCTTAGGTTGCTATCCTAGCCCATCACTTTGATTTTAATCTACAGTCATCAGATAGGCTTCCCACAATTACAAGACATTTAGGTAGAAGATGGTTTATCTGTATGTTCAAATGGAGGAAGTATCCAAACCCCTAATTGTTCCAAAGGGATTTTTTTTTTTTTAATGATTTTATTAGTTTTCTCTTGTTGCCATTACAATTCATGAAAGCAACAATTCATGGATTGAACCCAGGACCTCATACATGGGAAGCAGGTGATCAACCACCGAGCTACATCTGCCCCTCAATGAGAGTTGGTTTTTTCATTTGTTTCGTTTTTAGGAAGTACTGGGGATCAAACCTGGGACCTCATACATGGGAAGCCAGCACTCAACCACTTGTGTTACATCCGCTCCCTGAAAACTTTATTTTAAATAAGAGTCTCAGCTCAATTTTGTATGGTGACTTTTCTCAACTCCCACTTCTACTGGTCCAGCTACAAAATCATCTAGACTAGCTGAAAGGTGCAATTCAGATCCATCTTTGGTGAAAACTCAGATCACAGCAATCTTGCTTTTCCTAAAGATATTTTACGCCTAAAGTACTTTTAGATTTCTACCTCTTTCTCATGTATCATAGATTTTCTACCAATACTAAAATGTATTTGCTTAAAATTTTTGTATATACTTCCTTTGAAGTGGTCAAAATATTTTTTGGAAATATGTTATTTAGAGCATACTTCTGAAAAGGCATCATTGCATAAAATATAGGTTAAAAAAAAAAAAAGAAGAAATTACAAATGTGGGTAAATTTGTTTTTCAGTAGGTAGGTGTTTTAGTCAGCAAAGGGGTTCTGATGCAAAGTACCAGAACTCGGTTGGCTTTTATAAAGCGTATTTATTTGAGGTAGATGCTTACAGTCACAAGGCCCTAAAGAGTCCAGTTCAAGGTACCACAAGAGGTACTTTCTCACCCAAAGTCATTGGCCATGTGTTGAATCAAGATGGTGGACAACGTCTGCGAGAGTTCAGTCTGCCTTCTTCCTCTTAAGGCTCCGTGGTCCAAGCTTCTTCCGATCTCAGCAGTAGGCTGGCATAAGGCTTGTCTCTCTCCCTAGGGCTTATTTCTTTCTGGGCTCAGCTGCTCTGTTCTTTTCACAAGGTCAGGTATAAGACTATCAGGCTCATCTCTCTTCCCGGGACCTGTGCCGTGTCTAATGAGCTTTCTCTCTTCTTCTCTGTGTGTCTACTTCTGTGTGAGAGTCTGTTTTATCAGCCCACCAAGGGGGCTGGGACTCAATCGCTGAGTTGCACTCTAATGATATAGTTGAATCAAAGCCCTAATTTTAACATAAGTTAATCGACATCTCAGCTGACTCTAATATACAATCAAAGGGTTATCATGCTCAGAGGAACAGACCAGTTTACAAACATAATCAATATTTCTTTTTTGGATTCATAAATAATATCAAACTGCCACAGTAGGCTATTCGATGCTATAGTTTGCCTAAGCCCCTTATACACAAGCTTTCACTTAATCTGATCTCTAAGAAAAATTGAGTTTATAGTGATGTATAGGAAGCTAATTTTCATGTACCATGAACCAGGATAAATCTTTCTGGTCCCCTCCATTTGGTTGTCTTTGGCTTTATAATGAATATTTCTTAGGACCAGAAATGCCCAGGCAGTGTTTTTTTCCCCCCACTTTGGTGTCCAATAAATAAATATTTATTGACCATTTCTTATGTAGATAACCCTTTAAGTAGGTACTGTGGAGAAATTAAATATAAGAAGATAATGTTACTGTTCTCCAAGAACATATTTTAGAAGTTAACATATTTGCAAAGATAAATGATTAAAGATAAATTTATTTATCCAGACTGTTTGAAGAATTGATTCTTCCCCCCTTTTAATTTGCCAGGTAAACATTACCATTCATAGGTTACCAATTAGACTTAGAATCAACAAAACTATACCTACATCAAAAACTGGATGAAATATAATTTAGTCTTCCTTTGGCTATATAGAAGACATCTCAGGATAGTGGTTCAGTCTTAATCCATCTTCTTCCCTGACATGTCTGAGGAATATCACTTGCCCTTTTCCATCAGGTTTTACATTGGAGCATCTCAAAGATGGCTCTACCACCTTCGCTTAGAAATGCTGCTTTAGGAGTTGAAGAGCCTCAGGTCATCGCTTTGATTCTCATCACATGGGCAGCAGTTCGGTTATCTGGACCTTTTGTGTCTGCAAAGGGTTGTCCAAGTTCAATTAGCAACTTGCAACAGCTTCTGACACAACTGCAAATACAGCAGTAACTCAATTCAGTTCTGCCTCTACCTGGAGTTAGGCCAGACCCCACAGGTTAAGGCCAATCCTCCACAAAATTGTCCTTCAGGCACCCATCATAAATTCAGGGGCCCAGGCCACCTGCACTTCTGACTAACTGGCTTAAGTTCATGAGTTCCCTCCACCTCCTTTGGGTTTGATAATTTGCTAAAATGCCTAACAGAAGTCACTGGAAGTGCTATACTTAAAATTATAGTTTCATTTAATAAAAACGTTTTTTAAAAACTTGTAGTAAAAGAATATAGATAAGAAGAAGCCAAAAAGAAGAGACACATGGGGCAAGGTCTGGGAGGGTCTGAAATGCAAGCTTCCATGTCCTCTCCACTTGGAATCAGAGATGCATTCTCTCAGTCATGGAAGCTCTCTCACACTTTGAGTATCCCAAGTTTATATGGGGTCCCATTACATAGGCATGAGTGAGAGAATCAGTACCTGTGTGGTTGAATTCAATCTGCAGTCCCTCTCCCCTCCCAGAGATCAGGGAGGTGGGCTGATGTGGGCTGACACAGGCTGATTTGACGTGGCTCAAAAGCCTGAGCCCTAACCATGTGGTTGATCTTTCTGGTGTGGCCAAGTTCCCCACCCTAAGGCTGCAGGGTTGGCTGTCCCCAGCCTGTAACTGTCCTAGGCCCACCATGAAAAACAGGAAGATGCTCCTGTCACAGGAAGTTCCAGAAGTTGCTTCCACTGGAACTGGGGACAAAGACTAAGCCAGATTTTCATTATACCACGGAGTCTTTGGATTATGGAATGGAAATTTATTATAGAAACATAAGCATGGTG
The DNA here is from genome assembly GCA_026826555.1 of Tolypeutes matacus. Classification (NCBI taxonomy): domain Eukaryota; kingdom Metazoa; phylum Chordata; class Mammalia; order Cingulata; family Chlamyphoridae; genus Tolypeutes; species Tolypeutes matacus. The sequence goes on along the minus strand of JAKSZT010054052.1, from coordinate 6,366,972 downwards.
AGGACGTGCTAAGGTCTTCTAGAAATTGAGTTGAGCAGAAGTTTTAGCCTCTTTCTAATTTGCATTAAAGAGATGAGTTTTAGATAATTAAGTCAAATAATGAGTCAAATTTGAGAGAGAAGGGTGTGATCTCCATATTTTTCATTCATAATCTACATATCGACTATATGAAGCAACTTCAGGACATTTAATGACTCTCTTCCTAATTGAAAACCCCAGAGGAATCTCTTTTCCTCTTTTCAAATGGTTTTACCTTTTAATTCACATTGACACTTGACCCCCAGTCCTATGTATAGATTATTCTTTGGATGCATTTAGAGTTTTACTCTAACATCAGCCATCCTATAGCAGAAAGTAGGTCGATGATAGATTTACCTTGGAGGCCATCCAAGAGGTTATTACTAATGACACAAAAGGACCTCATTATAAAGTGAGTTTGCTGTAAAATGGTCCCTTGGAATGATCCCTATAGACAGCAGGCTGTTTGTATGGTTAAAAAATACATAGTGTCAAAAAATGTCACTAAGGGGCCCTTACCTCACACCATTAGTTTAAGTAAATTCCAGATTAATTAAAGAGTTAAGTGTAATGGTTTAATTCCATAAAAAGTCTAGGAAAAATACATAAGTGAATGTGAATATGATCTTGAGTAAGAAGACCTTTGTAATTTCTGCATTCGTGTCTATACCTTTATATGATACAATCATTTAAAGAACCCTGTAAACAAATGAAGCAGCTACTGGCATAACATTATACTTCATCTGGCTTACGGCTGGGGTGAAGAGTATTAGACTCAGCCTGAGAGTGCTCGTCCCAGTGCACCTGGAAGCCGAGGGGAAAAGTTCTTACAAAGAGATCACTGAGACTGCCTAGGTAAAATATATATGGATATCAAACTTGAAAGAGAGACTCTTGAGTATCTTGAGCTCTTTTCTCTTAAATTTTTCAAAAATCAGGAAAAGAATGTATTTTCATTTTTAAAAAATGAAAAGTGCCATTTTATTATACTTAGTTTTGTATACTGCTTTTTCATTTATTAACATATGATGAACTTCTTTCCACGTCAAAATATACATCTACAACTTCATTTGTAATGGCTATATAATGTTTCCCCAGCATATGGAGATAAAAGTTTTTAAACAAATCCCTGAGTTTGGACATTTGAGGTAGTTTCCAAGTTTTCACTGTATCTATATATATCTATATCTATATATACATATATAGATATAGATATAGATATTTTTTTTTGGTCACATTAATCAGAATTTTTTTTTCCTTTTTGAGTAGGTACTGGGGATTGAACCTGGGACCTTGTATGTGGGAAACAGGTACTCAACCACTGAGCTACACCCACTCCCTGTAAATTTTTACTATTATAAACATATCAGTCTGAGTCCAATCAGGAATGAAATTTGAACAGGGAAACTTTAATAAAGAGGACTGTTAAAACATTTTTAATTAAAAAAAATAATAAAGGGGGATTGTCAACTATAATAGGGGGTTAGAGTAATGAGGGATTGGCTAGTAAGAAGTAAAGAGAACTCTAAAGAATACAGAAACAGCAGGTTTCCATGAGAGGCAGCCACCAACTCCAGGGCTGAGATACAGCCCCCAAGGAAGAGCCCCGTGCCCAGGACCGAGGTCCAGACCACCTGGAGAGGGCACAGCCGTGCTTCACTGGGTTGCAGAGAAATCGCCTGGTGCCATGCCGGCAGAACTTGCCGGAAATCTGTTCACAGGAATTGTCTAACCGGAGGCATTCTGCTGCAAAACCGCCCAAGGAGGGGGGTATATTGGGCGAAGCTGCCAGCCCCTGGGTGCTGCTGGCCTGTAGGCACTAGAGGAGCTGGACGTTGAATAAGCTGCCAGCACTGCAGGGGCCCTGGTTGAGGGTGGCCAGGAAGCAAAACCCTTTTCTCCTGCAGTGTTTCTTCAGTGCCCCAACTGACAAAGCTGGCAAAGGAAAAAAAAATGTTTAAAGGGTCCAGATCCATTTTTAAAGCGCAGTCAGGAAGGTTGAATTTGGTGCCAAGAGGCTATAAACTGATAACTGGCAGAGTAAACAATCTTTCAGGAAATATCCTTGTATATATCGTTGCATACTACCTGAATGTTTTCTTTCTTTTCTTTTTTTTTGTTTTTTTAAAGATTTTATTTATTTATTTATTCATTTATCTCCCCCTTGCTGCTTGTGCTCGCTGGGTCAGCTAACCACGCCGTGCGGGCGGGCCTGCCTTCACCAGGAGGCCCCGGGAACCGAACCTGGGGCCTCCCACATGGTAAACGGGAGCCCTACTGATTGAGCCACAGCCGCTTCCCTGAATGTTTTCTTACCACGTATTCCTAGAATTAGAATTGATAGATAAAAAGGTGGGCACAGCTTACTCTCGAGAAAGGTGTGTCAACTTATCTCTCCATCATGTAGTATATAGGAGCTTCTATTCTTCAGACTTTAGTTAACCCTGGGTAGTATCATTCTTTTTAATTCCTACGAACCCAATAAGACAAAAAATCTCATCACTGTTTTTATTTATTTTTTAAAAAATTATTAGTGAGGTCAAAGTTTCTATTTTTTTATTTTTCAATGTTTCATTCTCGGAATTTCCTGTCTGTACCCTTTGTCCACTTTAAAAATTGGGGTATTAAGAATATTTAAAATTGATTTGTACATGTTCTTTATTAAGTATCGGGAAGTTTAAATGTATAGTCAAAACATTCAATTCTTTTTAGAAAAACTTTATTTTGACTTCAAAAAATAAAATAACAGGCAAAAGGCAGCTCAACAAATTATGGAAGCATTACTTAAAAAGAAAAGTCCTATCCAGGCACATTTATCTTATTTAATCCTAAAAGCAAACTCCCTTGTTTCTCCAGTGTTCCAAAAGATGAATAAATGGGCATAGAGTGATTAAATGACATGATGAAGGTCTTCTTGTTAAGGAAATGAAAAAAATTGTTTGATCATATTCACATCTCATAAAGCTAAATCCCATATATTTTTTAAAAATCTTTAGCATTGATATAGTACTTTGTCTGCCTTTGCTATATTTCATTTTTAATATTTAAAAATTTAATTCAGTTGGAAATCATTTTAGTATAAGGTGTGAGGTGGTTATTTGGTTATTTAATATTTTTTAAAATTTTGTTCCAATAACGTTAACTGTTTTATTTGGCTTTTCCTGACTAATTTAAATGTTACTTTTATCATATATTGAATAATGTCACAAGCCTGGACTTTAAATTGTTTTCCTTTGGCTTTGCAGTTAGTTAATTGTTTTTCTTTTTCTTTCAGAACAGGACGCAGGCCTTGATGCCCTTTCTTCCATCATAAGTCGCCAAAAACAAATGGGTCAGGAAATTGGGAATGAATTGGATGAACAAAATGGTAAGAACAACCCTGAGATTGACCTAATTTGACAATTTAATGTGAATACTAAAGATGTGAATATTTGTTGAGTGATTTTTTTTTTTTAAAGATTTTATTTATTTATTCATTTATCCCCCCCTTGCTGCTTGTGCTCGCTGGGTCAGCTAACCACGCCGTGCGGGCGGGCCTGCCTTCACCAGGAGGCCCCGGGAACCGAACCCGGGGCCTCCCATATGGTAAACGGGAGCCCTACTGATTGAGCCACAGCCGCTTCCCAGTTGAGTGATTTTAATATTATGAAATCTATGAAGTGGTTTAACATCAGTGGATTATTGTAGTTTAATCATAAAATACAGATTTAAACTGTAATTATTAAATACTATTTAAAGAGATTTGATAGAAAATGCCTAGTTCTTAGCTGCTTTTTTTTCCCCAGGAGGATATCAAAATGCTTATTGATTACACATGATAATGATACAAAAGCATCATTTCCCATCTGTAATTTTATCTGATACCATTATTCAATTTAGATTTATTGCATAGGATGTGTCAACAATCATAAAATTCCCTAACTTTGCTTGGGTCACACTTTTTAATGATGAACTCCAGGTCACAGCACAGTAACTTTCAGTTCATATACACCAAGGTTTCTGAAGACAAAAGTCTTCTCTGCCCACAAACAAGCAGTCTTCTAAGATTGTAAATGAATTTTGAATGGAACCTGACATCACCTTGAAGGATGCAGTTTACTGCCCACTGTTGAGGCAGTTTACTAGGATGGCTTCAGAGTAGACTAACAGCACTTTTTTTTTTTTTTTTTTTTTTTTTTTTTTTAATGGGGAGGTCCCGGGGATCGAACCCGGGTCCCTCCATATGGGAGATGGACGCCCAACCAGTTGAGCCACATCTGACCCCTAACAGCACATTTTAAAAAAGACACATTTATTCAGTGTCATGATCAGACCATTACATTTAGCAATCAACAGGGTACAAAAAAACCCCCACAAAACCCTACATTAAAACCCTTTGTCAAAATGCTTTACACTTTCCACAGAACTTTGCTTCATGATCAATTTGTCCCGAGAGCTTTTCTTTTACATGATAACTATATGAATTTGCTCAGTGCTTTGTACACCCTGATGTGTGCACACCGAGGCTGTGTGGACTTCATAACATCTACACATTTTGTTCTTCATCGATCATAAGTGCCAGGCTGTGGTGAGCGGGCGGGGAGAGAGAGTGTATGAAGATTTTTGTTCAGTGCTCGATGTGACAAATCCGGTTGAAGGAAGATTAATTTGCAGACCACAAGCAAGATGGATTGGGTGTGACAGAGCTTTAAGACAGGGGGCTACTCCAAAGGCTCTCACCCTGGAGATGTGCTGTGTGAGGCGAGGAGAGCAAGCACGAGGGTTGTAGAAGTTGGAATGGAGGAGAGAGGATGGATGAGGGCCTGGCAGCTCTTTGACTGGCATGGACAACATGAGGGAAATTGAAAAGAGCCACTGGTTTATGAGTGGGATCATAAGTTTCTTTTGGACCCATCTAATTAGCAAGAGATCCAAATAGAACTGTCACGTGGACAGTTGGACATATGATACCAGAGATCGGTGAGAGGAGAACAGTTGGGAGGAAGCCTTAGCGTAGAGGTAATGTGTGAAACTATACAAGAGTTGAGTTTAGTGAAAGCTCTTACTCTGTGCTAGGCACGTTCATGTATGCCATTTCATTTAATCTGTACAGTAACATCACGAGAGGAATGTTATCCCCATTTGTTAGAGACAAAGCTCAGAGAGGCTGAAGCACTTCCCTCATGTCACATCACTTAGAATTGGCAGGACTGAAATTCAGACTGAAATCTTCTGACTCTAATTTGACTGCTTTTTCTGCTATACTAGCATCCTCTCTAAGGAAGACAAAATAGGGAGAGAGAAAAGTAAAAGGTTCTAGGGCTTTAGCTTTTGGTGAATACTGTTCATAGAGTCTCGTGATGGAGAATGGCTTTTTAGAAGAATTGTCATCATCCTAAAAGTGAGAAGCAAAGCCATGAGCATGGATGAATGCTTGCCCAGAAGGGAAGGCTGCACTCATTGAAACTGTAAAACAAGCACTTCTTTTCTTGTTCCCTAAGAACAGTGAGTTAATGTCCCCAGAGGACTGTTCCACAGATTTATCATAAATAAGCAGACTACTAAGGCAAACGGAAAAACCTCTATCTTTGCAGTCCTAATAGTGGGTTTTAATAGTTTGCACCCAGGGAGGAAGACAATTTCATCTTTTTCCTGACAATGCCAACATGAAAGTGCTAATTTATATATTTGCATATAATTCAGTTTTGGGTCATTTCTTCCTTGAAAGACAGGATCGGTAAGAAAATAAGCTCTAGAGAAAATCTGCTCATTTTGTGAGTAATTCTTTATCCCAGGGGAATTTTGCATATTCAGTGGAGCAGACTAGAAAGGAGCCTCACCACCAAACTTGTGAAGCATGCCTATCCTTATAATGTGTTTAGATAAACCACTGTATCATAATCTGTGAGTAGGTGATTAAGAAATGATGGTGCATAATTTGGGGGAGCAACTCACTGACTTCCCAGATCAAATCACCATAGCATCATCTTGTCTTTCCTCTAATTGAGCTGCATGTTAGAATCACCTGGGGAGTTTTAAAAAATCCCAAAGCCCAGGCCATACCTCAATTAATTTTCTATAATGGCTGTAACAAATCACTGCAAATTTAGTGGCTTAAAACAACACAGATTTATGATCTTACCGTTCTGTAAGTCAGAAGTCTGACATGTGTCTCAGTGTCACATATCACTGTGACATGTGTCCACAGGGCTGTGTTCCTTTCTGGAAGCTCTAGGGGAAAAGTTTCTACTTTTCTTGCCTTTTCCAGCTTCTGGAGGCTGCCCACATTCCTTGGCTCCTAGTCACCTTCCTCCATCTCTAAAGCCAACAATAGCGGTTTGAGTCCTCACATTGCATCACTCCAACCTCTAACTTCTGCCTCTCTCTCCTACCTTTAAACACCCTTGTGATTGCACTGCGCCCACCCTGATAATCCAGGATAATCTCCCTATTTTAAGGCCATCTGATTAGCAACCTTAATTCCATCTACAGCCTTAATTTTTCTTTGCCATGTAACCTAATATTCAGAGGTCCCAGAGATGACGAATGGACAACTCTGAGGGTGGGAGTAGCATTGCTCTGCCTACCGCAGCACCTTATACTAATGAAATCAGAAACTCCAGGGGTGGGCCCAGGCATCAATAGTTTGTTGTTGTTGTTGTTGTTGTTTAGTTAGACCAGTAAAAAGAATTTATTTGGGAAATGGGGGAAAGAACAGAGCTTGCTGAGAAATGGGAGAGAAAGATAGGAATACACACCAAGATTTGGTGCGGGCTCCTCTAGGCAGAGAGAGCCAATCAATAGTTTTTTAAAGCTCCTCAGATGATTTCAACGTGCCATCAAGTTTGAGAATGAGTGCTCTAATTAAATATGCTGGGGGAATATATTTAGTACTAGATGTTTCTCTCGATTGCATGTTCTCTCATATGGCTCACTTTGCCGATAGAAATCCCACACATGCACAGAACGACATTCATTGGTACATAAATCCATGATTATGAGTGGCATAATCACAGTCAGAGATTCTTTCTTCTGATTATATGTTTTACCCCTTTCCTTTCACTTCTTTCTCATGCCTCCCCATTCCTCACCCCCATTCCAGACCTGGATAGATACATGTGTACATAGACAAATCTGAGGTATTTTCCCATGAGTTGCCAAAATAAACTGGGTCTTCCCTGTGGTGGCCTCCCAGCGAGATCCCAGTTGTGATGGTGGTTTTCTAATGTGCACATTAGCTACTCGGAAATAGGGCAGAGTCAGCCATTTCTTTCTCAGGAACTGAGAGACTCTCTGAGGATAAAAAAATTATATCCCTGCCAGAACTATAATAAGCCTTTCTTCCTTTTGTTAAAGCCAAAAAGGGCCGTTATATCTATATAGGTGTTCAGAACAGGACTGAAGCCCATCTGGATTTTTACTGTGACCCAAGTGTCTAATCTCACTATGTGATTTGGAGACCTGCTGAATTATTGTTTTGTTGTTCATTAAATGAGAGAAACAATAAGCTAGGATAATGGCCAGGCAGGCTATTTTGGAATCAAATATCAAAACCCAACTCAAAACATACACTGTGCTTAGAATATAACAACAAAGCCGAAGGGTCAAATTAACATCAATGCAGGAGTTCAGTGTCCAGGCTTCCCATGTAGAATTTAAAAGGGCATGACCAACACCAGTAACTGGCCTGTCCATATGCCCCAGGGGCCAAGCCTAATGACCAAAAGGATTAGCAATTAAGTTAGATGCATAGTGGTGGAAAAGACCTAAATGTATACAGCATGTGGGGGTTGGGAGCCAGTGAAGTTGGGGGATGGCAGGAGGAAAAAATGGAGGGCTGCTGAACCAATGAGACTACCTCATGGACCACAAAGCATAGTGCTCTTCAGCTCAAGGTGATCTGTATGGGTGGGTGGGCCTTGAGGACACACATTTGACTACCCAAATGCTGGTGGTAGTGGTTTACTGAAAAATTTCTTTAAAGTTCTTGCTCAAGAACATAAGGCCTTTAAAAAAGAAGACTAAAACAGAATGAATAGAAATGAAATGAATAAATAGAGTAGAGGTTTCTGAGAATTGGTTTTGGCATTGGTCATCACCAATGGGTGAAATAGCCCTGAGAACAGTCTAACAGATAATTTCTGTGGTGTGTGCCAGTCCTCATTATTCTTTTCGATGCTTAAATTATCCCAAATTTGGCCAGTCCTTTTGGTGTTTATTAATCTTTGAGCACTTCCTTATTTTCTGGAAGAATAAAATGTCCCAGGCTCACCTTTTCCCTTGTCCTAACTATTTCTTCAAGAATCCCTGGTTCCTTTTCCTGGGGAATGGTATTTAGAAACCAAAATCTTGGTGCAGGGTATACCCATTGTTACTGGTGGTTATTCCTTCTAGACCTTTTTTATCATCATGATTTTTTTTTTTTTTTTTTTTTTTTTTTACCGGGAGGTACCGGGGATCGGACCCCGGTCTCTCCTTATGGTAGACGGACGCCGAACCTCTTGAGCCACATCCATTTCCCTATCATCATGATTTTTGATCCTTTATATGGGAACTATTTTTATCCCTCTCTGGAACCTTTTCAGATTTCAAAAAATTTTTGAAATTTCATCATCTTATGCCTTGATATAGGTATATTTTCAGTCATTGCATTGGATACTTGGGGTCTATACAATTATTTGGAGAAATTTCCTTGTAATTTTCTTCTATTTGTTTCCATTTTTTCTTTCTGCAACTCTTGCTGGTCAGATGTTAGGTGTTTTAGTTTGCTAAAAGTTGCTGGGAGCAAATATCCAGAAATGGGTGGGCTTTTACAATGGGATTTATTAGGTTAAAAGCTTACAGCTCTGAGGCCATAAAAGTGTCCATATCAAGGCATCATCAGAAATGCTTTCTTCCCACACTGCAGCTGTGGGCAATCAAGCGCATGGCAGGGCACAGTGCCAGTCTGCTGTCTCACCCCTGGGCCTGGGCTGCTCTATCTGTGGCTTTTCTCTCTCTTGGGTTTGTCTACATCTGGAGGCTTCTCTCTGTCTCTGCGGCCTTCTTTCTGTGTCTGAGGCTTTTTATTCCTCTGTTTATAAAGGACTCCAGTAAGAGGATTAAGACCCACCCTGGGTCATACAATCTAATCAAAGGCCCTTATCTGAGGTGATTTAATCAAAAGATATCACCTACAATAGGCTTAAATGCACAGGATGGAATAGCTTTAAGGACATGATCTTCTGGGGTCCACTCAGCTTCAAACTGTTACATTAGACTTCTTGATTTCAGTAACAGTATACGTGCACTTTTAAATCTTTAATTTGAGAGTTATTCCTTGGGTTAATTTTTAATTTATGAAGCAGAATAGTAATATATATGTATGTAATATAGGCCAGGCCATTTGTTTCCTAAATCCATGAATGTCTCCTCCATCTACCAACTTATTATTCCTTCTTCACTCTGCTTTGGTGGGTCACCAAATCCTGTCACTTTTTCCTCCTAAAGATCACTAGAACTTTTCTGCTGCTTTTCATCACCACAAGTCTAGTCTGGGCCACTGTCATGTTTTGCCTGGATTAGTGCAACAGCCTAAAACCTTGCCTCATGCCTCCTTCTCAGCCTTTTCCTACCTTGTATCAGAGTATTCTTCTAGCACAGACCCGATCACATGATAAATTTTGAGTGGCTCCTCCATTGCCTTCACAGTGAAGTCCACACTTGTTCACAATGATCTGGTCATTGTGTGCCTTGTCACTGGAATTACACACTCCAACCATACTGACCCACATCTAGCTCTTCAGTGCACCAATATGCTGGGCCTGGCCTCTGAGACTTTAAGCTTTCCCCCTTGCCTGGAATACCCCTGGCCTTCTGCCAGGGCCTATTCTTCCCTCTCTGCTGCATACCCGCCCTCCCCACCCCCCACACCTCCCCCCGCTCCACACATTCCCTTGACTAACACTGACTCAGCCTTCTAGTTTCAATTTAATCTGAGACATCATTTCCACTGGGAAATCTTCCCCTCCTACATGCTCCCCTGGGATCCTGTCTTTCCCTAGTCTTAGCATTCATCATGCAGCCTTCTCATTGACATTAACATGTCCTTAAGTCTTCCTGCACCGTGAGTGACCTGAGGGCAAACACTGTATTCTATTCAACATTCTAGCCCCAGTTTCTAACTCTCATGGCAGATAGTGATTGATAAATAATTGTTAAATTAATGAAGGAATAAGTCTTCAGAAATTGGTGCTTTAGATTTTTTTTCCCCAGAAATCAGGATCATTATAACTAACAGGAGTGAACAAGAAGGCATTTACTAAGTATTTGCCGAATCTGATTAGAAAATATTGTTAGGCATTTATGAAAAAGAGATTACCGCCCACGAGATAGAAATTCACCTCCACTGTAGAAGCTGGCTGTCTTAGTTTGCCAAGGCTGCTATAACAAAACACCACAGACTGATTGGCTCAAACAACAGGCATTTTTACCTCACAGTTTTAGAGGCTAGAAGTCCAAAATCAAGGTACCTGCAGTCCAGGGCTTCCCTGAAGTCTACAGTGTTCTGGTGGTGGCATGCTGGCAATCCATAATTCAACCTGCCTCTGTCACATAGTGCACTGTCTCTTTCTGTCTCCTCCTGCTCAGTCATGTGCCTTTGTCTAGAATTCCTCTATTTATAAGGTCCTCAGTCATCTTGGATTAAGGCCCACACTGATTCAGTTTAGCCTCATCTGAATAGGATCTTCAGAGATCCTGTTGACAAACAAGTCCACACCCACCGGTCGAGGGGTTAGGACCCAGGCATGTCTTTGTGGGGACGTGATTCAGTAGACCACACTGGCGGACCAATGGGCATATCTTACCGAAGTGGGTTGGTCTCAGAGAGATTCTTATTTTTGTCTAAAGGTACTTCACATTTCCACTTCCCCCCTCCCCCCTGTGTCCAAGCCACCAAATTATTGAGTTTTATTCTCCATGTTTGCCCAAAAGGGAGACATAATGTGAGGAGTAATGAGCCAGCCCCAGAGTGGCAAGGAAGTCTGCCTGTATGGCTAGCACTGATACCGGGTTTACATGGGATTGCAGTGTGTCCTTTGAAAGAGCTAGAAAACACTACTATGCTTCTTGAAGGACACAAGATGATAAAACAGAGATTTCACATACACATTAGTGAAATAACATTGTAAGTATCTGTTAGCTCTTTGGCTGAATAATCGCCCGAAGAGATACACGTCCTGTTCCCTGGAACCTGTGAATGTTACCTTATATGGTAGAAGGTGTGATTAAATTAAGGATCCTGAGATGGGGAGATTTGCCTGGATCATCTCTGGAGGGCCTAAATGTAATCACAAACATCCTTATTAAAGAGGCAGAGGGAGATTTGACACAGAAGAAGGCAGCAGTGATGCCTATGAAGCAAGAATTAGACTGTTGGCTTTGAAGATGGAGGAAGAGGCCATGAGCCAAGGAATGCAGTTCTAGAAGTTTTTGTAAAGGTCAAGGAAACAGATTCTTCCTTGGAGGGAGTTAGTCCCTGCTGATACCTTGATTTTGGCTCAGTGAAACTGATTTCCAACTTCTAACCTCCAAGCGTGTGTTGTTTTAAGCCACTAAGTTTGGGATAATTTGTTATAGCAGCAACAGAACACTAATGCATGTGAGCACTGTGTCTTTTTGTCAGTTATCAGTGGATTTGGGTTAACTGCCTTTATGCTAAAAAAAAAAAAGTGTATGGAGTCATTAGATGTCTATAGCTCCTCTTCCCACTTGAAGAGATTCCTTTATAGTATGCTTCACAGAAAAAGTTTGCATTGTTGATGCCCTAAGTCACCCTCTACCCAAAGCCTGTCAAACTGTTGATTTAGCACTTTGACAATAGATTTCACTCTTGTGCTGGTGTTATGTGTGGGCAGTTTAGCGAAGGAATCTCTTTGTGGATGATCCAATATCAAGAACCTTAAGTATATATGATACCAGTGAAAGAGAGAGAGAAACATGGCGAAAATTCTGAAGGTGGTATTTGAAATGCTGAAGTGTGGGAAACACTGCTATAAGGAAGATTCCTTTTGTTAAAGTCTAGAGTGCTAGAGAATGCTTATGTCCTATTTTGCCTAATCCTGCTCTAGTGCCATGTGATTTAATCCACTTGGCCCTTCTGGTGGTGAGATCACATAGTAGACGAGTAGATGGATTAGTAGATCTGCTGAAACAATGCCTTCCAGCCCTGTGAGTTTGCAATGGATTTTTGCCAGCTGCTAGGATTAGTGGAGCAGCTTCTTAAGTCTGCATTTCATTCATAAATACATTTGTGAGTTTGGTCCCCGTGAGACTCTTAGGCTGGAAAGGAGTTTGAGGCCATTCTCTTTCCCTACCCCCTGCCATCTTTCCAAAGAACCCCACTCTGTCATCTTTGACCTAGAATCATCTGTTATTTTCTCTATCAGCAGCAGCAGTAGCAACCCACCTTTCTTCCGCCTACCTTTGTACATATGTTTGCACATTTTACCAAATAACTCTCTAACTTTCCTTTGTCTAGATTAAATAACGTTTTCATTCCCAGGAAGCTTCCCCCTCCCCCCAATTCAAAATAGTATTTTTCCTCCTTTAGTACATTCTCCAGATTGTTTATTCATCCAAACAAGTATTAAATACCTATTATGTGCTAAGCACCGTGCTAGAATCCACGTACACAATGGTGGGCAAAAGGTATGTCCAAGCAGGGTGGGGGGGCAGATATTGGACAGATAATGACACAGATGGGGTTAGAGACCATGCTAAGTAACACACAAGGTACTATTAGAACATGACGGTCAACAGGGGGCCTGCCATGCTTTGAGAGTTAGGAAAGCCTTCCCTGAGGAAATGATATTTGAGCTGAGACTCAAAAGGATAAATAGGAGTTTTCTCGATGATAAGCACAAGGAAGAATGTTTCAAACAGTGGGAGCAGCCTATGCAGTGGCCTATGGAGAAAGGATCATAACATGTTTGAGAAACTTGGGAGGGGGCCCTGTGTCCCGGGAGTAGAAGGGGGGGAGGTGAGAACTGAGAGCAGGCTGGGCAGGAAGGCAGAAGTCACTGGATAGACACGGCCATCGGCCTACACTCTACAGTAACCTAAACATTCAGCAGCCTAGTGCTTTCCAGTTAGAGAAACTTACTAGGCTTTATCAGTTCTGCAATTCTGTTTATTTTATTTTCTTTAAGGGTTATGTTTCTTTTGAATTGTCCTGCAGCCATTGGCACATCTGAACGGAGAGACCTTTGGCCATTTTTGGCGAGAAGAAATAGTCACATAAGCAATGGAACATTTCTTCATTTGACAGATATTTTTTGAGCACCACTATGTGTTTGGCCTTGTCTCTAGTGAAAACCAGCAATGACAACTAAACACCAGGTCCCTTCCTTCGTGGCTCTAATTTTCCCCATCCCCACCTAAGAATGGGCACTCAGTCACCCACCTTGGGTCACAGCCACCCTAATATTTTTGTAACATACATAGTTAAATTTAGTTTTCTAACAAAGTCTAAAGCACATAAACATCACTGAGCAAATCAAGTTTAGAATTCTCAAACTTCCCTTCAAAATGTTTTACAGATTTCTGTTTTCATAATTGTATCTGTTCTATTACTCTTGTAATTGATTTAATTTGGGGAGCTATAGTTTTAAACACCAAGAAGCTTAAATTCTCACATTGCTTTTTTCCATAGCACTGTGTTTTTTAATTTTTAAAGTTGTAAAATCTTTTAAACCTTCAAATGATACTAATCAGTACGTTAAAAATTCTCTTCTGTTTCTTATATTATTTCCATTTCCTTCAGCTAAGTTTTGGGTTGTTCATCTTAGTCTTTCTGTACAATGCTATAGGTTTTTCCTTATAAATCTGCTAATTTTTCGTTGACTTTTCTTATAGATGAATGAAAGATAATTTTGATTATTATAGGTAGGTGGCATGGACTTTCTTTGTATTGGGGCAGGCTTGTTTACCCAAAAGGCTTCCTTCTTGGATGGGATAATTGACCATGTACTCTGTATAAATAGGCAGGATATACCAGTAGACAGGTTTCCTTCTAGGACATGTGAGATTAGATGGACTCATGGAAGGAAAGCCAGGTTCAGGACCCTTTGCTGCAACCCTCACCCAAAATTAATCAAGGTAAGAAGATTGTTAATCTTGGAGTGACATCTTTTTATATATTTTATTTCCTTTTTCTTCTCTATCAATCCTCGAGGCTCTTCTCTGACTCATCCCCAGCCTGGACACCGACAACATGGCAAATCTTCTTCTCTAGGGAGCTGTTCTGGGAGTGCCAGCTGGACGCAAAAGCTGCCAACTGCAGGATACACAGGACACAGGAAGGGCCAGTTGGCTCAGCTATTCTATGGACAACTCTCCATTTAGATACCATGAATACTGCCTCACAGCCACTTCTTTGTAGGCCATTTCATGTCTCCTACTAGCCATTGACTCAAGGTTGGAGCTTCTCCAGGCTTCTACCAGGAAGAAAAAGTTCCTATCTGTAGTTGTGTGTATTTCAAGTTGCTTTTATTTTCAGTTCTGGTTTGCTCATCAATAGAAATCCAACTATCTTCTTTCTTTAAGGAAGCCTTCAAAATGATTTCTTCACCAATAGCACTCCTCTGTGTTTTTAGTGCCACCATGAATTTATCCTCTGAAAAAATATCTGTACTGCTATTTCATTGTGTTCTTGGGAGCGAAGGACGTAACCATATTTGCTCACTCTACTGTCTCTCTCATATTTTTCATGAGGTTATAGTATCTATAAAAAATTGTTTTGCTGAGACAGTTTGTGTTCTAGGGGCTTTAAGGAAATCAGTTTTTTAAATATAGTTTGTGAGGGTTGTTTTCTGGGGCTCCTGTGATTTGAGTGATATCTTCAATTTGTCATCTGATATGTTAATAGATGAATTTGCCTAAATATAAGTCAGTACAAATATAGATATGGAAGAAGGTGATTATTTTCCATGCATTTAAGGTATTAAATATTTGGTGAGTATAAAATCAGTCCTTTATCAGAACATCCACTATTCATCTATAAGAAAGGTGTTTTTCTACATAATTTATAGCAATGGGGTGTGGTGAGAGAGTGAGGGCAATGAATCCTCATTCTGTGACTCTGCTGACTATGCAAAGACGATACTTGAGACACATGCACAGTGTTTATCATATGTCCTTGCCACAGACGTTGGCTCTGATGACAAGTGGGCTTGGCCCAGTTTGAGTCACAAGGACTTCTTTTGCTTTTCTTCTAGGCCCGTATTTTGGTCTTGACCCTGGCCATATAGCCAGGCCAAGAGGCCATCTAATCAGAGGGGCAAGCATTTTCCAAAGGAAAAATATGGAAAAGCTTGTCAGGGAAAAGGACATTTATCTTCAGGCCCTGGAACAGCTGGACTTAAGTGACTCATCAGGCTGTCTTTCCCTTGGGTTTCACCATAGTTCCTATTTGACCTCCAAGAGGGAGTTTGTTGCAGGCCTGTCCAACTGTAATAACTAAATTAGAGAAAGGACTACCAAAAAGAAAAAAAAAAAAAAAAAATCCAAGCCAAAAAATGAGGCTAAAGAGAATCTTCAAGGAAAAGTGAAAATGATCACATTGCACAGATGCACTGAGCTCTTAGCAAGTCACACTGGATGCTCCACCTCCTACCACTTCGGCCCAAAAATAACATTATTCCTTGTCCTAGGTGCCTTTGCAGGAAAGGAAACCTGGAACTCTCCTTTGAGGCTATGCCAGGGGTCCGCAAGACCACCCCTGGGTTCTATGATTTGGTTAAAAGGGCTTACAGGACTTAACATATGGTCATATTCATGGCTATGATTTACTACAGTGAAAGAATACAAAGCAAAACCAGTAAAGGAAAAAGGCACGTGGGGCAAAGTCCAGGAGAATCCAGACACAAGCTTCCAGGAGTCCTCTCCCAGTGGTGTCACACAGGACGTCCGTAATTCTAACAGCAACAAATTACGACAAGTATAAAATGCTGCCAACCAGGGAAGCTCATTAGAGACTGGGTACCCAGGGTTTTTATTGAAAGCTGGTCATGTATGTACCCCCTGCCTGACATATACCCAAATTCTAGACTCCTAGAAGGAAAACAGCTTTTCAGTATAAATCATATTGTTTGCAGTTTGCATACAGTGAGCCCCTCTTATCAGTTAATGGTGGGAACCTCCCTGCAATCTAAGCTTCCAGATGCCAGCCAAAGGCTAACCTTGTATGCAGGCCTTTCTAAGTATCAGTGTTAGGCCTGCTATATTAACCTGTTTGCACAGAGACCCACAATTAATATGATTTGTTTATCATGTCACTTTTCTCTGTGATCTATGAAAGAGTGAGAATGCTTAATCCCTGGAAAAGTCATATGCTCTTCAGAAGGGAAGAGTTAGGAAAGAAGGTGACTGAAGACAAGTTTTAACTTCTCACAGTTTCATCTAGAATATACAAAGGCCAGTTACATACATTATAGAAGACCTTTAGCTGAGCTTGGCTCCTCTTTAGTATTCTTAGAGAATGTGCTTCTAAAAGTAGAAGTTGTTTAGCATATGGGGTGGTGAAAAGGACTGAAGAACTTTGGTAATAAAAACCAAAGCAGCAGGAAGGAAGTGGTCTGATTAGAACCAAGTGCTTAAGCAGGGAAAGACAGCATAAGAAAGGAACTGAAGTTGCTGAGTAGTAGTTTCAATTGATTTAGAATCCTTAAAGGAGCTTGAGCAGGAAGGCAATGTGGTCATGACAGTTTATTTTGGGGAGGGACACAGCATTCTCGTTTTCAACTAGACAGTCTTGCCAGTTGAGCAAAAGCTTAGAGAGGACATTTTGAACGTAGCGATAAGAACCCTTTATTTTTTAAATTATTATTATTGTTTCAACCATTTCAAACAGTAGTTTAGGAATTGGATTGACATCCAAGGTAAAATAGTTCTGTGAACCAATCTGACTTGTTTGAAATCCATACACGCATTTTTAAAAATTTTGTTGTGTACTAAAAGAATTAACAACTCATCGTTTAGAGCAGGTTTCTAGCTCTTACCTTTAAGTATGTCTCAATGGTAAGTATTGCATTCCTTTGATTAAATGAACTTAAGGAGACCCCCAGTGACTGTCTGAACCCTGGTGGATCATTTGGATAGGATGCTTTGAGGTCCTGCATGCAGGCATGGCTCTCACTTCTGCTTCTGGATTCACTTTTTTTTTTTTTTTTTTTTTTTTTTTTTTTTAAAGGAGGTACCAGGGATTGAACCCAGGACCTTGCAGAGCAGGTGCTCAACCACTGAACTACACCCACTCCTCTAGATTCACTTCTTCTTTTAAAATTTTTTTTAAAGATTTATTTTATTTATTTCTCCCCCATGTTTTGCACTTGCTACGTCTTTTCGTCTTCTTTGTTTCTTTAGGAGGCACCAGGAACTGAACCCGGGGACTCCGATGTGGGAAGGAGGCACCTAATCGCTTAAGCCACCTCCATTCCCTGCTTTGTTGTGTCTCTCATTACGTTCTTCCTCCTGTATCTCTTGTTGCCTCATTTTGTTGCGTCGTCCTGTCGCATCAGCTGCTGTCTTGCCTGTCTTCTCTAG
Organism: Tolypeutes matacus; assembly: GCA_026826555.1. NCBI lineage: Eukaryota > Metazoa > Chordata > Mammalia > Cingulata > Chlamyphoridae > Tolypeutes > Tolypeutes matacus. The sequence goes on along the minus strand of JAKSZT010054052.1, from coordinate 6,349,392 downwards.
GAGGCACTGGGAACCTCTGCTCCCTACTTTGTTATGTCTCTCATCATGTTTTTCTTCTTGTGTCTCTTGGTGCATCACCTTGTTGTGTCAGCTTGCCGTGCCTGCCCGTTGTGCCAGCTCGCTATCTTCTTTAGGTGGCACCAGGAACCAAGCCACAGACCTCCCGTGTGTTAGGCAGGAGCTTGGTTGCTTGAGCCACATCCACTTCCCTGGATTCACTTCTAATTCACATAGGATCCGTGTCCTTGAACTCATTCTAAGCTTAGCCAATCTCTTGGGGTGGGACTAGGGTAACTCATTTCACTATTTTCTTTTGCCATCCAATCAGAGAGCGAAAAGTAGCCAGTTTTGTTTTGCTTTATAATAAAAATAATACTTTCTCTATTATGTGCAGAGTCTTAAGAATAAGAAGTTATGATTTTGGGAGAGATGTCTAGGTGGGCCCATGGAGAGCTTGGGCTTGAAGTAGTAGTTTGGGATGTAAATTAACAAGGCAATCATATTTCTTTTTCATCTTCTATCATTTGTGTACATGTAACCTGATTAATGCTAGTATAGTTAGGCCTCCATTTTCCATGTAAAGAAAGAGGAAGAATGGAGTGTCTTCAGGGTGTGAGTGTGTGTGTGTGAGAGAGAGAGACTGACCTGCTGACAGACACATGATTTTGGACTTAGATTCAAATAGGAATATGTCTGATAACCCAGGAGTTCACAGTACATTAAACTGGGAGGTTATGCTACTCACCCTGGCTCAAGGGAAATGGAAAGCTAAGTACCTCAACTTGCCCCACTGAGAGTTCTGTTGTGCTCCTTTGTCTGGTTGGCATAATGCAAAAGGCTAAACTGTTCAGCCTTTTTCTAGGTTGAATTTTTAAAGACCTGTTGGGATGTAGGCTGTATACAGAAGAGAAAAAGTACCAAGATAATTATAAAAGTTTGTTTTTTCTCCAACCACCAGCTTAACTTGTGCCACTGACCTTGAAAACTGTATTTCTTTTTCTTATCCTTAGAGGCCTTGAGTTGCAGGTTGGGTTCTCTAGGGGAGCAGACTCTGGGCTGGAGTTTAGTGTGCAGGATCCTGATTAGGAAGTATCCTTGGGATCAATACCCTTGGAAGGGAGTCCATGAAAGCAGGATAGGCAGAGGAATACTGAGCTTGACGACAGCCTCAGCTAACCTCCTGGGGAGCTTTGGCGCTAAAATGGCCTGTCAGAGTTGTTCCATGTTGAAGTCAAATGGCTGGGCCTTTATTCCCCCATCTTCATTAGTCCTTGACTGTGGAATGCCCTGGGAAATCTGTGACCTTGGATGAGGCAGCTTTTTGCCCTTGAGGCAGTCCCTAAGGAGCTTGACAGCTGAAGGCCATCTGCTGACAGCATTCCCTGTAGCTGGGACAAAAAGTCTTTCCTTGAAGGGGGAATTGGGTGGCACATCTCCATGTCCACCACACATTGATATTTTTCTGTCAGCTTTAAGCATTTGAAAATTGTTAGGTATAGAATAAGAAATTGACCAGGCCAGATAGGGAGTGAGTTAACTAGACTGCAAGTCTCTGGAAGTTATTGCCCCATATCCAAGATTTTTGTAAGATGTTTATAAATCCTCAATTCAAACCAGTACGTTGCTTCTACCCTATTTCTAACCATAGCTTAACAAAGTAGTTATGTTAAAAATAAGGAACATTATGTCTTTTCACCTTTACCTTTTACAGTTAAATGTATATTGTGGGAGTGTATATTTTAGGGCCTTCTGTATTTAAAAACTATTATTCAATTATAGCTTGCTTAAAAACAACTGGAATCTGTCAGCCAGATCTTCTTAAAGGACTTGCAAAATAAGAATTAAAAAAAAAACTTAGTAGAAATTATTATTTGCTATATTTTATGTCTACCATGTCTTACAAACTGTAGCTTCAGCCTAATGCCCCTTTTACTTTAAAAAAGAAAAAATTCAGCCTTCATTGGTAATTCTTTTATGAATTTGTTTATAAAGAGACAGATGAATTGGGTGGATTTTGAATTAGAGATTGCTAAACTTCCTCACAAGAAACCACTTAAAGAACCCAACTCTCTCAGTTCACTTGGAAGTAAGATGGTTTTCCTTAGGAACTAGCTTTTATGCTCTCTACTCTTTTAAGCTAGAACGAAGTAACGTTGACCCAGGGTCCATTCTGAATTAACATTTGCTAAAATAACTGGGTACAGTAATTGCTGTGTTGGGTAGGAAGCCTTTGACATGACCAGAAACAGCTGGGAGGGTAAGAGCAGGTGACCCCTGGACTCTGCATTCTTGAGTCTCTTATTCATCTCTTCTTATGCCCTGAAATGCTCTGGAGAATGGGGCAAGCACCACAGGCTTTCCCCCTTGGTAAGGGAGGGGGAAGGTCTCTCTGCATTTCAGAAAAGCAGAGCCTCTTGAAGCTATGGTTTGGGAGACCTCCACGCTGTTGGTCTCCTTTTCTTCCCCCTTTCCCCTTCTTTTTCCAAAGTGAGACCATCTCCAGGAAGCTCTTCTCCTATGACTAACCAAGCACACGTCCCACTACTCAAGGAGAAAGAAGAGGTCTACCTAGCCGATTTTCTCTAGTTATAGTTGTTGCGAGGGAGTGAGTGGATGGATATCCCCCCGTTCCCTAACCCTGGAGGTGGTGGAATCTTATCCACAGTGTGAAGTCCTGTAGGATAGGTGCTGTGTTCACCCCACAGATCCTGCAGAGTTTAAGAAGTTTAAGAACAAGGAGTATGGAGTCCTCTGAGCCTCAGGCAAAGTATTAACTTCTGTATGCTCCTGTTATCTCATTTATAAAGCAAAGGAAACAGCAGAACCCACCTCACAGGGTTTGCTGTGAAGGTTAAGTGAGGGATAACACCTGCCAAGGGTTTGGCATCACTGCCCAGCAGATAGTAAGCACCCAATAAACAGTCATTGTTTTTTGCCTTTACAGTACTTTATACTTGCTAAGTGGTCGGCGAAGGTTGGTTGGATTGGGATTCCACTGGTCCTCATGGAGCCATGGGGTCACACTCTGCTCCTGCTAACCTGTTGGGGCCCAGTGAGATAGGAGGAAGGCATATTGGACTTGCTGGCCTCCATGCTTTTGTGATTGGAAAAATGACTGGGGAGCTTTAATATCACTGTACCTTTTAGGATGAAACCACTAGGCATCTAGGTTGTAACAGCCTTCTCAAATTTTTGTTGTTTTAAAATAGAATCTGAAGAACCAGCAATGGCTCTCCCATGCTTATTTCCATGCCCTCTGTTGAAATGTCTCAGTGTTTGGCTTTCTCAGCAGCTACAGTGTCTTTCACTCTGGAAGTAGTACTTAATTTATCTCCCAAGGTAGTTAATGCATTTAGCCCACCCTTTGGATACAGGTGCCCCCATATTTTCCAAGGCCATCCTGTATACCTATCTATATTTTAACAACTCTTCCACCTAATTTCTCCAGTTCTTTACCTTTTCCATGGACACCTGGGCATGATAAAGGGGGAAAGAATATCAAATAATACTGTGGTTAAGAGCAAAGGCTTTGGAATTGGAGAGACCCACTCCGCCACGTTTTCTAGCTGCAGGACCAGAGCGGTTTACTTCCTCTTCCCCAGCTTTGTTGCCTATATGTGGAAGAGGGCATGGTAGCACCTACCTTATGGGTTGTGAGTTTAAACTAAATAGGATCACTTCTATGCAGTGCTGCAGCAAAGTCCTATAATTCCTCCCTAAATGGCAGCTCTTGTTGTTGTCGATGTTACAATTGTCAGACCCCGCACCGAGCTGTTCAGTTTTTCATCCTTTGCGATGACAGGCGTGCTGCCTGAAGAAATGCTTGAACTTGCCTTTTTGAAAGTTCAGTTTCTCCAGGTGATTGCGCACACCTGTGATATGGCTGATCTCAGGGTATAAATTTCCCAGGCACACAAAATTTCCTTTTCACCACACACAATTCATTTCTGATATTAGTCACCGAGACTGGAACCTTCTGGTTTTGATTGGCTAGTCAGGGTTCACTGAGGCAAATTCCTTCCTGAGATTGCTCCATATGTTCAGGAAAGGGAGTGTTTGTGAGCTGCACAGGCAGTAACGCAGACACAAAGCCAGAAGACAGCAGCATGTTGCCATTTTCAGCTACTCCCAGTGGACAGCTGGGCTGGATGATGAATATTTTCGCATCTTTGTTCTTTCTGTGTAGTTATAACACTAGAGCTGTTTAAATCACTCTGAAAATATCATGCCTGACATCTCTCCAGTTAAAAAAAGGGCTGAAGTAATAATCCTCTGCCTATTACCAAGGAAGTGTTTTGGGTGAGAAAGGAGAGAAAATTGGATGACTTAAGGGAGAAAGGATAATTCTGAATAGCTTCATGGCAGGGAATACATTAAAACCTAAAGAGCTCAAAAGCGTGACCAACAGCGTGTATTTAAGAGGATAAGATTGGCATCAGAGGGCACTTTATGTTCCGTAGCTGGTCCCTGTCTGGCTCTCAGGCTTGTTTTGAGCATTTATTACACACCCACTTATGGCATGCCCTTTACTTACGACACGCTCCTCACCTATGACACACTCTTGAGATTTTTCAGCACATACAGCCCTCTGGAATCTCGGTATGGTACTAAGTAAATACTAGAGCCCAAGATCTTGGTTTGGCTTCATTACTTTTCTTTCCTCCTTGTGCTGTTCTATATAGCTAAAGGAAAAGATGAGTGTTAATAATAGAGGGTGCATGGAAAAAATATACCAAATGTATGCTATGGACCATAGTTAGTGGTAATAGTCTGATAATATGGTCTCATAATCTGTAGCAAATGTTCTGCAACAATGTAAGGTGCTGGTGGAGGGGTGATGTATGGGAATTATGGGATAGTTTTGTAAGCTCACTTCTCCAATAAAAAATACATATTTAAAAAATCAGTTATTCATCTCCTACTCTGTATAAGGCACTGAGTTAAATTTGAGACTTGATTTAAGGATTATACCTGGCAGTAGATGTATAATATAGGTGTAAACATTTGCCTTGTGGAGTAGCTGTATTCCTAAAATAATTGCATGTCATAAATGGAAAGATCATAATTGCAGATCATAATTTAAACCCTGCAGCAAAACTTTTTTATAGGAATGCCTTAGGAAAATCTTACTCTAAAACAACTTTTTTTTTTTTTTTTTTGATAATTATCTCTTGCAGCATCTGATTTTTAAGAATCAAATTTTAAAAAAAGAATGAGCATATGTGGTAATTTTCACAAAGTAGAGTATTTCAACCTTATGGTAAGTAAAATGATTTCAAATTAGAGTTATAATTATCTTTATTGATTCAGAGGAAAGAATTTAATCCTAAAGATAGTCTTTGAATGAAATAGATTCCAGTGATATATTTTGTTATCAGTAACTCTGTATTAGGGAAATAAACATGATTGCTACTGTGTCTTGGATGCCTGCCTCTGTTCCAGGAACTACTTGCTCTTCATGGTATACATAAAAATATTGTATTTAATCCTTACGGCAACCCTGTGAAGTGTCAGTGCTGTTCCCATTTTACAGATGAGAAAACTGAGTCTCATTTGCATACTTGCCCAAGATCACACAGCTTATAAAGTGTCAGAGCCCACTCAAGCGCTAACCTATTAGACCACTCCTCAGTGAAACCTCTCTCCTCTTCTTAGACACCAGGGGGGCCTTGGTTCACTACTTTTAGGGCCTAGGTTGAAAGGCTATTTCCTCTTTGGACTTTAAAGGGCTTTGGCCTAGATATTGAATCCCTAGCTTCTGTGCCTGGGAAGTATGGCAGGCTTCTCAACTGGCACATTCCTCTAGCTAGTTCTCTGGCTCACTCTTCCTTGTTAATAAAGAGGAATCAAAAACTGGCCTCAAATAATCCCTCCTTGCCCAAATTCACTTCATTAAAAGAAGCTTTGTTAACATACAGATGACCTGAACTGACTCAGGAAGATATAGATGATCTCAACAGACCAATAATAAGAGACTGAATCTGTAATAAAAAACCTCTCAGCAAAAATAAAGTTCAGGATTAGGTGGCTTTACCAGTGAATTTTACCAAATAGTTGAAGAAGAATTAATGCCAGTCCTGTTCAAACTCTTTCAGGAAATTGAAGAGGCAGGAACTCTTCCTCATTTTTAAAGCCAGCATTACCCTAATACCAAAGCCAAGTAAAGACAGTACAAGAAAAGAAAATTACAGATCAATATCCCTTATGAATATAGTTGTAAAAATCCTCAACAAAAATATCAGCAAACTGAATCCAACAGCACATTGAAAGGATTATGTACCATGAGCAAGTAGGATTTATCTCAGGAATGCCAGGGTGGTTCAACATAAGAAAATCAATGTGTTAACCATGTTAATATAATGAAGGAAAAAAAAAACACATGTAGTCGATGCAGAAAAGGCATTTGACAAAATCCAATACCGTTTTAAAAAAAAAAAAAAAAAACACTAAGAAAACTAGGAATATTCTTTCTCAACATGATAAAGGGTATTTATGAAAAAACCCACAGCTAACATCATATTTAACAGTGAAAGACTAAAAGACTTTCCCCCTAAGATCAGAAACAAAACAAGGATGTCCACTTTCACCCACTGCTTTTCAACATTGTACTGGAAGTTCTGGCCAGAGCAATCAGGCAAGAAAAAGAAATAAAAGGCATCCAAATTGGAAAGGAAGAAGTAAAACTATCCCTGTTCACAGACGACATGATCCTATGTATAGAAAATCCCAAAGGATATATGAGAAAGCTACTAGATCTAATAAATGAATTCAGCAAAGTGGCAGGATCAACACACAACTTTTAGTGGTGTTTATATGCACCAGCAATGAACAATCTGACAAGGAAATCAAGAAAATAATTATATTTACAATAGTAATTAAAAGAATAAAATATCTAGGACTAAATTTAACCAATGGTGTAAAGGACTTATACATAGGAAACGACAAATCATTGCTGAAAGAAATTAAAGAAGACCTAAATTAATGGAAAGATGCCCCATGTTCATGCATTAGAAAACTTATTTATCATTAAGATGTTGTGGCAGTTTGATATTATTTATGAATTCCAAAAAGAGATATAGATTATGTTTGTAAACTGGTCTGTTTCTCTGGACATGATACCCTTTGATTGTATTAAATTCAAAGTTTACATTTACTTGATTACATTAAGATTAGGGCTTTGATTTGGCCATGTCACTAGGTGGTTCAGGGTTGAGTCCCCACCCCCTTGGTGGGCTGATAAGACAGACTCTCACACAGAAGTAGATACACAGAGAAGATACACAGAGGGGGAGAGACAGCTCCACAGACACAGCAGAGGCCCCGGGAAGAACAATGAGCCATTCGCCTGATAGTTTACAGCTGACCTTGTGAGGAGACCAGAGCAGCTGAGCCCAGAAAGAAAAAAGCCCCAGGAAGAAAGACTAGCCCTATGCCAGCTTACAGCTGAGATCAGCAGAAGCTGGACCCATGGAGACTTAAGAGGGAAGAGAAAGGCTGAATCCTTGTAGACGTCGCCCACCATCTTGCTTCAACACGTGGCAACAGAATTTGGTAAGGATGTAACCTTGAGTTGAACTCTGAGGGCCTTATAACTGTAAGTTTTTACCCCAAGTAAAATCCAACAGATTTCTGGTACTTTGCATCAGCACCCCTTTGGTTGAATAATACAGATGTCAATATATCCAAAGTGATTTACATATTCAATGTAATCCAAATCAAAATGTCAACAACCTTTTCAGAAATGGAAGAGCCTATCAAATTTATATGGAATTAAAACCTTTTGTGCATCAAAGGATATTATCAAGAAAATGAAAAGACAACCTATAGAATGGAAGAGAGTGTTTGGAAACCATATATCTGATAAGGGCTTAATATCCAGAATATAGAAAGAACCCCTACAACTCAACAACAAAAAGACAACTCAAGTGAAAACTGGGCCAAGGACTTGAATAGACATTTCCCCAAAGAAGATGTGCAAATGGCCAGTAAGCACGTGAGAAGATGCTCAACATCATTAGCCATTAGTGGGATTGAAATCATGGTGAATCTATTCTTCTTGCCAAAGTATGTATTAATAATGGGTGGTTGACCCATCTCAGCCAATTAAACAGAGAAAATCTGCTCTAGGGCTTCTGGGAAAGATTTTCTTCCTTCTAAGAAAGAGATGGCTCACCCTTTTCTGGAATTATGTCTGGATGTGACACCTAAAACCACTATTAAACCATCTTATGACCATGAGAGGAACCAGCCCAAGGGGAAAGCCCTCATTGAGGCTGGAGGAGCAGGGAGATTATGGAAGGGAGAATGGTAACCCACCCACCCCTCACCCCAAAGAAGTCCACGCCCTAATCTTGAAGCCTGTAAATATGTTATTTTACATGGCAAAAGGGACATTTCAGAGGTAATTAAGGGAACTGACTTTAGATGGGAATATTATTTTAGATTATCTAGATGGGCCCAGTGTATTCACAAGAGTTCTTAGAAGTGGAAGAGGGAGGCAGGAGAGCCGGTGTCGGAGTGATGAGATGTGAGGACTCGACCAGCCACTGCTGGCTTTGAAGATGGAATAAGACCATGAGCCAAGGAATGTTGGCAACCTCCAGAAGCTGGGGAAGGGAATGGGCTCTTCCCTAGAGCTTCCACAAAGGAACACAGATCTGTTGGCACCTGGATTTTAAGATTTTGACCTGAGAGATGTAGGGTAATGAATTTGTGTTGTTTTAGGCCACTAAGTTTGTGGGTAATTTGTTACAGTAACAATAGGAAACTAATACAGAGATGAAAAGAACCTGGATATTTCAGGACATTGCTGAACCTCAGAATCAGCCTACCCTGGAAGCTCTCTACCCCCAAATTTCTTAATATGTGAGACAAGTTTGTATGTTTTTTAAATCCAATTGGAGACAGATTATCTGCTACTTGCAGCCAAAGCTGTCCTAATTGATACATACAGGCTTAGCGAGTGCTGTGTATATAGTAGAGTGAGTGCTTGTTGAATAGTGAAAAAATTTTGAAGAAAAAAAATCCAGAACACACATCTGAAGAAGCAGAGCTTTTTGTGTGTGTGTGACTCATACTAAGTGTAATAACTTAGACTTTTTTTTTTTTTTTTTTTTAATAAAAGACACAAAAGACGTTTGGAAGGATGGATGAATTATTTGAATACTGAGATGGCCTGGAACTTCAGCAGGTGCACTTTCAAATTGCCAGATTCATTTCCTATTGTGACCTCCAGGCATCCAAATTCTCCTTTCCGAAATAACATTTCAGCAGACTTTGTGAACATGCCAAGAAGTGATTATTTTTACAAATCCAGATGATTTCCTAATTTAGGATAGCTCAAGCAGAGGTAGGAATGAAGGGAAACACTGACTCTTTTTCCACCTCCACAGAGTAGGAACAGCCACAGGGACTGGTTTTAACCAAATGTTGCTGACAACCCTGAAAGCCGTGATCATCTGACAGCTGTTCGATGGCCTCAGTGAACTCCGCTGGAGTCACAGCCCAGTTTAAGATCACAGAGGCCAAAGATCACCTGCTATTTGGTGTTGGTTTCCAAGCCTTTTCTCTACCACTTGTGTGTTTTGAATTAGTTTTTGTAATTTCTGCCCCAAAGATTATTCCAAGACCCACAGCCACCCGCTGCACTGGCATCATCCCCTACTCCCCAAATAGACATTCTCAGCCCTGCCTCCTCCTCCTTGTACAGCACTTTTTCTAAGGCAGATAATACAGAGATGGTTAGGGGTCCCTGGGAAAATGGAGATTCTTTGACCGTAACATCCTGCCCTTGCCCTGTCTGCTGAGGGCCTTCTCTCCTCCTTGCATATTTAATCTATTTAATATCCTTGGTCATCATAGTTCCATACCAGGATCTGAATGCTGTTTAAATCATAATTGTGTTTTTAGGATAGTGGGGAAATAGGAACTTGTGCCCTGAAGTCCCAGATGGGGTGATGAGGTGGCAAGCACAGCTTTTCTTATGAGAACTGGTCAGAACTCTAATTAGACTTACTGGGTGCAGACTTTGCTTTACAATAGTAAGTAGAAGGTTTTGCTAATAATTTTGAGAGTTTTGACTGAAAGACTCTGTGTGTGTAGTTAGTCCACTTTATGAATATTATTTTAATGTACTGTCTACAAAGCACACTTATTATATTGCTAGAGTATCTATATTCATGTTCATATTTTGGATTCCTCCTTTCTATCCGTTCCCTTCCTGATACCACAGTCAAAATCTTCCTTTTTTTTTTTTTAAACTTCAACTGCTGTTTTAATTACTTACTAGGTTTAATCTTTTCATTTGTGCTCTTTTTTCACATTAACATGCCAAAGTGTTTTCTTTTCTCTGCCTTGCCAGTATCCTCAAAAGCCTTTGGTAGTATTTATCTAGTGTTGTAAAAATGCATACCTGAATATATGCCTAAACGTAAGATAATTCCTTGTCTTTCCAAAGAGAAGAGCCCCTTTCCCCCCAGATTTTTTGTATGATTTGGATTATATATACTTTTAGGGCTAGAGTTAAAATAATCAAATATCTACTTATGATATTCAATTTTTTGTTTAATTTTATATATTTAAAATAACTTAGAAAACACATTTAGAAAAAATATCCTTTTCCGCTTTAATGAAATAACTTTATTCATACTCCTCACACGCATCTTTGGCCTCAGTGTTTCTGTCACTGAAAAAACCATGTTAGAGAGCAGCGTCCCATACCCTGCCCTTCCTTCTTTTGCAGGTACAGTCCACTCTTCCCTGTTGCCCTCTAGTCGGGACTAGAGGCTTTTACAGAAGGCTTTCAGAAGGTCTTAACGTAATGTTTCAAGAGAGCAACGGACTCATGGCATATTTTATTTACCAATTCTGCAAACATCTCTCCGATAGCTACTAGGTACGCTGTGCTAAGTGCTTGTTTCAAAGACACACTGGACTATATTTATCTCCCATCCTTTCTCCCAAAGAATTTATACTGTAGTGGCAAAGACAGCGCTGTAAACAGAGAATTACAATATTTTACTGGAAAGACCCATAATAGGAGTTATCAAGTGCCATGGAAGGGTCTACAGAATTCCTGTCTTACTACCTAATTCAGATCTGAGCATGTACATTCTTCTCAATCTGTAGGGCAGTGAGAACATAGGCAGTGTTTGTAACATGGTATTTTCTCCATAGTAGTTGTGTTTTTACTATAGCAGTAGCAGGTAAGCTGACTTATAATTGTCTAACTTGGTATTCCTAGAGCTCCACAATGGGTTGGATGAACCTACACTATGAAGCAGTATCCGTGAGTTTCAAGGCCTAGAGAATTAACCTTTTAGATCCCCATAGCAATTTCTAGCCAAGTTGGACCTTGGAAATAAAAGGGTCTAAAAGAAAGCTGAGGTCCAGCAGATCCTCCTGGGCACTTGGTTATCTGGGAGTTTTCGAGTGTTTTTTTGTTTTTGTTTTTTTTTTAACATTGAATTCATTGATAGCTGAAGGGGTATAGACTCTTGTCATGTGTCTGAACCAGGCCCATGCTGCTCCTGTATCTAAGAACCCCAAGTTGTGCTGCTGTCACCTGAGAGCCAGAGGTCACTCTCAGTTTGGAAAGACCATTCTGCCCTGCCTCAGACTCAGCAGAAGCCCCTAAAGTTGAGTGCTTCTTACCACCTAGCTGAACCTGTCAGAGCTGCAGGGTGCTTTAAAACATAATCCCCTCTCCCAGGAAACATTATTATTGGGCAACTTGGAACCAGTGTTTAGAAATAGGAACACATTTGTGTTTGTCTAATTGAGCAGGGTTTTTTTTTTTTCTTTCTATATTTGGTAGCTAAATTTCATTAACAATGGAAAATAATTTATTTTGGCTCTTATCCCAACTTTCTCCAATATCAGTTTCCTCCCACAAGCACCCCTGTGTTTGAAAGTAGGGAAAATAGAGCTAATTATGTCAGGTGTTTCTAAGCAAGACTGAGGCTCCATCAGGAAGTTCCCAGATACTGGGAGTGTCAGGGTTCAAAATAAGATTTGCTTGGAATGAAGCATCAAAAAAGGCGGCAGACTACCTACAAGTTGCTACTGGGTAACTAGAATATGAATCACGTCCCAGTGTGGTCATAATGATGATGAAATTGCCGTTGGGACATATCTTATAGTTATGCACTATTACTTGATCCCAGTGGGAAAATTCACACACCTTATATTAAGAGAGATTGCAGTAAATTCTGCTCAATTTTAATTGTAAATCATCAAGTTAACTTAATAGGATTAAGAGAAAAGCATAAATCTAATACAGCTTGAATTAAACCAAATTAGAAAGAAGCAAACTATTATATCAAACTCAAATTTTCTCAGCAGTGATACTTCCATTCATTTTTCTAAGAATCTAATGATACACACACACGATTTATATATATATATACACACACACACACACACAAATTATACATTTGTTTCTTTTCAGTGATCATTTGGAGGGAAAAAAATCATCCTTAAATACTCATTTTTATTAAATGGAAAGCTTAGAGATGGTTTATTTATAAAATTATAAAAAATAATTTGGACATATATATTATAAAAGCTAAATTATACCTCTTGGAATAGGGATTCTAGTTGCTTTTACTTAACACAAAGTATACAATATTTTAAATAGTTCTGTAAGTCATTAGAACCCATGAACTCTAGCAGGGACCATATCTCATGTCAGAGGCACCATTTTATTTGGGAAAATGGTGAAAACCATTGTACCCCCAAGGGAATCAGTGTTTACTTTGGAAGATTGCATTACACATTGAAATGATGCCTTGTGTAAGTTCTCAAACTTGGGATTGTCTGTCTCTGTAGATAGCACACTTAGTACCAAAGTGTGAGATGAGATGAGCTGAACTGGCATTGACTTGTGTGACCCTGTTTTTTTCCTCCACAAGGAGATCTAAGCGGAATCAAGCTCTGACTCCTCTGTGAGCCAAACATTAAGAAGTTAGTGGGATTATGGTGTGGCTTGGATGGGGGAAAAGTGAGTAATTCAAAGATAAATGCTGGAAGGGAGGGATAGTATAAACGAAGAAGAGAGTTTTACAATCTGACACATGCTGGAAGCTGGGATGGAGAGAGTTCACGTAGACAACACTGCTGTAAAGCAGTGGTAGGAGTGATGGAAAGAAGGCCATCTTTGTTATTTTTATATTCCTGGTACTGAGCATAGGGCCTGCTCTCCGTCTGTTCTGTAAATGTCTGTTGTGCTGTTGCAATGGAAGAGAAGGTAATACCTCTCGTGGAGGAAGGCCACAAAAGACGCTTTGTTTCAGAGGTCAGTTCGAGTCCCTCCATTGGCAGCCCAGAGCAGATATGTCTACAAAACAATGAGAATACAACCAAGAAATAAAACCGCTTAATGAGAAGTGCCGTTGCACAGGTGGGGGAAAAGAAGTTGATTAATGGGTCTGACCTTGCCAAATCATGCTGGCCTTTGTTGGGACTGCAGAATTGATCAGAGTTGTTGTTTTTTGTTTTTTCAAAAAAGCAAAGAACATCGATTTCTGTGATAGATAAAAATGTGTCTGTGGACATTGGTAAAAATCAGAAAAGGATTTGAAGGAACATCCATCATTAGCGCATTATTGTCCTTTAATACCTTTATGTTGTTAGGTTTATTGAGTTATAATTTGCATACAGTATATTTTGTCTTTTTTTGGTGAACAGTTCTTTGGGTTATGACAGACACACTCAAAATGTAGAACTGGCCCATCACCCCATAAAAGCTTCCTCATGCCTCTTTGTAGTCAACTTCTCTTACCATCCCCACCCTCTGGGCTCACTGATCTGGTTTCTGTCCCTACAGTTTTGTCTTTCCCAAAATGAAGATAAATGGAGTCCTACTGTGTGTATGAGGCTTTTTGTTTCTGACTGCTTTCACTAAGCCTAATGCTTTTGAGAGCCGTCCATGTTGCCATGTGGATCGATAGTTCGTTCCTTTTTATTGTTGAGGAATATTCCATTGTATGGCTGGACCACAACTGATTTATCCATTCGTCAGTTGAAGGACATTGGGCTGTTTCCAGTTTTTGGCAACTTTGAATGAAGCCCCTATACGTATTTGTGTTCAGGTTTTTGTGGGAACAAATGTTTTTTATTTCTCTTGGATAAATACTAAGGGTGTGGATAGCCTGGATTACATGGTGAATATGTGTTTAATTTTCTAAGCAACTGATGAACTCTTTTTAAAAATGGCTGGGCCATTTTGCATTCCCACTAACACACACATATGAGAGTTCCAGTTGCACCTCATCCTTGTCAGGACTTGGCACTGTCGTTAAAAAAACACACCAAAACAAAAAACATGTAGTCCATTTTTAGTTATCTTTTTAAGAATTGGTTCCTTCGATACCTTTTATAATGTTGAGCACTTACCCTTACCTTTGAAAAGCAAAATCTCTCTTTCTCTGAATCATCAAAGTTTTGTCTTCAGGCCATTTTTTTTTTTTAAGATTTATTTATTTACTTTATTTTTCTTTATCCCCCCACTCCCACCCCCTGATGGTTCTCTCATCTGTCTGCTCATTGTTTGTTCACCTTCTCCAGGAGGAACCAAACCCAGGGCCTCCCACATGGGAGGCGATTACCCAACAGCCTGAGCCACATCCACTCCCCACAGACTGCAGTGTCTGCTGGTTAAAGCCATTTTTAAAAATAATTATTTTTATATGTTAGAAAGTACTTAAATTTAGTTCAATTTAAAGAATAATGAGTTGCAGTGATTTGGCTTAATGCCCAATATGTTAAAAAAAATTTTTTTTGTTCCAGTAAATTGGTAAGAAAATCAGCTTACCAAACCAAGTCCATTCAGTATGAAGGTTGTTTTTTAAAATGCCTCAAGACCTTCCAAAGATTTTACCCTCATGTGAGTGCAAGGCATACTCTTAATGTCACGTTAGAAGATTTCAGTCAGACGGACCGTGCACATTCAGACATACTAAGCACACACAGCATTCTTATAAAGTAATATAAAATGTTGAACTCAGAATTTTGATATAGCAATAGCTATTGGATATGTGTTAAATTCATGGAGACAGATTAATGCACTTACCAAACCTCCATTGCCTAAAAGTAATTATAAGTTTTCTAGATTGACTGCCAATATGATATAGGCCCAAAAGAAATCCACCCCTCTTTACTGAGACAGAAAAATAAACTGGTTTTCCTGAGTACAGTGGGTAAAGAATCCAAGTTCCTGACCTCGAATATTTCACTGGTAGTGTTCTATGCAGTAGGGAACAATCGGGATGACATTTGCTGAAATGTTTGAGATTTATAACATAATAGCTTGAGCACATGTGCCAAAAAATAAAAATCTTAAATCCTATCAAATCAAGATTAATTACCTATTAAAATACTAACAAATAGTGCAGTACAGGTGGTGTAACAAGCTGTCTCCCTTCATATATTGTTACAAAACAAACTATTTTGGCGGCGACATGAAACATCATGTATCTTCTAGAATCTCCCTTGCAGTGGGAAAAGGGGGGAAAAAGTGCTATTCAGTCATTTGCAGTGTGGATTTTGGCATTTCATTAGGAAGTGCTATCACAAACCTTTTTCACTGAAAAGCCTATGAAACTCTCTGGAAACTGCTAAATTTCCTGGCTTTGTACTACTGCCAAAAACTGTTGCTTCTCCCCATCATTAAGGACTACATATTTATCCCTTTCTATCTTGGTGGATAGTAACCCAGGCAGCACTCCCTTGAAAAGGAAAACAGTAGTTGGCGTCCTCCCTCTACCCTAGCCTTGGAGAAATTAATCCCATGGGCTAAATTTCTTCTTTCTATTCAGCTTTGCATTTAAGTTAACCGTGAGCCAAATGGTAATGGCAGAAAGGGTACAGTCATGATTGTGTGTCTTCATTAAAATGCTTTCTGAAAGTTGTGGAAAATTTGATCGTGAAATTTTGCCATTAATCTGACTACTAGGCTAGAATAATAAAGTAATGGTGTTGCTAAATTGGCTTCCCATGAACAGTAAATTAGTGACAATCATTAATAATCAACATTATGCCATATGCTAGGCATTCTTCTGGGTTTGGGGTATA
The DNA here is from genome assembly GCA_026826555.1 of Tolypeutes matacus. Taxonomy (NCBI): domain Eukaryota; kingdom Metazoa; phylum Chordata; class Mammalia; order Cingulata; family Chlamyphoridae; genus Tolypeutes; species Tolypeutes matacus. The sequence goes on along the minus strand of JAKSZT010054052.1, from coordinate 6,333,321 downwards.
CCGCAATGAACAGGATGGTCCTTCACCTCCTGGGAAATTATTCCACTTTCTCATGTTAAGTGTCTTTGGTTAAAGTGTCCATTATTGGAAGATGATGGAAAAGAAGTACAGAAAACAACTATTGAAATATCAGTGTACTTCAAGTATTGTTAGGACTTAAAAAAATAGGTGAGAAATGGCAAACGTGATTTTTTTTTTTTTTTAATGGTTTCAGAAAGTGCAGAATTTTGGAACATTTAACAACCCAAACTTATAAAAAATAAAACACATCACCCAGTTGATCTGTTTTTCAAACCTGTACCTTAGGCACCCATTTCCTTAAATGAGTAAATGTGCCTTGACTGCTTGCCTGGTGTTCTAAAGCTCTTCGTTTTGTGAGCCCACATCTGTCCCCCTCAGTCTAAAAGAAACCCAGCAACGTGCCGTTCTCTTAGATCCTGGACTGCCTTGCTCTGGGTGGTGAAACAAGCTATACCTCTTCATTTGTTCTTACAAAACAAACTCTTTAGCAGTGACATGAAATATCATGTCTCTTCTTTCTCACTCGCAGTGGGAAAAGGAAAAAAAAAAAGTCTCCTTGGTCATTCTCTTTGTGGATTTTGGCATTTCTTTGGAAAGTGCCAATAGGTGTTCATTATTTATGCTGTTCTGGATAGCTTTAAGCAGCCTCCTAAGTCACAAAGCAAACTCAGTCCCTAACGCTTCTCCAAAACTCAGGTCAGAAAGGTGGGAAACTTTATTTTTCTAGGCAAGAAGTGCAGGAATAATGTACTTGCAACCTGCTTAGCTTCCCCAAGTTCTCCTCGTTAGCCAGCTTCTCCTCGCAAAGAACTGCACATCAATCTGTCACTGATGGTCAGCAGTGCAGCAAGAGCCAATGTTATTGTGAACCTACAGCGGAGTGACTTGCTTCGCAGCTGGTGATCAATCTGTGTTAGACGGCAACATGTTTGCCTCTACAAATGAGCTGGACCCCTCTGCCACATATCTCTGCCAACTTTTGAAAGAAAGAGTCTGTTTCAATTCTTTTCGGGAGTAAAGACAAAAAGTCTGTCTCCCTTTACACAACCAGCTATTGAAAAAATCCATGCAAATGTTCACAGCTAGTATCCTAAGGAAATTGTCTTGAGAGATCAAGGAAGTTGTACTAAAAAAAAAAAAAAAAAAAGTGTGTGTGTGTGTATGCATACATACATACAACATAAATATCTTTTGTTTTTCTTTGGGCAAGATGATGAGCTCATGATGGTAATTACCCCATCTCTGGAGACTGCTCATGTAATTAAAAAAAAGATCCTGGGGTTTAGGGTTTTAGTTGACTTCTCCGTGCTTAAGGTGAAGCCAACATTGTGATGTTGTTTTGAAAAGTGCTTCACAACTTTAATTTACATTTATTGTTGTCGTCATCATTGTTGTTATGATTCATTGGGATAGAATACTAAGTTTAGTCTGGAAATAATTCCACTGAATTAGTGCTCATCAGAACACCTACAGGGAAGCAGATGTGGCTCACGTGATTGAGCTCCTGCCTATCACATGGGAGGTCCTGGGTTCAGTTCCTGATGCCTCCTAAAGAAGATGAGCAAGACAGCAAGTTGACAGGCAGGCTTGGCGAGCTGAGCGACAGGCAGGCTCAGCAAGCTGATGCAATGATGCAACAAGAGACACAAGGAAGAAAACATAATGAGAGACACAACAAAGCAGGAAGTAGAGGTGGCTCAAGCGATTAGGTACCTCCCTCCCACATTGGAGGTCCCAGGTTTGTTTCCTGGTGCCTCCTAGAAAAACAAGGAAGATGAACAGACACAGCAAGTACAAACAACGAAGGGGTGGGGAGAAATAAATAAATCTTTAAAAAAAAAACAACAACAAAACACCTATGATGTGTCTTACTGGTTGTGAAAGAGACCTTTCTTAAAATTAATTAGGGCAGAGAGTGGCCAGTGTAGGCTGGAAACAATGGGATAACATAAGGACTTGGAGTTGGTAGAGCTTAAATAACTCAGGGAAGAGTGTGTGGAAGGTTATGTGAATGCAAACAGAGTGGGAAGCAGAAGTGTAACGAAGGTCTTTTTGTGTCCAACGGTGCTATATTGTATTTGGAGTAGGTATGAATGAATGAGTGATATCAGATGACGGAGTTATTCACGGATGGAGGAGGCAAAGTGAGAACTTTGAAGAAAAGCCAAAAAGGAAAGCTGTACATCATTTGGTGGAGATTTGGTAACATGAACTTTTGTTCTTTTTAATATATGATCAGATTAGCCTTCTGGATAAATAGATTCTGTTTAATTGTCAGTAAGAACGGAAGTAGAAAGGAGCAACGGGATTTTGGCACTTCGGTCAGTGTAGGTGGGTACCTCATTTCTCCCTAGAGAGCACACATCTCCAGACCCATGGAGGAGCCTGTGAAAATAAGGTAGATAAGCAGAAGTAAGGCAACCCTGGAAGCTCAGGATTGGAAATTGCTGTGACCTCAAACTGCTGCTCAGCTGGGCTCTTCCCTTTGCATTATAGAAGGGATTTCTGGGTTGGTAAGTAGTTACCTTAGCTGAATTTGGTGGTACCTTCCAGTTTCACACCACATGAAATTGTGGTAGACTGTCCAACGTTGCTGGATTTAAAGTTCCTTCAAGATGGGGGCTGTGTCTGACTCTTCTTTGTGTTCTCCACATCCATCTATGCACACAGTAGAGGCTTGATAAATGAATGAATCCATCCTTAGTTCTGTTCTGGCAAAGAGAAAAGAACTGAACCTATAGCTGATTTCATTATGAGTTAACTATTCAGCCCCAGCATGAATAATCCAAACTCATAAGAATAGTGAGTGTGGTACTGCACTCTTGGGGCCAGATATCTGACCCTTCTCGTTCTCAGGCTTGCCTTTGAAGATGGTGTGTAGGGAGTACGTATTACAGAAGGGCATGATTATCTTCTTTGATATGCATTTCCAAGATTGGACAGTATTTTCCTAAATATCTAAGTGACTCTCTATAGCCCCCTTTAGGTCTTTCATCTATGAAATTATTTAGTTATCAATCTGTATCCAAGGGGAACAGATATAGCTCAGTGGTAGAGAGCCTGCTTCCCATGCACAAGGTCCCAAGTTCAATCCCTGGTACCTCCTAAAAACAAAACCAAACAAACAAATGAAAAAACCAACTCTTATTGGGGAGTGGATGTAGCTTAGTGGTTAAGCGCCTGCTTCCCATGTATGAGGCTCTGGTACCTCCTTAAAAAAAAAAAAAAAAATCCAAAAACAAGACAAAACAAAATCATAACCAGAATGTCTCTGGGTTTCACCTGCTTTTGAGTAAAAATAGATTACATTAACTTTAAAGCCTAAGGAGTTTATATTAACATTAATGATCACAAGAGGATGTCCCCAGGAATCTAAGCTGCCAATACCACAAGCCCTGCTGCTCGCCTTTACCACTCGGAGAGGGTCCTTGTCCCCCACCACCATGACTTCCATCACCACTACTGTTTACTTCTTTTGCTCCAAGATGACCAATTAAATTTGCATACAGAAAAGATGACTTTGGGCAAATGTGGATGATGGGTCAAGATTTAAAGGCAGGTGGTTTGAAATAGCTCATTAATGAAATGGTGTTGACCTAGACTGGAATGGTTGGGGTGGGGGAAGATATGAAGAGAAGTGGACAGATTTGAGAGCAGATGAAATTAGGAGGGCTTAGTCGTTGGTTTCTGGCTTATGCAGCTGCATAGATGGCAATGCCACTTACAGATAGAAGACACACAGGAGGAGGAATGAGGACCTGGATGTAAAGTGAGAAGCCATTGAGTTAAGAGATGCTTGAGGCACTCTCCAGGGAGGGCTGCAAGTTTGGAGCTCTGGAAGAGCTATGAATTGGAAATGTAGATCTAAGAGTCAGCCTATAGATGGTAATCAAAGCCGTGCTTCTGGACCTAGATCAGGATGAGCCGAGAGCCCAGGATGGAGCTTGGAGGACCACCTTATTCATGGGCAGGGTAGTGGGAAGTACCAGCCAGAGAGGTAAGAGGAAAATCAGGAGAGTGTAACTGACAAGGACAAACGATATTTTGACTAAATTTCCAAGGTCCTCTTTCATTTTAATCTATTCTCTTCTATTGCCCCCATCTTTGCATTTGCCTGTCCTCCATGCTCGGGTTTGCTAATTGTTTGAGTACAGCTTTATACCTCCCTTTTGGCCTGAGGTGGAAGTGTCCAGCCCATCTTGAGCATTGGAGGGAAGGGAAGCGGGTGGGAAGGACTGAGGCCCAGGAATGAAATCAATCCCTGGGTGTGGGAAGACAGAGAAGAGGCCAATCATATTGACATGAAGGATAGATGGGAAGACTGAAGGGCATGTGGGAGAGGGGTCTAAGAATTTAAGTATTGGAGAACTGCAGATTGTTTAGAATGACAGTGACTGTAATTGACAGGGCTGTGGTGTGAAATATCACAGATGTCAGTGACCAGTTGGAAATGACTGCAGTAAATCTGGGGTGAAGCGGGAATTAGGATGGTGGCACTAAGAATGGGAAGAAAGGATACATTTGAGAGAGATTACAAAGGAGGACCAGCAAGCTTTGGTGATGCATCTGAATGAAGGTCCAGAGGGAGGAATGAGATGACTCCTGGCCTTTGAGCCTATGTAACTAGTTAAGTAATGGCACCGATGACACCCCCCCACCCCCCCAAATTCTAGGGTTAGAAACTGCCTTTAAAGGCATCTAACTCAATGTTGCCCGATACAGACTCTAAAAGAGTAAGCCAGGTCAGAAGCCATTAGATCCCAAAAGTAGTTCTCAATTCTTTTCCTTCTGGATCCCCTTCCTTCTGCCCTGTTCCCAATGGTGTTTCCTAGGGTTGTAGAAATGTGATAGTTTATGCCACCACTAGACTTAGTCTCCAGCTTTCCCCTGTCATCTTGACTGAGGTATGAAAAAATCACATATGCAGAGAAACTTAAATTACATAATACCCTTTGCCATGTATCATGCACAGTGGGGGACATTTGGGTGAGAATTCAAAAGAGGGAAAAAAAAATGGTAATGTGTGAAAGTATGTTCCAGGCCCAGGCCCTCCCCACCCCGCCCCCCGCCAGGTGGGAATATCCATGGTGCTTCCCAGATAAAAATTGCAAAACTTATATGGAGGAAGTTATAGTAGTGGGAGTCAATTATTATAGTGTAGAGAAGACTGGGCTTTTGGCTGAAGTCCATTTTGAAAAGCGATAGCAACTTTTTAATGGTTCTCTAATAGGACATCATCTAGCAGTATTGTATGCTGCTCCATTAAAACAAGTACAGTAGTAGGCATTGGGCTACAGTAAAAGAAATACTGTGTTAGCATCAAGAGATGTAATGGTCTTGCCCAGCTCCACTGTTGGAAAAACCATCCATTGTAATTGGTTCAGCTGTGCATACCGCATTAATGAACTGGGATGCATTATCTAGAGGAGGGGACCAGGCCCCTGTGGAATCAGGAAATAATGTCATGTGAAGTATCAGGCAGGGTTTAGAGCTGGGGCCCGTCAGCAAACCATGGCCCCAAATTTAACCCATCGCCTGTTTTTTTTTTACAGCCCGTGAGCTAAGAATGGATTTTATATTTTTAAATGGTTGGGGGAAAAATTCAAAAGAATAATATTTCATGACAAGTGAAAATTATCTGAAATTAAAATGTCGAAGTCCATGAATGAAGTTTGTTGGGGAAATAGAGCCATGCTTACTTGTTTACATCTTGTCTACAGCTACTTCTGGGCTACAACAACGCAGTTGAGAAGTTGCGCGACAGAGATGTATGGCCTGCAAAGCCGAAAATATTTACCACTTGGCCTTTGCAGAAAATGTTTATCAAAGCCTGGTCTAAAGCAGTGTTTCAAAAACATTAATGTGCACACCAATCGCCTGCGGCTTTTGTTAAAATACAGATTCTGGTTTAGTGGGTCTGGGGTGGGTGAGGCCCAAGAGTCTGCATTTCTAATGAACTCCAAAGCTACTGGTCCTTGGACAAAAGTTGCCAGCTTTGATTTTCACCCAAGGAAGAATTTCTAATGATTAAAGAGAAGCCAGAGTAGCTGCAAGGTTAGGCTGGGAGCATTAGAGAAGAGATTCCCAAATTGGGAAAGCAGCTGGACTGGATGACTTCAATCTCTTCCAACTTGAGAAAGTGAAGACAGGACATGGAATTAAGAAACTAAACACTGGATGGATACAAGGTCTAGCCTAACAGCTATGGTATGATTAATCTCCATTAAATGGCACAATCACTTGCTTATCTTGGTAGGACTAATAAACCATGGAGGCAACTTAAATAAGCTCATAAAGAGTAAATGTTGGGAAGCAGATGTGGCTCAAGTGGTTGGGCTCCCATTTACCAAATGGGAGGCCCCGGGTTCGATTCTGGGGGCCTCCTGGTGAAGGCAAGCCAGCCCGCATGGCGTGGTGAGCTGACAGCCTGCGCAGCGCACGGCTCAGTGATGCAACAAAGGGAGACACGCAGACACAGAAAAACACAACAAAATGGACACAGTGAGCTCAAGCAGCAGGGGGGGGATAAATAAAAAATAAATCTTTAAAAAAAATGTTTAGCTGCGATTTTTATCATTGAATTTGTACTTAATAGTATTACTTGAGTCAGCTGTGTGTGCACTGAAAAAGCTGTGGTTGTCAGACTCCTGTGATTTCACTGGTTCCCTTATCAATCAGATGAAAGATAGTAGTGGCCTTTCTTACTCTCCACTTGCAGTTCATTTCCTCCACATCCTTTCCCCCAAATCAGTTAATATCGGCCTTATGAATAGATCCATACTTGGAGGAGGATCCCACAGCTGCAAATCATTGGAGGCCCTGACCAGGGACTCCTCTTGTTAATGGCTCCTTTAAGATGTGCTTAAAAAAGCAAAGGGCCTAGCCATTTTGAGAAGCCAATAAATGTTGAAAACTGTAGCACATTTAGACGACTGAGTGAGTCATGGAGTATTGAAGCAACCTGATATTTAGCTATTGATGAATACCTTTGAAACCATAAAACTCATTAAGTGAGCAGGAGAACGACATGCTCAACATTCAGTTAGCGCTTGTAGTAGTGGTCTCGTATTTTTCTACCTTGAAGGCTTTTCATTTCAGCTTGTCACGGGCCTTTAAAGAGTGATTTATGCTTCCTAATACCCCAGGGAGGTTAAGCATTTTCATATTTATTGCACCGAAGAGCATTCTGTGATTGCTTGCCTGTCCCAAAGTCAGTTTGGCTGGAAAAGAACCCAAGAATTCTGACCTCAGCTCTATATCCAAACCAGGAGTCAGCACTTGAAAAATGTGAATCAATATCTTGCCCAGAGAATTTGTTTCATTTCTCTGACCTGGGGGAAGAACAGATGGTGGGTGGGAGGCAGCAAACTCACAATGCTGCTTTTTCTTCTGTAAATCTGCCTAGATCCCTACATGGCAGAGCTTGGCCCCGGGGATAAAGGCCGAACATCTTTTGGCTCTTTCAGACTCTTTCAGACAGTTCATCATACATTCTGTCCTGATTAACAATTATTAATTGTTATTCTGATTATTAAAAGCTGAGCAACACAAAGAGTGTAGGTTCTGTCCCAAGCACGTTGGTGACCTTACATCACCAGATTGTTTTGTGTATTGGTATTTTTCAAAAATCATCATTTTAGTTGTCCACCCCCACTTCCTTTTATCTTCTACACACCAGATTTCTTACCACTTTCACAACTAAACAGATACCTTTGTCTGCTTTTTCCATCCTACCACTTCTTATTTGCCTTTCTTGCTGTCTTTAGGTTTATTATGGTTATCTTTCTTTTGGTAAGTCGGGCGTGGGGTACATTCTAAGAAAAACATTTGAGGCTCCATAGATGGTGTTCCATTCAGTTACACCCTTTTGGTGTAGCAGTCACCCCAGGACCAGTGACTCAATTCCCACAGGTTACTACTAATGGGTTCCTCCCCTATAGGGTCTCCATTTTCCTTCCACCTCACATATCACTCTATTGATAATCTTTTTTAAATCCTATTTTTATTGCATGATTTCAATGCTCAAAAAGTTTGATTGTTTTCTTACTATCTGAAGGATCAAGTTAAAATTCCTTAGGCCAGTAGTTAAGATCCTTTATAATCCAACCCTAAGTTTCTTCTGCTCCATGTCAATTTCTTACTTCTTTTTCAATTCCATATGTGTCTCTTACATATTATGGCTCTATTGCTCTTTAAGCAGTGGCTCTGAAACATTTGTGCTTTTTACCTCCACAGCTTTCTAATCTATGTATTTGGGGAGGCAGGATGTTTTCATGATGCAGATAAATGGCGATAAAAGGCAGCACATAATTAAGTACAAGCGGAGGCATATCAATAAGCATCACTTAAATCCTGGTCTCTTCAGGGCTGGGCCCTTGGTGTAGTGGAGTTCTCTAATCCACTCCTATGGCTTGTATGTATGCTAATAATGTCTTTTTTTTTTCTTTTTTTTTTTTTTTAAGATTATTTTACTTTTATCCATTTTTAGCCCCCCCCCCACGCCCCCATTTTTGCTGTTTTTGTGTCCATTCGCTGGGCAAGTCTCTGTGTCTGTTTCTTGCCCTCTCTTCTCATCCTTTTCCTCCTGTCTTCACTGGGATTCAATCCTGGGAACATCTGATGTGGAAGAGAGGTATTCTGCCACCTGTGTTACCTTAGTTCCTGGTTTTTCAACATGTCTCGTCTTGGCTCTCCCTTTGTGTCACTCTCCTGTTACATCATCATCTTGCTGCGTGGCTCGGCAGGGCCTGGCATGGCTGCACACGGGGCCTGGAGGCGCACCCACGTACGGGGCCTAGCGCTCGTGCGCCTTCTCTATTTTTCTTTATTTTACCAGGAGGTCCCAGGGATCAAACCCAGGTCCCTCCATATGAGAGACAGACGCCCAAGCATTTGAGCCACATCCACCCCCCCACTCCCCAATAATGTCTTGATCTGTATTTCTCCACAGTCCCAGATCCATATTTCCACCTTGACTCAGCATCTTCACCTGGATAGGTACACTAACCTAGGATGTTTAAATCGCTAACCCCATCTTTCCCCACAAACCTGCTCCACTCCTTATATCTTTCTCCTGGTTATTGGTATCACCATCCAGCTTATCTTCAAGGTTAGACTTCTGCAGCTAGTCACTAACTCCCTCTGACTTGAACTCTGAAATTCCCCCTCACATCTTCTCTCCCCTTCTCCATCTCTGAAACTCCCTCTCACATCTTTTCTCCCCAGTCTGCACTGCCTCAGCTGATCTAAGGCCTCATCTTCTCCCCCTGGGCATAGTTGCCCGGAGCCCTGCTGGTTTCCCTGCCACCAGTCTCCTCTGCTCCAGCCTGTCTTCCCCTCTGCTGACAGAAATTAGCTTCTGAAGAACAAACCTGGGCAGTTCCTCAGAAACTTGAATATAGAATTACCATATGACTCAGCAGTTCCACACCTGGGTCTTTACCCCCAAAGAATTGAAAACAGGGACTCAGACAGATACTTGTACACCAGTGTTCGTAGCAGCACTATTCACAATGGCCAAAAGTTGGAAGCAACTCAAGTGTCCATCAACAGATGATGGATAAACAAAATGTGATGTATCCATGCAATGGAATGCAGTTCTGATACATGCTACCACCTGGGTGGACCTTGAAAACATGCTAAGTGAAAGAAGCCAGGCACAAAAGGAAAAATATTCTATGATTCCACTTATATGAAATATCTAGAATAAGCAAATAAGTAGAGACAGAGTAGATTAGAGGCTACCAGGGAGAATAAGGAGTTAGTGCTTAATGAGTAAGAGTTTCTGTTCTGGGTAATGAAAAAGTTTTGCTAATGGATGGTGGTGATGGTAGCACAACATTGTAAATGTCATTAATGGCACTGACTGTACACTTAAAAATGGTAAAAATGGCATAACATTTATTATATATATGTTAGCACAATAAAACAATTTTTTAAAAGTAGGATACAAACAAATCTGATTGTGTTGTTATTCTCCTGCTAAAAAAACCTCTAGTGGTCTCCTGTCACATTTAAGATAAAATAGCAACTTTAAGAGGTTGGCATATGTATTAGTCAGCCAAAGGGGTGCTGATGAAAAGTACTAGAAATCTGTTGGCTTTTATAAAGGGTATTTGTTTGGGGTAGAAGCTTACAGTCACAAGCCCTGAACAGTCCAACTCAAGGTACCATAAAAGGTACTTTCTCACCCAAAATCTGTTGCCACGTGTTGGAGTAAGATGGCTGTTGATATCTGTGATGGTTCAGCCTTCTTTCTTCCTCTTAAGGCTCTGTGGGCCCAGCTTCTTCTGATCTCAGCTGTAGGCTGGCATATGGCTCATCTCTCTTCTCAGGGCTTGTTTCTTTCCAGGCTCAGCTGCTCTGTTCTCTTCACAATGTCAGCTGTAAACTATCAGGATCATCTCTCTTCCTAGGGCTCCAGCATCAAAACTTAAGTTCTCTCCCCTGCCATGTCTTCTTCTGTGTTCTTTTCCTGTGTATCTACTTCCCTGTAAGAGTCTGTTTTATCAGCCCACCAAGGGAGCTGGGACTCATTGCTGAGTTGCATTCTAATGACGTGGTTGAATCAAAGCCCTAATCTTAACATAATTTAATCAGACATCTCAGCTGAATCTAATACAGTCAAAGGAGATCACACCCAGAGGAAAGACCAGTTTATAAACCTAATCAAATATCTTTTTTGGAATTCATAAATAATATCAAACGCTACAGCATACTCAAGCTCATCTTGGGCCTTAGCCAGCCTCCTCAGTTCTGTAGCCACACCAAATACAGCAATCCCTTTTACGACTCTTTAATTTCTTGCGTGTTGTTCCATCTGTGTAAATACTCTTCCTGCCTTTCTTATCTAGAAAACATAGCCATAGTTCAAATATCATCTTCTCCATCAAACTCTGTCCAACTTCCTTAGGAAGACTTGGTCCCTTTCCTGGGACCCTTACAAAGCTCTGTGTAGCAATGAAAGTATTTACTATTTTGGACTCCCCCCCTCCCATTTTAATATCTGTGATTCCCAGAAATACTGTGTGTTCCTCAAGAGAAGAAACTAAGTTTGAGTCATCTTTTTATCTCCAGTGGAGTAAAATAGATAGTTGTCGGCTGAGTGAATGAATGAATGAATGTGTAATGAGCAATATGATGGGCCAAAGATGTTGGGAAACACTTCCCGAGAAGGATCAGCTTGACTACATCTAAAGCTACTATTTGAGCTCCTATGCACTGCAAATGCTCCTAATAAAGCTATGAGATGGGAATTACGATAACCATTCTGCAGATCTAGAAACCTAAGACTCAGGTTAAATTATTTGGGCTAATGAATGAAAGAGCCATGATTTGAACCCAGATCGGTCTGGAGTTCAGGCTCAGGCCTTCTCTACCATGTCAAACGCAAATGTTGGAGAATAAATCACAAGAGTGTGTTCTGAGGCCCTCCATGAGGATAGTGAGTTTGTGATTATAAAGCACTTTTTGCCAAGGAAGGCTGTGGTTTTGTAGAAGGCAAGAACTATTTTCACAACTGGTTTCCCTGATTGCATCTGTATCTGCACAGCCTTGATATTGTCTGGCTCACAAAGGAAATTTGTTGATGCAGAGTAAACCAATTCCACTTTTCTTCTTCTCAATCTCTAGTGCATCCCATGGAGGAAAATGTTTGAAACCGCACCTGAGCTATAAACAATTTATTCTGAAGGTAACAGTGTTAGTACTGCAGTATGTAAACCTTTAGCTAATAAAAATCAAAGTAGCCTAATTTTGAAAGTACACAGAAGGTTACAGGGAAAGCTTGTAAATGTTTTCAAAGACTCAGTATTTAATTCTGTCACCAGCTAGCAAAATAAATAGTCCAGCTGCTAGCTCTGAAACAGACACGTGTTGGAAATGAAATGTTAATAGTTTTAATACATTGGTCATTAGAAATCAAAAGGAACATGAAGTACACTTTCTAGTTTATGAGAAACAAGGTGAAAGTCCCCAAAACACAGTTGTGGTTACTGCATTTAAAATTGCTTCCTCGTCTTTTATTTTAGTGGCTAATATTTAGTATGGTGGACGTGTGACTATGGGGCCTTTTTTTTTTTTTTTTTTTTTTTTTTTCTCTTTCTTCCTATTAGATGCAAAGGTTTGGGAGCAAATGGAGGGTGGGAATGAGGAGATGTTAAATTCTACTTTTCCATGTGTCCAAGCTGTTTTGCTATGGATTGCAAGCTGCATGCCAGATTCTTCTGAGGAATGGGAGGTTACTTTCAATAATGTGCTAAAACTGACCTAAAGTATTTAGCCAGCACATCTGCTTGTACGCACTGGCCTTATGTGAGGAGGTTATACTGGAATTAATTAACTCTGTTTGGTACTCACAGCCTTTACCATAATAAATGTTTGCTTCAGATCTTTTACCATAAAAAAACTTCTAAACTCTGATGGAACTTCTTTATTTTTCCCTGAGAACATATAACAAACAAACAAACAAAAACTAGGCATCAAAACAAAACAAAAAAACCTTTAAAAGCAGCATTGTCTTACTTAAAGCAAATGTTAGAGAATAAGCATTAGAACTGGAATTTATGTCTTCAGATACTTGTTTTTAGCTTAAAATCATGGTGGGTTTATATCTCTTTTACCCATCACAGCATTGCTATTTAAAAAATCTTGTTTTATTGTTAGAGAGAAGCTAAGGAGCGGTGAGTAGAGGGAAGTTATGCTGTGTGCTGAGGTATTCACAGCATTACAAAACATTTTGTGAAGCAGATGTTATCACTAGAAGACTCGGCCTTCAGAAAGGAGATGGAAGGGAGGTTTCTGGAAATTTCTACAAACTCAGCCTTGACCCTTATTTGGAGAGACTGCAGCATGCATGGATGGCCCTGACACTGGACTTTGATCCTGACACTGCCGTCGCTGTTGCTAACCTGCTACTCTTTTTTTTTTTTTTGCAAAATGATATATAAATATATATGCATATATGTGTATTTGCTTACAAAAATGTTATTTATATATATATACACATATATTTTAAGAGGTGCTTAGATTACCCAAAATATTACACGGAACCCACTGGGATTCCCATGTTGCCCACCTCCCACACCTCCCACCACATCCCACACAAACATCTCCCACAGTGTTCTTAAGCAAGGCAACTTTACCTCCGTCATTCATGTCTCTCGGTTGGTAAAACGGGGAGGAGGCCAACCTTCTAGAACTCCACTCCAGTCTCAGCATCACGTAAATTTTCTACCTTTCTTGGGACTTACCAGCCAATGGAATGTTCAAAAGCCCGCTACTTATCCAATAAAAAACGCTGAAGTAGTTCAGGCATGGATTGTTCTGGTGAACTGAATGTACTGAATAAGGATTAATACATATTTTCCAGGGAAACTGACCAAGTCAAAGGTCACGGAATGTAAGACTATGAGCTCGGGAAACATTGTGTGAGCTTCATTAGGTTGCATGTTTTTAAAATTATCTAGAAATATGACACTTGCTACCCACAGAGCCTCTGAATAGAAACTGTGCCAAAGAATACAGTGGTTGCTAGCCACATGTAGCCACTGAGCACCTGAAATGTGGCCGGTTTCAGCTGAGATGTGTTGAAAGTACAAAATACACACTGATTTTGAAGGCTGGGTATGAAAAAAAAAGAATGTTAAATATCTTGTTAACAATTTTTATATTGATTGAGAGTTGAAATGATATTTTGGATAGATTGGGATAAACAGAATATATTATGAAATATATTTGTTTCTTTTTTACTGTTTTAATGTGGCTACTAGAAAAATTTTAATTGCATAAATGGCTCATATTAAATTTCTACTGGACAGTGCTGGTCTAGAAATCAGACTGACCCACCCAGGCTTAACATACCTAGAGATTAAGAATAATTTATTAATCTTAATAGTCCTTCATGAACTAAAAAGAATACAAAAGAATTCCCTGAATTGGCATAGATGCAGAGAGAATTTCCCTGCTGAAGGATGGCTGCCCGTTCTTCTCTAATTCAGAATCTTTGGAAATGGCAGGCCTAGGAAAGATCCTTCTCTAATTAGGTAGCAAACTCTGAAAAGTCAACAAATCAAGGGTCCTAGGAGTACAGTTTGATCTTTTTTAAAGATTTATTTATTTATTACCCCTGTCCCATTGTTTTTGCGCTTGCTGTCTGCTCTTTGTGTGTTCTTCTGTGTCTGCTTGTCTTCTCTTTAGGTGGCATCAGGAACCGATCCTGGGACCTTCTGGAGTGGAGAGAGGTTCTCAATATCTTGCACCACCTCAGCTCCCTGGTCTGCTGCATATCTTATTGTTTCTCTTCTATGTCTCTTTTTGTTGTGTCATCTTGCTATGCCAGCTCTCTGCGCGGGCTAGCACTCCTGCGTGGGCCAGCACTCTGCTCAGGCCAGCTTACCTTTCACTAAGAGGCCCTGGAAATTGAACCCTGGACCTCCTATATGGTAGACAGGAGCTCAGTCACTTGAGCCACATCCACTTCCCCAGTTTGATCTTCATATGGATCTAGAACACAATTTAGTGCAAGTGAAAAGCAGAGGAATGATGTCTGTAGATCCTGGAGTTTGGGTGGGGTTAGAAGCAAGTTTTCTCTGGCAAAAGGAGCAAGGATAAGCAGCAGGAAGAGAGAGAGCCCTCTCAGATACCAGTAACCCTTTCGAGTCTATTTTAAGAAAATTAAAATCGAGCACCTGTACCCAGGTCCCCCTCCCTAGAGAGGACATTTCTCGGTCTCTAGGCAGGAGTCCTCTTTCCTGCACCCACCTTAGCAGCCACTGGCTCAGAAGGTCCCTGTATCTGCAGGCCTACATTTGCCACAATTATCTCTGGTTAATGCACCAGTTAATAGTTACATAGGTTTTGAGTGGTCCATCTGTAACCCTGTTTTCCACCAAAAACACCCTTACTTTTAAGGTATGATTTTGCAGGATAAGAGGTCTTTCAGGAACATACATATCATCTGGTAGAGCAGAACTACCCACGCGGCCTTTGTCCTGCTCCTTCAGTAGACAAGTCTTAGGATGCCAAGGTGATAGCCACTGCCCAAGCGGGCCGATGTGCTAGGCCCCGATTCCAGCTTTTGTACCTGGTGCTCAGGCAAGGCTGAATTAATTCTCTTCCTCTCAAGGTAGAGTTTAAGGAGGTCTTTGGGGCCACCTGGGAAGCGGTCTGCCATTTATGCATCATGTTTATGGGGGAGTGTATTCTGGCATTCTTTCAAATTTTTTTTGGTAACGATTTAAAAATGACGGAAGTCTTATTTCTCATTCATTTAAACCCCAAATGGATGTTCCTCCTTAAGGGGCAACTCTCCTCCAAGTGATAATTCAGGGATTCAGGTTTCCTCCAGCCATGTCTTCCTCTATTCTTTTTAAAAATTATTATTATTTTATTGTGGTAACATATATAAAACATAAAAATTTGTCATTTTAACCATTTTTAAGTGTTCAATTCACTGGTATTAATTACATTCACAGTGTTGTGCCGCCATCACGATCACCTATTACCAAAACTTTTTCGTCACCTAAAACAGAAACTCCATTCCCTTCGCTCAGTAAGTTCTCATTGCCACTTTCCCTGGTAAGCTCTAATCTACTTTCTGTCTCCATGACTTTGCTTATTTGATAAATTTTATATAAGTAGAATCAGAGAGTATTTGTCTTTTTGTGTCTGGCTTATTTCACTCAGCATAATGTTTTTAAGGTTCATCCATGTTGTAGCATGTATTAGAACTCCATTCCCTTTTGAATAATGATATCCAAAATATTATGGAACAATAATATTCAGTAATAATAATAATATATTATTCCATTGCATTATAATATATTCCAATGAATAATATATATTAATATATTGCATTCTATTATATTATTCCAGTGAATAGTATTCCATTATATTTTGTTTATCCATTCATCTGTCAATGAACACTTGGGTTGTTTCCAGCTTTCAGCTATTGTGAATAATGCTGCTATGAACACTTAGTGTACAAGCAACTGTTTGAGCTCCTGCTTTCAGTTCTCTGGGGGCATATACCTGGGAGGAATTATTTTGTATGGTAATTTTATGTTTTTAACTCTTTTGGCATTTTTTGAGTTATTAAACAACAAAATCACTAAAACACTTTTGGAATTCATTCTGTTTAAAAGTTGGCGAGTGCCGGTAAACCTATAGAGAAAAAAATCACCCCCACCGTCACTTAGTAAAGAGAAAATAGGAACTGTGAACTTTAAGTAGCTGGCAGTAGTTGTGAAAATCACAGAAGTTAGAAGGTAATTAGTGGTAAAATATGAATTTCAGTCTTTCTACTTCTCAGCTAATAAATATACCTAGACAGAACTTATTGAAGTATTTTGTTTTCTCAGTTCAGAACAATACAGTATCTCAGTTCAGATAACATTTTCCACCCCAATTCTTTATTAACAGAAGAAATCTTTTAGAATGTAGAAACTCAGGATTTTCAGTCTATTTTGGCACTGTATCAAATTAAAAGACAAATTGGGTTCTAGTTAACATGGTACCTTTTAGTTATTGACTGCTCTTACTTGAGAAGAGAGAATAATTATTACAGGATAAAGGTTGTAACCTTGAAGTCATATATCAGCCGTGGTGGGATGGGGAAGGGGAGGGAAAGGGGGAGGGAGAAAGACAGATAGACAAGACAGCCTCATCTATACAAGTCTAGGCCTTTAGATGTTTATACTGAGCTTCTTTTTGTCTGGGCCGAACTCTTAACTCCAGTAAACACTGAGGATCTGAACTGAGTAGGACAACATTAGTAGATTATCTCAGGGAGTTTTCTATGCTTTAGTGGAGCAGGTGACACTGTAAAGTTTATCATCACTTAACTAGAAGGAAGCATTAAATCCTCCTCTGCAATCATTTTGTAAGTATTACTGAAATAACATCTTAGTAACTTGAAATTTTGATCATAATGGTGATCATTTCTAGTACACCTCTTTGTTTTAATGACAGAGGAATCATGCCATTTATCACACAGATATTAATAGTTTACATACTTTTAAAACACAATGAGTATATGAAATATGGTTAATTAGCCTATTGAAAAGAAAGAACCTGGATAGAGAGAGGATGATAAATGAGAAGTTTTTGAGATTCCCTAAAAGGTTGAATGGTGACTCTCAAAGATGTTTTTTTTTCTGTACAACACTGGATGATAGAGTAGAATGTTTGAGACAAAAAGCCAGCTGGTTATAAAAAGCATACTGACAAGAGGCCGGATTTACTCACTATTTCACACAGGATTTAAAAAATGTACTTTCCCTTCATCAAAAACTATGGCCCGCATTCATCAGTATCCACCACAAATGCTGCTCCTTTCAGGAATCTTTTCCTGTGCTTTCCCTGTTGGATATGATCTCTTCATCCTTTAAACCCCATAGTACTTTGAACCTCTCTTATATCATGTAGTATCCTTTGCTTTCAATTATGTATAGTTTTTTTTTTTTTTAAAGAATTTGAATTATGTATAGTTTTTTTTTTAAAAAGTATGTTCATATATATTATTCATACATGAACATACATAAACAATAAGTGTATAGTAAAAGTTGTGAATTTACAAAACAAACATGCATAACATCATACAGGGCTCCCACACATCGATCTACCACCAACACCTTGCATTGTTGTGAGACATTTGTTACAAATTATGAAAGAATATCATCAAAATCTTACTACTAACTATAGTTTATATCTTACATTTGGTGTATTTTCCCCCAACCCACCCTATTATTTTTTTTTAAATATATTTTTATTACAAGAGTTGTGAATTTACAAAACAGTCATGCACATGTGCAGAGTTCCCATACAACACCCCTTCATCAGCACACCGCACCATGGTGGAACATTTGTTACAGATTATGAGATACTATCATCAGACTATTACCACCAACCATGGCCCATAGCGTGTATTTGGCACAGTTTTTCCATACTCTCCCATTATCAACACAGTACATTTTTGGCATAGATGCATGAATATTATAGTATTGCTATTAACCAGAATGCATAGGTCACTCCAGTTGTATTTTTCCCATGTTTTTCCACATTCCCACCACCCTGCAGTAATGATGTACATCTGCTCTAGCTCACAGAAGGACACTTTTGCATCTGTACCATCAACTACAATTATCCCCCTCGTCTGGGTTCACTTTGCTATTCAGTCCCTAGATTATTATCTAGCTTTCTTTCAATTGACATTTACACCCCCAGACTACCCCTTCCAGCCACATTCCCATTCATAAACCAGCTGCTATTCACTATGTGTTACCACCAACTCTATATACCTTCATACTTTTACAGTAAAGTTAATTAAAACTTCTACATACGTTAAGCATCAGTAGTCCTTCTCAGTCCTCCTCTTATTTCCTTTAAGAATCCACCACCTACACCAGCTCTTGAAGATGTTTTCCTACATTTTTCTTGTAGGAGCTTTATGGTTGTTGCTTTTATATTTAGGTCTTTGATCCATTTTGAGTAGTTTTTGTATAAGGTGTGAGATGGGGATCCTCCTTTTTTCTTTTGGCTATGGATATCCAGTTCTTCCAGCACCATTTGTTGAATAGATTGTTCTGCCTGAGCTGGCTGGGTTTGAGATGCTTGTCAAAAATCACTTGGCCATGTAGAGGTGAGGGTCTGTTTCTGAACCATCAATTCAGTTCCATTGATCTATGTGTCTATCTTTATGCCAGTACCATGCTGATTTTACCATTGGAGCTAGGTAATATGATTTAAAGTCTGGAAGTGAGACTCCTCCAACTTTATTTTTCCATTTAAAAATGTTTCTGGCTATTCGGGACCCCTTACCCTTCCAATAAATTTGATAATTGTATTTTCCATTTGTTTACAAAATGCTGGTGGAATTTTTTTGGGATTGCATTGAATCTGTGCATCAATTTGGGGTAGAATTGACATCTTAATGATATTAGTCTTCTAATCCATGACCATGGAATGTTCTTCCAATTATTTAGGTCTTCTTAAAATTTCTTTTTTTTTTTTTTTTTTTAATTTTATTTATTTATTCATTTATCCCCCCCTTGCTGCTTGTGCTTGCTGGGTCAGCTAACCACACCGTGCGGGCGGGCTTGTCTTCACCAGGAGGCCCTGGGAACCGAACCCGGGCCCTCCCATATGGTAAACGGGAGCCCTACTGATTGAGCCACAGCCGCTTCCCTAAAATTTCTTTTAACAGTGAATTTTAGCTTTCTGAATACAAATGCTTTACATCCTTAGTTGCATTTATTCCTAAATATTTGATTCTTTTATTCGCTACTGTAAATGGAATTTTTCTCCTGATTTCCTCCTCAGATTGCGTGTTACTAATATCTTTTAAAGTCTATTTCATCTGATATAAGTATAGCTACTCCGGCTTTTTTGTTTGTTTGTTTGTTTTTTTGTTACTGCATGCATGGAATATCTTTTTCTCCAGCCTTTCACTTTTAGTCTATTGGTATCCTTGGGTATAAGGGGAGTCTTTTGTAGACAGCATAAAGATGGCTCATATTTTCTTATCCATTCCACCAGTCTATATCTTTTGATTAACATTCAATGTTAATACTATAAAGGCTGTTCTTATTTCACCCACTTTGACCTTTGGGTTTTATCTGTCATATTTTATTTTCACCACTCTTTAGATGCTTTTAGTTACTTTTACTGATACAATCTTCATTTCTAGACTCTCTTCCAAGCCTCTCTCTCCTGCCTTTTCTTTTCAAACTGTAGCACACCCATTAGTATTTCCTGTAAAACTGGTCTCTTTGTTATAAACTCTGTTTCTGTTTATCTGTGAACATTCTAAACTTGCCCTCATTTTTGAAAGACAATCTTGCCGGATAGAAGATTCTTGGCTGGAAGTTTTTCTTTCGCCGTATGTTAAATATATCATACCACTGCCTTATTGCCTCCATGGTTTCTGATGAGAAATTGGCACTTAATCTTATTGGGTATCCCTTGTATGTTATGCATTGCTTTTCTCTTGCCGCTCTCAGAATTCTCTCTTTGTCTTTGACATTCTGATTAATATGTCTTGGAGTTGGTCTATTCAGATTTATTCAGATGGGAGTATGTTGTGTTTCTTAGACACAGATATCTATGTCCTTCAATAGGGTTGGGAAATTTTCTACCATTATTTCTTCAAATATTCTTTCTGCCCCCTTTTCCCTTCTTTTCTCCTTCTGGGACACCCATGACATGTATGTTTGCACATCTCTTGCTGTCATTTAGTACCCTGAGACATTTTTCAATTTTTTCCATTCTTTTCTTCATCTGTTCTTTTGTATATTTGCTTTCAGAGACCATGACTTCAAGTTCACCAATCCTTTCTTCTGCCTCCTAAAATCTGTTATATAACTCCAGTGTATTTTTAATTCATTTATTGCACCTTTCAGTCCCATAAGATCTGCTATTTTTCTATGTATGCTTTCAAATTCTTCTTTGTGCTTATCTAATGTCTTAATATCCTTAGTCTCTTTAGCCATCTCAATGAATTTATTAAGGAGATTTGTTTGAACATGTATGATTAGTTGTCTCAACTCCTTTATGTCATCTGGAAGCTTATCTTGTTCTTTTAACTGGGCCATATCTTCCTGTTTCTTGGTATGGATTATAATTTTTTGTTGGCCTCTTGGCATCTGGCTTACTAGATGAATTTATTCTGAGTGCAGTTTCTCTCTTTAGTTTAGGGCTTTCTTGCCCTTTCTCCCTTGCTGGTTGTGTAGTAGGAACCGAGGATGTGGTTGGTACTGTAAGCTGTGGAGGCTCAAGCTGCCCATGCTGCCCCAGGGACCAATGAAGCATCTCCCACCTTTCTCCTTTGCCAGGTGTAGGGACAGAGCCACAGCTGTGTGTAATAATCCAAGTCGTGCAGGCCAAGACTGTCAGTAGTTGCCCATAGAGACTGATTGATGAAGCCTCACGCCCCTTCCTACCCTGCCTGGGGTGAGGATGGTGCTTTAGGTTTGGGCAGCAATCTATGCCGCAGGTCCAAAATGACCACAGTTGCCCAGGTCGACTGATGTAGCACTGACACCACCACTACCACCCCCACTGGGGGTGGGGATGGACCCTTTGGCCTATCCAACAATCTAATTCACATGGGCCAAATGCATCTGCAGTTGCCCTGAGAGGCTGAGGGAGTACTGTCCCTTCTGCCCTTTAGGGGGTGAGAACGGAACCACCAACGCTCAGTCCATGTAGGCTGAAAGTGCTTGCTATTGCCCAGAGACACTGAGGAAACACCAGCCCCCTCCTATTCTATTGGGGGGGGGGTGGGGGTGGATCCACAGGCACCCACCACTCCAGGCCGTGTAGGCCAAAAGTGCCTGCTGTTGCCCAGAACGGCTGAGGAAACACAGCTCCCATTCTACCTTACTTGGGGGCAGGGATGGAGCTATAGGTATCCAACTATTCAGTCTGTGTGGAACAAAATCACCTGTCGTTACCCAGAAAGGCTGAGGAAACATAGCTCTTCTCTTATCCTGTTGGGGAGTGGGGATGGAGCTACAGGTGCCTGAATATCCAGAGTGTGTGGGCTGAAAGCACCTGCAGTTTCCCAGAGAGGCTGAAGAAACCCCAGCCCCCTCCTGTCCTATGTGGTTGAAGGGTTGGAGATGGAATTGAAGGTGCTCAACAAACCAGTTTTTGTGGGTTGAAAGTGCCTGCAGTTGCCCGGAGAGCCTGAGGAAACACAGCTCCCCTCCTATCTTATTGGGGTGCGGGGATGCAGCCCAGGTGTCTGACTGTTCAGTCTGTGCCAGCCTAATGTACCTGCAGTTACCTGGAGAGGCTGGTGCAGGTCCCATCAGCTTCCTCCCTGGGGCTGGAGCCTAGGCTAGGGCTGCAGTCTGATCTGGGTGGAAAGAAGCCAGTCCCTACCAGCACTGTGATTTTCAGTCAGCCCTGCTTCCCCTCATGCCAGGAGCAGAGTAAAAATGGAGGCTACCAGTCTCTTTCTGACTTGGACCAGTTCAAACTTCAGCTGTTCTTAGGTTTATACTTTAGCCAGTCAAATTTACTAATCAGTGGCTGAAGTTGGTGGCCAACTGTCTCTTCCTCCCCTGTTTTTGGGAAATGGTACTTCCAACTCCAGCAATAGAACAGCTCCTGAGTCAGCTTGCGCCACCAAGTAGGATGAGCACCAGCCTCTGTGGCGTGGCCTGTATTTTCCTGGAGAGGCTGGTACAGGTCCCCCCAGCTTCCTCCTTGCCGAAGGTGGGGCTGGGGCTTAGACTAGGGCTGCAGTCCAATCTGGTTGGAAAGAAGCTGGTCCATACCAGCATTGTGATTTTCAATCAGCCCTTCTTCTCCTCATGCCAGGGGTGGAGTTGAAATAGCAGCTACTGGCCTGTTTCTGACTTGGACAG
Organism: Tolypeutes matacus; assembly: GCA_026826555.1. Taxonomy (NCBI): domain Eukaryota; kingdom Metazoa; phylum Chordata; class Mammalia; order Cingulata; family Chlamyphoridae; genus Tolypeutes; species Tolypeutes matacus. The sequence goes on along the minus strand of JAKSZT010054052.1, from coordinate 6,310,930 downwards.
GTTCAAAGTTTACCTGTCTTTAGGATTATGCTTCAACCCACCGAATTTATTAATAAGTAGCCAAGGTTGGTTCCCAACTGTCTCTTCCTTCCTCGTTTTTGGGAAGTGGAACTTCCAATTACAGCCACAGAATAGCTCCCGAGGCAGCCTCTCTTGCCAGTAGAGTATGGGCACTGGCCTCTGTGGCATGGAGTGCTCTACTCACGAATCTTCTCTGCATATGGACAGTTTCCTCCTTCTGTTCCTTCATGGATATGCAGGATGTTCTTCTGGTCTCCTGGAGCCCCCAAATAGGTGCTTTAGATAGCTCTGGGTGATCACTAACTGCCCTGTAGGACGAGCTGACTCTAGTAGCTCCTTACTCTGCCGCCATCTTGCTGGTTTTTCTACTCATTATAGTTAGTTTTTAAACTTGTTTCCTCCTTACTAAATTTCAGGCTTCCTAAGGGTTGGGGACTGTCATAGCTTTACATCCTTGGTTGATGTACAAAGTGCTTTGAATACAGGCAGCACTAAGAAATATAGTATTTTCCATTTTGGAGTGGGTGCTCAGTACCTTTGAAGAAAATACACTGATAATATCTTCTGTGCCCCTATCCATGTGCCCAGAGTCTATCAAGGAGAAAGCTGATACTGAACACAGGGCTTGATCTAAAACAGGCCAGGCCCGACCCAGAGGGATGAGGAATAAAGATCCAGAACCAGAGATTCATAGTGGGAGAAGAAGGATCAAGAGAGAATGGAGATCCTAGCTTAGGGGAAGAGGGAAGGCAGGCACTCTACTCCAGAAAGGTCTAAAAGGAGGCCGTAGGCAGAGAGAGATCCTGAAGGGCAGTGCGGGTACCCTGCTGGACAGTCTCGGGGTCTGCAGTGGGTAGGGACTCATCCTGGCAGTTGGCCAGGAGCTTCAGTAGCAAGTATGGGGAGCAGGGTTCAGGGACAGCCTGGATTGGAAAAGTAAGGCTGGGCTCTAATCTTGCAGGGACCCAGAACAAAGCAGAAGTTTAAGCCCTGGGGAAGAAGAGATGGATGAGCTCCTAGCACTAAGGCACAAAGGGTGAAGAACTTGGTTATCAGAGCATCGTGATGGAGAACAGGGTGTAAAGTCATGATGGACTCAGATGCAGAAATGCCCTGCTGGTGCACCTGGCAAGCACATGGAGAGCAGGGTCCCAACCGATGAGTGATGGCTACACGGCCTGTGCCGTGGACCGTGGTGCAGACCTTTACTCTCTCTGTCACATTTCCTGTGGCCCTCATGATTGGGACTGTGGGCTCCCATATGGAAAGGGTCATCCAGGGAAAGGATCACCAACCAGTGGAGGAGAAGAACATCTCAGAGGGCCATGGACCGCAAGGACCACACCCAGTGGTGAGCCTTCAGGACAAGCTGGAATTTTCCCCTAAAGCTTTCCTGAACAGAAAGTGCCTAGAGAAAAACTGATGGAAGACACAGTGGCCCTTCTGTGGGCCGTGACTGGACCTGCCACCATGTTGACCCAGCCCCAGAAGCCACATCTGATTTGCTTTGTTGTTGCTAACCCTGGCCCCTCCTGCACCCCACACCTGTACACCCATGGGCTGCTCTTAGGCTTCTGAGCTTGTGGACACGCTGCTGGGAGAAGGTGGGGAGCCACCACTGCCCCCTCGATGACTGTTCTGGAATGAACATTGCCAGTCTCCAAGGGAGGCAGTTTGGTCTCCAGTGGGAGTGGCTGGGATTTGGGTGTTGCCTTTAGAAGAGATACGGATTCAGTTTGTATTGGGAAATTTTTAAAAATCTACTGGCTCCTTTCAGTAGTTTGCTCTATCCTTTATGCTCATTCCTCAAGAAATCTCCCAGCTCAGGAACCTACCTCCCTGGGGAAGGAAAGCAAATTTCAGTTCTCGGAAGCCCAGGCTGTTTACCTTTGGGGCAGGAAGGAGCTAGTGCCTGGTGAACTTGCTTGAAAACAATCACCATCTTCTTCCCCACCACTGCATAGTACAAAATTAGATTAAAGTGGAATCTGAGAACTATAAAAAATGCCCTTCTGCTAAACTGCCCTGCTTTTGTTTTCTATTCCTGGCTTAGGACTGGCACCTAACTTCCAGCTGGGCATCAAGGCTCCATTTCAAAACTTAGGAGGGTCACCCAACCAGGAAGCCCAGGGTGCTGCTATCATTGAGAGATGGGAAAATACAGTCTTGGAGCAATTCTTTCACAGCCTGTGGTAGGGGCCAGTTTTATGAGGTCAACACATCTGGAATATGTTTAGGGACCATCTGTACACATAGATAAACCCTACAAACCAACCTGTCATGGCTGACTTGTGTGTTAAAGCCATTCCCGGCTGTACCCAGCTCTCTGGCAGCAGAAGATTTGCAATGGCTTATGTCTGACAGATGTGGTGTGTTTTTCAGTCATAATCAGCAGAAAACTACGATTGAAACCAAGGATGATTGACATGGACAGCATCTTGAAAGATTGTCTGGTGTAGTGTCTAGCTTCCTGGCAGATAAATACCCAACCCGTGGTAGGGGAGTTTTGTTTTTTTTTTCCTTTGGAGGATCTCTGACCTGCAAAAGTAAACATATATAAATTTGAAAGCTCATTGAAATACATAACTTTTGTTAGGTTTTTAACATAGCACCTCATTCTTTTTTCCTTAAAACATTTTTATTTGATAGCTTTTGCATTATTTCTTCTTTATCAAAGACTTATAAAGAAGAAAAATAAGCAGATCATAATTTTCTCATTCAATTAACACCTACTGACATTTAAAAGAGAATAAAGAAATGCATGAATAAGGCTACAAATTTCAGAGAGTGCAGAAAGGTACAAGATGAAAAGTGAAAGTTTCTTGTGATTCTGGGGGAAAATTTATGCATATCTGTACATATGTACTTATTTATGTTTTTTTTTTATGAAAAAGAGAATATATAATATACATACCGTATGCCTTTGTTTCTTTTAACCTAATTAAATCCCAGAGATCTTTCCATATTAATATATTCAGATTTACCTGGTTCTTCTTAGAGGCTTCATGGTATTCCACAGTAAGGATTTACAATAATTTAACCAGTCCTTTAACGATAGACATTTTGTTGCCAGCAGTTTTCTGTTCCAGACAAAGCTGCTGTGTCCAAGAACAAGCTGATTCTCAAAACCACTACTTCTGAAGGCAGGGGAGTAGAACAATCCAGGGGTCAGCAAATGTTTTCAGTAAAGGGCCAGATAGTAAATAGCTTTGTAGGCCAGGCCATATGGTCTCTGTTGAAACCATTCACCTCTGAGATTGTAGTGCAAAAGCAGCTCAGAGGCAATATGTTAGTGAATGAACATGGCTATATTCCAATAATACTTTATTTACAAGAGGAGGCAGTAGGCCAGATTTGGCCCTTGGGCTGTATTTGCCAACCCCTGATATAATCTGAAAAATAATTGTGATAATAATGTGATGGTTGGGTTAGTTATATATATGGCTTAGGTAGGTGTTAGGACTCAAGGCAGAGAAACTAGTCAGAAGGCTGTTGCAGTAGTCCAGTAGTATTTCTTCACTGTCAGGGAGCTCATGGACTCCACTAAGAAGCTGATGAAACTATGGATTCTTTAACATGTCCCCCCCCCTCCAAATTTATTCATGCCCACACATCAGGTTTTGTCTATAAAAATGCTGGTTAAATAAGATGAGAGCTCAATAAGATGAAAGGAAGGAGGGAGTTCAGGGTTCTGAGACCTTTTTAAGTACTGTAGAAAAGTCAATAAGATGACGTCTGAAAATAAGCCATTGGAATTTCCATATAAGTCATTGACTACCTCACCAGGATCAGTGTCCCTAGAAAACGGAACCTAAGCCCAGTTGTGCAAGAGTGAATGAGGAGTCAAGTCATGTAAGCACGTTGTAGACCAGCCTCTCAAAAGACTTAATATGGAAAGAAAGAAGGAAGCTTAAAAAAGCATGAAGGTTGAGGACTGTTTTTTTTTATAGGAAGGGAAAGATTTGAGCCTCTTTGCAGATTGAGGAAGGAGCCAGAACTGGGAAGCTGAAGATTCAGGAGAGAGCTATGGGAAGGGTGGGGGCGGGGGCAGAGTAAGGCCCAAAGGAGGGGGGACATAGAAAGATCCCACAGGCACACTGAGGGCTTAGAGAAGGAGGGAGGGCATAGAGACAGTCCTGATGGCTGCCTGTGATGGTTTGATGCTGGATGGACCCCCAAAAATCATGTCATTAGTGCTAATCTATTCCTGTGGGTGTGAACCTATTGTAGGTGCGACCTTTTGATTAGGTCACTTCAGTTAAAGGTCTTTGATTAGATTAATTCAGTAAGGCGTGATGGAGGGGTGGGGTGCAGGCCTTGGCAGTGTCTTAATCCTCTTCCTGGAGTCCTTTATAAGCCGAATGAATATGGAGGGAGAGACAGAGAGAAACCCACAGAAGCTGAGAGAGGAAGCAACGGAAACCAGGAAGCTGAAAGTGACGAGACCCAAAGGAGAAGGGAGACACTGCCGTGTATCTTCCCATTTGAAAGAGAAATTTATAATTTCTTATAAATTAATAAATCCCCATTATAAAAAGCCAACCCATTTCTGGTATATTGCTTTTGGCAGCTTGTAGCAAACTACGACAGTATGTATGGGCACATTTAGAGGTGGAGAGGAGAGAACCTGGCAGAGTGCTTTTCTAAAGGCCTCTTTTCCCTGTACCTGCTCAGCATGGGAAGGGAGTTGGGTGTGGAAAATTGGGGGCAGGTGGGCAGGGATTTCTGAGAGTGCCTGGTGGCTGATATTGAGTGCAGTTGATGAGTTCTTAGGACTCATTCAGTCGACAAATATTTACTGAGAACGTTCGGTATGCCATTGGTCTCCCCATCTAGGAATACTTGTTGAGATCGTGCTTTTTCTCATTTCTCAACAAGGATGTTGTGAGAGAGAATATGAAAGATGTTTACTAATTCTTCATCTGTGCAGCCCAGCACTCATTACAGAAAGGGTTTACGTGGGTTCAGCAGGTTGACTTTTAATAGTTTCATTGTACTGCACAAGTGCTGTAACAGGTAGTTAAATGGACAATAAGGGTGACCTTAGCACAATTGGTGGACAGTTAACCTATACTAAAATAAAAGGTTTATATACAGATAATTCCTAATTCATCTGAAGTTGTTTCTAATCCTGTGGGATTTAGCAGCTAGACTGGACATGTCCCCATCCCCTCAGTTTTGTGTCTGTGTTTGTGTTTGGGGTGTGTGTTTTGTTTTTAAGCAAAATGAATTTTCTATAATAGCAACATAGAGATCTATTTTCAAATAGAGTTCAGACCATGCAAATGGTCTTATCAGTAGAAATGGAAGTGGGTCCTTTATGTGTGGGGTGAGTCCTAGAGCCAATGACTGTTATGGACACAGTGACCTACTCTGATAACAGAAAGGCTTTCAGTACCCAAAGTAAGGAGACTTTGGCATTCTTGGATACAGCATTCTTGATGCTGAATATCTGTCCCCTATATGTAGTCTTCGTTGTTGCTGAAATTGAACTTCTTCTTTTTGCCCTTCTCCTATGAGTGATCCCAGCAGGGGCCACATATTTTTTGGAATCCATGGTGCACCCACCCCCACTAAAAAGGTGATTGATCATCAACAGCTTTTGTAAGGTAAGTTAAAGACCATTAATTCTCAGTTGAAACCTTTTCTTGAAATCAGAGAAATGAGAAGGGCATGGCAAGAAGGCAAGCTCTGAAGAGAAAATAGTCCATTGCATTTTTTTTTTTAAATAAATATATACATTTCTCAATTAAATGTAATGGATACATGTAAATTTTTTTGTTGTTTTGCTTTTTGTTTGTTTTTTTGTTTTTTTGTGTGTGTGAATCAAACAATATATTACACAATATATTTGGTTCATAGTAATGCATTCATACAGTATTTGTCCTTTTGTGTCTGGCTTGCTTCACTCAACATAATGTCCTCCAGATTCATCCATGTTGCCATATGCTTTATGACTTCATTTCTTCTTACAGCTGCATAATATTCCATCGTGGGAATAGACCACAGTTTGTTTATCCATTCATCTGTTGATGGACACCTGGGTTGTTTCCAACTTTTGGCAATGGTGAATAATGTGGCTATGAACATCGGTGTGCAGATGTCTGTTGGTGTCACTGCTCTCAGTTCTTTTGGGTATATACCCAGTAGTGGTATTGCAGGGTCACGTGGCAAGTCTATATTCAACTTCTTTAGGAACTGCCAAACAGTCCTCCATAGTGATTGTACCATCCTGCATTCCCACCAACAGTGAAGAAGTGTTCCTATCTCTCCACATCCTCTCCAACACTTGTAGTTCTCTGTCTTTTTAATAGTGGCCATTCTGATAGGTGTGAAATGATAACTCATTGTAGTTTTGATTTGCATTTCCCTAATCATGAGTGATGTTGAGCATTTCTTCATGTGTTTTTTTGTTTGTTTGTTTTGCCATTTGTATTTCTTTTTCAGAGAAATGTCTATTCAAGTCTTTTGCCCATTTTTTAATTGGGTCGTTTGTTTATTGTTGAGTTGTAACATCTCTTTATATATCCTGGATATTAAACCCTTATCAGATATGTGATTTCCAAATATTTTTTCCCATTGAGTTGGCTGCCTTTTTACCCTTCTGACAAAGTCCTGTGAGGTACAAAAAGTTTAATTTTGAGGCGGTCCCATTTATCTATTTTTTCTTTTGTTGCACGTGCTTTGGGTGTAAGGTCCAAGAAACCACACCTACTACAAGGTCTTGAAGATGTTTCCCTACATTTTCTTCTAGTAGTTTTATGGTCCTGGCTTTTATATTTAGATCTTTGATCCATTTTGAGTTGATTCTTGTATAGGGGGTGAGATAGGGGTCCTCTTTCATTCTTTTGGTTATAGATATCCAGTTCTCCCAATACCATTTGTTGAAGAGATTGTTTTTTCCCATTAGTGTGGGCTTGGTAGGTTTGTCAAAAACCAGTTTTACTGTATAGGTGAGGGTTTATTTTTGGGTTCTCAATTCTATTCCACTGATCGTTGTGTCCATCTTTTTGCCAGTTCCATGCTGGGGTGGTTTTTTGTTTTGTTTTGTTTTGTTTTTTAAGATTTATTTGTTTACTTTATCCATTTAAAAAAAAACCTTCCCCATTTGCTGTTTTGTGTCCATTCACTGGGCAATTCTCTGATCTGTTTCCTGCCATCTCTTCTCATCCTCCTCCTCCAGTCTTCACCAGGATTCGATCCCAGAGACCTCCAATGTAGGAGAGAGGTGTTTTGCCACCTGCGCCGCCTCAGTTCCTGGCTTTCAGAGCTTTTGGAGCATCTCGTCTTGTCTCTGCCCTGCGTCTCTCTCCTGTTACGTCATCATCTTGCTGCATGGCTCCTGGGGCCCGGTGGCTCACTGGCACACAGAGCCTGGCAGCCCATGCACCTTCTATATATATTTTTTATTTTACCGAGAGGTCCCGGGGATTAAACCCAAGTCCCTCTATATGGCAGACGGATGCCCAACCATTTGAGCCACATCCGCCCCCGTACCATGCTGTTTTAACCACTGTAGCTTTGTAATATGTTTCAAGGTCAGGCAGTGAAATTCCTCCCACGTGGCTCTTCTTTTTTAGAATGCTTTTGGCTATTCAGGTTTACTTACCCTTCCAGATGAATTTGGTAATTGCCTTCTCTAATTCTGTAAAGTAAGCTACAACAATATATTTTTATAACAGTGAAAAATAAGATTGTATTTTTAGTTTTATAGCATCTAAGTAATTGATTACCCCTACAATACAAAAAGCCTCAAGCTACTACCAAGAATATATGCAGCATATAGAAACATTCAACTGGATCATAAATTTTGCCTAACTGAAACGAATATGTTCATTGTAGTAAAGACTAATTAAACATTTACTTAACAATAATTTGGATACTATTTTGGGAAACTTGAATGATCTGTATTTCAAACAAAACAAAAACAGAACAAATTGGGTAATCTTGGAATGTTTGATCCAACATCCTCTTTTTCATTCCTGAATGTCATGAAGAAGCCTCTGGAATCAAATATACGGAGATTCAGACCCAGCTTTGCCACTTACTGGCCATGTAACTGGACAAATCACTTAGCCTCTTTGGGCTTGGCCTCTGATAACACTTGCCTCATAGGGTTGTCATAAACATTAAAGGAAATAGTTAAATTGCTCACAGGGGTCCCTCAGGAATTGTTACATTCCCTTAATGTAGTCTCACTCTAGCATATAATTAGGGATCCTAAGAAAATGGAAGAAATAGGTCTGCTGATATTTTTTAGGTTCATATGGATATCCTTAGTGGAAAATCCACTTAGTGGATCAATTGTTGGACTCTTCTGTTCCATTGATCTATTTCTCTGTTCTTATGTCAGCACTACACTGTCTTGACACCGGTAGTTTCGTAGAAATTCTTGAAATCAGTTAATGTGACCTTTCCAACTTAAGTTTTCTTTTCTAAAATATTGATTGGAAGTAGTGAAAGTAGACACTTTTGCCTTTTTCCTGATCTTAGTGAGAAAGTGTTCAATGTGTCACCATTAAATATGATGTTAGCTGTAGGTTTTGTTTTTTAACAAATTAATTTTATTGATACATATTAATAAAGCATAAATCCATCCAAAGTGTATAATCAGTGGCATTCAGTGTAATCACATAGTTGTGCATTCATCACTTCAGTCATTATTAGAGCATTCTCATTATTCCAATAATAATAATAATAATAATAATAAACAAATGCAAACAAAACTTGTCACCACTCAATCTCTCTATGCTTCCCCTGCCATACATAGCTGCTATTCTGTTTCTGTCTCTCTAGTTTATTTGTATTTCTATTTTGTAAAAATAGTCTTATATAAGCAATTTCACCCATATTTGTATTTTACATGAGGTTTCACTATATTATACAGTCCTATGTTAAATTTTTTAGCTTTCCTTCTATTCATATATATGACCTTAGACTTACCCTTTCAACCACTGTCATACCCATATAATAGCTCTGCTAGTTACAAATACCATGATGTGCTTTCACCCTTTCTATTTATTTCCAAAGATTTACAAACCTTTTTACCAGTTCTACACAGATTAACCCTCAGCTTTCCATTTTCTACCCCCCCTATTTTCTGGTGACCTATATTCTAATTATTAACTCCATGAATTTACACACTATATTTAGTTCATAATAGTGCATTCATAAGTATTTGTCCTTTTGTGTCTGGCTTGCTTCACTCAACATAATGTCCTCCAGGTTCATTCATATTGTTATATGCTTCACAACTTCATTTCTTCTTAACGCTGCATAATACTCCATCGTGTATATACACCACAATTTTTTATCCATTCATCAGTTGATGGACAGCTGGGTTGTTTCTACCTTTTGGCAGTCATGAATAATGCCACTATAAATATTGGTGTGTAGATGTCTATTCGTGTCACTGCTCTCAGTTCTTCTGGGTATATACCCAGTAGTGGTATTGCTGGGTCACATGGCAACTCTATATACAACTTCCTTAGAAATTGTCAAACAGTCATCCACAGTGACTGTTCCATTCTACATTCCCACCAACAGTGAATAAGTGTTCTTATCCCTCCACATTCTCTCCAACTTTTTAATAGTGGCCAGTCTAATAGGTGTGAAATGATATCTCATTGTAGTTTTGATTTGCATTTCTCTAATTGCCAGTGATGTTGAACATTTTTTTTCATGTGTTTCTTCACATGACAATTGTCTTTTCAAGTTTTTTGCCCATTTTTTAGTCAGGTAGTTTGTCTTTTTATTGTTAAGTTGTATGATCTCTTTATATATCATGGATATTAAACCCTTATCAGATATGAATTGCCAAATATTTTCTCCCATTGAATCAGCTTCCTTTTCACCCTTTTGATAAAGTCCTTTGAGGTGCAAAAGTGTTTAATTTTGAGGAGGTCCCATTTATCTATTTTTTCTTTTGTTGCTTGTGCTTTGGTTTTGAGGTTTAAGAAACTACCACCTATCACAAGATCTTAAAGATATTTTCCTACAGTTTCTGCTAGACGTTTTATAGTTGTCACTTTCATATTTAGGTCCTTGATCCATTTTGAGTTACTTTTTGTATAAGGTGCAAGATAGGGGTCCTCTTTCTTTCTTTTGGATATGGCTATCTAGTTCTCCCAGCACCATATGTTGAATAGACTGTTCTGGCCCAACTGGGAGGGCTTGACAGCCTTGTCAAAAATCCCTTGACTCTAGATGTGATGGTCTATTTCTGAGTTCTCAATTAGTTTCCACTGATCAATCTGTCTTTATGCCAGTACCATGCTGTTGTTTTTTTTTTACCACTGTAGCTAAAGAGTATGCTTTAAAGTCAGGAAGTGAGAGTCCTCCAACTTCACTCTTCTTTTTAAACGTATTTTTGGCTATTCAGGACCCCTTACCCTTCCAAATAAATTTGATAATTGGCTTTTCCATTTGTGCTTAAAAAGCTGTTGGGATTTTTATTGGGATTGTGTTGAATCTGTAAATCAATTTGGGTAGAATTGACATCTTAATGATATTTAGTCTTCCAATCCATGAACACGCAATGTCCTTCCATTTGTTTGTCTTCTTTGATTTCTTTCAGCAGTGTTTTGTTGTTTTCTGAATATGGTTTCTTTATGTCCTTGGTTAAGTTTATTCCTAAATATTTGATTCTTTTAGTTGCTATTATAAATGGAATTTTTTTTTCTGATTTCCTTCTCAGATTGCACATCAGTAGCATATAGAAATGTTGATTTTTGCATATTGATCTTGTGTCCCGCCACTTTGCTGAACTCTATTAGTTCTAGTAGCTTTGTTGTGGATTTTTCAGGATTTTCTAGAGATAGGATCATATCATCAGTGAATAGTGCAAGTTTTACTTCTTCCTTTCCTATTTGGGTTCCTTTTATTTCTTTATGTAGCGTAATTGCTCTAGCTAGAACTTCTAGCACAATATTGAATAACAATGGTGACAGTGGGCATCCTTGTCTTATTCCTGATTTCAGCATGAAAGCTTTCAGTCTTTCACCATTGAGTTCAATGCTAGCTGTAGGTTTTTCATATATGCACTTTACCATATTGAGAAAGCTTCTTTCTATTCCTATCTTTTGGAGGGTTTTTATCAAGAAAGGGTGCTGTATTTTCTCAAATGCCTTTTCTGCGTCAATCAAGAGAGGATCATGTAACTTTTCCTCTTCAATTTATCGATGTGGTTTATTACACTAATTGATTTTCTTGTGTTGAACCACCCTTGCACACCTGGCATAAAACCCACTTGATTGTGATGTATAATTCTTTTAATGTGCTTTTGGATTAGTTTGCAACTATTTTGTTGAGGATTTTTGCATCTATATTCATTAGAGATATTGGTCTGTAATTTTCTTTTTTTGTAGTATCTTTATCTGGTTTTGGTTTTAGGGTGATGTTGGCTTCATTGAATGAGTTTGGTAGCATTCTTTCCTGTTCAATTTTTTGGAAGAGCTTGAGCAAGACTGGTATTAGATCATCTTTGAATGATTGGTAGAATTCACCTGTGAAGCCATCTTTCCTCTTTGGGAGGTTTTCGATGACTGTTTCAATCTCTTCACTTGTGATTGGTTTGTTGAGGTCTTTTATTTCTTCTGGGGTCAGTTTTGGTTTTCTTGTTTTTCTAGGAATTTGTTCGTGTCATCTACATTGTCTAATTTTTTGGCATACAGTTCATCTTCTTTTGATCTCTTGTTTCTACAAGGTCAGTGGTAACGTCCCCCCTCTCATTTATGATTTTATTTGTGTCTTCTCTCTTTTTTTCTTTGTCAGTCTAGCTAAGGGTTTGTTGGTTTTGTTGATCTCCTGAAAGAACCAATTTTTGGTTTTGCTGATTGTATTGTGTATTTTTTTTGTTCTCAATTTCATTTATTTCTGCTCTGATCTTTACTATTCCTTTCCTTCGGCTTGGTTTGGGATTAGTTTGCTGATTTTTTTTTTTTTTTCCTAGTTCCTCCAGGAGTGCAGGTAGATCTTCAATTTTAGCTCTTCTTTTTTAATGTAAGCATTTAGGGCTCTAAATTTCCCTTTCAGCACTGCCTTTGCAGTGTCCCATAGGTTTTTTTTTTTTTTTTTTTTAAAGATTTTATTTATTTATTCATTTATCCCCCCCTTGCTGCTTGTGCTCGCTGGGTCAGCTAACCACGCCGTGCGGGCGGGCTTGCCTTCACCAGGAGGCCCCGGGAACCGAACCCGGGGCCTCCCATATGGTAAACGGGAGCCCTACTGATTGAGCCACAGCCACTTCCCGTTCCAGTTGATTTTTGACAAGGGTTCCAAGTCCACCCAATGGGGAAAGAATAGTCTCTTCATCAAAAGGTGCTGGGATAACTGGATATCCATATGCAAAAGAAATGAAAGTGGACCCCTACTTCACACCATATACAAAAACTAGGGGAAGCAGATGTGGCTCAATTGATTGGGCTCCTGTCTACCATATGGGAAACCCCGGGTTCGATTCCCAGGGTCTCCTGGTGAAGGCAAGCTGACCTGCACCACAGAGAGCTGATTGCCCATGCCTGCGGAGAGCTGGTGCAGCAAGATGATGCAACAAAGGGAGACAAGCAGGCACAGAAGAACGCACAGCAACTGGACACAGAGAGCAGAGAGTGAGCACAAGCGGCAAGGGGGGGTGATAAATAAATAAAAATAAATCTTTAAAAAAATAAACTAACTCTAAATGGATGAAAGGCCTAAATATAAAGCCAAGCTATAAAACTTCTAGAAGAAAGCATAGGGAGACATCTTCAGGACCTTGTATTAGGCAATGGATTCTTAGACTTTATACTAAAAGCACATGAGAGAAAAGAAAAAAAAAAAAAAAAAATAGGACTTCATCAGAATTTAAAAAAAACTTTTGTGCATTGAAGGACATTATCAAGCAAGTGAAAACATAAGCTACAGAATGAGAGAGGATATTTGCTCTGAATCTTCCTCAGATTGTTCCCTTATTTGAACTCTTTATTTATATATGTGTTTGCTCCTCACGGAGAACCATGTCTGTCCAATATTAGAAGCTGGGAAGAGCTCTATCTCTTCCCAATGTAGGCCTGTGTTACCCACGTTTAGGCCCACAAAAAGGTAGAACGAGAAGGCCTTGGTTTATAGTGGGGAGGAAGTAAGGAAGGAGCAAGAGTGTGTTTTCTGCCTCCTCTGGTTTACCTGCCCTGAGCCCAGGTGTGGCCAAGGGGAGTTTCTCCTAGTCAAGGGTGCACTCTCTGCAGCCTTCAAAACCTGAGTTCTTCCCAGAGGCTCTGCTTGGGTCTACTGGAGTTCCCAGCCAGCACCCTGCCAGAGGAAGCCATAGGTGAGCTAATGCTTTTCTTTGGCCGAGTCCCAGATTGGCCTTTCCTTCTGCCCCTGATTTCTCTAATGTATCTGGCGTCTTTTCCTAGTGTGTAGTATTATTAGAGGTCCCCAACCCCCTATTTTTAGATTCGATTGATGATTTCAAGTGTGATTCTGATTGCAGGAAGTAGGAGTTAAACTAATACCTCCAATGAAGGATCTTTATTCTGTGTATGTGTGTGTGTTTAACATTTGTCTTCAGATATTATTAGCAATATAAGTGAAAGGCCTAGTAACATCATGACTTTTGAACTGTCAACATCCATTTTGAGTACAAAACATGAAACTTATCTGAAAATATACATAGAATTTACATAAGCCTTTTACATAGAATTTCTTGAGATCGTAATTGAAGGTAGAAAAAGATTATGAAATATAAATGGAGTCAGCTACTTTGGTACCACATATTTTTTCTGCTGATTCTGTCAATTTTGTGTTATGCTTTATGTTGTCCTTTTTTTTTTCCCTTCTATGATGGAATTTTACTGAATTGTCTCAAATTAACACATTTTAGAAATATAAGCTCCTTCTTGAAACCAAATGCAAATACTAACCAGGAAGCAAACTATCAGTTTCTCTTTGGAGGCTCTGCTGTCAGGAATCTGAAATAGTAAGCTGGTTGTTTCACAACCTACACTCTCAAACCTGTATTTAATTTGCTCTTAATAGACTGTGGTTAGGGGAATTCCCACCTTAGTAGCTAGTGGTGGGCATGGCTATGGGCATGGTGGGAATTCCCTTCAGGCTCCCTGGCTAAGGAAATCTCCCTCTGAGATGATAATTCTCGAATTCTATCAAACCAACCAACAGTGGCAGTATAAACCTTTTAAAAAATAATTTGGCAGCATGTTTCAAAACCCATGCAGCAGTCATAATCACACTTCATTAACTTAAGGAAATGACACAAAAGAAAGAAAATGATCGTCAGGAAAATATTCACTGACTCATTATTTAGAAGCATTCTAAATATCCAACAATGGGCTACTATTTAATGAATGCTTATTTAATGGAATGGATATTTTGTAACCATTAAAAATTACAACTGAAGATTATGTAGCTGCCCGAGAAAATACAAATGATATCATGTTAAGGGAGGAAAGAAAAGGTTTATTGCCATTATATAAAAACATGTATGTTTATGTAAAATCTTGCACATAGGGAACACACAGAAGTAATTACAATGGTTATTGTTCTGGGGTGTTTGGATAATGATTGATTTTTTTTTTTTTCCTCATTTATAAGCTGCCATTAAATAATGTTTATAACTTTAAAAATAGTCTTTTTAAAGTCCCTAGTAATAGGAAAAGGTTTCCCAACCAAAATGAAAACTTTGTGTTTGACCTGAGATTAAAACCTTAACCCTTTCAGTATATTGACTGTGGATTTTGCTGAGCTAATTTGCTGCCAATTTGTTGGTTTACCTCTAAGCTATACTTATGAATATTCACAAAATATTTAAAAATCTGCCTAGAAACCCAGTTATGGTAACAGCTGACATATTATATTTAGTGTCAGAGAAAGAATATTGTGTGCCTGACTTATAATGACAGAGACTTAGTAAGCCTGAATTTTATAATCCACATTGAGGCACTAAAACATATCCTTCAATCCTGACTGTGTTTATTTGCACGAGAACAATGTACCAAGCAACAGTTACAACGCAGAACTATTACTGTGGAATATTCTAATAGGGCATGATGAATGATCATAAAAATATTCACTTGTATATATTTTATATATGTATAAACTCTACTATATTCTATGCTGATGAGACAAAATCTGAACTGATATATCAAGTTCCTGCATCCTGTATGAGGAAGAATACTGCCAAAACTGTGCCCAAAGCATCAAGATGCCATATGTGACCTAGAAATCACTTCCTTTGAGGATCTGCTAAAGTTTGGAGTTAGGTGTCTTCAGCCTAGAAGACTGACATATATTAGAATAGTCTTGTGAATTTAGGAATCTGGTATTGTGTTGGTCTAGAATAACTAAGGTGGATGTCAAAAGCCGGCAGAGGTTCAGCTCAATAGAGATATTCTGAGAAGAGTCCTCAGGAATAGAGTCATCTGCCAGTTCAGCCACGGAACTGATTTTTTCATGACTTTACATCTTACCAGTCACTGGAAGTATTCAACAAAGGGTTGAACATCTAGCCCCAGGGATATTGTAAAAGGGCTTCCTGAATAGTGGGGATGGAACTACAAGATAATCCTATGACTTCTTTTAACTCTAAAATGTTGATATTCTAAGGCATTTGCTTTGTCTTCCCATTATGCCTTTTTTTTTTCTTATTTACTACATAGTGTTGTAAACTTTTAACTTGTTCCTGATTTACATTTTAATGGAGGCACAATTTACATATGATAAATACGCAGATCTTAAGTGTTCAGTGTTCATTTCAGTGCATTTTGACAACTGTATCATGTGGCCATCGCTCCAAATAAGATTTAGAACATTTCCATCATCCTGGAAAGTTCCTTCATGCTCCTTTCTAGACAAACCCCCTAACCACCCTAGAGGCAATCACTTTCTGATTTCCGTCACTGTAGATTAGGTTTGTCCTTATATTTCGTATAAATGGAATCACAAAGACTATATTTATTATTTACTTTCTTCTTTTAGCCAGCAAAACGTTTTTGAGATTTATACAGTTGAGTTTCTAAGTAGTTCATTCTTACTGCTGAATAGTATTCCTTTATATAGCTAAACCCCAGTTTACGTCTCCATTCTCCCACTGATGGATATTCAGGTTGTTTCTAGTTTGGTTTCTACTGAATAAGGTTGCTATGTATTTTCTTGTAGTGGTTTTTTTGAAAACTATGTTTTTAATTCTTTTTGGTTAATGCTTAAGAATGGAATTCCTGTGTTCTAGGGTAAAAATATGCTTAACTTTATTTATTAAAACTGACTAACGCTTCTACAATACCCTTTGTCCCACATCCTTCCCAACAATTAGTATACTTAGTCTTTAATTTTAGCATTCTAGTGGGTGTGAGGTAGTATTTTACTGTGGTTTAAATCTGCATTTCCCTAATGACTAATGATGTTGAGCTCCTTTTCTCGTACTTATCTTGTATCTTTTTTTTTGTAAAACATCTGTTCAGACCTTTTGCCTATTTTAAAATTAGCTTGTTTGTCTTTCTTGTTGTTAATATGTAGGAGTTCTTTATGTATTCTGGATACAATTATTTTGTCAGATAGATGTCTTGCAAATATTTATTACCAGCCTGTGGCTTGTTTATAATTTTCCTAAAGGTGTCTTTGGATGAGCAGTACATTTTTATTTCTGTGGAGTCCAATTAATCTTTTTATTTTATTTTTTTCCTTTTGAAGATAGTCTTTTTGTGCCTTGTCCAAGAAATTTTTGCTTACCCCAAGGTCATGAAGATTTTCTCCAATATATTTTCTTCTACAGCTTTGCAGTTCTAGTTTTTATGGTTCAGTCTGTCGTCTCAAAATGATGTTTTTGTATGTGTATGGAGGGCCAAGGTTCTTTCCTCCCACCCCCAATATGGATATCCAATTATTCTAGCATCATTTGTTGAAAAGAGTTTTGATTCCCTATTTGACTGACTTTGTTGTTGAAACCTTTGTTGAAAATTAATTGAACACACTACACACACAGGTTCTATCTCTGTACTCTGTTTTGTTCTGTTGATATATTTGTCTCTCCTTATGCCAATACTATACTGTCTTGATTACTATATAATAAATTTTGAATTTTCATAGTATAAGACCTCCAACTTTGTTTTTTCTTTTTCAAGATTATTTTGGTTATTCTAAATCATTTGTATTTCAATGTAAATTTTAGAGTTGGCCTTACATTTTCTTTTTAAAAGCCTTCTAGGATTTTGACTGAGATTGCATTGAATCTAAGATCATTTGAGGAGAACGAACAGATATCTTTAAAATATGGAGTCTTCCAGTTGCATTTTCTTTGTATGCAATCATGTCATCTGCAAATATAGTTTTATTTCCTCCTTTCAAATCTTTTTCCCTCTTTTTTTCTTGCCTTAGTGAACAGCATAGGACTTCTAATACTTGCTGTATTGAACAGAAGTCATCAGAACAGATATCCTAGCCTTGTTCCCAACCTTAGGGGAAAAGTATTCACTTTTCATCGTTACTTATAATGTTAGCTGTAGGTTTTTCATAAATGTCCTTCATTAAGTTGAGGAAGTTCCCTTTCATTCTGATTTTGCTGAGAATTTGTGTCATGATATGCATTTATTGAGATGATCTCTTCTATTCAGATAATTGATTTTACATCTTTCTTCTTTTCTAATATATGCATTTAGAGCAATAAACGTCCCTCTAATTACTGCTTCAGTTGCATTCCACATGTTGGATTGCCATTATCATTCAGTTTAGTATATTTTCCTTTTTCTTTGGTGATTTCATTTTTGACCCATGGGTTCTTTAGAAATGGTTTCCTTAATTTTTTAATATTGGGGAATTTTCCATTTTTGTTAGCATGCCTTTTCATCATAATGAAAGGCTCATTTTGTCTCTGATAACACTCTTTGTCTTGAAGTCTATTTTGGCCATAGTAATATAGTTATGCCAGTTTTCTCATGCAAACAGTCTATGCTTACTTTTTTTTTTTTTTAACTTTATTTTGTACATTTAATAATTGAAATCATAAACAATTAAAAACTAAAAAGTAAACACAGATGAATAGATATATACATTTCTCAATTAAATGTAATGGATAGGGGTCGGATGTGGCTCAACTGGTTGGGCGTCCGTCTCCCATATGGAGGGACCCGGGTTCAATCCCCGGGACCTCCCGGTAAAAAATAAATAAATAAATAAATAAATAAATGTAATGGATACATGCAAATTTTTTTTGTTTTGTTTTTGTTTGTTTTTCTTTGTTTTTTTGTGTGTGAATCAAACAATATATTACACAATATATTTGGTTCATAGTAATGCATTCATACAGTATTTGTCCTTTTGTGACTGGCTTGCTTCACTCAACATAATGTCCTCCAGGTTCATCCATGTTGCCATATGCTTTATGACTTCATTTCTTCTTACAGCTGCATAATACTCCATTGTGTGAATAGACCACAGTTTGTTTATCCATTCATTTGTTGATGGACACCTGGGTTGTTTCCAGCTTTTGGCAATGGTGAATAATGTGACTATGAACATCGGTGTGCAGATGTCTGTTCGTGTCACTGCTCTCAGTTCTTCTGGGTATATACCCAGTAGTGGTATTGCAGGGTCACATGGCAAGTCTATATTCAACTTCTTTAGGAACTGCCAAACAGTCCTCCATAGTGGTTGTACCATCCTGCATTCCCACCAACAGTGAAGAAGTGTTCCTATCTCTCCACATCCTCTCCAACACTTGTAGTTCTCTGTCTTTTTAATAGTGGCCATTCTGATAGGTGTGAAATGATA
>JAKSZT010054052.1:6254189-6277150 GCA_026826555.1 Tolypeutes matacus | reverse complement strand
CATCTCTTCTGGGACTTTGCTGTATTCCTTTTCTTGGGCCATGTCTTCTATTTTCTTAGTATGGCCCGTAATTTTTTGTTGGTGCTTAGGCATCTGGTTAGTTTGTATTTTACTTAGATGCTCTATCTCTTTCTCTTTTATGGGGTTTTCGTGGCAGCTCTTTGATTTTTGGCTCAACCTTGATTGTTAGGATTGTTCTGCTGGTTGCTCAAAACTGGGCACTGGACCCAGTGATTGGTTGTAGAGTCGTTTTCTAAGGCCTTGGGCAGGGAGGCTATAGAGGCCAGGAAAAGCCTCTCTTACTTATTAATTTTCTTATGTGTACTTCCTTGGTCTGCCAGGAGATGGCACTTGTTGGCTGCTCTCAATTCAATGCCTGGTCGGAGCGTATTTGTTGTGACACACACCAGATCAATGTGATAGAGCTTCCTGTCTGGGGGCTAGGAGCCCTGTGATTCAAACTTTCTGAGACAGTTCTCCAGACTTCTCTCGTAGCGCCCCCCTTTTACCAGCTAGGAAATATTTCCACTCCCTTCTGAATCCTCAACAATCAGTCCCTGTTAGTAGAGGATGAGATTGGGAGGTTTGTATATCTTTAGCCCCTTTCAGGCTCCAAGGCAAACAATGGCGCAGCCCCACCCAGCCTGGAAGGGCTCTCGGGACAGGGCAGACCAACCTGGGAGTCCAAAGCAGGGTCAGCCCCAGGCTCTCTCTCCCCTCTCCCGTGGTGTCCTGAACAATTAGTCCACGCTAAATGAGAGGGAAGTTGCGAGGAGGATCGGATTTCTCCAGTCCTTTCCAGGCTCCCACGGCAAACCACCGTGTGGAAGCGTCCGTGGGGCTGCACAGCCCAAATTTCAGGTCAGAACCTGAGTCAGCCTAAGGCTGTGTCCCTCTCTCTCCCCTTTCCTGGAGTGGCAGATCCCTGAAGCCCCCTTTGTCTGTGGTCGCAAGAGAATTCTGAAGAGTGGGGGGGAGGGTGCCGGCAGCAGCAGAAGCTGCTACTTGCAACTCACAGTTCTGTAGTCACGATTTCCCTCTTCTGTCCCTCTCTCCTCTGGGTGGTGTGCAACCTTCACCTGCTGACCTAAACCCTAGAAGATCTTTTTCGGGGCTGTTTCAGCTTGTCCTCTAGCTATTTTTCTGGAGAAGAGATTCCCGTGTCTTACTAGTCCGCCATGTTCCCGGAAGTCCCCTCCATTGCATTTTAAATCTTGAATAAATCCTCTTGGGTTTGTCTCTTCTGGTATATTGTTAGAACCCATCTCTCAGTGGGGATTTAGCTTACATTTTCTTCTACTGCCTCATTTTTCTTAGGGTATTATTTGTAGGGTTGACTCAATCCTTAGACATCTCTGGAAATACCTTTTTTTTCCCAAACACTTTATTGAAGTATATCATTCATACATGAACATATATAAATTTCAAGTGTTCAGTAATCACTGTGAACTTACAAAACAAACAGGCATAACATCATATAGGCCTCCCACACATCACCCCACCACAAATACTTTGTGTTGTTGTGAAACATTTGTTAACATATTATGACAGAGCATCGTCAAAGTCTTGCTACTAACTATAGTCCATATCTTATTCTCCTATACTTTTTTTTTTAAATTAATTTATTTATTTACTTTTATCCATTTTTACCCCCCTGTTTTTGCTGTTTCTGTGTCCATTTGCTGGGCAACTCTCTGTGTCTGTTTCCTGCCCTCTCCTCTCATCCTTCTCCTCCTGTCTCCATTGGGATTCGATCCTCAGAACCTCCAATGTGGGAGAGAGGCATCCTACCGCCTGCGCCACCTTAGTTCCTGGTTTTTCGGCGCATCTCGTCTTGGCTCTCCCTTGTGTCACTCTCCTGCTACGTCATCATCTTGCTCCATGGCTCACAGGGCCTGACAGCACGCCCGCGTACGGGGCTTGACGGCGCACCCACGCGCACGGGGCCTGGGGGGGCTCGCCCATGCACCTTCTATAATTTTTCTTTTTTCTGTTTTTTTTTTTTTTTTTACCAGAAGGTCCTGGAGATTGAACCCAGGTCCCTCCATATGGGAGATGGATGCCCAACCATTTAAGCCACATCTGTCCCCCTGCTGTATGTCTTAAGGTTGACCAAAGATAACTAGAGTTACAGTCTTTTCCCATACACAGGATGGTCATAAGCTTAGTTTATCACAGCATTCTAAAAACCAGACCTAGGGAGAAAAACTAGGTCTGGGGACACATGCATGGTTCCTAATATAGCTAATGTTTAGCCTCTCTGATTATCACAAAATCAGGTCAGCAAGAATATTCGCATTGGAAATACTTTTGCTGCTTGGTGGAGGAATGATCACTTTAATCACTTATGATGTGAACATTTTTTCCTTCGAAGTCAACACTTTCAAAATGTAACATTTCAAAAAGAAAACAAAGATAAAAAAAAAAATGTAACATTTCTCTCTGGGGGAGAAATAGAATAAAATCTACCTTGAGAGTGCTGTTTTAGATTCTGTGTCCATAAAGCAGTAAATATTTATGTAACTTTAATAAATGCGAAGAACCACAATATCTGTCACGGGAGATAAAAAGAAGTGTTGTTTCCCTCAAGAAGCCTTACTGTCTTAAGGTATGGTATCAGAATTAGTGCTACTACCTGGAAAGTAGTTATTAATCAGTAGTGTATGCTAAGTACCTGAATACCTAGCATTGTACTTGACAATGGGGATATTGGGAGAAGTTTTAGAAAGAACGGTCTGAATCTTCAAAGAGCTTACATTACAGTCTGGGAGGGACAACACACATGAAACAATCAGCAAATGATACAGGACTATATACAGCATTAAGTTGCATTGGTACATGAAGTGTTTTTAGTTTGGTTTTTTTTCTTTTTTTTTTTTTTTAAGTTTACTGTGCATTAGGGAGTTATAGATGTCATAGAGGTTAGAAAGATCTTATTTGTAGCGACAGATGATTTTGGATTTAGATATGTTAGCTCGGGTGGTGGTTCTCAAATTTTGTTGTGCATTAGAATCACATGGGAAGTTTAAAAAAAAAAACAAAAAACAAAAACCGTCATGCCCAAGCTGCACTCCAGACCAATTGAATCAGACTTTTTGCGGGGGTAGGAACCAGGCATCTGTATTTTTAAAGCTCCCCCAGGTGATTCCAATGTGCAACCAAGTTTGAGATGCATTGTTCTAGGGCATTAAGGTGGCTTTAAATGCTTAGTATTTAAAAAACAAAATGAAACAAAGACCACTAAAGCCTGGGCCCCCCCTCCAGTCCATTTTAATCAGAATCTCTGAGTGCAAGGTCTGGGTATAGGTGTTATTTAAGAGAGCCCCAGGTGATTCTCTTGTGCTCCCAGAGCTGAGAAGCAGTTCTGTAAGGTCATGGCGACTTCAGAGACACTTGGGGAGTGGGAACTAGAGCTCAGGGGAAATGATGCCCTGGAGCTGTCCACTTGTGTGTCTTTGTCAGATTATAAATAATTCCAGGAGAATTTATTAGAGACCTGGGGAAACTCCAAAGGAAGTCAAGGTGCCAGCATAGAAGTTAGAGGTAGAAACAGCCAAAACAGGTTAGTATGTTTTCAGGAGATTTGTTAGAGGCGGTTTTTAAGATGAGGTGGTCAGCCTGTTTCACAAACCCTGGCAAGGTTGTGTGAGATGATCAAGAAGAAAAGTCAGGGAGGCGGCTGTGGCTCAATCAGTGGGGCTCCCGTTTGCCATGTGGGGGGCCCCGGGTTTGGTTCCCGGGGCCTCCTGGTGGGGGCGGGCCCGCCCGCGCGGCGTGGTTGGCTGGCCCGGCGGGCGCGAGCTGCGGGGGGGGATAAATGAATAAATAAATAAAATCTTTAAAAAAAAAAAAAAAGAAGAAGAAAAGAAGAAAAGTCATTGCTTTTGTAATAGTTGGCATCACAAGGTCATTGACGAGAGAACTGTTTCACTTGAGTGTGTTGGGATAGACGCCAGGTTCTAGGCCCTTATCTGAAGAGGCTGCAGGTGCCACAAAGAGAAGACACCTCATGCCAGGAGTTTCTGATTGAGAGGAAGGTGCAAACCTGTCAAGATCAAGTGAAGGATCTTGAAGTTTTTGTTTCATAAGGTTAAAAACGCAAAGAGAGGAACTCGGAGAGATGTACGTGTTTATTATGTGCAGGAGGAAAGGAGCTTGGAGAAGGGTTGGGGAGGATTGAAGATGCTAGAAGAAGAGGCTATTGTCCACCTACCCCATCCACAAATAGGTATTAAGTCCTCTTGGTCCTTCCTAACACTGTGGGAAGGGGTGGAATGCAGAATTCAGACATCAGGTATCAAATCAAAGCAAAGCAAACATCAAAAGCTATGTTTGGTGACTGGGGAAGAAGATTTATCACAAGCATGAACAGATAACTGGTTTTCGTAGTTGACAGTGGTTAAAAGTGTCTGACCCTGAGATACCCTGGGCGTCAACCATGGTTCTCATGGAGCATTTGGGAAGTACAGATAGGGTTCTTGCCATGCACCCTTTGCTTCAAGCAAGTCCCCAGCCCAAAGTGTGTTGCCAGACCAGCACCAGTCCATGAACTGTTTGTCACCAGTTATGATGTGGCAAGTACAAAAATTGAGAGTAAGAATTCAGAAGCTTTTATGGCATTTTGACATTGCCACAACATCCAGAGTGTATTTTTTGTCTTTATTTCATTTTTTTAGTAATGATTTTTATTGTATTTTGCAGAAGCATTGGTCTGTAACAGAGCTAATTAATAATAAAAAAGTCCTGCACCACAAAGAGTTTAAGCAGCAGTGTCCTATCCCATTCCCCTCCAATCCTACTGATACTTTCATGCCCCTCACATAGAAATTTTGTAGCTATCATTTATCTCTACTTAGGAATCTGTATTCCTAGATTTTTACCCCTTCTTATAGGCTGGCATCTGCCTTCATGAATGGATGGATGGAAGGGAGGGAGGGAGGGAGGGAGGGAGGGAGGGAGGGAGGAAAGATGGACAGATAGACAAATGGATGGATATATATACACACACACACTTAAATCCATGGCTGTCCTTGAAAGTTCTTTTTATTCACATAAACACAGGCACAGGCCTCTGCTAGTGTTGGCAGTCCCCTTCCCACATCCGCCCTCAGCCCCATCTCCAGTCAGGTGCTTTTGCTCTTGGGCTTCTCCGCACTTATTACATGGATATATGTGGTACTGGGATAGCTAGAAACATTGGAAACTTGGTAGTGATTCCTCTAGGATTGAGTGTTCCTTTAGGCCTGGGGAATGCCCTGCCCAAGGTAGTTAAGAATAGAAAAGAAAACAATGGGAGATAGAGGCCAACCATTCAAAACCCTCGGGAAATCCTTTTTTTGAGTGCTGGGGTGAATCCTAAGAAGCAGACATCCTTTATGGCACTCAATCTGCAGTCCCAAGAATCTCAGCTCCGTGTCCCCCACCCCCACCGCCAAAGACTCCAGCCTTGCAATCCACACCTGCACTTTGGACAGTGCTCCACAGTTTATGGCAGCTTAACCCTAGTTGGTTTACCTGTGAGCAAAGAATTTTCTTCCCATTGTGAGAAGCTGGGTGAGTTCTGCTTCCCTGTGTCTCTTCTCCCCGTCTCTCCTTTCCTCTTGTGGCTCCAAAAAATAGAAATTAAAAAAGGGTGAGAAAAAAATAAATACAACGTTTAATAAGGAGTCTCAATATTTTTCTTTCCACATCCCTATGAATCATCTTGCACACCCAGTTTGTAGGTTATTGGCTTAAATTACCATCTTGGTTTAAATTTCTCCCTCTCTTTCCAATAGAAATGGAACCTAGTGCGGAAATGATGCTGTTGTGTTTATTGTTTTAACAATGATTATCTTGGACTATGTAATGTAGGAACTTTCTGATGTGCAACTTGGAAACAGTCAAACTGCTTCTGAGAACCCTGCAGACCAAGTTTACTTGGAAACTTTATGATTAATAAGGTTAAAAGCTATTTATCTTAAAGCAAGGCTATGGATTAAGTTTTTCTTAGAGTTAAGAGAACATTAGTCTTATAACCAGGGATTTACATCTCTTTATACTGGAACAAATGCTTGTTTCACATCTAGGCACAATATGAAAAATAAGACTCTCTGCAAGGTGCTTGGGAAAGTTCTAAGTAGCTCCCAAGTGGCGAAGCCTTTGTTCCAGAGGAAGAGCCTAACTTCAGGGGTTAATCAGAGGGACACTGGGAACATCATTCACTGCTGGAACGGGTCAAAGAGAAAAGTTCACAGCTGGCTGTTACTGACCACCAAGCCCTTTCTTGTGGTCCTTTCAGAAGTGATATATTGTTAAGCTTCCCAAGAGCACAAACCTCTAGGTTAGATTTATTGGGGGAAAATGTTCCTTGTCCATATGATAAAGTTATATATTTATTTGCTTTGAAACTCAGGTAGGTAACAATTAAGAACTTGGTGGTGAAGTTATTTGAAGTTATTTGAACAAATGTGCAAACAAGTAATACTTTCTAAGTATTCTAATACTTTCTAAGCACCTAATACAGTATCTGGAATATACTAAATGTCTGTTGATGGTCTGATTGAATGAATGTGTTTAGATTGGTTGATTGGTATTGTATTGCCATACCAAGTTGGGCAAGCATGTGATGGTTATGCAGTTCTTGTTTGGGAATTATTATTTATTAAACTGTACATGTAAGGGTTTTGGGGGTTTTTTGTTTTCCTTTCTCTTTACATGTTTCATTTCATGATTTTAAAAATGTTTTTAAAAGTTTAGGCAAAAATGTGAAATATATCCCATACATGGACTTTGTTTCCTTTAGAAGTTTATTGGTAATTTGCTTAAATTCCCTTTGTCAAGCCAAAGTGTAAACATTAGAATGTTTGCCTGTCAACACGTGCAATTTGGTAATTAATTTATATTTGGAAAACCTTTCCCAATTCCGAACATTTTAGAGAACAGAGTTTCTAAGTGTATCTTGCTAACAGCCAAGAACAGCTGCACTATGCATAGTTTTTCAGATGGCTTCTCTGTGACATCTGTGAAAATAGACAACTCCAATAAGTAAGCATGCCATGATTGCATGGCACATTACAACATTTTATGATGTACGGGAGCCAGTGTAACGGGGCGCCGTCCTGATTTGTCCAAAAATGCTTAGTTGATTTAAACTCCCATTCTAAACCAACATTTCTTAGACCAACGTTAAGGACAGAAATTTCTCTTTTAGCAAAAAAGTATAAAATACACTATTTAATTTGTGCTTGCACATCTCAGAGAATGGAAAGGATTATTCCTTCTTGGTACATTTAATTTGAGATGCAAATTACAAATCAGTAATCCACAGTGATGTGTTACCTCGCAATGCTTTTATGCCCATTATTAGTCAGAAATAAAAGGAAGTCCAGAATTTGTGTCACTCATTCAAGCATGAAGCAGAATCAAAGATTTTTGAGTGGAATGGGAATGGGGAGGACAACACCTGCACACCAGTCACTTTGTTCTCCATTCTCCCACCAAAATGGGTTTTTTTGGGATTTCTTTTACTTGCCTTCCATCTCTCCTTCCCAAACCCCAGTCCCTCCAATTTACAATTCATAGGAAAAGACAAGATCAATCTTTAAATAAATAAATAAACAACCTGCTAGTTAATTCTAAGTGGTTAACTGTGGCAGAGGAGGTTTCTCTTACTCTTATAAGACTGCTTTAGTTTTTACTAATAAAAGCATTTCCAAGGGAGAAACCACTGACCTGTGCCCCGCCCCCCCGCCCCCGTACTTCCAATTAGAGATCTATTATCTCATTCCAGATAATTGGAAAAGAATATTCAAAATACTACTTCGTGTAAATATGGGTTTTGCCTGCATTATATTACTAAGAGTTCTGAACACATCTGGAGCGAAGGCGGCCCCAGGGACATTAAAGCAGAGTGTTTTGGTTGGCACAGTGACATTATAGTATATGCCAATTTGTAATGGCTTTTGGAAACAAGCAGTTTTAAACTCTCCCTGAACTATTCCCCTGAGAAATTATTCAATTAAGTACAACTAAAATTAATGTTTAGCATTTTCTATTTAAATAAAATAGGCAGCTATAAAGGGAAATCTGTGGTTCATGCTTGCGCTCTTATTTTCCTCTAAAATCAAGCTCCTAAGAAATAATTGGGTGTTCTGGAATCAGTCATTTCTAGAAGATACTGATTTGCCAGATCCTCTTTAGAATCATGCAAATGGCCCTGTTACTGCTAAGCAGCTTTAGACACCTGGGTAGTTAGTTGTCTGGTTTCTACCCCTTCCAGGCAAGGGGAGAGTAGGGTGGGAGAATTAGAAGGAGATGCCGAAGGATTCCTTTGTCTCCTAAGTCAGGCTTTTCACACTTTAATGGGCACAGGTACCACCTGGGGATCTTTTGAAAATGTAGATTTTGATTCATAAGGTCTGAGATGGGGCCCAAGATACTGTATGTCCAGCAGGCCCCCAGGGGCTGCCAGTGCTACTGGCCCGAGGACCAGACTCGGAGCTGCAAGGTTTTAAGCGGTACTTGGTGGTGGGTGGGGGCTGTGGGCGTGCGTGTGTGGCGGCTGTTCACAAGGCTGGCACCTGGACTTGACTTTGATTTCCAACTTGTGGCTTGGCCCTGAGTGCATGTGGGTAGATAGGACACTTGCTTTTCCCCCTAACTTACCCTTTCTTACTTCTCAGAGCCCTCGACTCATGGACCTTCATAGGGCCCCCAGCCAACGGTGGGAGACACATTTCTGATGGCTTAACAGCCTCCATTCTTTGTCCCTTGTTTTCCTAAAATCCAGCTATGTTTTCTACCTCATTTTCTCTGATCCATCTTTATGTAGCCATGTTATAAAGGAAAACAAAGTTAGCCTGGTGTTCCTTCATCTGTGTTACTAAACATGAAGGCCAGAGCCCTGGTGAGCAAAAGGATGTATGAGTAAGCGTGGCTTTGTGGGTTTTCACCAAGCATCGTTACTTTCCAGGTTCAGCCTCTCAGCTCTTAGGTCCAGAACTTTGATGGTCATCTTATTCAGGGGTGGTCTGATTGGCACACGGCTAAAGTCCATACGAGGTGAAATCTCTTGAAAGACTGATTTATATTTGGTGTGGTTCTTTACCCATCTACACAAGGATGATCCATAAGAAAGACTACAATATTTACATCTGCTGGTCCCACTTTCCCCTTCCTTGTATTGAAAACTAATTTATAGTCAGAATCACTAGATGGATAAAGATTGCTCCATCTTTGCAGGAACCATTTACACCAAACCCAGTTCGGGGGGCCCTTTCCTCAGAGCAGTCTGGTGATCACAAGAAATTTCTGACTAGTTTTCTTACCTTCAACCTCTCTCTCTTTCCACTCATCCTTTGTTATTTTTCTATCTCTATAATTTTCTTCCTAAAAACTGTTCTCTTCGTGTCACTTGCTTGTTAAAACTCTTCAGTGTTTCTTCATTGTCTAAGAAGTGTTTCCAAAATGTCATGATTTTTATCATGTTCACTTGTAGAATCACTCATTTAACATTCCTCTTTGGACTTGATTTTTTAGAATTTAATTTTCATTTTTATCAAAGTAATACCTGTACATTGCTTGAAAATGCAAAGAGAATTAGAATGCTTATGAGAAGTAGGTGTTCTCCCCATCAGCCTTCCCTGCCCCAAAGGCCTACTCTCCCAAGCAGTGCTTCTTATTCTTTTAGTATTTTTCTCGACGATATATTGTTCTTTCTTAATAGTTTCAATCTTAGACATATGTTGACTTCCTCCTAAGGAAGATGTTAATTTACAGTAGTCCTACACACACACACACACACACGCACGCACGCACACTCTCCCTCTCCCCTGTTGCTAGATCACAGATTTTAGTTAAGTCAGCATTCAGTATTAGGTATGATGATTAGGTAAATGTTCACAGCTGAGCCACTGTGTGTCCTCAGATTAGATTTTGTTTCATTACACCCCTTTCCCCCTAAAGTCAACAATTGCCTTTTTCTTATTCTTTGACTTGCTTAGTTGCCTTTGTTGATATTATTTCGTCTCCCATACCTCTGGAAGAATTAGGAAATTCCTCTCAATACAGACAAACACAGTGGGAAGTCTTGTCGGGAGTCCCTGGTCCTGTGTACCCAGGCCCCTGCCTGACTGTTCTGAGACTTCCCTGCATCCCCATGCTGGGAACACCTTTTGCCTTTCTTTGGGGTACATACCCTGTTTTCTGGATCCAAGTCATCTTCTTTCTCCCTGTTCCCCTCTTTGGTGGAATATATTCTCCAGAAGCTTCCAAAGAAAGGGTGCATGGGAGGTAAAATTTTTAAGACCTTATGTGTTTGAAAAAAATCACTTCATTCTCCCTTCATGCTTGATTGAAAGAATGATGGCATGCTAGATTGGAAGGTTTTGTGGTTTTTTTTCCTTCAGAATTTTGAAGTCTTTGCTCCATTAGTGTTTAGCTTTCCGTGTTGCTTTTGATAGATCTGCCGATCTGATTTCCATTGTTTTTCCGCAAGCAGTTTTTCCTCCCATCTCTCAGAACGCTCTGTGTCTTTTTTTTTTTAAGGTTTATTTTTATTTATTTATTTCTCCCCCTCCTTGTTGTTTTGCACTTGCTGTCTGCTCTCTGTGTCTGTTAGTTGTGTGCTCATCTTCTTTTTAGAAGGCACCGGGAACCGAACCTGGGACCTCCCTCTTGGAAGGGAGGCACGCAATGCCTTGAGCCACCTCCGTTCCCACTTGTTGTGTGTCTCATTATGTTTCCTTGTCGTGTCTCTTCGTTGCATCATCTTGTTGCGTCAGCTCTCCATCTTGCTTGTCTTCTTTAGGAGGCACCAGGAATCGAACCTGGGACCTCTCGTGTGGTAGGCAGGCTCCCAACTGCTTGAACCACATCCGCTTCCCTCTCAGAGTCTTCTCTACATCTCTAGGGTCCTGAAATTTCACAACAAATGGGGCATGACTTTTTTTTTTTTAATTCACTGCCCTGAGCACTTGCCTTTCCCTTTTAGATTGGGAATGCATGTCCTTCAATACTGGGAAACTTTTCTGGATTATTTTGTTGTTTGTTTCCTCCACATGATTTTTCTTCTTTCTCTTTCTTCTTGTGGCTCTTATTGTCACTGTTGGGCTTCAAGAATGAAGCCTCCATTAAAGAATTTTTTTCTCTCCTATTTTTCCATTGCTTTGTTTGTCTTATTGCTTTTTTATCTGAATGATGTCTTTAACTCTGTCTTCCTTCCAGTCTTTTTCTCTCTCTCTCCCTCTGTTGCAATCCTATTTTTTTGTTAAAAGTGCTCTTTAACTCTTTATTTTGAAATAATCATAGATTCACAGGAAGTTGCAAAATAGTACAGAGATCCCATGTACTGCTCACCCAGTTTTCCCCTTCTATAATTATGGCACAATATCAAGACTAGGAATTTGACATTGGCCCCCTATGTGTGTATAGAATCTTTTACACATGTAACCATTACTGCATTCAAGATATAGAACTTTATTGCTATCCTACTTTAATTCCTAAGAACCCTTTCTTGTTCTCTGAGAGTTCCTTTTTATCCCATCCTGTTGTTGTTTTGTGGGTCCATTGTCTTAACTTAGCCCTCTGAGGATTTGTGTGCGTGCGCATGTGTGTTTAAGTTTTCTTTTGCTTCCTGCGTGGGCTCTATTTGCTCTGAGTCTTTATTTTTCTTCCCCAGTCAGTTTTAGAGCCTGATCTCAAATGTCTGTTGGCTGAATGTGCACATTTAAAAGTGAGGCACGGGAAGCACATGTGGCTCAAGTGATTGGGCTCCCGTCTATCATGTGGGAGGCCCCAGGTTCGATTCCCGGGGCTTCCTGGTGGAGGCAAGCTGGCCTGCGCCCGCACGGAGAGCTAACACAGCAAGATGGTGCAACAAAGGGAGACAGACACAGAGGAGCACACAGCAGGTAAACACAGAGAGCAGACAGCAAGCATGAGTGGCAAGGGTGGAGGGAATGAATAAATAAAATAAATCTTTTAAAAAAATGAGGCAGGGAAGAAGATGTGGCTCAAGCGATTGGGTTCTGAAGGTCCAGGGTTCGATTCCTGGGGCCTCTTGGTGAAAGGCAGGCTGGCCCGCATGGCAAGCTGGCCTGTATGGAGAGCTGGCCCACACAGTGTGCTGACCCATGCAGAGTGCTGGTTTGTGTGGAGAGCTGGCACAGCAAGATGACACAACAAAAAGACACAGAGGAGAGACAATAAGATGCAGCAGACCACGGAGCTGAAGTGGTGCAAGAGATTGAGCACTTCTCTCCACTTTGGAAGGTCCCATGATCGGTTCTTGGTGCCGCCTAAAGAGAACGCAAGCAGACACAGAAGAACACACAGAGAGCAGACAGCGAGCACAAAAACAATGAGGGGAAGGGGGAGAAATAAATAAATTAAAAGCAAAAAAAGTGAGGCAACAAAAGGTTTGTTGAAAGGACTTTGTGAAGGGGTGAATCTGGTGGGCCTCCCTTTAGGGCAGTGGGGAGGGGGACCCAACTGTTTCAATGTGAGAGTTTCCAATATCAGAATAGATATATCTTTTCTCTGGGGCTAGTCTGTTCCTGGAGAATAGGCTTCCAGTCTCCTCTTGGCAGATATCTCCTGCTAGGGTTCTGGATGCTGATTGGGGAAAGAGATTCAGAAAGAAAGAAGTGGGAGGAGGAGGTCTATATATCTCATGTACAACACCATGACACTTCCTTGGCTGTGCCTAGTGTCTGGGACATAGAGCCCCACAGCTGGGGTTCCAACCTCGCTGGAGAAGATGTGGACTTCACCACAGCCCACTGGATGGCAGAGAAGTTCGCAGGGTTGCCAGGGCCAGAGCTGGTCCACAAGCAAGCAGAAAACACTGTTCCTGGGTTGAAGGTGAGCTGAGCCTGGCAGACAAAAACTGCAGCTGGGATGGCAAGCAGGGAACACCCCTCTGAGATGAAGGCAGGCTGAGGCTGGTAGGTGGGCTCACAGAGGGAGCCAGTGAGCGAGCGGGGCAGGGTGATGGAATGTCCAGAGGGCCATGGCAAGCTGGTCACCAGGCCAGGACTGTGAGCTCACTGAGGGATTGCTGGGACAGAGACCACTGGATGTAGTCTGTATCCATATCCGCTCCTACAGCCTCACAGTAGCAAGAAACAGCATAAGATGCAGAAGCCCCTTCCTCTTTCCATGTCCCTCCAGTGCCCTCTACTAGTAGAGCTAAACATCATGCCTGCTGCAAGGGAGAGATGCTTCGTGTTCAGCCCATTATCACAAAGCAGGTACTGAAGGGTGAATTTGGAGCTGAGAAGCAATAATTTGATAACTGGCACAGAGCAGTGAAAGATAATTCCAAGTATTAGTATATTGGATACATTTTATGAACTTGGGACATTTTCAAGTCAACAGTTCTTTAAAATTAATGCTGCCCGCCCCCTTTCAGTTTCACCAGATTTCTTTTAGTACTTTGCATTTGGATTTCTTTTCTGTGCTTGGCGAGAAAGTGTTAGAACAAAATGAATCTTTATATCCTTGAGATTTTTAAAATACATATAAAGCAAAACACAAAGTTATTAGAAAGGTTTGTATAATCAGAAAGTCAAAGATGCATGGGTACATGCTGGCTCTAAGAGGCTTGCCTGCAAGTACCTGCTTCAGGAAACTGCTGGCACAGATCTCTTCTCATTAGACCCGTTTTCTAGAACGGAGAAACGCACCTGAAAATATGTCTCAGTTACAAAGACTAGTTGGGAAAAAGGTAGGTGTCTTTTCTGTCAAGGAGGAATGATGTCTAAAATGGAGAAATAGCTCTTGTCCACGTTATTCATTTTTTAAAAATGAGCACATGGTTAACGTCAGCTTTCTAACTGCTAAATGCCGTGGTACCAAATCCCTCAGAAACTACGTATTAACCGACTATCTTGGCTCTGTCAGGGATCTCCTATGAGAAAGGAAAATATAGAGAAATCAAGGTGATGTTTCTATGGAATGGGAAAAATGCAGACTATGTTTAGTCTGGAGTTAGACGTAGACCTGAAATTCGAGACGCAAGAGTTGTGAAATACTGGGTTTTCACAATACCTTTGATTGGAATCCAGAAACCTCTCTTCTTGTGCCAGCCCTGCCACTTAGTAGTGGAGTAACTTGGACAAGTTACATCATCTGTGTGAACCTATTTTGACATTTACAAAATACTATACCAGTTTCCCTATCTACTTTTCAGGATTGTCAGGGGGATCAAATGAGGTAATAAATGGCTATGGTCCTTTAAAAGTCTAAGTTACCATAAACATGAGTATTTTTTTTTTTTTTTTTTAAAGATTTTATTTATTTATTCATTTATCCCCCCCTTGCTGCTTGTGCTCACTGGGTCAGCTAACCACGCCGTGCGGGCAGGCTTGCCTTCACCAGGAGGCCCCGAACCCGAACCCGGGGCCTCCCATATGGTAAACGGGAGCCCTACAGATTGAGCCACAGCTGCTTCCCATGAGTATTTTTTAAATTCTTCTTTTATGTGAAATCAAATGGAAACAGGGACAGTAAACCCTCAAATTAGAAATAATACAGTTTCATAAACTCCATAAAAAGCTAATATGTTTTTGTTTTTTGTTTTTTTTTTTTTTACAATTTAGATGATACAGTTTAATAATTTTGATGATATTTACCATGTCCTGTGTCCATTACTGAAAGGTAATGAAAAACCTTCCCCATGACCACCAAACAACCCATTAGATCTTGACTGTTCCCTTCTCCCCAGCTCCCCAGGGCCCATGATACCCCCCTCTCCCAATCCATGGAATGTCAAGATTCACAGTTACATGCCCTGGGGATTTGAACCAGCACTTCCTAATCCACCCACCCCCCAGTGCTGTACCACCAAACCCAGGAACACCACCACTCATCTGCCCCATCCCCCAAGATGCAACCACACTCTATCCCTTTACCATAGATTATGTCCATATGGGAGATGGCTCAAAGCCTGCTCTTCTCTTACTCTCCTTTGTTAACCTATCTTTCAGACAATGGTTCTCAGAGACTGCTCACTTTCCTCAGTTCAGATCAGTGAGGTCATATACTGTTCATCCTTCAGTGCCTGGCTTGCTTCACTCAACATAAGGTCTTCAAGATTCATCCACGTTATTCCATGTGTTAGCACTTTGTTCCTTCTTACCGCTGAGTAATATTCCATTGTATGTATGTGCCACATTTTGCTTATCTATTCATCTGTTGATGGGCACCGGGGCTGATTCCAACTTTTGGCAATGGTGAACAATGCCGCTATGAACATTGGTGTGCATATATCTGTTTGTATTTTTGTTTTCAGTTCTTCTGGGTATATACCCAGCAGTGGAATTGCTGGATCATACGGAAGATCTATTGCTAGTTTTCTGAGGAACCGCCAAACTGTCCTCCACAGTGGCTGGACCATACCGCAGTCCTACCAGCAGTGGATGAGGGTTCCTATTCCTCCACATCCTCTCCAACATTTAGTGTGTCCTGTTTTTTTAATAGCTGCCATTCTGATGGGTGTAAGATGGTATCTCATTGTAGTTTTGATTTGCATTTCCCTGATAGCAAGTGATGTTGAGCATTTTTTCATGTGCTTTTTAGCCATTTGTATTTCTTCCTTGGAGAAGTATCTTTTCAGGTCACTTGCCCATTTTTTATATGGGTTGTTTGTCCTTTTATTTTCGAGGTGAAGGATTTCTTTATATATGCAGGATATTAGGCTCCTATCAGATATATGGTTGCCGAATATTTTTTCCCATTGGGTAGGTTGCCTTTTTATTTTCTTAATAACATCCTTAGAGGTGCAGAAGTTTTTAATTTTGAGGAGATCCCATTTATCAATTTTTTCTCTTGCTGCTCGTGCTTTGGCTGTGAAGTTCATGAAACCATTTCCTATTACAAGGTCCTGTAGATGCTTCCCTACGTTATCTTCCAAGGTTTTTATGGTTTTGGCTCTTATATTTAGATCTTTGATCCATCTTGAGTTGATTTTTGTATAAGGTGTGAGATGGTATTCTTCTCTCATTCTTTTGGATATGGATATCCAGTTCTCCAAGCACCACTTGTTAAAGAGGCCACTCTCTCCCAGCTGAGTGGGTTTCGTGGCCTTGTCAAATATCAGATGACTGTATATGCGAGGATCTATATCAGAACTCTCAATCCGGTTCCATTGGTCAGTAGGTCTATCCTTGTGCCAATACCATGCAGTTTTGATCACTGTAGCTTTGTAGTATGTTTTAAAGTCAGGTAATGTGATACCTCCAACTTCATTTTTCTTTTTCAATATATCTTTGGCAATTCGGGGCCTCTTGCCTCTCCAAATATATTTTGTGGTTAGTTTTTCCAGTTCCTTAAAAAATATAGTGTTGACTTTTATTGGGATTGCATTAAATCTGTAGATTAGTTTGGGTAGGATAGACATCTTGATGATGTTTAATCTTCCCATCCATGAACAGGGAATATTTTTCCATTTATTTAAGTCTTCTTTGATTTCCTTTAACAGTGTTGTGTAGTTTTCTGTATATAAGTCCTTTACATCTTTAGTTAAATTTATTCCTAGGTATTTGATTCTTTTGTTTACTATTGTAAATGGTATTTTTTTCCTGATTTCCTCCTCAGTTTGCTGGTTATTGGTGTACAGAAATGCTACTGATTTTTGAGCATTGATCTTATAGCCTGCAACATTACTGAACTCCTTTATAAGTTCTAGAAGCCTTGTTGTCGATTTCTCAGGGCTTTCTATGTATAGGATCATGTCATCTGCAAATAATGAAATTTTTACTTCTTCTTTTCCAATCTGGATGCCTTTTATGTCCTTTTCTTGTCTCAGTGCTCGTGCAAGTACTTCTAAGACAATGTTAAATAGGAGTGGTGATAGTGGGCATCCTTGTCTTGTTCCCGATCTCAGAGGGAAGGCTTTTAGGATTTCACCGTTGAAAATGATGTTAGCTTTGGGTTTTTCATATATACCCTTTATCATTTTCAGAAAGTTTCCATCTATTCCTATCTTTTGTAGTGTTTTTATGAGGAAAGAGTGCTGTATTTTGTCGAATGCTTTTTCGGCATCTATAGAGATGATCATGTGATTTTTTTCTTTCAGTTTGTTTATGTGGTGTATTACATTGATTGATTTTCTTATATTGAACCATCCTTGCATACCTGGGATGAAACCCACTTGGTCATGATGTATAATCCTTTTGATATGTTGTTGAATGCGATTAGCAAGTATTTTGTTAAGGATTTTAGCATCTAGGTTCATTAGAGAAATTGGTCTGTAATTTTCCTTTCTTGTGGTATCTTTATTTGGTTTTGGTATTAGGGTAATGTTGGCATCATAGAATGAGTTAGGTAGTATTCCTTCTACTTCTATTTTTTGGAAGAGCTTAAGTAGAATTGGTGTTAGCTCTTTCCGGAATGTTTGGTAGAATTCAGCTGTGAAGCCATCTGGTCCTGGACTCTTCTTAGTTGGGAGGTTTTTAATGACTGAGTCTATCTCTTTACTTGTAATTGGGCTGTTGAGTTCATCTATTTCTTCTTTCATCAATGTCGGCTGTTTGTGGGTTTCTAGAAACTTGTCCATTTCCTCTAAATTGTCATTCTTGTTGGCATATAATTTTTCAAAGTATCCTCTTATGATACTCTTTATTTCTGTGGGGTCAGTAGTGATATCACCTTGCTCATTCCTTATTTTATGTATTTGCATCTGTTCTCTCTTTTTCTTTGTTAGTCTGGCTAAGGGTTAGTCAATTTTGTTGATATTCTCAAAGAACCAGCTTTTGGTTTTGTTTATTGTTTCCAGTGCTTTCTTATTCTCTATTTCATTTAGTTATGCTCTAATCTTTGTTATTTCCTGTTTTCTACTTCCTTTAGGTTTAGTTTGTTGTTGTTTTTCCAATTCCTCCAAGTGTGCAGTTAGGTCTTCAATTTTAGCTCTTTCTTCTTTTTTAATATATGAATTTATGGCTATGAACTTCCCTCTCAGGACTGCTTTCGCTGCATCCCATAGGTTTTGATATGTTGTGTTGTTGTTTTCATTAGTTTCAAGGTAGTTACTGATTTCTTTTGAAATTTCCTCTTTGACCCACTGTTTGTCTAAGAGTGTGTTGTTTAACTTCCATATCCTTGTGCCTAACCTGTTTCTCTGGCCCTTATTGATTTCCAACTTCATTCCGTTGTGGTCAGAGAAATTACTTTGTATAATCTCAATCTTTCTGAATTCATTGAGTGTTGTTTTGGGGCCTAGCATGTGGTCTATTTTGGAGTATGTTCCATGTGCACTGGAGAAGAATGTAAATCCCGCTGTATTTGGGTGTAGTGTTCTGTATATGTCTATTAAGTCCAAATCTTCTAATGTATTGTT
This sequence comes from Tolypeutes matacus, assembly GCA_026826555.1. Taxonomy (NCBI): domain Eukaryota; kingdom Metazoa; phylum Chordata; class Mammalia; order Cingulata; family Chlamyphoridae; genus Tolypeutes; species Tolypeutes matacus. The sequence goes on along the minus strand of JAKSZT010054052.1, from coordinate 6,258,831 downwards.
GAGTGCCTTCGTTTCTTTATTGATTCTCTGCCTAGATGTTCTGTCTAATGATGATAGTGGTGTGTTGAAGTCCCCTGCTATAATTGTAGAGGAATTTATTTCTCCTCTTAGTTTTTCCAGAGTTTGCCGCACGTATTTTGAGGCACCTCGATTAGGTGCGTAAATGTTGATGATTGTTCTCTCTTCTTGAGAGATTACTCCTTTTACTAATATGTAGTGTCCATCTTTGTCTCTTACAATAGTTTTGCATTTAAAGTCTATTTTGTCTGATATTAGAATAGCTACTCCTGCCCTTTTTTGGCTATTGTTAGCTTGTAAAATGGTTTTCCAGCCATTCACTTTCAGCCTCCTTGAATCCCTGGGCCGAAGGTGGGTTTCTTGTAGACAGCATATAGATGGATCATATTTTCTTATCCATTCTGCCAATCTGTGTCTTTTGATTGGTGAATTTAATCCATTACCATTCAGTGTTATTACTCGTAACGAATTTCTTACTTCAGTCATTTTTTTCTTTGGGTTAATGTATGTCATATGTTGTTTTGTTTCTCTTTTTGAGTTTTCAGTTGTTTTTAAACTCTCCTCCAACTCTCTCTCCTTTGTTTTTTCCTTTCAATTTGTAGAGATTCCTTTAGTATTTCTTGAAGTGCTGGTTTCTTCTTGACATACTCTCTTAATTGCTGTTTATCTGTGAATATTTTGAACTCTCTATCATTTTTTGAATGCCAATTTTGCTGGATAGAGAATTCGTGGCTGGAAGTTTTTTTCTTTTAGTGTTTTGACTATGTCATACCACTGTCTTCTTGCCTCCATGGTTTCAGCTGAGAAATCAGCACTTAATCTTATTGTGTTTCCCTTGTATGTTATGGTTCTCTTTTCTCTTGCTGCCTTGAGTATTTTCTCTTTGTCTTGAGCATTGGACATTTTTGACAAGTATATGTCTTGGAGTTGGCCTGTTGGGATTTATACTATTTGGGGTGCGCTGTGCTTCCTGGATCTGCACATCCATCTCTCTCAATAGAGTTGGGAAGTTTTCAGCCATAACTTCCTTCAACACTCCTTCTGTTCCCTTTCCCTTCTCTTCTCCTTCTGGGATGCCCATAATGCGTATGTTTGTGTGTCTTGCATTATCGGTTAATTCCCTGAGACCATACTGGATTTTTTCTATCTTTTTGTCTATCTTTTCTACGATCTCTTTGATTTCAACTGTATTGTCTTCCATATCACTAATTCTTTCCTCTGCCTGTTCAATTCTGCTGCCATGTGAGTCCAGCGTCTTTTTCATTTCTTGACTTGTGTCTTTGTTCGCCATCATATCCATTACCTTTTTAGGTGTGTTAGCTATTTCTTCAGTATGTTCTCCCGGTGTCTTCTTTATATCCTTAATCTCTTCCTTCAGTTCTTTAAGTTGGTCCATGATATTTGTTTGGATAGCTTTGATTAGTTGTTCGATGTACTGCATTGCTTCCTGGTTTTTATTTTGTGCACTGGACTGGTCCATGTTTTCCAGTTTCTCAGAGTCATTTGTATTTTTCTGTTGCCCTCTGGTCATCATATTATCTTGATGGGTTTGTTCAGTTGATTAGCTTTTCTCTATGCTCTAGAATTTTATTTAGCTGTTGGTTCTGCGTGTGAGTTAAGTTTTCTCTTTGGCAGTTTTTCTTCTTATTTTATTTCCTTACTTCTTTCTATGTTCCCTTGAAGGCAAAAAGTTAGGGCCAGAGGAATCAAAAGATGTAAGGAAGGCAGAAGGATAATAGAAATATTGATAAAAGTTAGAAGAGGGGCAAAATGAGACTTAATGAGATGAATATTTAACTTGTGTAGGCAGTGTAGAGTACTAGGAAAAAATATGGAGTTCCTATAATGGACTGGGAAAACAAATGGAGGAATATATATATATATAGTGATTTAGAAGGCTAGAATTATGAGGAGGTAGAGAAATAGTAGAGAAAGGTCTGAAAGGAAAAAGTTAATACTAATAAAAAAAAAAAGAAGAAGAAGAAAACAAAATAGATGGGATAGAAATTGACACCCTTAAGTTGTGGGCCTATGAAAAAATGTTGTCTGTAAGAGCCACAACAGAAAACAGAAGGCAGAAAGATGCAGGAAGGATAAGCGGTAGTTTGTAATACAGAATCAATATATACAGCGAGTGGGAAATTACTGAATAAGAAGCCCAGCAAATAAGCGACCAGGTGGCAGCACCTATTTAAAAAAAAAATAGAAGGAAAAAGGAAGGGGGGAGGAAAATGGGAATAATAGCAATAGACCAGAAAGTAACAGAGAGAAACCAGAGATCCACACAGGCAAGCAGTCAAACAGAGCTAAGGGGGGGTCAATGATTCCCCTAGGGTCCACGTGGATCCTTCCTGCCTACTTGTGTTTATCAATGAATTTCCCCACAGGGTTCTATATGCAGGTCCTGAAGCAGCTTTTAGCTATTAAACTAAATTAAAAAGAATTTATTTTTCATTTGTTGAGGTGACCTCACTTTTTTTTTTTTTTTAGCCAAATGCAGGACCCAAAATAATTCCTCTTCTAGACCAACCCCCTTACGGAAGGGACCCTAGCTGGGCCCGTGGAAATTAATCAAGCACGTCCCACTTTCCGGACTCCCCAGGTTAGCTGAAACTCTGATGTTAGTCAGTGAGGAGTGCTAAAGATGGCGGATTCCGCCCCTTCTGGCACCGAGCTCCAGCGTCACCGGGCTGCTCAGTAAATCAGTTTGAGTGCAGATTCGCGTCTGCTCTCAGCCTGGTGCTGCTTCAGTTCGGCTTATCTGCTCCCCAAAGCTATGGGGCAGTGCAGGCAGCCAGATCGATGTCTAAAAATATAAAATACCCTTCCCTGTCTTCCAACCGAACCCTCCCTTCTTTGGGAAGTGTCCCTTCCTCCTGGCTCCGCAGCGGCCCGGGTCTTATTCCTGGGTGGCTAGGGAAATCAGCTCCGTTGCCGGACCAAAATCCCCCCTCCGGTTCACCGGGTGCTGACTAGCTCGTTTGCTCTGTTCACACAAGGTCCAAGGGGCACCAGGCAGCCAGCTCCCCAGAAAATAAAACTTTTTCGCCCCGCCCGCAGCTCCAAATGGCCGTTTTATTTTTTTTTCCCTAACCGCGGGGCCCAGCCGCCTGTGCCAACCTCCACCGGCAGTCTCAAAACTCACGAATCTCCACCGTTCGGTCCACGCCGCCGATCCGCGCAGATAGATGTCCCAAGCCTTTCACTCCACGTGTGCACAGCACAGACCCCCGGGCAGGACCCCGTCCACAATCCGCCTTGCTCTGGGAGCTTGCAGTGTGCGCCCTCCTACACCAACGCCATCTTGCCGCCCTCCCTCTGCAGATTTTAACCTAGGTTTTAGTGAGTAAAATTAGGAAAGTGAAAAAGGAAACTTTTTTTTTTTTTAAATAGGAGAGATCCAATAAAAGATAATACAAAGAGGATGTCAATATGTTCCCTGTCTTGAAGTTTCATTGGAGACCAAACCAGGGACCTTGGGTATTCTAAGCAGGAGCTCTTCCACTGAGCTAATTTGTCTTCTTTGCTAATATGTTTTGTTGAGATCTAAAAGGAAATAATGTTCAAGACTTTCTCCATGCTTCATGTCGTCTTTTTTTTTTTTGGATTTACATATTTTTTTCAAACCATGTTATAAGAATTTGAACATTCTCTAACTGTTCGTAGCAGGGGCAGATATGATAATGTATGACTGTCATCCCGTCAGCATTTCTGAGCCCCAGAGTAAAGGAAAGCCCTCAGGCAGACAGCTTCTGTAGGCAATTTTTCAAAGCGAGCAGAGATCTAATAGTTTGGGTCTATATGTTTCATGAGAGATTCTCTAGCAGCTTAAGTGGTAAAAAGGAGGTGAAAATTTTGTCCAGGGTTTTCTATAATTAATTGTGAGGTGGGGAAACGTTAGCCAATACCCTTGACTCACACAGTCGGGGATTGTATTCTTGACCAAGGACTTGGTATTAGATAAATCATGGTAATGACCAACAAGATATAGCATAACCACAAGTAACAACAGTATGTATATATTTTTTTTTACTTTACTTTGTACATTTAATAATTGAAAATATAAACAACTAAACTAAAAAGTAAACAGGTGAATAAATATATACATTTCTCAATTAAAATATACATTTCTCAATTAAATGTAATGGATACATATAAAATCTTCCTTGAATCAAACAACATGCTACACAATATACCTGGTTCATAGTAACATATTCATACAGTATTTGTCCTTTTGAGTCTGGCTTGCTTCGCTCAACATAATGTCCTCCAGGTTCATCCATGTTGTTATATGCTTTACGACTTCATTTCTTCTTACAGCTGCATAATAGTCCATCATGTGACTACATCACAGTTTGTTTATCCATTCGTCTGTTGATGGACACCTGGGTTGTTTCCAACTTTTGGCAATGGTGAATAATGTGGCTATGAACATCGGTGTGCAGATGTCTGTTGGTGTCACTGCTCTCAGTTCTTTTGGGTATATACCCAGTAGTGGTATTGCAGGGTCACGTGGCAAGTCTATATTCAACTTCTTTAGGAACTGCCAAACAGACCTCCATAGTGGTTGTACCATCCTGCATTCCCACCAACAGTGAAGAAGTGTTCCTATCTCTCCACATCC
>JAKSZT010054052.1:6226507-6239189 GCA_026826555.1 Tolypeutes matacus | reverse complement strand
TTCTCTGTCTTTTTAATAGTGGCCATTCTGATAGGTGTGAAATGATAACTCATTGTAGTTTTGATTTGCATTTCCCTAATCATGAGTGATGTTGAGCATTTCTTCATGTGTTTTTTTGCCATTTGTATTTCTTCTTCGGAGAAATGTCTATTCAAGTCTTTGGCCCATTTTTTAATTGAGTCATTTGTCTTTTTATTGTTGAGTTGTAACATCTCTTTATATATCCTGGATATTAAACCCTTATCAGATATGTGATTTCCAAATATTTTTTCCCATTGAGTTGGCTGCCTTTTCACCCTTCTGACAAAGTCCTGTGAGGTTCTATGCTTACATTTAAAGTGAGTTTTTTGTAAAAGCATATAGTTGCATCTTCCTTTTTTTTTTTTTTTTCCTTATCTCACATCCTGTGTCTTTCAATGGAGGAGTTTATTACATTTATTACATTATTACATTTTAATGTGACTCTTGGTATGGTCGAGTTTAAGTCTACCATCTTAGGTATTTGTGTTCTTTTGTCCCATCTATTCTTTCTTCCTCTGTTCTTCCTTTTCTACCTTCTTTTGGATGAATTGTGATTTTTTCAGTCTTTTATTTTATTCCCTCTCGATTATTTTTCGTAGCTATATTTGATGAGTTGCGTGTGTAGTTTTCTTTGTTTCTTTCATTTTATTTTTTAGTGATTGCTTTAGTGCTGCATATTTTAAAGTACTAGCAACTAGTCACATGTGGCTATTTAAATTTTAATTAATTGAAATAAAATAAAATAAAAACATGGACCTGACTGTAGTGTAGAGAATGGATTGAAAGATTTCAGGACTAGAAACTGGAAGATTAGTTTGGACATTATTTTATAACTACTGACCAATTTTGTGAGATATTAGTAACAGAAAAGGAAAGATTGAAATATTGGAGATATAGAATGAACAGGAGTAGCCAACAAATGGAATATCTGATGAAGGAGAATGGGAAGGGAGAAGCAGAGTGAATTTTAAGATTTATAGCTTGGGCAAGAAAACGAATGATGGTGCCACTGAGACATGGAATATAAGAGAGGAGTCAAATTTGTGTGTGGGGGGGGGGCGGGATAAAAACTTTAGTTGGAGAGACATTGGGTGTCAGGTCTTTGTAAGAATTTCATGGTGGAGTTAAGTAGTAGGCATTTGACTATGAAGGTCAGGAATTTTGGAGAGCTATCTAGAGCAGAAATTTTTCAGATTTTTACTTTAAATATTGACAAAGTAAAAAGTATATAAAATCACCATGGTAGTATTATAGAGTAAGAATATACAGATCTCTGGGGATTGCCAAGATTTAAAAGGAAGAGGAGGCTCTTCCTTTTCTTCTAGATAGATGAAAGGAAAACTGGGAGAGAGTTTATCATTGAATATAAGGGAATATAGAGTTATGGATGAATTGTTAATAGTGGACAATTTTCTAGGCAGCTATTGTATGGATAATATGTGAAAGATTTGACTTAAATCCACTTTTCTGAGTAACAGCAAAGTGCTTTGAAAATTACTCATTGCCTTTATATTTTAGGCTCCATTCATTAAAAGCCTTTATCTTTTTAGTATTTGTTTTAGTTTGCTGTGTCCAGGCAGTCTCCTAGGGATATATAGATGAAGAAAAGCCAGTTCCTGTCCCAGAGGTCGTCATGCTCTTTCTGTAGAAGACAGTCATGTAAACGCATAATTAGAATAGCACATGAAAGTTTCTATACGTGAAAAGAGGTTTGTAGGAAGTGCTGTGGGAGGCTGGAAGGAACATCCCCGGCTCTTTTGTGCCTCACTTGCTGTTCTTTTTACATAAATGTCCCTTTTCCTGAGTCTTCACCCATAGAACCTTCAAAACTCAGCTCAAACAGCATCCTGAGAACTTTCTTTGACTTTCTTGTTTGCTTTATTTAACTCTTTTTTTAAAAATTGGTGACGTACTAGACAAAGTAGCTCTAAAGCAATCACTAAAAAGAGAGAGAAAGAGAAAAAAAGAATGTAAGGGAGGAGAGGAGGGAAAACAGAAGAAGGAAGGAAAACCGAAATTGAAAGGATATTATATGCTTGTCATAAGAAATTCAAACGAGAAAAAAATAAAAGGAAGAAAGCAAACAATCACCCAGGATCCCACCACCTAGAAATAATCATTATTAACATTAAAGTAACATCATCCAGATAGATCCCTATAGGTTTGTAAATATAAAAGGATGGACAGAAATAATTTTACATACTTTTGATCCGACTATATATGCTATTTTAAATTTTCCTACCTGCTTAATTTCACATATAAAGGATTAAACATCAAAAAAAATCAACTTCACAGGAAGTAGTAATTCCTGAAAGACCCAGCTATGGTTAAGAAAAAAATTACTTATAGTATGAATGTTCTATAAAACCACAACTTCTCTAATAAAGGAAAATTGATTTAAAAATTACATGTAGGGGGGCAGATGTGACTCAAATGGTTGGGCGTCCGTCTCCCATATGGAGGGACCGGGGTTCAATCCCCGGGACCTCCCGGTAAAATAAAAAATAAATAAATAAATTTAAAAAAAAAAAATTACATGTAACATTAAGTTTTGGTGATTTTAAAGATTTTAAAAAGCTGTAAGTTTCTGTATGTTGCACTTTTTAACAACTTGCTATGAGTGCTGTAAGATATGAAGAAATCAGTACCTTCAACTTCTTTTCCCTTTTCTTCCCACCCCCCACAACCACTTCCTGATTCTTCCATTATTAAATTGTCGATGTTTAGAGTACTTGTATACCCTTTCATGTATTTGTTTATTCTTAGCTCAGTATTTAAATTGATTCCGTTTTCCTTGTCATCTCTTATGGCAGGGACTCTGGCTTCTCCATTTTAGAATTCTTTATTTTTATTCATCTCTTGCTTGGCTAGAGTTCATTATCAAGTCATTTTCTCCAAAAGGGCCTTCTAGGTAACTCCTGAAGTCTTCTTTATTTGCTGCCTGTTGCCTTTATACTTAAAGGATAACTTGACTGGGCAGAAATTTGTTGGTTCATGCTTTCATTCCTCTAGAACTTGTTGACATTTCTTCTCTGTCTCCTGGAATTGTATTAAAATGTATTTTGTTTTGTTTTTTTCCTACTACTTTTTCTTTTTCCTTTTTGCATGAGAATTGCCATTTCCAAAGAATATATACGAATGCTCTACCTTTTCACTTACTGCACTTGAGAGAATTATTACTATGAAGAACTATCACACTATATTACTTTGACATGAACCAGGGTATTTTTGGAGTAATAATCGCATATCTCTGTTTCCTTTCTAGAGATAATTGACGACCTCGCCAACCTGGTGGAGAATACAGATGAAAGACTTCGCACCGAAACCAGGCGTGTGAATATAGTGGACAGAAAGTCAACCTCTTGCGGTAAGAGATGTCTATAGTTATGGTTCTACCTCTCTGATTGCTTGTGGATTTACTCCACATTGAGTTTCCCATGTGTGTCTAATTACTGCCAGGATTTGGTTGTTCTCCTAATACAGGCAGAACCATATGATGAAGCATTAAAATTGCTGAAGGATGCGTAAGTCTTGTTAAAATGAAATGAATTGTTTTGTGTTCAGAGAGAGGATAATGCATTAACTTTTTTAAATTTTAAAATAAAACTTTATATTTATAGAAAATACTAATTCGGGAAATTGTATGACATTTTGCAGGTTGGTGGTGCTGGAGCTTGTGCGTTTTAAGGGTCATCTCTTGGTTTTGTGCCCTTTAATCATGAGCTAAATTGTTGAAGCTTGAACTGCAGAGTAGTTAAGAGCCCAGGTCCTGAGGTCCAATGGGGTTCAAATCCTATGTTGAAAAATGTTACCTCTTGATGCCTCAGATGTAAAACGGGGGCTCATATGCCAAGATAAGAATCACATGGAGTGCTTGCCTAAAATACTGATCCCTAGGTCCTCCTTCAAAGATTCTGCCTTGAGCAGGTCTGGGGTGGAGTTCAAGCGTATCCCTTATTTAACAAGTGCGCCCAGCAATTCTGATACTTGTTATTCTGTAGAAATTTGCAAGTTTTAAATTATATATTGCCTGTGCTCAGTGCCTTACACAAGATAATAAATGGCGGTGACTGTAATCGTGCTCATAGTGATTGTTATGCTATGCTCTGTCTCACAAAGATGCACCACGTTTATAAAGCCAATATCTTTTTATTTTTTTACTTTTTTCCCTTTAATTAGAGAAGTAGTAGGTTTATAGAAAAATCATGCATAAAATACAGAGTTCCCATATACCACCCTATTATTAACACCTTGCGTTAGCGTGGTACATTTGTCACAATTCATGAAAGAGCATTTTTATAATTGTTCTATTAACTATAGTCCATTGCTTACAATAGGATTCACTGTGATGTACAATCCTGTGGGTTTTTAAAAAAATTTTTATGCTAGTAACATATATACAACCTATAATTTCCCCTTTTTAAACACCACATTCAAATATATGATTTAGTGTAAAGTCAGTGTCTTTATTAAACATCAAAAAACAGTAGGAATAAAAAACTAATAATCTGGGAAGCAGATGTGGCTCAAGTGATTGAGCTCCTGACTACTACATGGGAGGTCCATGCTTCAGTTCCCGGTACCTCCTAAAGAAAACAGCAATCTGGCACGACGGGCAGGTGCAGCAAGCTGACAAAACAAGATGATGCAACAAGAGACACAAGAAGAAAAACATAATGAGAGACACAGCAAAGCATGGAGCAGAGGTTCCCAGTGCCTCCTAAAGAAGACAAGCAAGACAGTGAGCTGAGTGACAGGCAGTCGCAGCAAGCTGACACAACAAGAGACACAAGAAGAAAAAACATAATAAGAGACTCAATAAAGCAGGGAGCAGAGGTGGCGCAAGCAATTAGGTGCTTCCCTCCTACATTGCAGGTCCTGGTTCAGTTCCCGGTTCCTCCTAAAGAAACAAAGAAGATGAACAGACACAGCAAGTGCAAACAACAAGGAAGGTGGGGAGAAATAAATAAGTAAAATAAATCTTTAAAAAAAACACAACAAAAACTAGTGATCCAAGTATATACCTTGCCTAACATCTTCCCCTTTTAATATGAAAAATATAATGGATCCCCCGATCTCTCCAGTTTTTGAGCAGGGACTGCTGTCTAATTGTCTCCTTCCTTGTCTGTGCTCACTAGTTCAGACAGAAGTCTAGAACAGCAGGGTGAGAAGGTCAGGCCGACCTCAACTCAGGAGAGCCTTGGAGGAAGTGAAACTCTGAAGGTCTACTGGTCTACTTGCTACCTTTTTTTTTTTTTTTTTTTTTTCAAATCACCTGTTCTGCTTCCCATCCCCCATTCGTTCTCATCCATCAGATTTCAGCCCACCCTGTGATTCTGTTCCCTTGGTCACATGCTTATTTCTGCTTCCTGCCAGGAGCAAAGCCACCTTGATTTTGCTCTCCCAGCCTTCTCACATGACTGTCTCCACACTAGATCTTGAACTTTTGGTGACAAAGAGATTTGGGTTCTGGAATAAACTTGATTCCTGCTAAAGCCTTAGTTTCCTCAGCTGTTAAAAAAAAAAAAAAAAAAAAAAAGTGGCTTACCTGGTTGTCAAAAGTTAAATTGGATAGAATATGTAATATATTTCACACTGGCTCTCTTCCCTGGCTTTCCATATTTACATGGAGAAGTGTTAGAGTGTAGTGGTCAAGAGCCCTAGGCCTTGTACTTGCATCCCAGCTGCACCACTCACCAGCTCTGTGACCTCAGGCAAGCCACTTAACTCTACTCTGCCTCAGTTTCCTCATCCCTGAAATGGGGATAATAATGGCCTATACCTTAGGGGTTGTTGTGAGGAATAAAGTGAGTTAATTGTCACTCACATTGTAGGCAGTGAGCAAGTGTTAGCTATTATTATTATACATCAAAGTAGGGAGGGTCTTCACTATTAAGTGACAGTTTTCTTGGGGTCTTGTCTTACGTGCTAAGCAATCACATTGCTATTAATTTAGAATGAACATTTTCATTGACATATTGGCAATTTTTTATATTTGCAACATATTGGCTCTCAGCACGTATGACTCATGAAGTCATAATGCAGAATAAGAAGTTTCTTGTAATGCTGCCAATTTTTTTTTTATGGTGTTACCTAGTGTTGGTATTTAAACCCAGAAATGTCCATAAAAACTTTGAGCCAGATTGTAAAGTATTTTCTTTTTTTAAAAAAATAGAAATTTAGAGACTCCCAGAATTACTAAAATACATATTTTCTAAACTTGCTCTATATCTTAAATTATGTTCACTGTAAATGTATCTTATGCTCCATTTATATTTGTGCATACATTATTAGTAATACGTATATGCAGTGATTTCAGAAGGGAGAAGTACAACAGTATTAAATAAATTCCTTTATTCTTTTAGTGGAAATAATTCAGAGAGAATTCTTTCTCTTACCCCTCCTATCCTTTTTTCTAATACTTAACAGTTCCATCAGTATTTGTACATCAACAGCCAAGTAACAATCCTTATATCATTTCTTTTCTTCTTTTTTTTTTTTTTTATTGTGGGTAAAAATCAAATTTTTCACAATACATACCAATATTTGTAAAATGATATATAAATATATATGCATATATGTGCATTTGCTTACAAAAATGTTATATATATATATATATATATTTTTTTTTTTTTTTTTTTAAGAGGTGCTTAGATTACCTAAATATTACACGGAACCTACAGGGATTCCCATGTTCCCCACCTCCCACACCTCCCACCACATCCCACACAAACGTCTCCCACAAATGTGGCCCATCACCCTCAATGGACTTACACATCCTGGGACCTTGCCATCAGCCATAGACCACAGTTCACATCGTAGACCACACTCTCTCCCACACAGTTCTGAGTGGTGTGTGCTGATTTAAAATGGCCTACATCCGTTGCCACAACAGCACTCAGGACAACCTCCAAGTCCCCATAAAGCCCCTGTATTTCAACTGCACATCCCCTCCCTGCCCCGAAAGTGGCCAGTGGCCACCGGCTCCACCTCACTGTTATAATTTCTTCCATTGCTAGAATCACCATATGTGTACAACAGAATACCATTAAGTCCACTCTAGTCCATAGTTCTTCCCCCAATCCTGAGGGGACTGGGATGGTGATGTCCACTCCACCTCCAAGTGAGAGAGGGCTTATATCCCATGGATATGGTGGGTGGGATGATCCTGTCTGCAGATGCAGGCCCTCTCCATTCCCTGGGATGGCCGTTGCCCATCGTTGTCTCCTCGCCAGGTGACTTGGATGAGTCCATTGAGCTGTAGGGTAGGAGTTGCAGCTCCACTGAGATTCCACGCACACCTGGCACATAGGTAGGCCAGAGGCTCCAGTCTCTGGAAGTATACCTAAAAACTCCAGCATCACATATAGGTTCGAATGGAAGGGACTGATGGACCATGTGCAGGGAGGACTTATTTGAGTCCGATTCTGTCACTCTCAGGAGCACAGATTTCCTTATATCATTTCTGATGCCCAATACCTGGAACGCAAAAATCACTTGAATTTTTACTTTTTAAAGGGAAATTTGCCATTATATATGCATTTATTGACATGCAATGCTAGTTTTTGCATACTGATGAAGGTTTAGGATGTGACGTCTAAAGCTCTAAAAGAGGTCAGGCTTGTATTTGTGACACTCAGCAGTTTCCTTCTAAGCCTTTAACAGATCAACATTAAGCCTATGAACACAAGCATATTGTGGAATTTACTAGGTAGGTCTAGCAGCCCTTGGCAAGATTAGACTGACCTTTTACTTCACTTCCAGCTTCTAAACTCTCAGGTACTTTCCAGGATTCTCTCTCTCTCTTTTTTTTTTTTTTAATTCAATAAATCCCGTTTGCAGGCAGGAGTCAGGGACTTCCACAGCCCTAGAGGAACAGACTGGGGGGTGGGGTGAAGAGTTAAGGCTCTGGGCCCAGCCAAACTGGAAAGTGTAATAGGAGCCTTTCCACATTAAGCTGGGATCCCAAAGAGCTCATGAGGATTGTGGAGAAGCAGCTTTGGCACCAAACAGAATAGAAGAAGAAAAAGTAAAGGAAAAAATTACAGTTCCTGACAAGTTGTGGTTACAGAAAGGCACTTATATGGATTTGTACCCTAGGTGTGCATACTCAGGGTGGGCTAGGAAACCTGATACCTGATTTGAAGCAGGTATGAATTTGGTTTGAGGCAGACTCACCTGTTACAGCCTCAGGTGCCTGGGGAAAAAAAAGAAATACTTCAGTAGTAGTTTTAGGCATATTTACCCCAGGTCTCTAGGAATCAACCAAAAATAATTTAAGGGCAATGACCAGCACATAGTCAAAGATAACCTAGCATACATGGAAATAGGGCAGCATGAGCAAGGATCAGCAACGGACTGTGGAAACCAATCTGCACAGATTTGTAGTATTAGAAATATCAGACCTGGATTATAAGATCAGTTATGCTTATTATATTTAAAGAAATAAATGGGGTAGCAGATGTGGCTCAAGCAATTGAGCTCCTGCCTCCCACATGGGAGCTCCAGGTTCAGTTCCCAGTGCCTCCTAAAGAAGATAAGCAAAACAGTGAGCTGAAACAACAGGCTGGTGCGGTGAGCTGACGTAACAAGATGATGCAACAAGAGACACACGGAGGAAAAACATAATGAGAGACACAACAAAGCAGAGAGCGGAGGTGGCTTGAGCGATTAGGCACCTCCCTCCCACATGGGAGGTCCCAGGTTCAGTTCCGGTACCTCCTAAAAAAAATAAAATAAAAAGGAAAGAAAAGACAGCACACAACAAACAGACACAGCAAATGCAAACAATGAGGGGGTGGGGAGAAATAAATAAATAAATCTTTGGAAAAAGGAAAGAAATGATAAGCTTGAAAGTATCCTCAGGAAACAGTAAACTTTAAAACATAGCATAAATTTGAAAAAGGACCAAATATGACTTCAAGAAATTAAAAAAAAAAAAAAAAAAAAAACACTGACATTCAAAACCCAATGGACACATTTGGTAGCAGCAGGAGAGAAAATCAACCAGAGATCAGAAAAAATCAAACCATATTCCCTTTCCATAAATGCTAACATTTAGAAGAGGATATCCAAATGTCACTGAAGTTAAATTAAGACCTTAAATAAGAAAGACATTTGGGGGGCAGGGGATTGGTCCAGCCTCAAGATATAACAAAGAGTTAATCACCTTCTCTGCTCAAACTCAAGGCCAAACTGGTGGTTTTATATATATATACACACACACACACACACTAAACTGCAAACAAGGTGTGTTAACTATTTGTGGGGTAGGAATCAAGCAACTCATTCAAGTGTAACTCAATTACTGTTCACATGGCACTTCATGGCCTTTTAACTGAGAGAACCTCAGCGAGCTGTGGCTAGCAGCCTGTATATCACCATTTATCCAGAGGAGTGCAAAAATAGGCTGTGGACCCTGAAATGGCTTTTGTTTTCCTACCCTCGGCATACCTTCCTTGATGGTCTGATATATCAGTAATAGATGCTTTAGCAGTACAGAAATTTCTGGTTGCAAATACAGAGCAAGTTGCAAGGGGGCCATGCAGAAGGATGGCCTGATGAGGAATTTGTTTATTCAGTTGTTAACAAAGGATCCTATTGCCTCTTTGTGAACCTTTTGCTCAGGAGCCCATGCTTTAAACATTTTACTGAGTGAGATCTGTGTGTGTATGTATACGTGTCTATGTATGTGTGTGTGTTTCCCCTTTTTCACCCCTTTCCCCCATCCCAACAATAGTATCAGGTAGAAAACCATATCGTCTTTTTCCAGCTTCTAAATATAAATTAGACCCATATTTTCCCACCAATACCTGTATGTATTCTCAGGTCTGTTACTTGTATTAAGGACATTTACATAAGAGCCGGTTCTTTGTAATTACAGTTTAAATATTCAGTGTGCCTAGTTCTCATTAGAATTCACAATAGAGCCTGTCTGAGTCTGTCAGAGGGAGCCAATTGTGAAAGCTCAAACCAAAACCAAGAATTCTCAGTGACTCGGGTTGAGGGGCATATTGACCATTACGTAAGTTGTCCAAGCACAATTATTGTGATTTCAGCAGTGTTTCCGTTTCCCCGATGTGGTTAGAAATAAGCCCAGCTGACGTTGCATTAGCATCTCAACCCAGATACATTGGATTTGGCTTTCAGCTCATCTGAGCATTGTCTTCTGAGGCACGTAGAGTAGTGGCTTGCACATGGACGTGGGGCTAAAGGGAGCTGGGTCAAAATTTGGGCTCTACCACTTACAGACTTGGAGAGCTACTTGTTCTAAGTCTCAATTCCCTTCTCCATAAGATGAAGATAGCAATTGCTGGTACATGTAGTGGTCCTGTGGATTAATTGAGAAAATGTAGGCAGCCCAGTGAGCGGTACAGTGAGTCCTCCGTGGAAGTCAGCTAAAATGGGTCCAGTCAGTTGCTAAGAGCCTCCTCACTAGATAAGACTCAGAGGCTCTGAACCCTGAAAAACTAGCATAGAAGAGCCATTAAGGAGAACAGTAATGAACTGAGTAAATTATGCAGAGATTTTCTGAAGCTAAGAATTTAGCATCATCAATTAATTAGAAATGGAGTTTTTGGGGTTTTTTTTTGGTTGTTGTTGGTTTTTTTGTTTTGTTTTTTGTTTTGCAAATAAACTCAAATGTAGAATTTTGTGGGTAGGACCTACTATCAATCCTGAGATTAGAAGATGTGCTCTTGAGTGCATGCGCTGGTGGTGATGATGCTACCTTCCCTTATGTCCTTAGATAGGACTAAACATATTTTTCACATATTAGCTCTTTTGCAGCTTAAGTAAGAAACCGAGTTCCAAGTTGTCTAGTTCATGTAACTAACCTTAGAGACACTTTAGCCCCACAAAGAATTATTTTTACAAACCTTACCACAAACGCAAACAATTAATCTGGAGCAAAAGAATAACTGTGCTGATTCTTTCATTGATCTCTTATTATTTATCAAGACCATTCTTTTTGGCTACTGTTTGCTTGCTTTGCTTTCTGCTCTGATCATCCTTAGGTGAGATCATCTGGTTACACTCCTCGGTTCTCTTTTTCTTTACATCCATGTGTGTCTGTCTCTGTATCCCTCGTGTCACCCTTAACTCTGTCTCAATGGAGTATGTACGTCTGCATTCAGTCTTCTTGTCCTCAAGCCTAGTGCTTCCTTCCCATTCATTCATTCTTTTCTTCTTCCATGCCAACACAATGATTGGGCATCATGTATATGCCGGGCACTGGGCTAGGTCCTGGACCTCAAAGGTACACAGGGCACAGTCCCTGCCCTCAGAGAGCTTAGAGTGTAAAGAAGGGACAGGCTGTGTATATCACTCACAACTGCAGGTCTCTCAGAGGGAGGAACCTCTGCAGCAACCTCAGGGCTCGGAGGTTTCCAAGAGGCTGAGAGATGAGCATAGATCTGAAGAAAGAGTGGGAGAAGCTTCTTCTGGGTCTAGTAAAGTGAAAATTTATATGTCTTTAGAATATTTTGTAGTGCATCTGTATTACTTTTGTCATTTAAAAATTAAAATTTTAGGGGAAAGTATTTTGGTACTTTACTTCCAGTCAATATTTCCTACAAATAGCATTATTGCAAGACTATGAGAATACTGTATTTTATTTATTTTTTTTTTTTTTTTACCGGGAGGTCCCGGGGATCGAACCCGGGTCCCTCCATATGGGAGATGGACGCCCAACCAGTTGAGCCACATCCGACCCCCCGAGAATACTGTATTTTAAACCCTTCTAATTTTTAATGCTTTAAAGTAAGCATTTCCCATTTTTATAACCATAATTTTTTTTTAAGCAATTAGTACCATTCCATCAAGTAGATGTACCATTATTACTTCAATCCTCATGTTTGGGGACTTTTAGATTATTCCCACATTTTGCTATGTAAATAATGCTGCATTGCGAAGCCTTTTTCCATATTTCAGACTTTTTCCTCTCAGGTTGGGTATTGGTTGGGATGCTCCCAGGTGCCAGAATCAGAGGCTGACTCTGTCTTATGACAACAGCGGACTGCTTGGAATATTCTTTGAGGCCCAGAGAATTGCCAGGAAGCTGGAGGTCCAGGGGCCACAGCAGCTGGCTCTGGACAAGAAGAGCCCAGTCAAGATGCTGAGCCAGAGTCGCTGCATGAAGCTGGTGCCACCACCATGCAAATGAATTTTAACCATCTCTTCCTCTTTGAGTCAGAGGAGAGAGTGCCCAATCAGCCAGGCCTAAAGCTGCCAAGGGCCGGGACAGGAAGAGTCTGGCTGCTTGGGCATCCCAAGTGGGAAGTGATGCCTTGCCTCCTACCAGAACTTCCCGATAGGGGCTCCACCAAAACAGGAAATGGCAGGGGGTGAGGTGGGTCTGGACAGCAAGGAGGGGAAAAGTACATTACATATATTTTCCAAATATATTTATTTAGCCTTTGGGGTATGAGTAGCATTAAGCCTTTTGCTCTATATCACCAAATTTTCAGTAGTCTATCAGAAACCGTCTCCCATCCCAAACTTGTTTATGACTGGATTTTTTTTTTGCTAAAATCCTGTGCTTCTCGTCAGTTCTCATTCTCCTTGACAAACTTCTGGCATTTGAGATGGTTCTCTCCATCAGAAATAGCTCATCTTCTGCGAATATTCTCACTGTCCTGATTCTGTGATAATCAGGGTGGGC
>JAKSZT010054052.1:6101377-6226107 GCA_026826555.1 Tolypeutes matacus | reverse complement strand
AAAAAAAAAAAAAAGAAATAGCTCATCTTCATTTCTGTGACACAATGTATTATTCAGCCAAAGGGGTGCTGATGCAAAGTACCAGAAATCTGTTGGCTTTTATAAACGGTATTTGTTTGGGTAAAAGTTTACAGTTACAAGGCCCTAAAGAGTCCACATGCTGAAGCAATTTGGTGGGTGAGCTCTGCCTGGTCTCTCAAGCCTTTTTTTTTTTTTTAAAGATTTATTTATTTATTCATTTATCCCCCCCTTGCTGCTTGTGCTCGCTGGGTCAGCTAACCACGCCGTGCAGGTGGGCTTGCCTTCACCAGGAGGCCTCGGGAACAGAACCCAGGGCCTCCCATATGGTAAACAGGAGCCCTACTGATTGAGCCACAGCTGCTTCCCATCTCTCAGGCCTTCTCAGCTGCTCAGCTGCTCTATTCTCTTTGGCTGTCAACTGTCAGGCAAATGGCTCATCTCTCTTCCCGAGGCTTTAGCTGTGAGCCTTCTCCTTTCTCTCACATGGCAGGACTGAAATGACCAAGTTCTCTCCTCTTCCAGGTAGCTTCTTGAGTGGGTGTCCATTTATATAACCCACCAAGGGGGTGGAGACCCAACCCTGAGTCATGCTTTACTGACGAGATCAAATCAAAGACCGTAAATTGATTTTATTAAGTAAACTTAAAACCTCTGAATATAATACAATCAAAGGGTATCATACCCAGAGGAACAGGCCGATTTACAAACATAATCTTTCTCTTTTTTGGGGAATCACAAAAATAATCTCAAACATGGCATTATCCCAAGATTGATCCAAAACCACAATGGCTTCTCTTTCCCTTTCTCTGTTTCTTTATCATTTGTTGACTACCCTGTGTATCAGCCACTGATGATTGAAAGTCAAATGAGGCCTGGTCCCTGACTTCAAGAAGCTCTTGGGTTCATGGGAAGATAGCAAACTCAGGAGGACAGTGTGATAAAGGCTCTCATAGATGGGCACAAGACACATTGGAAGCAAAGGGATTGAGGCAACTCGAGCTTATTTTAGAAAGGTGGCTAAAAATTAAACAAAGGCAGGTAGGAGAAATAGCATGTCAGGCAGCGGGAAGAAGGTACTAAGGCGGGAAACACTACCCAGGTTTTTCAAACACAATGAGAACTGGGCTTAAGGGTGCCTGCTGGAGAGACAGAAAATGAAGCTAGCCAGGTGGGCTAGGACTTGCCCCTGAAGAAGTTGGAGTGCTAATTCAGTCTCCCGTTGTCTTTGGACTTTTCTTAGGTCTCAGTCCTCTGCCCTTAGTTTCCTGATACTTTTTCTTTATACCACTTCATCTTCTTTCTTGGATAGCTTCACCTATTCCCTTAATGTGGACAACTAACAGTTCTGCATCTTAATGCCAGACTCAAAGCCTGAATCTCAAGGTCTTTGTCTTCATCGGCTGCCAATCAGTGTCTCCTGCCTGCCCCAACATCCTCTCGGTCTCTATATGTTCTTGGCTAGACTCAATATTTTTATCCCAAAACAAGCCTCCTCTTCCATGCTTCCCATTTTGTCAGGCTCAAAACTCCCTTCATCCCTTCAGATGCCTTAAGGAGCTAAGGAAGCCTTCCTGAATGAATTGGGCAAGTGTGATTATCACCAGTGGCAAATTAGAGGAGAAACAGCAGACTTTTGCAAAGTGAGAATACAAGCCTAGAATTGCCAGATCATCTGGTTTGTTTTGCTTTGTTTTGTTTTGTTTTAAAGAGAAGCCAGGACTCTGAATCTTAAAGTGAAATCTCCCAATATTTTAGTGTTGTCATTGAATTAGCATTTTAAGAAATGCCACCTGGGCCAATAAAACATGTCTGCAGTGAACTGCTTTTGGGACTTCTATTTCCCTTCTGTGCAGTCAGCCCCAAGGCCTGTTTGTTCCATCTCTGAAATCTCTCTCTCCCTTTGTCTTCCTGTTCTCACCACCCTGTTTCTGGTCCTTATCACATTGATGTTGCCACTAAAAATGATAATGAGGAGGTCTATTTATTGGTGCAGAAAATATGCATGATTTGGCTTTGATCATATTTTTATAAACCATGGCCCCCCATCTTGTGGTTTTAGTATATTGATGTAGCAAACATCTACCCACCAATCAGTATCACAGAGGTATATAAGATGGGTCCCTCTCCTTTAAGGTTCTCTTTGTTCTTAAATGTGCCTTTTCCAATTGATTTAACCCCCACCTCCACACCCCCCACCGAGACCTATCAGGACTAATTTTGGACAGTGGCTTTTCTCCTTCACGGTGATAATCGACACTTAACAGTGAAGCTATATGGTGTAAAACTCCTAGGAGACCTGGTTCTTTAGTCCAGGAGAATACTGTAGCATTCAGGTGAATATATGGGAATCACTTGATATTCACACACCTTCCAGGAGCTGAAATATACAGCTCCCCTTCTCTTGCACCCTTAAACATTCACTCACTCCTGTGCCTCATGGTTGTTTGTGAAGGTGGTATCATGCACATGGTGTTTGTGGTCCGAGTGTCTTTTATGTGCGACCCCATCACTGCTGCCTGCTGTCATTTTGAGTTTCTACTGTGGAAAAGCCTATTTTTCTGCTAACAGCTTTTATTTGGGGGGAATAGGAGTAGTAAGTTCAAATGTCGATGCTTTGTGTAATCCAGGCAAAATGAAGCCTTCGAGAGAAGCGCAAAATTGGAAAACCTTTATCTAATAGAAGGTGATGGATATGGGCTGACAGCCTCAGACTTATCACCATGACCCCTTGGGGACCACCACGCTTCTCATAATCCGTTCCAAGCCGGTGGGTTTTGCTATCATCAAGAGGTCAGAGATGATCACAAAGTAGAATCACTTTCTGATTATTGTTTTTGCTCATCGTGGTTTGGAAATAGAAGGTGTAATTTCTAGGGGGCGGTTTCTGTTCTTACGGAGTAATAATTACACTGTGTGGGCCTTGATTGATGACATTACTGGTGGATGTGTTTGTGCATGCTTCCTGGTAATGTTGGTTTGCCAATTAGTTCATCTGCCTTCACCCAGCCCTATGGGACCAGCAAGAACTGATTGGGTTTAAAAGGCTGATCAGTGGTCCTGGGACAGAGTACGTTCTGTGTACTCAAAAGATGCTTTACCTATTTTTGTCTCCCTACTTATGGGAGAAAGGGCATCCCATCACCTGCCTCAATATAGTTTGCCAACCCAACCTAACCCTTCAGGAGTTAATCATTACATTCAAGTGCTTCTCGTTCATATACTGGTTTTATTTTTTATTTGTAAATTGAAATGAAATGAATAATTGGATTCTAATTTTGACTGTAAGTACCCAAGCTGGGTCAGTCTTAGGGGGTGGGGGTGGGGGTTGTATTTTAGTTTGCCAAAGGGCTGCGGATGCAAAGTACAAGAAATGGGTTGGCTTTTATAAAGGGGATTTATTTGGGGTAAAAGCTTACAATTCTGAGGCCGTGAAATGTCCAAATCAAGGCACCATCAGAGGTGCTTTCTCACCAAAGTCAGCTACTGTTGTCAGGCCACTTAGCAGATAAGATGGCCACCTATCTCTGCCGAGGTTTAAGCTCAGCTGAGGGCAACCAGGCATAGGGCTTGTGTCTTTCCAGGCCTCCTCTATGGGTCACACTGCTCTGCTTTCTTCCTGAGTTCAGCTTTGTGCTATCAGGCATATAGCAGGGCTAGTCTTCTCTTGAGCTGCCCCATGGGCCCAGCCTCATGGAGGCTTCACGCTGAAGTGATCCTCTAGTCCTCTCTCACATGGCAGGATTTAAAATGGCAGCTCCCTTTTCCTTTGTCTGTGTGTCCCTCTCTCTGTCACCCACAGGAATAGATTAGTTTAAAAACATAATCTTTCTCGGGGACTCATAAAAGAATATCAAACTGCTACTGGGGGAGACATTTTTGGTCTTTTATAAAACGAATGGCTTAAAGTAGATGGTCTTTGAGGCTCCAACTCATTCTCTTCCTATTCTCCTGTGAAGAGAATTAGATACCCTCCTCCACCTCTATATATCCACACATGCATACACACAACGCACACCACATGCCCTCACACACATATACACACTCCCCCACATATCACATGCACCCTCCACCCCCCCAACACAAACCCCAAACCCCCCCACACACACACACCCCAGCAAATCAGATTAGCTGTGGATCTAGGTAGACCCTTTGTTCATCTTCTTCTTTCATATAGGGTGAACTGCACCAGGTTGGATATCTGCCAATTTAAGTCATTACCTGAACAGGGATTTTTACCTTCAGTCTTATGTATCGCTATATGGTTTGGCTTAAAAAAATTTTTTTTACAAACATATAATTTTTCTCATCATAACAAAACAAGAAAGAAAAAGAAGGGAATCTTTTTATGGATAAGAAGAAAGCTTGGTGAGTTTTACTATGTACTTAGATAGGGAAATAAAGGAATGGAGCTTTTTTTTTTTTTTTTTTTTAACTTTTTTTTTTTTTTTTTTTTTTTATTTTTTTATTCATTTATCCCCCCCTTGCTGCTTGTGCTCGCTGGGTCAGCTAACCACGCCGTGTGGGCGGGCTTGCCTTCACCAGGAGGCCCCGGAAACCGAACCCGGGGCCTCCCATATGGTAAACGGGAGCCCTACTGATTGAGCCACAGCCGCTTCCCTGGAATGGAGCTTTTTAGAATCTCTACTTCTAGGTTCAAAAGTTGATAGAGATTTCTTTTTCTCTCAAGTTTGCATTGTAGCACTAGGGCTATTTTTCCTTATTTTTTTAAAGGGGAACTGGTAGACATTATTATTATTATTTTACAGATTTATTTTATTTATTTATTCCCCCGCCCCCCTTGTTTGTGGTCGCTGCCTGCTCTCTGTGTCCATTTGCTGTGTGCTGTCTGTGTCTGCTCGTCTTCTTTTTGAGAGGTACCAGGAACCCTACCCTGGACCTCCCATGTGGGAGAGAGGCGCTCAATCACCTGAGCCACCTCAGCTCCCTGGTTTGTTGTGTCTCTCATTGTCTTTCCTCTTTGTGTCTCTTTTGTTGCTTCATCTTGTTGCGTCAGCTTGCCACACCTGCTCACCGCACCAGCTTGCCTTATCCAGGAGGCACCTGGAACCGAACCCAGGACCTACCATGTGGTAGGCGGAAGCCCAGTCGCTTAAGCCACATCCATTTCCCTAGATATTATTGATATTTTTAAAAT
The DNA here is from genome assembly GCA_026826555.1 of Tolypeutes matacus. Classification (NCBI taxonomy): domain Eukaryota; kingdom Metazoa; phylum Chordata; class Mammalia; order Cingulata; family Chlamyphoridae; genus Tolypeutes; species Tolypeutes matacus. Next base: position 6,220,931 of record JAKSZT010054052.1, on the reverse strand, counting down.
ACTCCCTAAAATTTAAGTTTTTTGGTACAGATTTCCATGTCCCCCTTAAAAATTGACATTAAATGGACATTTAGGTAGTTTTTAGGGTTGTTAAGCTCAGTTTTTCACAAGTGGGTCATCTTCTTTGTACATTATCTGAAAGGAAATTCAAACATCAGATTGCCTTCCTGACCTTCTAATGCCTGCTTCTCTGTTTAAGAGGTCCCCTAGCCCTAGCCAGATAATGGTGTGTGCTTAGAAGAATGGGGCACAGCTTTACTTTAATATTAGCTGTGATATCCAACGTGGCTTAGGAGAAACAATAATGATTGTTAATGAAGTTGAATCAAAAAAAAATTAAAGAATTTGTTGCAATATTTTTATAAATTGTAATAATTACTACATGACTAGTGATTTCCAATTCTGTATGAAGCTTCTGTCATCAACATTTATTGTTCTGTACATGAATGTGATGGTTAATTTTGTAGATCACCTTGGCTAGGTAGGGTGTTAGTGTTTTGAGTCAAACACTGGCCTAGCTATTACTGGGGAGATATTTTTGTAGATAGGATTGGCAACTACAATTTGACTTTAAGTAAAGGAAATTACCCTCAATAATGTGGGTAGACCACGTTCAATCAGTTGGTGACCTTAAGAACAAAGAACGAAGGATTCCAGAGAAATGAAGAAATTCTGCTCAAGGCTACACTCTTTACCTCTCTCTGAGTTTCCAGCCTGCCAGCATCCCTCGCAAATTTTGAACTCAAGACTTCAACATCAATTCATACCAGAATTTTCCTACCGCATGGATCTCAGATTGCCAACCCCCACTACTGCATGAGCCAATTCCTTAAAAATCCATCAATCTTCCCCTACTCCCATTTATATGCATATCCTGTTGGAGAATCCTAGAGAACCTTGACTGATTCAATGAGTAAATCCCACCTACATACACTGAGGTGTCTGCTTCATAGTGGTGCCCTTATATAAGCAGCTCAATTGCAGAACAATGCTTGCAGTCCAGAGAGTCTGATTTTGTAACTTCTTATTGGTCATAATGAAGCACATGCCTACTTTGGACTGTGTATTTGAATGAAGTAGGAGGGGTTGGGCAGCTTTAGGGAGTTTGTTGTATTTAGACAATAAAAAGATGTCCCTCCCTCATCAAACCCCTTGGAAATGGAGTGTTATAAGCCTTGTTATTGCTTTCAAATAACTTGACCCCAGATGTTGTTGCATTAATGAAAATTTTTATCAACTCTAGGCATCCATTAATTGGCTCCCTAGAACCTTGCCGGTATTTATTTTTTTGGCTTACCTTCTCTGTCTCTGAGCCATGCAATAATCACAATTTTCACTCATTGAACCAGTGTTCAAGTCCTTAGAATTATTGGTTTGGGGTTCATTTTTTTAAATCACTGGTGATTTTCTCTACCCACCAGTGTTGTTGTCTTTTTTTTAGATTTATTTTATTTATTTATTCCCACCCCACCCTCACCTTGTTTGCGCTCGCAGCCTGCTCTCTGCTCTGTGTCCATTCATTCACTGTGTGCTCTCTGTGTCCGCTCATCTTCTCTTCAGGAGGCACTGGGAACCAAACCTGGGACCTCCTGTGTGGAAGAGACACTCAATCGCTTGAGCCACCTCCACTCCCTGCTTTGTTGTCTCTCTTATTGTGTTTCCTGTTTATGTCTCCTTATTGCATCATCTTGTTATGTTAGCTCTCTGTCTTGCTCGTCTTCTCCAGAAGGCACCGGGAACCTCCTGGAGGAGGTGGTAAGCGGGAGCTCAGTTGCTTGAGTCATGTGGTAAGTGGGAGCTCAGTTGCTTGAGCCATATCCGCTTCCATACCAACCAGTCTTAACACAGGTAAATTTCTTGGGATTAGCAACTAAAGGATTTGTATTAGACTTGGGGTCTCGGCATCTGAGGCCCAGTCCTCCTCCCACGGCAGGCTCCTCAGTGTCCGTCCACTACCCTCACTTTCTGCTGCTCTGGCTGCTCAGACACTCCTCATTGCCTTGAGAGGGGCACATGTCTCCTGACCAGTCTCCAAATGTTCTCTGGCATTGTCATTTGTGTTTGAAAGAGCCCATCGCCCTCTTTTGGCACTTAAAGCAGTTATTCCTTTCAAAGTGACTTTTGGATTTCTGACCTTATTTTTATAAAACCTCTTGCACATATGGGTCTCAAATTTTTAATCATTCTCTTACCATTCTTACCTGGAAACACACAGAAAAATGGAACAGAAATGAAACAGTTGCTTTTAAAACAATGAACAAACACTTGGAGCTCTCCATTCCATAAAATTATGGCAGAGATAGAATAATATGGTTTCTAAATTCCTTGGCATCTTCAAAATAATATGCCACAGAACCATTTTTCAGGTGATATGTTATAAAAACTTAAATACATTATATAATGTTTGCCAAAATAAAATAGAAGTCAGAACAAAAATTACTTCAAAATCTAGAGGATCAAACAAACAAAAAACCCTACAGGACATCTCAAAAACAAAGGTAAGTAAATTAAGAATTATTACTATATTTTATTCTTGCCATTTCCATTGATATTAGTAAAGCACAGTTAACTGATAACTGATACGTACATACATACCTACAAAATATTGGCAATTGATTTTTATTTTTTGTTTTGTTTAATATATTTTTTATTTATTTTTAAAAGATACTTAGATTACATAAAATGTTACATAAAAAAATATAAGGGATTCCCATATGCCTCACTCCCCAGTCCTCCCACTTTTCCCCACAATAACAACTTCTTTCATTAGTATGGTACATTCATTGCAATTGATAAACACATTTTGGAGCATTGACACTAAGCATGGACCATAGTTTACATTGTAGTTTACTCTCTCTCCCACTCAATTCTGTAGGCTATGGCAGGATCTATAATGGCCTGTATCTGTCACCACAATGTCATCCAGGTCAATTCCAAGTCCTGAAAATGCCCCCATATTACATCTCTTTTTCCCTCTCCCTGACTTTAGCACCTCCAGTGGCCACTGTCTCCACATCAATGATATCATTTCTTCCAGGCAATTGATTTTTGAAACCCTGGAGAAAGTTTTGTTCTTGGAACGTTTAATTCACACTGATTTCTCTATTCCTGTTATCAGTTCTCTGACTTTATACATTTTTATGTAATTTCAGTAACATCTACTTTTTTTTCTCACTATATTCTTTATATCCTTGATAAATAAGGGATGCGTTTTATTGCATTTTGCTACTCTGACTTCCATTTTGTTTATAGATAATCCTCAGAGTTAGGGACATGCTTTTCATTTTAGTAAAGCCACAGGCATATCTTACTGTGACATTGAATTTATTGTTTTATACTTCCTGTTCCTTATGAAGGGTAAACTTCCATTCACACACACATAATTATCTTCTTTGAGATCCAAATTTACCAACTCTTTTGCCTGTTTTGTCAGTTCTGCTTCTCTTTAAAAAAAAAAAAAAACAAAAAAAAAACATGATTTGCAACTGCTTCCTGTGGTTTTTTTCCCTTACATAAGTAATTCTTAAGTTGTGTCTCATCATTTTGGTGGCATGTGATGATTCTGGTCAATTTAATGGTTATTATATGCTTAAGCTTAACTACCTCCTCCCCTGACACCCCCACCACCCAAAAAAAGTACCTTTATGCCAGCGACATGAATAAATTCCAGACCTTAGGCAAACTTTTCAGAAAAATAGCTCTCTTAAACTATAAGTACTAACATATTTCCAGCCACTTTGCAATGTGGAGGCTATGATTATGATATAATTTTATATCTAAAGGGAGAGGAAAAAGAGAACCAACTGAAAGTTGCGTCTTTTTCTCCCTATGACTGCTTCCCGTAACGCTTAAGCTGAACATAATGTGTCTTTAGCAAATTAGAAGATCATCAGAAGTCATTTCATATATAGGTTCTTTGAAGAAAATGAAATGAAATTACTATTGATTATATCAATAGTAACCCTCAAAATGAGCCCAGTAGTCTTACTATCTAAGTTTACCTAAGGTAAACTCATTAACTAGGTTTATCTCCAACATGAATTTCAGATAAGCCCAATTAAGTGTCTTTGGCATTGCTGAATGCCTGGAGAACTGTTCAGTTTGTAGGTGACAAAAGATAAGAAGAAGCCTTTTGGAGAATTTCTGTTTGGGGAGTTGAGACTCTCTGTTCAAACTTTCCTCCCAAGGCCGATGTGTTTATTTTGAGGACAGCAACTGCCACAGACAATAATACCTTCTTTTCCTCTACATTAATGTTTAAAGTTGGCTTCAAGCTCTTTAGCTCCAGTGAGAGCACACTGAAATAATCCTAACCAGGTTTCTTTGAACAAACAGCCCTGTAGCATTAGCAGCCCCCAAGGGGCTTCGTTTTGTGGACTCGGGACTATTACCCAGAAGCCAACCATTTTTCTTCTTTTCTTTCTGGTTGTCTCTCACTTCCAGTCTTTCTCTCTTCACAGTTCTTCTCCATTCATTATCTCGGTCAAGAGCATACCTTTTAAAGACCCCATGCCTCACCCACCCCCTCAGCCAGCATCTGTAGAGCCTTGCCATCCTCTGCTCTGTTTTGTCTGTCCCAGCTGCTTACTCTCCTTGATGTGTCACAGAGCACGGAGCCATCTGGAAGTGTGTTATAGAATATAAAAGAATGTAGGAGGGAAGCGGCTGTGGCTCAATCAGTAGGGCTCCCGTTTACCATATGGGAGGCCCCGGGTTCGGTTCCCGGGGCCTCCTGGTGAAGGCAAGCCCACCCGCACGGCGTGGCTAGCTGACCCAGCAAGCACAAGCAGCAAGGGGGGGATTAATGAATAAATAAAATCTTAAAAATAAATAAATAAATAAAATAAAAGAATGTAGGAGTAGTTCAAGAAATGCATTTTAAAAAATGCTACTGTGTAATATCTTTATGATATACCCTGTACATTGCTTTTTGAAAAAATACCTTTTGTGTCTATCCCCTTGCCATTTTCATTGTAAATTTTAAAAGTGTGTTGTGGATGGTGCATTAAAATCTGAGTGATGTGGCATGGCTGCCTTTTTGCAAAATTGATTTGAAGACTGACATGCTATTCTCCCAACTCTATTTCATCTTCTTATTAGAAGTTGTGGGGTTTTTGGTCATCTTAGCAGTATATAAATCATTTTTCTTATTTTTCATCAGTCTTAACTTTATGAAAGGGGGTATCTGTTATGCCTTTAGCTACTTATTCTGGAAATTGGTAGATACCCTCTTTTTTATTTTAAAGCAATTTTATTGAGATACAATCACATACCATACAATCCATCAAAATTGTACAGTTAGTGGTTTTTGGTATAATCACAGAGTTGTGCATTCATCACCACGCAACCAATTTTAGAGCATTTACATTACTCCAAAAAGAATCCTCTATAATTTAGGATTTCACATTAGTATAACTTTGCCTTCTAGAGATTTATGGCTTTATCAATAAAACCATTAAAATTAGATTATGCTTTACAGTCACACCATAGATGAGGCTTTGTGCTTCTCTCTGGTAATAAGAACTTCTGGAGGCTTTTTCTAGCCCTTGGAGGTCCTAGCGGTCAGGGGACCACTCAGGGAGAACGACCATAGTAGATATTTGACCCAGGGGGATTTAATACAGAGAACTTATTACAGTACTATGGGGCGGACTGAGGGAATGGAAAGGAGAATGCGAAGTAATGCAGAAATTAGCAGCTTCTACCTCCAGCCCAGGTGCAGGAAGGTACCAGGTGGGATTTCCAGAGCCCAGGAACATGCTCGGTGCTGCACTCCTGAGGGTGTACCCCACTAGTGCTGGAATTGCCCTCGAGCGGCTCCTGGGCTGGTGTGGGGGCCGTGAGCACATGCCACCAGATCAGAGCTGGGGCTGCAGGGGGTGGCCACCTTGCTGGCTCTGGGGCTGCAGAGGGAGAACTTGGCACGCTGAGGAAACGTAGATGCTTCCAGAGACACCGTTACAAGCAGACGGGGAAAGAGAGGAGGAACAGCTTCACCTCTCTGATCTCCTGCCAGGGCCTTCCTTATACTGGCAGAATGAAACAGGAAGCCAGCTGGCAAAGGTGCCTGGGAAAAGTAGTTTGCAGACTCCCAGGCCCAATACGACAGAGCAGGGTCAAGGAAGGCAGGGGTGGGTTGAGTGTCAACAGGTCACACTGGGCACACAGGCCAACAGCAGCACCAACATTCTTCCCACGGGAACCTTGAGATGCTCCAAATCTATTGCACCAAAAATCATCTGAGATATTTCCCAGCTTTTGATGTTCCTTTCAGTTATTAGGTTCTTAAAGGACCGGTTGAACTGGAAAAAGTCTCTATGTACTCCAGAGGACTTAAAATCATGCCAGGCAATATGAATTTCAGAAAACCCCCAAAATGCATAGATTGTCATTAACAAGAAATAGTGTTGTCACACTGATCTACTGGGAGGATGGCACCATTTTCACTGCTTGGCAAGTGAACCTTTTAAATAATTGGAGATGTAAACAAATGTATAGCAGTTGGACTTAATGTCATATCATTAGATTGGCTTAAATCATTTCCTTTCTATCTCTTTGCGAAAGAATGAACTGTGAGCAGTGACTTGTGAATGAAGTGGTGAACAGAAAGGACCATTGGCCACCACCTGTGCTTTTAAATATTAGAAGATAAAATTGAAGAAATCTTCCAGAAAGTAGAACCAAACGACAAAGGAGGATGCAAAAATTAGATCAGTATAAGATCCAAATAATAGGAATTTCACAGTGAGAAAATGAGGGAGGAAATTGTCAAAAGAAATATGCATGAAATTTCCCTAGAATGTAAAGATATGAGTGATCAGATTGAAAAAGCCCACAAGGTACCTAGATTAAGAAATGGGGAACTAAAAAAAAAGACCCATGTCAAGTATAATGAAATTCCAGAGTACCCAAATAAAGAGAAGCTTATACAAGTTTCCAAAAGGAAGAAAGGAAGGAAGGGAAGGAGGGAAGGAGGGAGGTAAACAGGCCAAGGTCAAAGGATCTGAAATTAGAATGACATCCAGTATTTCAACAAAAACACTGGATGGCAGTGGAGTAATATAGGAAGCTACTGGTAGATATACTCCCCCTAAATAAGGAAGTAACTCTAGAAAGAAGATATGGAATGCCAGAAACAAGGAAGAGAAGTAAAGGGAATTCCATGAAAATAGTTGTGGGAAGACCTAGGATATCAACTGTGCAAAAGAGCAAGACAACAACCATTCCAGAATAGAGTTTGAAATTAGGGGAAAAGAGTGAATATGTTTTAAGGCAGCTGGAAAAGCTGCTGTAGGGAGTGGGAAGATTTAGTAGAATGAGAATCTAAGCAATTGAAAAAGTGAGGCAATTATTAACTCCAGGAAAACAAAAAGTAATTCAAAAAAGAAAACACAATTAGAGTACATTCATTGAATTATGAGTGACTATATACATAGCCATAATAATGTAAACATTAGATATTTAACCAAAATGGATGATTTAACTATAAGGAAGATAAAAGGGAGAGGAAGAGATAGAGTAGAAGAGTACAAAATTCTCATATAATATAAAAGGAATAAGGAAGTGACTGTAATATCTAAAATGGATGAAATTTAGATTATAGTATAAGCATATTACTTTAAAATGTGGAGGTAAGCAACAGAAGAAACAATTAAAAGACGTGAAAAGTGAATGCCTTTATGATGGGGGATGAGTAGCCAGAGGAGTAGGCAAAGATGGCTGTTTTTAATTATAATCCTTTTTTTAAAAAAAAAAATTATTTGACTTTTTAATTTGTGCATGAATCATTTTGATTAAAAAAAAAAAGTTAATGCTGAAGTTCATTAGATTTGTAGGTTCTGTTGTGCCTTGAGGGATAAACTTACAAACAGCAAACAAAAATCTGTTCATTAAAAAAATAGAGCTCATTCAGAAAAAAAAAAAAAATCAGGTAATTTTAAACAGAGAATTTTTTGTACACCCTTGGTTGGATAGATTCTAAGGACAATGAGCTTCAGAAATCTGGAACTTTACTGAGTAGGTTTGTTGTTGGGAGTGGTATTAGTAGAGAAATTCTGAAACTAGGTTGTATGTTAGTAAGAGAGAGCAAAATGAGTTAATATTTTGATGCTCTTGGGAACCAGGGAGATGCACATAGTGAATGGGAACAATGAGAAAGAACTTAATGGTGTTGGGTTTGAATTGGAAGTATTCTTATGGCCTTATGATGAAAAATAAATAAGTTTCCTACCTTTAACCACTAAAAGAGCCTAAAAGTAATTGACACTTCAGTAGCAATGAGCACAGTTAGAACCCAGATCTTAGTTTCTAAATACCATTCACCACAAAAGAGAACCACAGCTACTTGCAGAAACAACTGATTCCAGGCTTGGGGCAGGGAAATATAAGGCAAGCCTATTTTGTGTCTGAAATTAAGGAAGTGCTCAAAGAATGATGAGGGCGTGTCAAAAGAACACAGGAGCTGGCTTCTTAAAGGGACTCACCTGAGGCAGTTGGAGCAATAATTTTCATATGTATCCATCAGTCCACAGTGATACTCAAAAAAAAAAAAAGGGGGGGCGGGGAGTGAGGGCTGGGAGAGGCTCTTCTTACCAGCTAATAAATGTAGAAGAATGATATAATTGGAAAATCATTTTGCAATGATCAATATAATTGTTTTAGGTATCAGTGGATGTTAAAACTATTGGATAAAAGACTGTGGGAAGCAACATATTCACAGTCTTAAAATATTACCCCACAGATGATTTGTTCATTACAAAGGAAGGAAGATACTTTAACAAAGTGATCAAACTTAGCATCACTAGTAGTGTGTGACAACCTGGCATTATGTGGCTCCAAATGTGAAGCAATGGAAGTTACACAGCATCACTTACATAGTATTTCTCAAAAAACCGTCAACAGGAATCTCATCAAGAGAAACAAAAGGGTAATTCAGATTGATGGACAGTCTGTAAGACAACCTTCTATGCCCTTTGAAACTGTCAATGTCAGGAAAGAAAAAAAGATGAAAGGACTGTTCTGAATTGAAGGAAACTAAAGAGACATGACAACTAAATGCAATTTGTGATTTTTTTTTTTTTTTTTTTTTGATTTGGACTTAAAGTAAAAACACCACATACACAACCATACAGCTAAAAGGATATTAGGATAACAAGGACCATTTGATTATGGGCTGTTTATTAGAGAATGTTATTGAATTAATATTAAAATTCTTCAGTACAACAATGATAACTGTGATTTTGTTGGAGAATGTGCTTGTTCTTAAGAGATACATTATGGGGAAGCAGATGTGGCTTAAGGGATTGAGCTCCTGTTCACCACATGGGAGGTCCCAGGTTCTGTTCCCAGTGCCTCCTGGAGAAGACAAGCAAGACAGCGAGCTGGTGTGATATGCTGGCACGGCGAGCTGACACAACAAGATGACACAACAAGAAGATACAGAGAGAAAACACAATGAGAAAGACAACAAAGCAGGGAGTGGAGGTGGCTCAAGTGATTGAGCGCCTCTCTCCCACATGGGAGATCCCAGGTTCGGTTCCCAGTGCCTCCTGGAGAAGACGAGTAAGACAGCGAGCTGGAGCAATGGGCTGGTGCAGCAAGCTGACGCAACAAGGAGACACAAAGAGGAAACACAGTGAGAGAGACAAAGCAGGGAGTGGAGGTGGCTCAAGTGATTGAATACCTCTCTCCCACATGGGAGGTCCCAGGTTCGGTTCCCAGTGCCTCCTAAAGAAAAGATGAGCAGACACAGCGAATGGACACAGAAAGCAGACAGTAAGCGCAAACAACAAGGGGGTGGGGGGGAATCAATAAATAAAATAAATCTTTTTAAAAAACAGATGCATTGTGAAGTTTTTTAAGGAATGAAGTGTCAGGTGTTTGCAGCTTACCTTCAAAAGTTTCAGCAAAACACATACACATATACATATATATTAATATAATACACATGCAGAGAAAGCAATACAGCAAAATGTTAATTGCTGAATCTCAATGAATGAAGAGTATAAAGGTGCTTGCTGTACTATTTGTCTACTTTCCATAGGTTTAAAATTTTTCAAAATAAAAAGTTGGTGGGGAGGCAGGGAAGGGAAAATATAGACAGTAATGTTTCCCATGGATCAATGTCTTATTCACAACTTTAATAGGTTGTCTGAGCAGGGAAGGAATACCTGGTAAAATTTCTAGGTGTGTCACTCACAAGCTCTTTCAAATTAATATTAAACCAGGGAAGATCTTTAAAGATGAAAGCATTTAGTGCAAGCAAGATGCAGTATTAGGCAAACACGATAGATGCTGCACATACAAGATCATAAGGCCTCTCCTACCCAGAAAAGCATCTCTGGTCTCCTTACTTTTCCCTGAAAACCTTGGCCATGAGGAAGGAAAGAAGTAAGGAAACCAAAGCATCGCCTCCACTTGTATTATGCTAGTGTATTCCCTCAGCTGCAATGCTTTGAGTCCTTCCCATTTGATTGCCATCCTGGAAGTTGTCAGATCAGGGTAAAACTGTGGGATGTTTATCTTCTCACTAGACCGTGAGCTTCTTTAAGGGCAGAGACTGTGTCTTTCCATTTTGAGTCCCAGCAACTAGCAAAGTGATTGGCTTTGAACTGGATTTATTTGAAAGGCAACTGAAGTAACATGGATGAAGACTTTCTGAGTCTTCATACATTTTTTTAAAGGACTTGTCAGTCTAGAAAGATGAAATTTGAAAAGGGATCAAAAGTATATCAGGTTAGGAATGGCGCCGGGCACAGTGGTATGCCTGCAGTCCCAGCTACTCGGGAGGCTGAGACAGGAACAGCGCTGGAGCCCAGGAGTCCTGGGCTGCAGCACACTCTGCCGATCGGGTGTCCGCGCTAATTTCGGCATCAATGTGGTGACTCTTCTGGAGCAGGGGACCACCAGGTTACCTGAGAGGGGTGACTGGGCCCAGGTCGGAAACAGAGCAGGTCAAAACCCCCGTGCACATCAGTATTGTGATTGCACCTGTGGAGTCCCTGCACTCTAGCCTGGGCAACATAGCGAGACCCTATCTCTAGGAAAAAAAGAAAAGATTATGAATGGTACAGATAGGGAATACATGGATTTTGTCCCCATATTCTACAATAGTCAGATGTTTAGGGCAAATGAAAAATATCACCTGTCATATAAGGTGATTTCCTTAAGTTCAGTAGCAGTAGCTTGCGGCCACTTACTACCTAGCCACCATCATTCGTTCTGCCAGAGCTTCTGCACACACTTACAATGGAATATTATTCAGCCATAAAAAGAAATGGAGTACTGATACCTGTTGCAACGTGGATGAACCTTGAAAACATTATGCTAAGTGAAAGATGCCAGACGCAAAAGGCCACATATTGTAGGATTCCATGTATATGAAATGTCCAGAATAGGCAAATCAGCAGAGACAGAAAGCAGATTAGTGGTTGCCAGGGGCTGGGAAGAATGGGGAGTGACTGCTTAATGGGTACAGGGTTTCCTTGTGGGGTGATGAGAAAGTTCTGGAACAAGATAGTTGCGATGGCTGGAAAACATGGTGAATGTGCATGATGCTTTGGACTTATATGCTTTACAATGGGCAAAATGCTAAATTTTATGTTCTATTATTTTTCCACAATTTAAAGATAACAAAAAGCTTGCACACATAATACTTAATTTAAAAACAAGGATGACGGAGCGAATGTGGCTTAAGCACTCGAGCTCCCACCTCCCACATGGGAGGTCCCGGATTTGGTTCCTGGTGCCTCCTGAAAAAATAAAAACAAAACAACAAGCAAAACAAACAAAAAAAACAATTCAGGGGAGCCAGTGTAGCTCAGTGGTTGAGCGCCAGTTTCCTACATACAAGGTCCCGGGTTCAATCCCCAGCCCCCAGTACCACAAAAACAAGCAAACAAACAACAACAACAACAAAAAGCCAAAGATGAGTAGTTTCTCTAGATCCTAAGGTTTTGGGCAGCACATGCAATTTGAGAAGGCTGGGGGGTTTCCTGGTTTAAAAGGTTCAAAACTGTCTTTTATAGAATACTAATGGTTTATTAAAGTAAACTAGAATAATTTGGGGGCACATGCAACCTTTGAAGCTGCTGACAGGGAGGAACATTTCTTTCAGCAGCCTATCCCTCTATGTCATCACCATAAAACTGGCAAGGGTGGGGCACCGGGCAGTGTGGCCATTCACATGGTGCCACCATCGCCAGTCAGTAAGTTAGAAGCTCTAGGGAGTCTGTTCCCTTCCTGGCCTCCTGGTTTCTGTGTTAGTTTTTCCTAAAATTCTTTATTTGGATGTATGCAAAATCAACCCTTTGACCTGCATAGGCTAGAAGAAGTCCCCTGATTGAGCATTTGATAAAGCTTTTGAGTTTTGTAAAGAGCAGGGACCAGATGTAGCTGGCATTAGTGGTTTGTGGTCATTGGTTGCTAAACTTTTTCTTTCCATGGCACTCTCAAAGGTTCTTAATTTTCCATGACACACTAAGAAGTTGTTGGGAACTGAGCTTAAGTGGGATGGATAGGCAGACTTCTGAACGATCTGTGCCCCTATGGTAATAAATGGTAGAGTCAAGCAGAGGGAGATGGCGAGGGTGGGGAACAAGGAGAGGGGTGAAAGAAAGAAGATTTAGAAGATGAGAAAGAAGGAAAAAGAAAGACCCATACTGAAAGGCAGAGAGGAGAGAGCCTCTGTTGAGAATACTCTCTGGTTGCCTGCATAGAATCTGTTTCTTATACCATGATGACTTAGACTTCTCCCGGGAAACCAGGTAAGTCCCCATAGTGAAAGGACCAATGATGACATGGATGTAGAAGATTTCCTGAGTCAATTATTATAACTGTGAAAAAAATTGGATTAGGTTTCTGATTTCAAAAAACTAGGAAAGATCCTGTATCAGCCAGGGTTCTCCAGAGAAACTGGACCAATAGGATGTATGTAAAGAGATTATTTTAAGGAATTGGCTCACACAAGTCTGAAGTCCACAGGGAAGGCCAGCAGGCTGAAAACTCAGACAGGAGTTCATGTTGTAGTATTGAGGCAGAATTTTTCCTCCAGGAAAACTCAGCTTTTGCTCTTAAGGCCTTCAACTGATTGGATGAGGTGCCCCCGTTTTATTGATGGTACCCTCCTTTATGTAAAGTCAAGTGATTGTAGATGTTAATCACATCCCAAAATAACTCCACAGCAACGTCTGGGCCAGTGCTTGACCAAAGAGCTGGACACTATAGCCTAGCCAAGTTGACACATAATGTTACCCATGACAGACCCATACCTCAAAATATTTCTTCTCCCCATCTCTGTGAAGTTCTTTATTTTAATTGTATTGTCATTCAGAGAGTTACTTAGGCTGGGTGTCAAAAAATTCAAATGCCAGCCAAGTATCTGACAGTCGGGCGTGGTGGGTGCCAAGTGGCTGGCCCTTGATTGTGGCCACATGAAACTGTGGGCCCAGGCCTGCCAGATCTGCTGGCTGCTGGGTTGTTGTTTTGTTTTTGTTTTGTTTTTTAAAGAAAGAGAGAAACTGATTTTGTGTAAAATTTGTTAGCATTTTAAACACTGCCCAGTTCAAATCACAACTGCAAAGCAATTCAGACTTGGCTTCCTGGCTGCCAAGTTAGGATGCATGATTTAAGTCAACCTATTACTAATACAGATTAAAAGACTGGGCTTGATGTGGAGAGTGGGGTGGGAAGAGGCTAAAGAGGTTATTCACCTCTTAGAGTAACTTAACACATACATCACCAGGATATCAATCATATTAGGGGAATTGGAATTGTGTCAGGAAAATAATTTTATAACCTGGTTGGGGGTGGGGGGCAGGCCTGGATGAGGTGGGACTGTGAACCTTGGCAGGCCGGGGGCAGCCTGGGATCTCAGAGTGCCTGAGAGATGTGCAGGGTTGGACTAGGCCGTGGGAAGAGCCCACAGAAAGAAAGAAGCTTGGTTTCAAGCACAGACTGCCCCAGCCTCAGTGTTTGACCTGGTACCTCCCCAGTTATGATCCCTGCTCTTCTTGCTCCCTCATGCCCAAATCAAAGGGGAAACATCCCCTCTGCTTAAAAGGGAAAACCTATAAATAAGTGTAAGAACGAGTCCTGCTGTACCTGTGCAGCAGAAATTGTGGGATGATGAACAAGGGAGATTGACTTTAAGTGGTTATTTCTATATTGTATGGCATTCTGGTGAACTGCAAATCAATGCATCTGTACTTGGGCCTTGTGGTTTGTTGCTTGTGTACCATGTTTATCTACTTTAAAAAAAAAAAAATGGAAAACTTTTTTTAAAAATCGAGAGAAGCCTAGTGAAAATCAACTTTTTTTTTTCAAAATGAGGTAGGATGAATTAACCTATTTTTCAAAAAAGAACCCACATGGAGATACAAGGAGAGGAAGAGTCATTTCTCTAGGGCATCAATGAGCATGGCCAGGAGACCCAGGTAGCAGATAGGGGGCAAAGTACAGCAGATGGCGAGGGTCCCGGAAGCATGAGGAGTGACAGGGGCTGGTTGAGCCTGGAGAAGTCCAGAAGCCGCCATTGCCCTTTACATGCTTATCTGTTCCCAGTGGGGCACCCACACCCCTTACCCACCCCTGGTCTGACCTCTATCACCACACTCCTGCCTCCCCTGATCTGATAGCAGACTGTATAGTGAAGTTCTGAAAAAAATGGAAAGGGCTTGGAGGAACCCCTTGGAAATGATAAATCCAAGCCTCTTTAAAGTCCAGGCTTATTTTGGCATCTTTCACTTTGGGGTTCTTTATATGAGAGTCTTTGAGAAGAAGGAATCTGGCTAAAACTGTGGATTTGAAGAAAGAAAACAGTATGATCGGTTTGGCTCTTTAAATAGAACTAGCTTCATCGCAGCTCATCTTGGAGTTTTTTGCACCTAGCAGTAGTGAGAACAGCTGTAATTAACCCCTTTCATCCGATTTTACTGTCTCTGGGTAAACTGAGCCCCATCCATCATTCCAAAGGCTAAGTAAAAACTTGGAGTTGTTAAGGGTATCCAGGGCAACCACTGGGTTTGGTTTCTAAGGCTACATATTGAAGAATGAAATCTCCATTGCTTCTTGAAATGGAGCAGACCTGGCTCAGGGTTTTGTGGTACATATTGTCTCCAGGCCTCTGCTCTTCTCAGAAACCATCTCCATCCCTGGCTCCAGTAGGCCCTGCCACTCAGGGCCTCTACTCGTTTGCACCACTTCATGGCCCTGTCATTCCCTGGCACTCAACATGTCAAACACAAACTCATCATTTACACACACACACCCCCCCCACTACCTAATAAAGCCCAAATAAAGAGCCAGTCTCTCTTAGTATTTATGTATGGCCCCAGCATTCATCCAGTGGCTCAAGCTGAAAGCTGGACAGTTTCATGTTTGATTCCTTCCTCTCCTCCTCCCTCCACTGCCTGCTCTGCTCATCCTGTTCCCAGCCTTTCTCCCACGCTGGCGGCTCTCCCTTTCATTCCCATGGGGCCTCCCCAGCTCCAGCCTCACCTCTCTCCTGTGCGTCTGAGGTACAGCCTGCAACTTGATCGTCCTGAAACACCGCTCTCATTCTGCCAGGCCCTTGGCAGAGAACCTTCCAGAGTCCCAACCTGCCCTGGGAGCACTGCCCATATTTCTCAGCTTGATCAGTCTCCCCACCCATGGCCTGGTCTGCCCACTTGGTCCCGCACCCACCCCGATGGAAAGCTCCCATTCCAACCAAGCCAGCTTATTTCCACTCCTCCAGGCACAGCATGTGGTCTTCTTTCTGCTTCTCGGCATTGGCTCCTACTGGAACCCTCCCCTCAGCTGCTTCACATCTTCCTTCAGCTTCACTTAAGAGTTGTCTTGTGGTGGTGAATTTTCGCTCTGTGCCTATTGTGGATTTTTACTTTTCAGTATGTTTCTTCAGGAAAGGAACCATGCCTTTTTCTCTGTATTCACCTTAGAGCAGGGGTTCTTAACCTTTTTTGTTCCACGGACCCCTTTGCCCATCAGGTGAAAACCATGAACCTCTACTGTAATTTATTGCATACATTCATAAGTGAAGGAAATGTTAGATTTCAGTTAGAGATCAGAGAAAATAAAGATAAGTTGATTTTTTTCAATTCAAACTCACAGACCCCTGGTTAAGAATCCCTGTGTTAGGGCATCAGATGTCTGCAGTAGTCAGGCATGTAGAGAAATGAGTGAAACTCTGGAGGTGGAGAGGCATTGAATTAGAGAGCTCAGGCCCTCATAATTGGTCAGTCAGAGGCAATTGTTGTAAGGTAGCAGTGCTGGCCCAATAGTGTGCCCTCTCTTCTGATTTTTCAAGGAAAACCAGAAATTTCCATTTCTGTGTGAAGTTGTTTAATTTTAAGATTTTGGCATCGTACTTTTCAGGTGGCACCTACCAGAGGGACATAGCTCCTTCAAATTACAATTTCAAAACGATTTTATAAGCAACGTGGATGTTAAATGTATATATTCATTGTAGAAATACAAAAAAGAGGAAGTAAAAATTCTGTTTTTCAGGATAGGTTTGGGAGCCGTAAAAGTAAATTTTCTGGAAAATCAGGAATTGGGTGGGTACTCATCCTGTGAATCTGGAGTAAAGATGATAGGGGAGAGCGGATGTTACTTAAGCGATTGAGCGCCTGCTTCCCACGTGGGAGGTCCCAGATTCAATCCCTGGTGCCTCCTAAAAAAAAAAAGCAAACAACAAGCAAACAAATGAAACAACCAACTCGGGAGCTGATATGTGGCTCAGTGGTTGAGCGCTGGCTTCCCACATACAAGGTCCTGGGTTCAATCCCCGGCCCTAGTACCTCAAAAAAAAGACAAATATGCCAGTGGCTTTTTTTTTTTTTTTAAACTTTGACAGATGAATTTAGTAATAGCATTTCCATGAATTAATAGAACCAGATGCCTTGAATATGTTCTTATTTTCATCTTACAAAAATGCTCAATGAAACAAACTTTTAAATGGCATTTTACCAGATTGACATTAAAGGGCCAGTCTGTTTAGTGTGGTTATTAAATGAAAGCGCCTGCATGGTGGGAGGAAATCTCAGCCCTTTCCTGGCTAGATGAATGGGAGAAGGTCACGGAGGGAAGCAGTAGCTGCCCACTCTGTCGGGCTGAGAAGACAGCAGTAGCCAGCCCTAGCAGGTGTTTGGAGAATCCCCACACAGGTGCAGGTTGCAAAATGAACGATTATTTATTACATCTGGGCCTCTATGGCACAGTCAGCTTTCATCCATTCATCACATTTTTTATTAAGTCCCTTCAACGATGCTGTGCTATGGGGAGGACCCCGAGGTGCAAGGACATGGTCGTGCCTTCAAGTTGCTTCAAGCCCAGCGGGAGAGAGAAAGAAGTCACAACCACCATAACACAGCATGGAATGTGATGCGTGTTTTAGTTCCTAAACATCCCATTTCAAACGTTAATAATAGTAACAAGAGTAAGCACTTGAGAGTTTACACTGCACTTTCAAAAGATACATCCCTCTTTTGGTCCTTACGTCAATTCTGAGGCTGGGGGAAATGTGATTCCAGCCTTGTCTATCTTGTACCCATGATGAGAGAAACCAGGCACCTTCCTCACTCTTCAGAAAAAGCCTTTTCTCACCATAGGCCAATAGGCTGAGTACAAATCAGGAATGAGGAAGTACTTTTCTACTGTGTTTAATTAAGGTCTTATAAGGCTTTGGTTTTGTTTTTTGTTGTTGTTTTTTGTTTTTTTTTTTTAGAAGCAACTTGACTTAGTTATTTAATTATGGATGAACAGAGAAATTTAAAACATTTCCTTTACTCTGCTACCTGAGTTACATGTACCCAGGTTGTGTGCAGAGGTGCAGTGTCAGATTCTAGGATCTGGAAGATGGCTCCGAATCTCAAGGAGACTCTAGTCCTGCAGTGATTCTTTAGCTTTGGTACTCATGAGAATCACCTGGAATGCTTTTTAAAATGCAAACATCTGGGCCCCACTTGCAGAAAAACTGATTTATTGGACCTAGACCTTGGAGTCAGCCTTGTAACAATGCTCCCCTGTCACACACACATAGATGATCCTGAAATAGGTGATCTTTGAACTAGTCTTTGAAAAGCTTTGGTTAGTAATAGGAGTGATAAAGCAATAGACAAAATGTAACTGCAGAAATAAAATGGTTGGGATCAGGACCATGTGAGTGGCCCATCCAAAGTGCTGTGGGAGTTCAAGGTCGAGAGAGGGCTCACTTCCAGCCACAGTGACTAGAAGGCATTGTGGGTGGCTGAGGGGGCATTCAATGTAGTGCAGAAAAGATGGGTGGGATTTTGATAGTTGGAAATGAGTAAGGAATTTCAGGCTAAGGGAGTGAATGCACTTGAAGCACCAAAACAGGGGTGCTTACATACATACATACATTCAAACAAACACTCTCTCTTCCTCTTTCTCTCCTGTGGACTATGATTTAGCCATCCTTTTACTTCAGTGAATTTGCACCTTTACCCAGAATACCTGCTGGCTTCTATTCCTCATTTCCCTTTGCTAACTTTTTAGTCCTTCTGGATTCAGCATAGACGGCACATCTCCTTAGCACAGCTCACCCCCAGGACCTGGGGACCTTGTTAGACTTCAGATCCTGATTCAGCATGTCTGCATTTCTAACAAGGTCCCAGGTAATGTGGAGTGGATGCTGCTGATTCAAGGACCACACCTTGATTGGCAGGATCTAGAACAGCAGTGTCCTCTGGCAACACATAAGAATCACCTGGAGAACTTAAATGTACACACACACACAGACACACACACACACACCCAATGCCTGCCCCACCCCTCCATAAATTCTGACTTAATTGGTCTGGGGTATCATAAATTGAGATTTTGAAAATCTTTCCCAGGAGAAAAAAACTAAAATAAGTTTCCTAGGTGATTCTAATATTCAGTCAAGTTGAAAACCACTGCCCTGGAAAATCTTCCCTGACAAACTCCACCTCCCAAACACCTGTCTATGCATTTTCATAGCCTAGGGAGCAGAGCTCATCCTCAGTCGTCTACTGACTCATGGTTGCCCATTTACCTGTATTCTTCACTGGGCTCTTAGCTACCCAAGGGCAGAGGCCATGTCTTGTCTGTCCAGTCATTCGTTCAGAAGGGTTTATGGGGTTGAACCTACAACAGACCTGGTCCCTCGGCTCATAGGACTTACAGTTTAGAACCATCATTTAGCCCCATGCCTGACATGGTGGACCTCAATAATATTTACTGAATGAGTACAGAGGAAAGAGAAGAAGGAAGGATGGAAAAGATGGCAGGGAGGCGAGGAAGGAAGAAGTTGTCACCAAAGACTGAACCCTAGAGGTACCCAATGTTCCTGGATCTGACTTGAAGTGAGCAAGTGTCAGCCAACTCTAGATCACAAAATTAGACATTTCTAAGTAGGGCATTTCTAAGGAAGGCCAACATGGGGGGGAGGATATCATTTAGTATGCATATCTGTAACTAAGCAGAATGGCTTGACTGCTAACTGCAGCTGAGGGAGATTTCGAAAGGTTTTATGAGCAGGTTTGGTAAATGGAAATTAATTGTATGGTACCAGTTGCTGCTTATTGATGAAGTACCCTTGATAATCTCCTCATTTATGGCCCTGTCTTTTGTGTTTACTTTCAGAAGGGCTTTCTTAGGTTCACTCAACCACCTTAAACCTTCTTTTCCCTATAAGGTTTTCAGTTCCTTAACTTTAACCTGAATTTTCAGGTAGAGGTTTGTAGGCCTGAATTACTATTCTGTACTGTAACTTGGAAAATTCAGAGCATTCAAAAAACATTCATAATTAAAACAAATACTAGGGGAATGGATGTAGTTCAGTGGTTGAGCACCAGCTTCCCATGTACAAGGTCCTGGGTTCAATCCGTGGTACCTCCTAAAAATAAAATAAAACAAAAAAAGATGGAGAGGCATGTCAAAGAAGTGAAACACCCAGTAGAAAGTCAAGGCGGTGACACAGGATGAAGCAGAGACTAGATGGAAGGGAGCGAGGGAGGGTGCGGGAAGGGTCCACCTGATTTTAAGGAGGCTCTGGTCCCTTGCCACTGTTCTCTTGGCTATAGAAATTAAACTCTTTTTCTTCCCCAACTTAAACAGGGTTTTGTACTTGGGGAAATAGCTTTTTCTCTTTAATTTTTGAACTTCAAAGTTTGTTTTTAAAATGGATGTGTACTTTCACGTGGAATTCTCAAGCTATTTTTTTCATGTGTGCTCGAGGGATGACATTGCATGAAATTTATTTCCAGTCCTCTTAGGCACTAAGCATATTTCTGATGCGTGAAGCTCTCAGTTTCCTTTTATTATTTCTTAAACAGTTAGGATTACCAAATTCCATTTTAGGTTTAAGTTACCCTTTCAGGGGAACATTTTGAATTGCAATAAGCATTTATTTAATTGCTCTGCATCTCATCCCCCCACCCCCACCCCATTTCTATTCTCAGCCTTGTGGGATGAAGGGAGGAAACTTGGATGAACAAAAAGTGATAAAAAAGGGGAAGAACCTTGATGAGTACATATTATCAAATGTCCCATTTCACCCTAAAGTCACCCTCCCCCAACTATATTTACTACCTCTCTAAGTACCCAATCAAAAATTTCAAGTAAGTGTTTATATCCCTAATTCCTGACATGGTAATTTGGGCCCCAGGGATCTGTGAAGTTATATTTGGCATCAGGGTCTCTAACAAACATTCCCTTTTAGCTACTGCTCCGGAGCAGAAAGCAGGAGTTTTCACCCAGGCCTGTACTCAACATTTGCTTTTCCCCAAGGTGCGGAATCCTCATAAAGAAAAAGTCCCTAAATCACTTTAGAAGGGTTTTGAAATGCTAATTCACAGCTGTTGACAGGTATGAACACCCATCAGCCCGGAATGTCACACCTATTCAAAGTAATTGAGCATCCTTGAATATAATCTCTCTTAAAACACAGTAATATGAAACCAACCGCATTGCTTCTAGCTGAGAGAGAATTTCCCTGAGACTCCAAAGGCCGTTTCTTCTCAAACTCAAAAATAAATAATAAATTAATAGGAGTCCACTAAATTCTTTAAAATGTTCCATACCTGGGGAGCATGTGCGTGCACATGTGTGTGTGTTTGTAAGC
The DNA here is from genome assembly GCA_026826555.1 of Tolypeutes matacus. Classification (NCBI taxonomy): domain Eukaryota; kingdom Metazoa; phylum Chordata; class Mammalia; order Cingulata; family Chlamyphoridae; genus Tolypeutes; species Tolypeutes matacus. The sequence goes on along the minus strand of JAKSZT010054052.1, from coordinate 6,199,828 downwards.
ACACACCACCTTGTGTACTATTATATTAGTGTAGCTGTAATTTATTTTTCTTTTTTTTTTTTTTTTTAAGATTTTTTATTTATTTATTCATTTATCCCCCCCTTGCTGCTTGTGCTCGCTGGGTCAGCTAACCACGCCGTGCGGGCGGGCTTGCCTTCACCAGGAGGCCCCGGGAACCGAACCCGGGGCCTTCCATATGGTAAACGGGAGCCCCACTGATTGAGCCACAGCCGCTTCCCTGTAATTTATTTTTCAAAGCTCTTGAAGTAGGGATCTAGCTCATTTGCTAATATATTATCTTTTTACAAAAAGGCTTATTGAAGGATTTTTAAGATAATACAAATCATAGATTTACTCTGGGAAAATGGTAAAATAGAGAACAGTAAGCTAAATAAAAATCCACCATGTGCAAATAATCACTGTTAACATGTTGGGTATATCTTTCAAGTCTTTTTTCTTATACACATATATAGCATATCTACATATATATGTATGGTCTTTTTAAAAATTATTTTAGGATCCTATCTCTCATACCATGTGACTTGCTTTTCTCACTTCCTGGAGTCTGAAAACTTTCTATGTCTACATATTTTCTAACAAAGTAACTCTAATGACCGTGTAACTTTTAAAAGTTTTAAATGAGAGTAAACATTTCTAGCATTTATTTATTTATTTTTTTTATTTTTTATTTTTTTAAGATTTTATTTATTTATTCATTTATCCCCCCCTTGCTGCTTGTGCTCCCTGGGTCAGCTAACCACGCCATGCGGGCGGGCTTGCTTTCACCAGGAGGCCCCGGGAACCGAACCCGGGGCCTCCCATATGGTAAACGGGAGCCCTACTGATTGAGCCACAGCCGCTTCCCACTAGCATTTATTATAAGGTATACTTTAATTTGAAAGTTGGGAACCACACGAAGCTTGGACTCCTGTTCATTTTCAGTGGAGAAATTCCCCAGTTTAAAAAATAGAATATTGAATCTCTTTCTTATCTTGTAACCTTTTGCGTGTGGCAACTGCAGGCTTCTGAAGATATGAGACATTTTCCCATAGACAGGCAAAATAGAATATCACCTTTTTCACCAAGCATGTCTTGGCTTCCGGCTGCTAGAGGCTGTGCTGAGTATGGGAGGAATACAAGAGATGGCCTTGACTTTCTGAAGCTTACACTGTAAGGGGAGGGGGATAAACAGTTGACACATAAATATAATAATTACCAATTATGGTTGGTCTAGAAAGCCAGAAGGCTCTCTGGGTCTAGAGACTCTGAAAAATGGCCCAGTACTGCATTGCTTATTTTATTAACGTCATTAAGACTGTGACTAGAGAGTGGTTTGGAGAACCCAAGAGCTAGCATCGAAGTCATTACGGCAGATGAATGAAGGACAATATCATCAACTCCATTTTAATGCCTTATAAAATAGCCTCCAGTTACTCACAAACTTAGGATAAGTGAAATGACATTGCCAGTCTAGATCTCCAGAGGAAGGAAGCAGCCATTTTCATCCTTTCCTTTGTGGACGATCTGGGTCAAGTTAACCCAAGCCAGCAGCTTGACCTGATGCTTTGTAAACTCCATGCTCATTGCTCATTGGTGCTTTGGACGAAGGAAAAGTGGTGAGAAAGATGCTTCTCAGTCATTCTCCTGGACTCTAACCCAACCCTCCGTTCCATTTCACCCAGTTCCCATTATGAAGCCAAAAAGACTGCTTAAGGCCTGGTTTATTTACCTAATAAACTGGCTCTTGTACTGCCTGGGAAATGCTAAGATTTTTTAGCCACGAAATCCTAGTAACGAGCAAACAGAGGTCCAGCAGTCAGGTCTGAAGAAACAACAAAATGAAGGTCAGCTAATATCGCCATTCTTCTCCTTCCTGGTGGCCCTGACAGCGCCGGGGTTTATTTGAAGATCCCAGACTCGGAATCATTGCTCGCATTGTTAGCTGCCCAAGCATTTTAGGCTGTGCCAACAGTTTCAGATATTAATGTATTCTAGAGATCAGGGAACGAAGAATTCCTCTGCACTTTTTTTTCCTTTTTAATTTTTTTTTTTTTTTTTTTTTCCCTTTCCATACACTTTGTTTGCAGTGTCTTTGTCTGCCCGATGTTGCTGGGCATTCCTAATGAGAAAGCAAAGAATTGCTGAAGGAAAAGGCAAAGGGGGGAGGGAGAGAGAGAATAGGCAAGGAAAATCAGGGCGTGTTTAGCACTTTAACAGTAAGGTGACAATTTTACAAGCTGTTCAGGTGCACTGAACTCCTTGGGGGAAAGCTGCATTGGAGATGCAAATTCAGAGCGGAAAGCCTCATTTGGGGAAATGCCTAACTCATTGATTAGCCTCTCACCACAAAAACTTTTATTTTTGAGCATCATTTTCCCCATAGGACATCCTGCCTCAGGGCTGCTTTGGTATTCACTCCAGCTTCATTACTGCAGCCACCTTGCAACCCACCCTGGGCAGCTGTAGAAAGGGGGGAAAATTAAAGCAATTCATACTCCTGGTGACTTACTGCTGCAGAATAATTGGTTTCTGTTTGCAAAGTACATTATCACAGCAGAGCCCAGAAAACAGAAAGGCCTGTCTAGAGAGAGCGTTACTGGGGTAGGGTCGAAGGGGGGTGGGGCAGGGCAAAAAAAAAAAAAAAAAAAATCACATTTTTGAAAAGGCAATTAGCTAATAATAATTTTTTTTAAATATTGTTCCATACTAGGATTTGCACTTAGGTGATACATGTGTGTATGTGAATTTCTCAGCATATTCTTTGATACCTCATGGAAATGTTAATGAGACCAAACCAGCTAAAGAGCTCTTTAGACAGTACCATGCTTCGGGGAAGGCCAGAATGAAATGCAGACCCTCTGAGAGCTTCTCCGACACACAAGAAGTCCCTTTGTTTCCTGTTTTATAAACCAGAGGCATGTCTAAAATTGCAGGGAAAGTGAGAGGGGGCTGACGCGTTGGCGCCGGAGGCTCGGCTTTCGATATTTAAAAAGGGAAAAATTGTTAGGGAGTTATTCGTGCCTGGATTTGAGAGGCAGTATTGGGTGTTTTTGTTTTTTTTTTTTTTTTTTAAGTTCCGAAGGAAGGTTCTCTGAAGATGTAAGAGGGATCTGTCTTTCACTTAGACTTAATTAAGAAACTTGCTGGCTTTGTCTGTAGGGGGCCCATTACGTGCCAGCTCCAGCCCCCTCTGAATAGGGGCTCAGCCTGGAAAGCGTATACATGCCACGCCGCCTTTGTGTGGTGTTGCCAAACTGGAGGCAGTAGCAAGTGTGGACGAGGCTTTGCCAGAGGTCATCCCTTGTTGTTCACAGATGTGAACTCACGTCCCAAACAGAAAGCTAAAGCAAGTGTACGGACATTTCTTAGGGACCTAGAACTAATGAACCTTTTAGAAAATGAATATAGTAAACAAAAAAGTGGTAGGGGGTAGAAGAGAGCCAGGCCTTGCTTGCCAGAGCGCCGTTCATACATCGCCACCATGGGTTGGAGGGGTAACACGCGAGGTAAACAAGGGCCGCCGAGGGCTTTGTGTGTCAACCAGGGGTGCTTAGAGTCCGGCCTCAGGGACATTCTCACCCCCAACTTGATCCCCTCCAGCCCAGGGAGAGATTTTTGCCGTGGTCACTGTTCTTGTAACTTCCCCCTGGTGGGCTACTGGGGCCTCCCCTATTTAGAACAAAGTTGCCGAATGCTTGGAACAGTTGGAAGGCTGTGAGCAGTGGTTAATCAGCTAATTCGCATTTCAAAGGACACTAATAAGAGGTGATAAATTCAAATAAAGCCCCCGGGATGAGTACTTTACCCACACTAGAAAGCCCCCTGAGCCTCTCAGCTTCTGTTCCTCTCTCCCTGCCCATCTCTCCCTTTCCCTTTGATCAGCTGGGGACCTCCCAGGGTTCCTGTACCTCCGAGTGAGCACCTGCAGCCCTTCACCTCCATCCTGGCACCCTCTGCCCAGGCTCGGACCCCCTTTGAGGCCTGCTGGCCCTTGCTTGCCTGGAGCCTCTGAGCCCCCTTGCTTCCCCTCCACCTTATTTATTGCCTTTCAGGGACCCAGCCTCTTCCCTCCTAAGGAACCCATAGCGACCTTAGTCTTTCATCTCTGCCCCTTCTTCTGATGCACCCATGCCATCGAGGTGCCATTTCCTTTCTTGCAGTGGTCTGCCGTCTGATTCTTTGGTCTCACGTGCGTTGCCCTGCCCCGAAGCCCTGGTTACCAGGTCCTCCACCCTGACTTGATGACTGCCCAGGTATACTGGCAGGACTCCAGATGGTTCCACTCTCCTCACTCAGCTCTGCCGCTTCTCCTTCCCTGCTCCCACGCCTGCTATCCCGACAAAGCTGGGGGTGGGGGTCTCCTCTTGGGCTTCCCCACAGGCTCCTTATCATTGGGTCTTTCTGCTCTTACAGGCTAATGACGCTGTCAGCAAACTAATGTCACTTACCCGATGACTGGAAAAAGCATCCAGTCAGCCCGGTGGCACTGTAGAAAAGCAGAGCAATAATGCCCAAAGAGCAAATGATCTTGTTTCAGCTAGGAGTTCAGTTCAAGTGTGGAGCAATGAGCTTGTCTGAACCCTCTTTGCCCTACTTCCCCCAACTGTTGGCAACATTTCGAATATCACTGCCATCTCTTTATAAATGTATTACTTACTGATGGGACATGCCTGTACAAGGTAAAGAAAATGATTTCCTGGCACATCCTTGACCATATGTCAGAGGCAGCACCACCATGTTGCACATGTGTTTTTTTTCTGTGGCCATAATATTTGTGTGAGATCTTTGCTAGGTGGTCACTGGTTTTCAGAATCCCAGGGTACCTTAGCCCCATCACACTCTGAAAACCCATCAGAGACTCAGCTACCATCTCTATATACCCTGAAGGAATGACATTTCATATTCTGGCCACAAGTGATGTGGAATTTCCCAGAACTTCATCCTTGACAATTTAATGACAGCTAGATATCCCTAAGATGACCATTGGCCCTGAAGGATATAACGGGAAGCCACTCTGCTTTAAGGTTTGTCACCTATGACAAAGGCTTTCTGCTTAGCATGCCCTCCAGTTATCAGGAACATCTTTATTTGAATTTTTTTCAGACCGTATGTTATTCTCCAAGGATCCTGCTTCCAGAGGGTGTGTGGACCAGATACCTCTAAGGTTGGAGTCCATGTTGGAATGCACATGTGCTCGTGCCCCCTTGCCTGTGGCACATGGCCCAGTGCATGCTGCCTCGGGCCACGTGGCCCATTTGCCGTCTGACAGCCTAGGGATTATCAGAGAAGCAACACGAGAATGGAGTCCCACTTTATATCAGAGTTCTTAACTAAGCAGCAGAAACCATCTCTGATGACCTAAACACAAAAGGAACTTGTTAGAAGGATATTTATTAGTTTGGGGGAAAAAATCACTTGGTGAGGGGGTAACCAAAGGTGTCAAGGGACCTGGAATCATGCCCATAACCCCACCCTAAAACCATCTAGTGGAGGATCTCATTGCTACGACTGCTGCGCCCCGCCCCCGGAGGCACTATCTAGGGGCACTGTCGCAGATACCCCTAGAAAACTAACGTTGCTGCTGCCACTACCAAAATGAATTCTCCACTCCCTTTGCTTCTATGTATCACATGCTCAAGAGTCCTAGCTCCTGGCAGGAAGGCAGGGAATGCCAATATTTGGCCCTTTGGGCCCTGCCTCCTACCAAGACCCCTAGAGTAAAGAATTCTTCAAATAGAAGAAAGGGGTTCAGATGCTGGGCAGCTGAAAAACCAACTGGCGTCCACTATAAACTTCCACTGGGAATGATGTCCTGAAGATGGACATCTTCCTGGCCTCTTCTGGCCAAACCAGGGTGTCTTTACCCAGGACTGGCTATGGTCCATTTTGTGGGGCCCAGTGCAAAATGAAAATACAAAGCCCTTTGTTCAAAATCTTTTAAGACTTTCAAGACAGTGACAGGAGAACATTAAACCAAGCCTGGGGCCCCTTACTCAGGTCTCACACTCCTGAGTCTGTCCTGGCTTTACCTTAGCAAGGCCGTAGGTCCACGGTTAAGAGTGGAGCCTTTATAAGATCCAGCACCATGAACTGGATCCTGATTCCCCTAACCTTGGTTGATGTTATTTCATATTTCCTACTCATAAGATTTAATTACACTTTATCCCCATTTTACAATTAGAGCAATTGAGGCTTGAAAACAATAGAGCTGTGATTCCAACCCAGGTCTTCTGCCTCTTAAGTTCCCTTTTCTTTTTCTTTCTTTCTTTTTTTTTTTTTTTTTTACCAGGAGGTCCCGGGGATCGAACCCAGGTCCCTCCATATGGGAGACGGACGCCCAACCATTTGAGCCACATCCACCCCCCAAGTTCCCTTTTCTTTACACCATCTCACACTGTGCACCAGCAGCTTATAGATTGGAGAGCTGTGTAGCATCCCCTGAAATATTCCGGACCTCTCTTTGGGTTCATCCTCCAGGTTTGCCAAAAGGAAAAAAAAAAAAAAAAAATCACTTACTCAATTTAAAATAGCCTGTGTTTTTCTCACTTCCAAGAACTGCATTGCAGGAAGGAAGAAGAGGAGTACTCACTAATTAGTAGCTGAACAACCTCTATGCTCTAGTCCCTTAATTAAAAAATAAAATAAAATAAATACAGACCTTCTTTTACATACAAGTACAGTTGCTGGTGTGTGATGCTGTTTGACCTTGAGGGTGTCATTAACTTAGCTTCCCAGCACTTCATTTTCCCACTTATTAAAATCCCTGGTAGGGAAGCGGCTGTGGCTCAATCAGTGGGGCTCCCGTTTACCATATGGGAGGCCCCGGGTTCGGTTCCCGGGGCCTCCTGGTGGAGGTGGGCCCGCCTGCACGGTGTGGTTGGCTGACCCGGCGAGCACGGGCAGCGGGGGGGGGGGGGGGGGATGAATGAATAAATAAATAAAAATCTTAAAAAAAATAAAAATAAATAAATAAATAAAATAAAATAAAATCCCTGGCTGTCCACTACCCTGGACTATTGTCTCTGTGCCCCAGTATGCCCTGCTCACCCAGCAGGCACCCTCTCACCCTTGAAATTCTGTGCCACCATGCGTTCCCATTCTTCTCGCCTGCTTTCTGCCACAAGCTGTAGCTGCAGGTGTCCCCTTGCGTCTGTCCCATTGAATACCCCACCTGTAGTATCTGCCGGCTTCTACCACCTGCCCCCCCAATCAGGAAAATGGCCTTCCCCTCTTCACAATCCTTGTCTAGTGCATTCTGGAGTAACAGGATGTCTTCCTTTATCTCTTCTCTTCCTTTTCTCCCTACTGCTATAGGTGTGGGTCATTTTCTTCTCTCTCTCTGGTTTCCCAAGAGCCTATGACAATGCCTTATACAGAGGAGGCATCAGTAATCTCATGATTCTTATTGTCTTCTCCAGTGTCTTTCTCTTTCTCCTTTTCTTTTTTCTATCCTTTCCCTCTTCCTTTCTCTCAACTGGACACAATAGGAGATAAAAGTATATTTTAAGAATATTTATGATGTGTATAAAATACAAGCTTATCTGACATTTTTAATTAAAAAATCATAGCTCTCTAACAAAATATAGCTCTTTAAAAGAGCTGTAATGAATTTAATTGTTTTTTATTGCTTTGTAGCCCTTAATTGATTTTTTCCCCTAAAGTTTTTTTTTTTTTTTTTTTTTTTTTACCCTTCCTATTTTCAACCCAGGGAAGGAGAAATTTCCAAGGGCCATTAGTTCATTAGCTGTTAGAAGGAATAATTGATCTGTCAACCCAAAGGATTTATAAGGATTTGGCTCACAGAATTCATGAAAGCAGTGGCATACGTTTAAGTTCTGTCTCAAAGAAAACATTTCAGGAGGGGCTTCCCCTTACTTTTTGCAAGATAAAAATTAGCAGCTCTCTAGGGAGGAAAAGGCCTGCTAGGTTTTAAGGTCCTCCACATCTTCAGGAGCTACAGCTGCAGTACCTGCACCTATGCCTGAAATAATTGGACATGCATTTCAACCAAAAGAAACAGATTATAAATATTACAGAGCTTCTGGTTTCTTCCATTGTTTTTTCTTCCTAAAAGAACGGAACACAGCTAACATTTCTTCAATCTCAAATGAGGGTGTTTTGTGTGTGTGTTTTTTTTTTTTTTTTTTTTTTTTTTTTTAGCAAATGCACCCCAATTGGGTTTGGTTCACAAAGGAAAGACTGACTGCAGAGCTAGCAGACCCATCATTAGCCATCCCTGCCCTCTTAAATGGCCTGTCCATTCCCCAACTCACAATATAGGACGGAGCCTGCAAACAAGAGATCCAAGAGAACTCTGGACAAGAAACATACAATGGAGTGGGATACATTTCTTTAGCATAAATAGCAGTCTCCCAGGGTGACTGGTGTGAATGGATTCCTGCTGGGAGGGTCTCTGTGCCTACAGAGGAGATGTGTGGCTTTAAGAGCTACGGTCCCACCCCCTGGGCTGTGGAAGTGCTCGTTCTCCCCTGCTGGGCTGGGCCTGGTCCACTGGCCCCCTGCGGGCCCCCTCTTTCCTTTCAAGCTGTGAGTCCTAAGGAACTCGGTGACAGCTCCTCTTTCATACTGCTGTGCAAATCCTCAAGCTGTTCCTAGTGCTTTCAAAAGGAAAATATAAGACATTTTACTTACTCGGTCCAGCAGGAGCATGGAAGCCTGGCGAGACCCAGAGTTATTCGGGCAGGAACCCTGGGGAAGATCTTCCTTTCTGTAAACTTGTAGTAGAAATTCCCCAGAGATGACCAGTAACCTACAGTTTATACTTCCTTATGTCCTTTACGTCTCGCCCTGTGGACTGTCATCCCGGTACTGTTCCCCCCAGGCTCCCCCTGGAACCTGTGTACTGCCATCTGATGTCCGAATAACTCAAGGACAAAAAATAGGAGTAGAAATAAACATATCTAGTAGTGAATTTCTTGGCAGTTGTGAGCCAAAAAATTTAGGTTCCACAGTAAATATTCATTTATTTTTTCAATCTTTTAAAAGAATCTAGTACTACGTACACACAGGTTTAAAAAAATAATAACAACAATAAATCAGTCCTCCGCTCTGACCTTTCTGATCCCCTACCTGATGCCCAGAGTCAATGACTTTGAAATTTTTGGGTTGACTTCTGGTGATTGGTATTAGTAAATTATGTGTTTATGCACACTGTTCTTGATGCATCAACTTTTGACATTACCTTTTGTTTTTCTCATCTGATCTAGAGTGAAACCCTATACATACCTCTCCTTTCCAGCATCACTGTTTTTGTTCCTCTATGGATTACTATTGTAACTCTAAATAATATACTTAAACCTCTGTGTCCCGTTCCATTGATTATAAACAGTATATTTGCCTCACCTCTCTCCCACCTCTTCTCTCATCTCTCTACACTTGATTTCTAACAGCTGTTAACAATGTTTGCATTCCATTTTAACTACAATTAAGATTTCAATACCGTGATTTTTAGGTTGATTCCAAATGTTAAAAGCCAATAAGTGGCTTTCATATTCTTATGTCTATATGAATATTGTACAGTGAAAAACCGAGACGTGAGCTATGGTTTGATTACATTTCGTTCTCTATACTTCCAAAGTCATAATCCTTGTGGTAATCAAAGGAGAATGCCCAGATCTGTTCTCTTTTCTTACATTCCATCATTGGCTTTTAAAACTCTGCCATGTTTTAGCTTGCTTAATATGCATACTTCTTTTTCCTTCCAGCTTTGTTGTTGTCTTTATAATCTGATTTTTTTTTCCTTGTTGAGAGAAGAAACATGTGCCTTTTTACAATACCCTTAATACTTTCCAGCTTCTAACTCAATCGGTCTATTACTTGGAAAGCATTCCATTCTTCTAGAAGTCCACTGATTTCCTGTTCTAATTTGCTTGTTTTAAATTGCTCCTTATTTATCCCCAAAATTTTAATACTGCCTTTTATATTTCCCAGAGTTTCCAGTTGCCTTCCTTTTTCTTCTTGTATTGTTTGCCTTTATTATATCTTGAAATTTTTCTGAGCTGAATCCCTTTGTTTTCCAATCTAGCTGAGATTATGATTCTGTAAATATTTTTTACTGCTAAATCAATTATAGTATACTGCTATTATATTTTCTATCTTGTATATTACTTTCAGATTTTCCAGGTACTGATAATTCCTTTTTTTCTTTTGTTTAGTTTTCAGTGCACTTAGGGTAATGTTTTCCAAATACATCGACATCTCTATAAAATGCCTCCCAATACTAATTTCCACATAGGAAAAGTCATCAAATAATCAGGGTATTTATTTTTGTTTGTCGTTTCCTTTTTATTTGTTGGTCTGTTGGTTTTCCTGGATAATCTCATTCCAGACCTCTTCTGCTCTAATCTGAGCTGGTTTTATTTTTATTTTCCATTTTTCCCTCCTGGACTTGTTGCACTGTTTGTCATTCTGGTATTTCTATTCTTTGTTATCCAGGGTGCTTAGTGCTTATAACATTTCTCTGATCTCATGTCTTCCTTTTTCTCAAAAAGTTTTTAACCCTCATTTTGCTGAACGCTATCCTCAACTTTCTAAAACAGAGGACATGAGTGGTATGCCTTATGAATTCTCACATGTGTGAAAATGCTTTATTTCATTTTCATGCTTAACTGATAGCTTGACTGGGAAGAATTATAAGTTGCAAATTATTTTCCTTTAGAACTTGCTTTAATGTCTATTAATATTCAGTGTTGCTGATGACATGTCCAATGCCAGTTTGATTGTTCTTTTGTTTGTGATCAGTATTATTTATCTTGTTGTCCTTTTATTTGTTTTTCACCCTGGAGGCATTTAGGGTCTTTCCTTTATCATTGACTTCTTTTTTAGGAAAGGGAGGACAGTCGTTTTGTCTTTTGCTTTTTACTGTATCTTATGTTTCAATTATATTCTGAAAGTCTACACTCACAGTCACAAAAATGTTATTACAAAATTAATTTATATTTTCAGGGTTGATTTCAGATGGCCTGAAAGAGTACAGTTGATACTAAAAATATTTTACATTTTGAAAGTTTTCTAAAATTTTTTTTGAAAATTATACTCTGGAATTGAATTCTGGCCTTTGGTTGGCACGAGATCGGTTTCTTATGGCAATGACATTTTTGTCTCCTTTTTCCATCACTTATCTTCACAACTCACGGCAGGGGCAAATTTTCTTCCATACATTCTGAAACTGTGCATAGGCTCCTAAGGGACTGTGCTGGCTGCTTAGGTGCTATTAATGGGGTTTCCCTGGCATTGGGGTCTAAGTGCATCAGGCCAGTGAGCAAGATGGTATCACAGTCCTAACTCTACAACTTCCTGGAGCTCTGGGTCTCAGGTGAGAGGTTGAGAAGAGTAACATCTTTATAAAGTTGGAGAAATGGTTTTAACCTGCAGCGTGAACCAAGCATTTCATCTAAAACATGCCTGATTATGTATGACAAATAAGAAAACCTACATTTTTAACTATTTATTTTATTTGTGATTCAATGTATGAACTCTGTTCTTTTCTCTATTTTGTAAATTTTATTTTTTTTATGTCAATGTTTCAAATTGCTCAGTTAATACAAGATAACTATAATAACAATAAATCTGCTCTAGTCAGTGGCTACACTCTCCCTTTATTTTTGTTCAGTCCTCACTCTTGAGGAATTTGGAATGATGTCCATTCTGACAGCTTCAGGCAGAGAAGAGACGTAGATATTATATCATTGATGTTTTGAAATGTCAAAACATTTTAATTTCCAAGAGCTCATTCTTATTCTTGATTATTCCTTTTCCATTATTATTCCATTCCTCATTTTGAATGTGCGCAGTATTTTCTCCAAATCTCTTCAGTAATATTAACTAGAGTACTTTGCTTTTATGTATTTTGTTTTTGAGTTCTCCTCTGTTATCAGAATTGTTTCTGTATCCTCCAGGGTCAATTTTTCTGTTTATCTTGTACTTTCTATGTCCTGCTTTACTTAAGAATCTTGAGAGTTAGTTCATAAGGAGCAAGCCGGAAGCAGAAAGGCTGATGGGAAGCTTTATGTAAATGGTTGATTGGTAGATCTCACAGCCAAGTTGCTCAGGGACTGCCCTCCCACCACCATATGCCAAAAAGCAGAGGCCTCAGCTCCAGGACAGCAACTCCAGTGCTGAGCGATAGTATACTTAATTTCTTTAGAGAACACACTTCAACTTTTTACCTGATGGTTTTGTCCTTTGAAAGTGGGAGGGTCCACATAAAGACCCTCAATGAATTCTGTTTCTAGCCCCAGTTCTAACTACTACTTGCTCTCTCTGAAGTCTGGAACTTCTCAAGGATTTTTTGCTTAGCAGGTTGGCATCCCCTTCCATTCACCCCCTCACCCCAGATGTTTTCTAGGCCAAAGCTTCCTCTGTCATTTTGTAGTCAGCCCTGTTCCATTTACTTTCTGTCTTCCAGAAATTTGTGGCGCTCTCTTCCACTGATGGTTCCTTCTCTCCAGTTCTCTTCATTGTTGCAGAATTATATATATATATTTTTATTTCCCTGGTCGTCTTTATCTCCTCTTAGAGGGAGGGGAGAGAAACACGTGAATTCAGTCTGCTTTCTTAAACCATAGCTTTTCCAGAGTAAATCTGATCTAATATCTGTTCTTCCTCTTCAACTGCTCAAATATTTCATATAGAAATCTAATAGGCAAGACAAAGTTCAAAGTTATCCACATGTCCCAGATAAGATCTAGACTTAAACAAGTCAACATGCATTCTTTGAGTATGTTCTACAATAGGCATTATGGGTACATAATACAATACAAGGCATTATGGGGTATATAAAGATGTAAAAGATGAATCCCCCATCTCATCATCTAGTGGGAAGCCCACAGCGTAAGTGATACAGAGCTCAGAATTAGAGATGTTTTTAGAGATTCAGCATATTGGTTAGAATGATCCTCAAACAAATGTACTAACCACATGGCAATCCTTTTCCTTTTCAAAAGTGAAAGACATAATTATTCATTCATTCATTTTTAGGGTGCAAGGTACTGTGCTGGGAGCTGGGAAGAACACGAAGTCAGTCAGTCAGTACTCTGCCTCAAGGAGCTCAGTTCAGTTAGGAAATAAGACAGAAATATAACTCTCAAATACAAGGAAAACAGGGATAAATTATGTAAGAAGAATGTAGGTAAAATGCCATGGGAATTTCAAGTAAAGGAGGATATTACTTCTTTTAAGTGTGAGTGAAGTAAGAGAAATTAAAATGGGCTTATTGAAAAATGGCCCCTAATAGAGCACCTTGTACTCTAAAAAATTTGCAGAGAGAGAAAGAAAGAAAGAGGAAAGAAAAGAGTGACTAAACTAACTAGAGTGGATGTTGTCATCTTCAACTAAAAGCCTTCACTCATGTTCTGTGTTTTGACTTTCTAGTCACCTGCCCATGTTCCTTGAGGATTTGGGCACTTGATTTACAGTTGTCCTTTTCACTCATTTTCTTGCCGTCATGCCTAAGGATCTAGCCTACACCGTAGTTCCGTATTTTATTCATCTCCACGGCCACAAAATTCATCTCCACCTCTAAAAATCCCAAAGGCATGTTCCCCTCTCTGAACCCACCTCCAATCATTTCGCCTTTTCCACTCCATTCAGACCTACACTTTACCCTCAGAGTAACCCTCAGTTTCGCAGTCCTTGCCTGTTCCCCTAACTTATCAGCCCAGCTTGCCTTCTTTCCCTATAAGCCCTAAAGGAACTCATTTCAACTATCCTCCCACCCACCCTCAATTTCCCTTACCCCTTTGACCTACCTGTGTGTTTACTGCCTCCTAAGATATTCCTTAAAATGTTCGTTGCTGGTATAGGTTTTCTGCTATATTTAATAAGAAGAATATAATATTAGCTAACACTTATAAAGTACTTACCATGTACTAGACACTCTTCCAAGCCTTTTAATATGTTAACTCACTCATTGATGCCTCACAACAGACCTGTGAGATAAGGGTATTTAATGCCCACATTTTACAGATGAGGAAACTGAGGCACAGAGAGATTAAGTGATTTGCCCAAGGTCACACAGCTAATAAGTGGTCGAGCTGGGATTCAACTGGCATGTCCTTAACAACTATACTCTATTTGCAGTCCCTCAGTCTAAGTGAACCAAAAATTTGTTTAGGGAGTCCTACGATATCTGTGCATCTTTACCTGGGTGTTAACAGCATTTTCCCCTATTTAACCGTAACTGTGATTAATATCTCACTGTTAATATCACATATTGAAGTTTTTTAAAAAAGCCAAGCTCCATTAATATATCCACCGAGTTATTTTTAATGAAAATATTAGTTCCTTGCTGTACATTCTGACGTGGATCTGAAATCTGTTGCAAAATATCATGTCATACTATTGCAGAGGAATGTTTCAGGCAAGTATTAAATAGTTTGATTGATGGATTTTCTATATTACCCTACTGACTCTTCCTTTTTCAAAAATATCGATTATTATGTCCAGGAGGACATAGTCTGATAAATGAAGCATAGCAAATTTGGAATATCAATTAGTATTGTTTTTTTCTCTACTGTCTTTCAAGATAAAGTCTAGTGCGGCATTTAAACATTAGGTTCCAAAATCAAACCATGTAGATTTGAATCCCAGGTCTAGCACTGAGAACTTGGACAAGTTACTTAACTCCCTAAGCTTCAGCTATTTCATGTATAAAAATGGGGGTAACCATATTGTAAACTGAATATGAGCAAATAACCATGGACTCTGCCCCCCCACCACTCACAGAAGGCAAAATCTCAGCCCATCATATCCTGCTCTCAGCCAAAAACAAGTACACCCTCCTTGCACACACACACAACCAGCTCCAAGAACCTTGACAAACTAGTTCCCTGAAGATTTCACATTGAGATGGAGGAGCAGCGTACATTATAACCCCACAAAGCAAATCTTCCTTTAAAAAAAAAGGTCACTGCTATTTTTTTTTTTCAGCCACTCCTCTTTCCTCAGCACTCCCCTTCAGCTTCATTGCCTCCTGTCCCACCTGACCAAGGTTGTATTTACTGTGGTTCCTCTACTTGATCAGACAGGTGGGAGAAAGCCTAAATGCCTGGGAGTCCGTGGAAATTCCATTTCCGAGAGAAGAAGAAGTATTTCAGTATTTCGCTCTCTTAGACTCAGCTTTACTTAGAGAGGTGGTAATTCCTTGAGTATTTCCAAAAGTAATTACATGCCAGTGCCTGACTATATTTTGGAATGCCTCCGCTTGCTCTTGTGCTCCTCATGGTGAAATGTCACTGTTGTTCACAGTCAGTAACTGAAAGTATAAAGTCTACCTCGATAGCACCAGCTCCATCGTGAGAGTTTCTTCTTTGGGTGTTGATCACCAGAGTCCCTGGTTGGTGTGTGTGTGTGTGTGTGTGTGTGCGCGTGCGTGTGTGTGTGTGTGTGTGCGCACACACACACACACTCATCCCTCTTGCCAGTTGTGAGGGTTCATTTTCTGCCTCCAGTTCATGGTTACATTTATTCAAGTCACTTTCCTGGACATTTTCTTTCTGAAACGACAGTTCAGGCTGTTTATCACTGTGACTTCAACACGCTCTCTCATAAGGAAGCTTTTCTTATAGACGAGATATATTTTATCACAGTGGACTTGAATGCTATGAATCAAAGATGAAACAGTTTCTATTCGTGAGGAAGTTATGACGTTTATAAAAGGATATCAGTAAGAGCATATTTTCCTAGACGAATCATTTTATTGACCTTAGCGTCTGTGCTTTTATTATTTTAGACATTTTTTTTTTATCTTAGATGTTTGATAACCTCCCTCCCTTTCTTTTGATTTGCTTACATAGATGAATTTCACTGATCAAAACTAAAGAACTAACTGTTTGAAAAGCTAAATGAAAATTCAGTGGAGTGGGAGTATTTGTTGCTTCCAAAGAAGGTTCTTCATTGTAGATTATCCAGGAGCCAGTAATGAATGTGTACTATCAGAGGCCAGGGATTTCAGGGGATGAATTTCCCAGGGTTTAATCATTTCATAAGGCCTCTGAGTGTGACTTTTTCCCCAATAATCTACTTATCTCAGTAATTTACCCCTCCTACTGCATTGCAAGGAAAATGAGTCTCCCAGGTTGTTTGCATGATAAGTAGCTGGGAATTGTGTGAGCCTTTCAAGAAGAAGCCCTGAGTTAATTGTAGCAGCCCGAGCTAATGGTTTCCCATGTTAGTTGGCAGGTTAAGTGAAGAAGAGGGCTTGAAAACACCCTTTATCACAAGTACCATGCATTTGAAAAGCTGAAATCTTAAAAATGTTTGCTTCGTGGAAGATATTTTCCCTTGCAATATAAATGGGTGAGAAAAAATGTCCTTCTAGAGTTAGGACAGCAGTTTTGCAAATAGCTCTATATGTTGGCTACTTGGAAGAGTTGGGGGAGGTTTTTGTTTTTGTTTTTGTTTTGTCAATGGCTCACACTAATTTGCCCCCTACCCTCCTTTTTTTTTTTTTAAGTGAGAATTTAAAGAATAAGCTGTTCATTGCAAGTAAATAACTGGACAGAATCTTTTCTGAAAAAATGAAATATGCTTCCTGAAATTTTCTTACTGTATTTTGTTAGATTCCTTTCACATTTATCCTTGGAAGCCTTTAATACTATAACACATCAACTAACAAATACAAAATAGATTTTCTACGCAAAAAATACATATATCATTAGAATACGATTTACTCTGAAAGGCATGAAATAGAATGTTCTCCACTGTATCATTAGAAGACAGAGGGATGTATGCAGCCTTTTAACAGAAATGAAGGTATGGAAGTGTGGTAAGGTTGAGCCAAAAAATTGGGTCAGAACAGAGATACTGTGCTTCGCACGTAACTCATATTAGGTACTCTTGTGTACTCTTACACCTGTCTTTCATCACATTTTTCAAAGCTGTAACTTCACATTTTTTGGTATGATCACATTATTGTCTGTAACCCCCAAAAGAATTTAAACTCCCACAAGTATATAAGAATCTTGCCTCCTTTTATACACCACTGAAATGCTAGTGCATTTCACTTATTTGCTTAAGTGGATGGATGAAAGAGAGGAAAAAGGTTTCTGGCAAAGGATATTGAGTTTAGTTAATGGGTAAACTGATGGCTACACTGAAAGGAGTTGAGGCTTGTTCAAAGGAAGGGGGGAGATACTTACCTGGCGTGGGAGAGACATTGACTACAAAGGTGGTTTTCCCAGCGCAAGGCTTATCCATTGTACGCAGCGTGTGCTGACCCCTGCAATTTCCCCAAATGTGGGAAACTCAACTGCATAATTTGTAGTAGTGGGGAACTGTTTAAAAAAAAAAAAAGAGGAAGAAAGAATCATGAACCTGGAAAAGCTAAAGATACTTTGGGAATAGAAATGCTGCAACGTGTGCATATATGAAATATTCCATAATAAACTGGCCCCAGGATATAAGAGTGAGAAAAGAATGACCTTTTGAGTAAGTTTTTGTTTGTTTGTTTGTTTGTTTGAGGTTTTTTTGTAAGAAACATCTTGTTTTCCAGCAGAAAATAGATGGCATACTCAGCTGGGATTTTGAAAATTGAATTTACAGAGATGTGGGCAGAGATAAGGAAACCAGCCAGAGCTCTTGAGGCACCTAGAGACCAGCCATAGTGGGAAGCAGTCCACAGGAGCAAGGGGAAAAAAACAGCGGTACTGAAGCTGAGTAAGAGCTAGGGCCAGAGGAGGGGAGGGCAGCAGGAGGTTAGGCTAGCAGGACCCCCCGCCGCCATTGCCCGGTCCGCAGCACCGAAGCAGGGAGGGAGCAGGAGAGAAGATACCCCACCCTCTTTCCTGACCTCCGACCTCTAGCCACTGCCTGCATTGGCAGAACCCAATAGAAAACTGGAAGGCGGGAGAGCCCAGGTGAGGAGGTGTGGAGGGGCAACCCCCCAAACCAGGGCGCAGAGAAGAGTGGAGAAAGGATCTAGAGAGGCAGACGGAGGGTAATCAGCCCTGTGGTGGAATTTAGATCCATGGATTTCTGTTTATTTATTTTATTGGTGGTAATAAAAATATTTGTAAATGTATTAATTATATACTACAAGGACATTGATTAATTAGAACCTTGGTAATGAGTCATTTTAATTGTCCATTTTTCCAAATACGACAATTTTCCTTTTAATTTTTTTAATTTACTTTTTATATTGATTATATAATACCAGTTCAATAAACATGGTTTATATATCCTGAGAAAGTTTACTCCCTTATCCCTATCTTCTCCGCTGACCCCCTTTCTCATATAAATAAACCTTTTTGTTAACTTGTATGTCTACTCCTGGTGTTTCTTTTTGCAGGTACAATATATATTCATATATATATATATATATTTCCCCTCCCTTTTTATATGAAAAGGAGCATATTATGTATACTCTTCAGCTCCTAACACATACATCATTTTATATGTGTACAGCTATATCTGTAGGATAAATAAGTGGACATTTTAATAAATTTTGCCAAATTGACCTCCCTAGGGATTGAACTATTTTGCAGTCCCAGCAGCATTGTAGGAAAATTTCCCAACAGCATTGCCAAAAGAACATGTTGTTTAACTTTTGGAATTTTGCCAGTCAGACAGATAAAAATTATTATTTCATTGCATTAGGTCAAGCCACATGAAATTGACATTTATGTCAATCAGAAATGGTCTAATAGCTTTATTTTTCTTATTATGAATGAAATAGAAGACCTTTTGATATGTTTTAAGCACCATTTGTATTTCGTTTTTTTCTGAGCTATAAATGTTCTTAGTGCATTTTTCTAGAGATTGTTGGTCTTTTTTCTTATCAATTTTAAAGAGCCTTTTATAAATTAGGGAGAATAATCTTTGTAGGATACTTTTTCCTAATTTGTCACTTGACTTTGCTTATGATGATTTTTTTGCCTTTAAAAGTTTCCAATTCTTCTGTAATTGTCATTATCAATCTTTTCTTTTTTTGATCTTCAGATTTTGAGTCATGGTAAGAAAGGTCAGTTCCACTCCAAGGATAGAAAGGAATTCTTCCATGGACTTTTTTCCCTAGAATTTTAATGATTTTGTTTGTTGCACTTAAACTTTTGATCCATTTGGAGTTTATCCTAGTGTGAGCTATAGATCCAACTTTATCCTTTCCCACATGGCTACTCAGTTGTTTCAACACCAATTGCTTAAAAAGTCCACCCTTATCTCTATTGATTATGGATGCCATCTGGATAATATAATAATTTTGAAGGTTAATTTTAAGGCCAACAAATTTACTTTAACTTTTTGGCTAGAAATATATCTAAAATATGCACTATTCCTTAAAATACCTTCTTTTACATGTGTGCAAAGTTAATACATGTTTACTGGAGAAAAGACAGATGAACAAAATGTGAAAAAATGAAACAACCCTAAGGCTACCATTCACCAGTGTTAACACTTCCATGTATTCATGGCACACACACACACATACAGGTAGACTGGCTAAGCTACTATAACAGAGACCCAACCCTATAGTAATAATATAGTAGCTTTTAGAAAATAGAACTGTGTTTCTGTGTCATATAACAGGTCTGAAGTGAGCAGTTGAGACGGGGGAGAAGGATCTTGGGTATATTAAGGTTTAATTTACATACAGTAAACGACACCATGAGCTTTGACAAACATTTATAATTGTGTAACCGCCACCACAACCAAAATACCACATATTTCCTCCACCCCTAAGAGTTGCTTCATGCTCCTCTGTAGTTAGTCCTTTCTCCTCTCTCGCCCCCACCAGTGCCTGATTTATGTTCCTGTAGCTTGACCTTCACATGAGGTCATTCTTGGCCCACTTTCTCTATCTTGTCTCTCCCCTGTGCTCTGTGGATCTTTGTTTGTGTAGTCAAAGCTTGGTCATGGGCAAGTCAGTGCTAGACTTCGGGAAGGGGAAGAGAGCAGGAAGTATGCATCACTAATATTTTCAGACCAGGAAGTGCGACATATCACTTCTGCTCACTTTCAGGTAGTATGAATTCAGCTACATGCCCCATCTAGCTGGCAAATGCACTCTATTACTATTGAAGAAGGGGGCAGTGGACCTTGGTGGACATCTAGCAGTTGCCATCAATCTGGCCACCCACAGATCCAAGGCCATCATTTTCCCATAAGGAGTACACAACTGTTACCCAAGGGAGACAGCCCCCTATCTAATTACTACTTTGAATCCAACTCAAAGTCTAGGGTTTCTGGGTAGTAGAAAGTCTTCTAGTAGGTTCTGGGGTGGCTTCTTGGGGTCTGCTGACCTCTCAATTAAAACACAAACTATTTGTACTTTTGAAAATGAGCCCATCTTCTCCCCAGAAATATGGTTTCTTTACAGATCTAGTGGACTTCCCTTGATAGTGCCAGTAGCCATATCCAAGTTCGATTTCTGTACACAGTTCTCGCTTATCTTCTGGCTTCTAACTAGACTCACGGTGTCTCCCCCATTGTAAAAGCAGCTACTTTCGAGCTACCTGAAACAGCATATTTCCAAGGAAAGGCAACAAACCTGATCACGCCACTGGGCTGAACCTCTTTATTTGGCTTCAAGGGAGACCTTTAAGAAAGGTTCTAGGGAAGCGGCTGTGGCTCAATCAGTAGGGCTCCCGTTTACCATATGGGAGGCCCCGGGTTCAGTTCCCGGGGCCTCCTGGTGAAGGCAAGCCCGCCTGCACGGCGTGGTTGGCTGACCCAGCGAGCACAAGCAGCAAGGGGGGGATAAATGAATAAATAAATAAAATCTTAAAAAAAAAAAAAAAAAAGAAAGGCTCTAAACACCTACAGTCTCATGTCCTGCTATTTGAGGTACAGCAGTGGTTGGCTTTCCCAACCCCAGGAGGACCAATTTTCTTTTTTTTTAAAGATTCCATTTATTTATTCATTCATCCCGCCCCCCCCCTGCTGCTCGTGCTCGCTGGGCCAGCCAACCACGCCGTGCATCACCAGGAGGCCCCGGGAACCGAACCTGGGGCCTCCCACGTGGCAAACGGGAGCCCCACTGATTGAGCCACAGCCGCCTCCCAGGACCAATTTTCTAAATGGTTTCTATTCCCTTCCTTCTCTCCTTGCGAACCAGCCAATACCTGCACAAATGCATCTCTTTTTTGTCGTGGCTTGCTAAAAGTTAACAGATTACATATAAGCATATGTGTACATGTACATACATTATTTTATGTCTTTTAGCAATGACTACATGTACATTATCTCTATGTTATTGTAGTTCAGTTATTTTCCTAGAAAACTGTTTAAGCCATCTCCTACCACCTAATTTTCAAGGTGAAGTATGAATAAATTCTTTAAAAAGCAGACCCATAAAATCAAAGCCATAAAGAAATGTCATTAATAGCACAAAATGCAACATTGCCAGCATTGCTGGTATAGGCAGAGGGGCATAGGGTAGTGGCAGGAAAGTATAAATAATTCCCCAGGTGGGAGGGAAAAAAAAAATAAATCTTTAAAAAAAAAAAAAAAGCTCTATAGAATTCTACCCAATTGGGTATAGACAGAGAGGATCCAGTACTTACCAAGTCATCTCTTATTTAGAGAATACTATTAGAATAGGTCAGCGTGGGATATTATAACATGGAGAATGCAAATGTAATAATCCTCAATCAGAAATGGCTAATTTATAACTTTTGTGGGAGGACGATCATTTAAGCACAGTTATGAATTAAAGGACTATGACAATATAAACCCAGAAACAGAATAGATAAATTAAGGATTCCATTTAAGAATTTAGACTAAACCAACCCGAGGAATGAAGGACAAAAAAAGAAATCAATGCATTTGAAGCATGTAAATAACAGATTTATTATTAAATATAAAAGCTGCCTGTTGATAAATAGATGTCCAGCATAGTAGCAAAAAAGAAAAAAACCCAAAGCAGCCTATTAGGAATGAGAAAAGGGATATAAACACAGATGCTGAGATTTTAAAAATAAGAGAACATTATGTATAGATGTATGCTAATTAATAGCTCAGTGAAGGTGATTTTCTAGGAAACTACCAATTGCCAAATTAGTTCAAAGAGTAGCTAGAACACTCCAACAGAACAGTAAATGTGAGAGAAACTGCAAAAATGTACAAAGAGTAATCTCTAAGAAAAAAAAAATGCTCTGGTGCCAGGCAGTTTTATAGGCAAATTCTTTCAAACTTTCTAGGAACAAAAGATTTCCATGTTATGTAAACTGTTTCAGAATCCAACAAAGAAGGGGTGCTTCCTGGTTCATTTTATGAAGTTAAAATAAATCAAATCCCAACAAAGATTACATATACACACCAATCAACAGTCCAATCTCACCTATGAATATAAATTTTAAAAATCCTAAATAAAACACTGGCTACTTGAATATAGTTATCTATTTAAAAAAGAAAACACGTTACTCATGCATACAAAGAGAGATTCTCATTAGGAAATACATTAACATAATCACATTAATATACCCAAAAAAAGAAGCCAAATGATCACCTTAGTAAATGCCAAAAAGGCATTTACTAGAACTCAGTAGCTGTTCTTCGTTAAAATAATAATTCTTTAAAAATTCTACAGAAACTAGGATATAAATGCCAAATAACTATTAAAAACTAAAGGCTACTGTTTTGCTTTATGGTTAAATATGAGAAGAGCAAATCAGGGATAAAATAAGAATGTCCCCTCCCACTGCTGATATATTATTAACTTGGAAGACCTAACCTCTACAGTAAGCAAAGAAAAATAAAAGAGGAGACGCCAAAATTATCATCAAATTTGCAAATATTTACAATTTTCTACCAGGAAAACTCGAGAATCAACTGGAAAACTAAAAAGAAAGTCAAGTCCTTTGCCAATTATAAAATAAATATATAAAAGTTGGCCATTCTCTCACATAGCAGCTATAACCAGTGAGAATATGTCACAGAGAAGAGGTCCCATTAACAGTAGCAACAAAAATGCAACAAGAAATATGTAAGGTCTATGAGGACACTGTAAAACCTTACTAAGGCTCTAATCCCAACTCAAACTAGCTTAGGAAAAATGAAAGAGGGGACAGTTATTATAAATGTGATTGGGGAAGTCACAACTCACAGGAAGAACTGCAGGAATCAGGGCAACTCTGGGACCTTAGGGACTAGAGCACAATTCTCAAAGGTCTCAGAATGCTCTGCATTAGGGCTGCAGAGTACAGTTATGCCAAGTGTGCACTGAACAACTCTAAACTCTAAGGGATTGCCATTCATATTCATAGCCATAGTCTTAGTAGACTTAAATATTTAGTACAAAGTATTATAGCATGTAAGGAAGGGGTATTTGTTTCTAATTCACACAGACACCATTTGGGCCAGTGGTAAGGCCACATTCCATCCATCCATCCATCCATCCATCCATCCATCCATCCATCCATCCATCCATCCATCCATCCTTGCTTTGGCCTCACTCTTCCAGGCCGCCAACTTGCTTTCTCCATGTGGCCATGGCTACTCACAACCCACATTCAAATCCTGCTTACTCTGGGAAGGGAATCTTCTTTCCTTGCCACAATTAGGAAGGTTTCCCCGTGGCTTGGCTTGGGTCTTATGTTTATTCCTGGCCCAGGGAAATAGGGTACTAGGCTTTACTTAGGCTGTGGTCAAGGAAAGAGGCTGGATCTTTTATCAGGAGAAGGATGTGCAGGATGGTTGGGTGACAGTTGCTAGGGAGGAAGAAATTATTAGCTACAGACAGTGAAGATTTGAACAAATGTAGGAACATGCCATATACCCAGATAGGCTGACTGGAATTGTAGAGAGAGAGATTCCCCCCCTCCCCCAAGTTAATTTATAAGTTTAACACAATCTGATTTGGGACTGCAAAGGGGTTTGGGGGCTACATGACTTCATGATTTTTAAGTTTGTTTGGAAGAATCGATACCTGTAGTGAGAATAGCTATGAAAATTCTGCCAATAAAAGGGAACCACCATATTTATAGGTTTTCATCTCAGTAGTATTTTATCATCTAGCCTAGGCTTAAAATATAATCCTTTGTCACCTCCAATGTTGACAACTTATTTTTAAAGCTTTCCTCCTGAGCAATTTTTATATAACCCAGGGAAGCTCCTGCATTGGGTGTTCAGCGCTTTAACATCTGATGCTCTTCCATCCCTCAAAATTATTCATATGCCTGCTACATGCTAGGAGCTGTGGGGTTTCAACAGACATAGAAGACATACTCCTTTTCCACCCACTATTTATAGTATTAGGCTTTTCCAACCCAAAATGGGTACCAGACATTGTAAATTTGTCATTCTCCCACATGGTTCAGGGAATAAGTTTGCCAAAATGAAAAGATTAGAAAGAAGGTGCAACTCAAAAGGCTAGCAGGTGCTTCCTTGGCCCCTTGTAATGGAGTCTAGGCATACTGAAAGAAAGGGAAAAGACTGTTCTAAAGAGCTTTGTGCTTAAACTACTAAAGTGAACGTTTATAGGTGGGTTCATGAAAAAGTGTAGTGAAGAGGAGAGTGTGGTACTATATTCATCCCGAAACCATTGGTCAGAATTGGTGGGACTGGCATCTTCCCTCAGGCTTGCAATTGATAGAGGCTGTGGTGTTCTTGCAGACCAGGAGGCAACTTGAAATTAGCTGATTCTTACTGAGAAAGTCTGTCAGGGCAGAGCAGGTGGGGAAAATGGCTTGTTTAAGACTGGAGGCTCCCAGAAGAAACTTAGATGCATTGAGATGATTGAGAGGAGAAAGGACCAAGAGATTTTGGTTATAGTCACCTGGGTATCAGTGAAGGGTTGTGCAAGACAGGAAGACCTAGGAATGACCAGGTATCTGGTTGGAGTAGCTATCATGAAAAGGCAGGAGAGTATTGGTGAGATAAGAGGAAGAGAGAGAAGAGCAATACAACTTTCTTGAATGCTGAGGTGCTAGGAAACTAGACATCCAGCTGGAACTGGCGTAGGGAGGGGACCTAGTGTGTGATGGATGTGGCCTTACTGATCCAGCCCTCTTAAAGAAGGCCCTGACCTGCTGGAACTGGGACTGGGGAGATAGCCTGTAGAGGATGGAGACTTGGAGGGATTCAGGCACTGGGGGAAAGGAGGTTATCCGTAAGAGGAAGGTGGTTGATCTAAGCCAGAAGGAGCTATAACACCTTGCTAAAGTTTTACAAAAGAAAAGATGTGCCTGGTATGTGTGATGTGACTTGAGTGTGAAAACACTTTCCTGGAAGATGTTTTCTGTCAGCATTGTGAGTAGCAGTGGGGATGCTTACAATCTAACAACTGTAATCTTATTATGGCAATGGGTAAGTGATCTGTAACCAACTTAGAATTACTTTGAATTTGTAATCAAAATGGTTATATGATTTGTCTTTCACTATTCACAGATAATTGTAAATTCTGGTTTTATAAGCCCAAGTCATTTTACATTTGCTTTTCCAAAATTTATTAAATTGGAATTTTTTAATCCTTTATATACAAAAAAAAAAAAAAAGAAGGTGCAAAAGATCTGATCTGAAATTACAAATGTATGGCTTGGTTGGTGAAAAGCTTTGGCTGATAGCAATTTATATTGAGGGTGGTGGTGGAATAACGTAGGTCTTAAATGTAAGGATATTTGTGGCATAATCACAAGAACCTGAAGTATAAAATGTTCACAACTGAAGCAAGAGAGCACGTATTGCATACACTGGCCAAAGCAAGAATAAAGAGATGGAGAGGAAATGTCAGTAAAAAGAAGTGTTTGCAAAGGAAATAAATGCTGGTAAGAAAAACTGGCATTTGTGATTTTGTTTTGTGTTTGCAAATGGCACCCTTCTTGGGAAAGTAAACCCATGCCTGAAAAGGAAAGAGAATGTGCAATGCATGATAATGCCTTTGTAAATATATGTCATGTCCAATTTCTTTGGCTTTTGAAACAACTGGGGAATTTTCAACTCTGGCAATCTGTGAAAATAGACGAAATAAATGTTTATCTTCTATGATTTATGTTCATGCCATGCCTAGGTTCAAAGATGTCACCTAGAGATCTTAAAGTTCTCTTCATCTTCAAGTGTTGGGGAAAAAAATAGTTGATTAAGGTAAACCCAAACTGACAACAAAGGAGTTTACATGACATTCAGAGTAACAAAGAATCTGAAGAGAGCCATTCTGGAGACAGAATGCACTTCCTCAGTTTGCTTTGTAAATGATATGTAGATATGGTAAGATTCAGCATTCTGTACAGCATATGTTCTGAATTAATCATGTGACCACATTTGCACCAGCTGAAGTTGGAGCTCACAGACGTGTGGAAAACTCTGGTGAGATATGAATCTGAGAGAAAAGGTCACGGTGCCTGGGCTAAAAGCATGCCGGAAAAAGCTTGTCCTGGCCACCAGTGCCATCTGAAGTCCCAGAGCATATGTGAACCCAAGATGGCCCTCTGACGATGACCCCCAGGCCAAAGGGAAATGACTTTCTTCAACTAAGGCAGAGCGAATGAAAGTGAGAGAAGGCCAGCACAGCACCCACGAGAGAAAAACCAGGTGGTAAGGTTAGTGCATCTGGCTAATTGGTCACAGGCTATAAATTCCCCTCAAGCATCTTTCTTTTAAGCCACATCTGTCCTCACTCCTTAGAAAAACCTGGATCTTGGAGTAGTTGCAAAAGAATGCTTGCAAGGATGGACGCCACTCGGGTTTTTTTTGTTGTTGTTTTTCAAGTGGAACAACAAGTCTATCTGCTCACAGAGAATTACTTGGAAGAGGGGAAAAACAAGACAGGCGCGAGATAGGATAAGTAAGAAGTTAGAAGGGCACTTAGGAAAACCTGGCTTAGTCTCCCCATCAGCCTTTCCATTGCCAGATCCTCTCCTATGACTGTGAGTTCCAGGGCTGGCCCAGGGCAAAATTACAGCCATTATAACAGTTCCTCTTTTGTACCCAGCCTTTCTCCCTAGTTCCACCCCCTACCTGCTCCTCCATTCCTCTCCTTAATCACATGCCCTCCTCCTTCAGTCTCCATGGTCCTTAGCTGTCCACCCTCTTCTGCGCAAGAGAAAAGGGCTCCAGTGGGAGTCCATCCAATGTAGGATCTAGCATTACATTTTATGCATTTGCCCTCTCGATCCAGTGAGTTGCTTCACGCTCAGATGTTGGGGACAGGATATGTTTCCCCAGCCAGCAGTATTTTTCACAGAGAAAACAGCCATGACACAGAAACCTGTCAGTAGTGGAATGGCACACCCCCTGACCCTGTGCTGGAAAAGCAAATTTGGCACAGAAAAGACTTCCTTTTATTCACCAGGTTATCCCCATGTAGGTCTGCCCTTGTAAGGTCTGTGGGGGTAGCTTGGTTTATAGAAACACCACTTAATATATACACCGAGGCCCAAATGGTCCCCCTTTTAAAAAGTGCCTCTGATTGTGTCCTGGTCAGTCAGCATCTGTGGAGCACCTGCTTTTACCTGCACTGGAGCTCTCACCTCTACTCAGTTTGTTTGGGAAGCTGCATACGCTAAAATGAAAAAACTTTTTTTTTTTTTTTTTAAATTTCCTATGTACCAACCTAGGAAGTGTTTCCACATCTCTTCAACTGCTTCCTTTAGTCCTGTATATAACTCTAAGCTTCCTTGGCATTTTAAGTAGATGAGTCCGAAAAGGTGATGGTCCTCAAACCCATTAAACTGGAGCACCGGAAAGGTGAGGTGGCTGGAATGAGATTCTTAGAAGCAGCTGTCAAGATGAGCTTCTATATTCACTCTACTATATTGGGAGCAGTGTTCACTGTTGTATGTTTTGTTTTTTTTCTTACACTACCAAGCTATAGGAAAAATAACATAAGATTTGGATATCTATGAGTCAAGTTTAGAATTGCAGCAAAGTGAGGCAAACATAAATGGATGGTGAGAGCTAACATTTATGGAAGCTCGCTGAATATCAGGCATCTGCAGCATGCCTCACAAGCATTATGTCATTTAACCCTCGTGCATCCGGTGTGACAGTTGCTATTTTTATCTCCAGGACAAGAATAAGGCACCTAGAAAATTCACTGAGCTCTTACCTTGGCAATTTATGCAATTTTCTGTATATGTGTTAGGCTTCAGTACAATTTATGTTTTTTATTACAAAATTGAAAAGATGAGAGCCACTGAGCCCCAGAGAAGTTAAGTAATTTGCCCAAAGTCATCCAACTAATATGTAACAGAAGCAGGGTTCAACCACTGTGTTTGTCTCATTCTGGAGCCCGCTCACTCCCTACTCTAAACTGCCATCTGATTATAAATTATAATTGTGCTACATGGTAAGTAGTTCATACAAATAACTGGTATTCGTATTCTCTTACCTGGCCAATCCTTCATTTTGTCATTTCTTTATTTTCTAGAAATATCCTTTTTTCCCCCCTAGTCTTCTGTTTCAACCATTTGTTTCATTTGTTTCCCTAACCATTTACTTCTTGATTGATTGTTGACTTAATGAGCAAGTGAATAAATCATGCCATGGCATTTACACTAATGCACATTTTTAAGACAATATCCTAGCTGCATTCACTTCTTCATTTAGTCCATGGACATTTATAAAGTGCCTGCTGCATACCAGGGATGAGGGATATAAAGTTGAATAAGCTAATCTCTTCTTTCAAGTGGCTCAGAGTCTAGCAGGGGCAGACAGACTTATTAAAAAGAAATGCAGAGGGGGAGCAGGTGTGACTCAAGCAGTTGGGTGCCCGCCTCCCACATGGAAGGTCCTGGGTTCAGTTCCCAGTGCCTCCTAAAGAAGATGAGTTGATGCAATGAGCAGGGAGTAGATGTGGCTCAAATGGTTGGGTACCCGCCTTCCACATGGGAGGTCTTGAGTTCAGTTCCCAGTGCCTCCTAAAGAAGACAAGCAGACATAACAAGCAGACAGGCAAGGGAGCCATCTCAGAAGGGTGGTGGTGAGTAGAAATGGGGAGCAGGTGTAGCTCAGTTGGTTAGCTCCTGCTTCCATGTATGAGGTCCTGGGTTCAATCCCCAGTACCTCTAAAAAAAAAAAAAAAAAAAAGAAATCAATACCATGAGAAAAAGGTAGGGGATTATTCTAGATTAAAATAAACTAAAGAGGGAAGCGGCTGTGGCTCAATTGATTGGGCTCCCATTTACCACATGGGAGGCCCCGGGTTCAACTCCCAGGGCCACCTGGTGAAGGCAGGTGAAGGCAAGTCAGCCTGCATGGTGTGGTGAGCTGACAGCCCACATGGCACAGTGAGCTGGCGCAGTAAGATGACGCAACAAAACGGAGACAGACAGACAGACAGAAAAATGCAAAGCAAATGGACACAGCAAGGGGCGATAAATAAATCTTTAAAAAAAAAGAAATAAGATTACAAAGAGATTTAAAAAAAATAAAAATAAACTAAAGAGACATAGACAAATGTAAAAAAAAGGAAAAAAGAAATGAAGTCGATGAAGTGTTACGGGTGCTGAGATGAAACCCCCTGATGTAGAGTGGCACGTCTGGGAGGCAGTAGTTCACATTATGAGGGCAGACGAGAAAGACTCCACAGAAGAGGTGACTACGAATTTTTTTTTTAAACTTTTTATGTGGAAAATAATTTCAAACTTACAGGACAGTTGCAAAAATAACGCAAACCCCATTCAGAGAACTTCAGCATATCTCTCACTGCCAGATACCCAGATTCATTAATTTTAACATTTTGCCACCTTTACCATTCATCCTTCCCTCCCTTTATCTATTTTCTGAACATTCGAGAGCAGGTTTCACACATCCTACTCTTTGAATACATAACACTTCCACATACATTTCCTACAAACAAGGATATTCACTTATATAATCACCTTAAGTTCATTATCAAGTTCAAGAAATTTAACATTGATATAAAGCTTATATTCTATATTCCGATTTGTTCTTGAGTTCCAATAATGTCCTTTTGAGCCTTTTGTCCTCCATCCTTAGATCCCATCCAACATCATGTATTGCATTTAATTGTCATTACCTCTTTAGTTTCTCTTTCTTTCTGCCTTTTTTTTTTTTTTTTTTTAAGCTGTGGAAACACACACACAACATAAATCTTCCCATCCCAACCCCTCCCAAGCATACCATTCAGTGGGATTAATCATATTCACAAAGTTGCGTACCCTCCCCACCATCCATTACTGTATCCCTTCACCCCAAGCAGAAACCCGACACTCATTTTGCCTTAATTCCCCATTACCCCTGCTCCCCATCCTTGGACACCTGTACTCTACTTCTGTCTCTCTCAATTTGCATATTCTCTGATATTTTTTTGGAGGTTACCAAGGGGTTTTAACATCCTAAATTGATAGAGATCTTGTTTGCTTTGATACAACTCCAATAGCATGCATATACCATGTTCCTATAACTCTCAATTCCCCCACCATTATGTAGTTCTTCTCAAAAATTCTCTATTTATATATTATAAGTGTAAAACCACTGGTTTATCATTAGATTTTATGCATTTGCCTTTTAGATCCGGTAGGGAGTAAAAAGTGGAGTTACTGGGAAGCGGCTGTGGCTCAATCAGTAGGGCTCCCGTTTACCATATGGGAGGCCCGGGGTTCGGTTCCCGGGGCCTCCTGGTGAAGGCAAGCCCGCCCGCACGGCGTGGTTAGCTGACCCAGCGAGCACAAGCAGCAAGGGGGGGATAAATGAATAAATAAATAAAATCTTAAAAAAAAAAAAAAGTGGAGTTACTAACCAAAAATACAATAGAACTGGCATTTATATTTACCAATGTTATTACCCTCACCAGAGAGCTTTATTTCTTCATGTGGCTTCAGTCTATTGTCCTTTCCTTTCAATCTGCGGAACCCTCTTTAGTATTTCCTATAGAGTCTGTATAATGGTGACGAACCCCTCCGATTTGCTTATCTGTGAAGGTCTTAATTTCCCCTTCATTTTTTTGGGGGGGAGGGGTGTACACGGAGCTGGCTTAAAACAAGTGTATTCTCTCTCAGTTCTAGAGACTAGAAATCTGAAATCAAGATGTCAGCAGGGATATGCTCCCTTCAAGTGCCTCAGACATTCCTTGGCATGTGCCACATCATTCCAATCTCTGGCTCTGTCTTCACATGTCCTTCTGTGTGTCTCCTCCCTCAGTTTAGCTGAATGCATAATTTTTGGCCGGCAGATTTTTGCTTTTAGCACTTTAAATGTGTTTTCCCACTGCCTTGTTGCCTCCATGGATTCTGATGAGAAATCAGCATTTAATCGTATTTGAGGCTCTCTTGTATGTAACACATTGCTTCTCTCTTGCAGCTTTCAGAATTCTCTCCTTATCTTTAGCATTTGACATTTTGATTATAACCTGGTGTGGTGTTGGTCTATTTGGGTTTTTCCTGTTTAGAGTTCATTGAGTGTCTTGGATGTGTCTATTTATGTCTTTCATTAAATTTGGAAAGTTTTCAGCCACTATCTCTTCTTTCTGCCCCTTTCTCTCTCTCTCCTCCTTTCAAGACTCCCACGATTCATGTATTGGTACAACTGATGGTGCCATGCAAGTTCCTCGGGCTCTGTTCACTTTTCTTCATTCTTTCCTCTTTCTACTCCCAGAATGGATGATTTTGTCTTCAAGTTCACTGATTTTTTCTTCTGCTGGCTCCAATCAGTTGTTGAACCTCTCTAGGGAATTTTTAATTTTTGTTTCTTTTGTCTTCAGCTCTGTTTGGGTTCCTTTTCATAATTTCCATCTCTCTATTGATATTCTCTTTGTCTTCATCTTTTGTTCTCCTGATTTCCTTTAGTTCTTCATGTTTTCCTTTAGTTCTTTGAGCAAATTTAGGATACATTTTTTTTTTATTTTTGCCTGGAATGTCCCAGGTCTGATCCTTCTCACTGATGATTTTTAATGCTTTAATCTCCTCCTTTGCCTGGGCCAGTGCTTCCTATATCTTTGTATGTTTTGTACTCTTTTGTTGAAACCTGGATATTTTTATCTTTTAATGTGTTATCACTGGAATTTAGACTCTGAGGCATCTGTACCTTAAGCCTGTATCCACCTAGTGTTTTGACAGTTTTCCTTGAATGCCAGGGGCTAAAACAACAAGAAGGATAAAAATAAAAATGAAAAAAAAGAAACAAAGAAAACACCTTTCCCTGTCTTTGCAGATTGGCCTGTGCTGGTGATCTCCTTGGGGCTTATCTATTCAAAGAATTTGGAGAGTAGTTCCAGGCAAAAGTATAGGGGCCCCTCTGATCCTTTCTGTACTTGCCTCTTGTCTTCGTGTTTTAGGCATGCATGGGGGCCCTAGGAATTCCCCCCATTTAGAGGATACAAATGCCCCCCTTCCCTAGGAAACAATTTCCTCAAGGTCCTGTGCACTGCACTGTGTGTCCTCCAGCCAGCAATCCCTCGCCCCAGGCAGCATGACTTTGCTGCTCTCTCACAGGATTCTGTAGGGGAGCTCTGTGACCACCATCCACACATAGGGTGTGTTCTGGAACCGTGAGTCCCTCAGGTCACCACCAGACAGATTGGACCAGTCTGGTATGTGCATGAGGGTTACACTGGTCCCGCAGGAACCAGGACCAGGACATTTACACTGTGTGCGTGGGTGGGGGAGGGGCCAGCCCGGATCCTATGAGATCCTGCCCCATTTAAGAGGCATTTTTCTTGATTTGGCTTTTGCCCTGTTACTGCAGTCCTTTAACTGTTTTCTGGAGCTTTTAGAAAGGTGTTTCTGTCAGCTCTTCCTGGTTGTTCAAAGCTTCTCTGGGGTGCAGAGTCCTGAAGCTTCTTACTCTGCCATCCTGATGGGGCGGGGCCTCAGCTTTGAGTTTTGAAAGATGAATAAGTTGGCCAAAGGTCAGGGAGTGGCTAGGGCAAGGCTCATCAACACCCAGGTGTTCCCTGACCCTCCAATTTCTCCTAACTCATCACCGAGGTACCCCTTGTTCCTTTGGTGATTTTTTTTTTTTTTTTAAAGAATCAATTTTATTGATACATACAATTCATCCAAATGTACAATCAATGGCACTTGGTATAATCACATAGTTGTGCATTTATTACTTCATTCAATATTACAGCCTTTTCATTATTCCAATAATAATAATAAACAAAAAACAGACAAACCAAAAAACTCTACCCCTTAATAATAACTTCTGAATCTATCATTCCTCTGCTGTAGGTAGTTGCTATTCTGTTTCTCTCTAATTTATTTGTGTATATATTTTGTATGGATGGAGTCAAACAATATGTAATACCTTTTGTCTAGTTTCTTTCACTTAGTATATTTCCTGTTTTTACCCTTAATGGAAGATTATTAATATATTACTATGCAGTACTGTCTATAGTTTGCTTTGGTTGCATTTTTGCCTGATACTTACATCTTATAACATTAATATACCTTTGTTCAGTTTCAAATACAGTTTTATATATGCAATATTACCTTCAGTGATTCTTTTTCATTTATTCGTTTTGATTTGGTTTAGTTTCTTTTTCACTTTTTTTCTTTTTTCTTTTTCCTTGTGTTTTCATTTTGTTATTTTGTTGGTGCATTCTTCTTAAAGAGTCCTTTTCCATGTATCCTGCCAGCTCTAAGTCTTTAAGGAGCCATCCAACTTTTCCAGTCTGCTCATTGATGTCTGTTCTGAAGAGTGTGAGATCACCAAAACACTTGTTTATAAAACATCAGGTTACAGATGTTCCGCCATCATCCAGAGATGATGATAGTGGAGAAGTAGCAGTTGCCTTCCACCCAGGAATCTTCTCTTTCCACGATTCTGTTGTATTTCTGGTTCTTTTGGGCCATTATTGCCCAGCATAGGGTTTTGCTCCTATTAAGGCTCAAAAAATGTGAGTTCTCTTCTCCTTTTCCCTTTAGCACCGCCAGGCCTTCCAGCTGGAGTTCCTAGCTCTCATTTCTTGCTACACCACCCCGCTCATTAATTGTTCTTTGGTGGCCCTCTGGGCCAAGTTAGCAAGATGTAGTAGAAAACAGCACTGCAGTAGGTTTCAGAGGACCCAAACCTTGGTCCACCAATGGCTAGGTCACACAGTCTTTCTTTCTTTCTTTTTTTAAACTTTATTTTAAAAGAAGTTTTAAATAACAAAGTTACATTGAAAATATAGGGGATTCCCATATACCCCACTACTCCCCCTCCCACATTTTCCCCTATTAAGAACATCTTTACATGAGTGTGGTACATTTGTTCAAATTGATGAACACATTTTGAAGCATTGCTGCTAACCATGGGCTATAGTTTGCATTATGGTTTACACTTTGTGCCATACAATTTTATAGGTTTTGACACAATGTATAATGGCCTGTGCCCATCACTACAAATCATACAGAACAATTCCAGTGCCCTAAAAATGCCCTGTGTTCTACCTATTCTTCCCTCCCTCTCCCCTCAGAACCTCTAGTAGCCACTATCTTTTTATCAATGTTACAAGTTCTTCCTTTACTACAATAATAAATCTACTTTAGTCCATGGTTGCATTCCCCCCTTATGTTTGTTCATTCTTTAACCTTGAGGATTTGGGGATGGTGATGCTGAAGGGGTCAAGGCTAAATTCAAGAAGGGGCCTTCTTTTTAGCTGAAGGTAGAAGGAGGAAACTTCTTGTAGGTTTCAGAATAAAACCTGCCGGAGATGAGCTATTTGCAGGTAGCTAGAGAAATCTATTAGTGTTTTCTCTTCTATTTTGTCTAAAAAAGTTATCTTTCGGCAGTCTGTTTTGTGTTAGGAAAGACAAGTTTAATAAACAGATTCTATTTTTGTTGCAAGCCGTGGCCTAGAAAAGTATTTGAAATCCCTGCTCCAGGCGCCCACTTGGTTCTCTGGGCCTGTTACTCTTTCTTCTACCACATGGTGGAGACACATCTAAGCTTCAGGGGTAGGTCTTGAAAGCCAATTAACACTTGAAGGCCCCTCAACTGGCACTGTGACTGAGATTGTGTCATTGACCTTTAACATGCCTTTGCTTTTACCCTTATATGATTTATACATTTTGCGCTTGTTTATTTGTCTGATGGTTTTCTTTGACCACCACATAGAGACAGGCACAGTATCCGTCCCCATCTGGCCTGGTTCTGTGCTCCTGGGTCCCCACAGGGCCTCTGCCCCCGACTCCACAGCTTGTTCGTGAATTCTGATTCTGGTCTAGTTAGCCGGCACTACTAACCCACCACTCAGAACACGTAGACATAGGAGGGAAAAAATCTCTCCTCCCCTTAGTTCAACTAAGGCAAGGCTGGACAATTTCAGAAAGAACTTTTCCTTGGAAACAACAGCAAAACATACACAAAAGCATAAATAAATGGATAAATTCACAGAGTTTAGTTTGCAGCCCAAGAATTAAGGATAAAATAGCAAGCAGTGATAAAATAGAAACCAAAGCCCCGTTTCTTCCACCTGCCTCAGTCTGGAAGAATCTTGTAGAACACACTTGAACAAAGATATCTCAACCACCGTCCCAGGAGAGATTTTATGTATAATTTGTAACCTATGTATTCCAAAGAGGACGTGGAGTAGTTTACAACAAAAGACACATATGTAACCAAGCTGTGAAAGAAGAAATAGAAAATGCTTAACTGTAGAAGGGGGCACAAATAGAATATATCAGATCCCTGAACTAGTATTTAAGCTTTAGATTTAACACTGAGAATCCTAGAGAACCACCACAGAAAGGGAAGTGTGGTGTGTTACATAATGATGATATCTAATAGAAAAGAAACACACTTTTTCAAGAAAGGCAAGCTTTTTCCTGGTACTGAATATTTATCACAGTAATTGGAGCATATAATTCAACAGTGATTTTTATGGAACACACACAGAAACGTTCCCCATTTGGATGATAGCAAGGTTTGTTTGGGTTGATACTACTTTTAGATCTGATGGAATCCTTGTTTCCTTGCAGAATTTGTTTCCCACCCGCGCCACGGCTGTGCAGCATTCCAAGCTCTTTGCAGCTGACCCCAGCTGAAGAGATGAAGTTTCCTCAAGGGGATCTGCCTTAGTTGAGGACACTGGACAGAAAGGACCCTCCCAGAGAACAGTTATCAGGGTCAGATAAGGGCGTGTGTTCTAGACCTGTTAGCACTGTTTGTTTCCCCATTTCCAAATGGGGGCTTTTAGGAGCATAATCAGATTTTCCCTACTACCATTACATAGTGGATGTACTGAAGGGGATCAGTTTCTTAATTAACCATCATATGGGGATCTACATATGGACCAGATTGAGAAGCACACACGTCACCCAGAGACCCAGGGCTTGCTGAAAGAGGCCCCAGGATATTCCTTCTGTATACGGTAGCAAGTGGTGGGTTTGAGAATTTTTCTCCCTTTGGGAAAGGAAGTGAATGCAGTTTGGGCCACACACAGGAGAGACGTATTTTGATCGATGTAGGCTAGATGTTGCATTTTATATTTATGTGTGTAAGCGCACAAGGGGAGACTGGTATGGACATCTGTTTCTCTTCTCTCTCTTGCACCCAATACATGTTTGTCCTAAATGATTCAGATGAAGGTGACACTGACATTCACCCTGTTCTCACCCCACACCTGCCCATGATCTTCATGCCAAGCCATAGTGATGAGTTTAGACCATAGAACCTGGCCTAGTGTTGGATCAAATAATGTCTAGGCATAGTTTAAAAAGACAAATAGTACTACAGGGTGTATTTTAAAACAGGAAACAAAACAGCAGTTACCTATTAAATTCCTACAGTGAAAGATGATGATTCCATCCTCTTTCATCCCCCTCTGCCCCACATATGTGCATATACACTCACATATCCTCCTCCTTGCCACCCATAGAGATATATCACAATTATGAGTTAGATCATTATTCATTGTTTACATTTTTACTTTATCAACATTATTAGCTGAGCCAAGTAGTTTACTATAATAATAGATTTCCTTTTATATACAATATCTTGTTTATCCTGAACTTACTAATTGTATTTTTTCCCTTTGCTTATCATAATTCTTTCCCCAAATTACTACAGAGCTATGAAATTCCTCTGATATGGTCAGATGCACATCAAATAATCAATCTTGTCTTTATTTTTCTTGTGAGGCAGCCCCCTGAAGCTCCCTTCCTTCTATTCCAATCTGAACAGGTAGCTCTCTGGGCTTGCTATACTTCTGCCATCCTCGTAATTCTCTTCATTATCTTCTTGAGTCTTTCCATCATCTCTCTGTTCTGTTGGACCTTCTGTTTCCTTGAACCCTCACCTTCTTCCTAGGTTTACTCACTCATTGTGATAGAACATACCCTCCCCTGGTTTTCTGAGAAAGAGTACGTAAGAAGCAAATTTCTTGAGATATCACATGTCTGAAAATATCTTTATTCTACCCCTTGTGGTTGATTAATAGACTGGTGCTGCATATAGAATTTTAGGTTGGAAACAATTGGCTCTCAAAATTATGAAGACATTCCTCTGTATCTTCCAATGCTGCTATTGAGAAGCCCAATGCCATTTTGATTCCTGAACCTTGTTGTGTGTCCTGTTTTGCTTGTAAGGGCTTCTCTATAGTCCCAGTATTCTAAATTTCACACAGAAGGCCTCAGCCATGCCCCCCTCCCACCCCCTTTTATTGGGTTGGGTACTTTGTGGACCCTTCAGTCTGGAAACTCATGTCCTTCAGTTCTGAAAATGTTTTCTTATAGCTTTGATAATTCCCTCCTCTATTTTCTCTTTTTTTTTTTTCTTCTGGTATGCCTACTATTGGATATTGTGCTTCCTTGTTTAACCCTCTAAATTCTTTATATCTTATGTCCTGTTTATCAGAAGGGATCTAGTAATTTTATTGAAGGATCCCCAATATTAGTATCTGTCGGTGTTTTCTCTTGTGGTCTCCAGGCGTGAGTGCCAGCCCAGCTATTAATGTTCTGGAAGCCTAGTAAGGGGAGGGAGCAGTGAATTCACCATTCACACCCATGAAAACTTGTATTTAATCTCCCTATTTTTAACCGTCTGACTTCCCCCTTCCTTGTTTTGTGCCTGTGGTCCCTGTGGTCCAGTTTGTCAGGTGAACATCTTTCCAAGGAGAACAGAAAAGAGATGGTTTTCCTGGTTGTGTGAAGTGGAAGAGGGGATGGGGGTCAACTGGTCCTCCTAGAGTCTTTAACCCATATTCCTGTTTTTGGCTCCACCTGCAGAAGTACCTGTTGCCTCATATCCCTAAGCCTTTCCAGGGACTTAGTATACCTACCAACTCCCTACTTTTGATTCCCATCCCCACCCCAATCAGTTGTTTAGGTATCATCTTCTACTTTAAGTCACTTATCACTTGTCCATTTACTTTCCATCTTCCAAATGTTTTATTGATATATCTGATCTGATATCGTTTTCTTTCCTATTCTGTTGGTTTATGAATGGATACCATTTTTCCCACTTAGGTGAAGGTTTGGAGAGGCGGCAGAATAACCATGGGTGTGCAATTTGCCATGTTTAACAGAAATCGACATATTGCATACACCTTCCCCTCTAGTCCTCATCACAACCCTCTAAGGTGGATAACATTATTCCCGTGCCACAGAACTAAGCCTCTGCCCCGTGAAGGCCGTTTTGCAAGGTCACGTCGCTAATCAGTGGCAGATCTAGGACTTGAACCCAGGTACGCCCCTGAAGCCCACACGCCTTCTCCTACATCACGCTCTTTCTCATTCTCTGGGATGGCTCAGGGATTCCTTTTTACCTCAGTGAACAATATTCATCAGTAATACATACCACAGACAGTCCCAAGGGGCCATATAGTTCAGCCAGCAAGGCTTTTTTTCCCTTCCCTTTGTTCCCTGAAGCAATTATTTCTTTATTTCATTTAAAGGCCTGGCCTCTGCAGCTGCTGCGGACAGCTTAGAGTTGTCTGAAGGTCGAAAACGAGAACCAAAGCCATGAGCTTACAAGCTATCAAACTTGAAAGATGTA
Source organism: Tolypeutes matacus (assembly GCA_026826555.1). Taxonomy (NCBI): domain Eukaryota; kingdom Metazoa; phylum Chordata; class Mammalia; order Cingulata; family Chlamyphoridae; genus Tolypeutes; species Tolypeutes matacus. Next base: position 6,160,999 of record JAKSZT010054052.1, on the reverse strand, counting down.
TTGAGGCGAAATACCGCTGTAAAGCCTCCCCACCAAACCTTTTTTAAGTGCTTTTTCTTTCCAAAATGAAAAAGAACCGCTTGTACTATACATGCATAAAAACCTTCCGTTCTGGCAGTGTTCAAGACGACATATTTTTTTTTTCGTGACTGCCCACCCCGACATAGCAGACAGTGGAGTCTTCCAAAACCAAAGTAATTGTGCGTTGTGCACCGATATTTAGAAGTCAAAGATCACTGTATGTGTGTGGGCCGAAGCATGTGCCTTGCCTCCCCTCTTTTGGAGAAGAATCCTGTGTTAACAGTTAAATAACTTTGTTTTCATACGGAATATTTAAGTTGCAAATTTGAGCCATGTGGGCAGGGGTTTGAAATCAAGACAGCTGTACTGCCGGAGTGCTTTTGGAGTTCAACCATTTGGATGAAGCAAAGACTGACTTCACGGGTCAGCATTCAAGTGGAGTTTTTCACCTCATTTATGACCTTGCCTAATTTTTTCAGCCTTACCAGGTCTGATCGTTCTCTTGGCAATTCCACAGAGGTCCATATAGTTATTGGCAAGGGTGAAACACAGTAACACGGGCATTCCAGAAGAAGTTCATTACAGTTTTTTTCAGAAGTATTGCGTAAATGAGTCACTTCTGAGGGGGAAAATCTGAAGGTATTGTTTGTCTTTAAAGTATTTGTTTTCCAAGCACAAATGCCTTAGCAACTGTACGTGAAGACAGGTTTATTTCAGCAGAATTTGTAGTAAACAGCGTGTTCACTTACGACCAGACTGTGGTACATGTAATAGTTTCTCTTGAGATTTTCTGGCCTGAGATAACCAAACCGTAACCATTCCAAAAGACGCTTTGCCACTTTGTGTTCGTTTAAAAAGGTGATCGCTGTTCCTTGAGTGGGACTTGCATCGATAGGTATCCTAGACCTGTCCCATATAGGGACAGATGCATCTGGTCATCTGGAGGCAGGCCTTAGAGAAAGGGCCCATCCCAGTCCAATCAGGAGCAGCTGCGCTTAAGGCAGGAAGCAGTCCAGGGACCCAGGTAGACTGAAGTGTCTCCCTATCACTCCTTTGTGCCTCTACTTAGGACCGCTACATTAGTGTCTCCTGATGCTGGTTGTTTTATATCCAACACATGCTGAGTAGAGGTTGGCCGTTCATCAGCACCAAGGGCAATGTTTCTGTCAACCAGATGTTGCCCGAGGTGCCCGATGAAAAAATGCAGATTCCTGAACCCAGGCCCAGGCTTCCAGAACCCTCTGGGCCTTGGGGTCTGGGAATCTGCTTTTCCCTCCAAGCACCCTCTGGCGATTCTTAGACAAATCATTTTATCCAGGGCCATGTTTTCCAAATTTCCCCGATGATAAGAATCACATGATGTTCTTGCTAAAAATACAAATTCCTGGGCCCCACCCCAGAACCACTAAATCAGAATCCCCAAGGGAGGGGCCTGGGAAGCTAGGAGAATGGAACCTAGGATTTCAGAAAATTTAAGATGGTAAGGCCAAGGCTGCCTGCTGGAAACCATCAGAGGAAAGAAACAAAGTCCACCAGACACTTTGAAAGACTTTGCATATGTTAATTAAAACATACAACTCCGGGGGAGGTGGGGGGGATAGGACTGTGGAGGGCCTGTTTAAAACTGAGTGATCTCTGTTAGGGACAACCAGAATTGTATCGATAAACAATCCTAGATCAGCCCCATGTAGGGACAGACTGCCATCTCAGGAAACCGTTTCCCCAGCAAATCAGATCACGTGCTATTTTACGTGAATTTGCCGTTCCATTTGTGAGAACTTTTGAAGCTTTCTCATTTTGGTAAGTTGAAGTTTAGATATAAAGTCAATTCTTATTCTGCTGGTTAAAAGATCTAGAGGCAGCATTGAATTATTTCTTTTCTTTCTACTGATTATTTTTTAAAGTATGGTTCATTTGCCTTAGTTTTCATAAGCAAGACTAGCTTTTTATGCTTCTAAGGAAAAATGTTTTAAACCCTTGTTGATTTTTCATGTCTTCTGCAGTTTCTCCTACTTTATCCATACGTAAACCATGAGCTTCTAAGGTGCAAAACAACATGCATTGTCTATCTCTGTCTCCCCAAAGTGCAAATCAGTGCCTAGCGAATTAAATGAAGGCTTTATGGGTTGAAAATATTTTTATTTTCCTTTCTGGGTTTATTTTCTTTTAGCTAGGACATCAGAGTTAACCTTAATCTTTTTTTTCTCTTTTGGTGAGACCAAAACTACTGGTTTATTAATTTGAAGATTTATGAAGGGCAAAATGCTGATTTTTTTCTTAAAAAAGAAAAAACTGAGAGACAAACCATACGATTGTACATACCTGAAAAGAGATGTCCAGATCGCCTCTATCCCGCTGAGGAAATTTCATTGCATAAATGGGTTACTATTAGTTGATGGAAAAATTAAGTTAACTGGAATCCCCAGTTCACCAGTCGTGCCAGTTAACTGAGGTATTAGTGTACTGTTTAAAATCTCAGAGCCATTAAATTAAATGGTCATGACATGAAACCTCAGAAAAGTCTTATTGTTGTCTAGAAAGATTGTGTACAGGTGTTGCTAGCCTGCTTTAGAATAAAAAAGGCTTCAGTATTCTCAGAAATCATTTCCTCTCCTGAGGAAATGCCCCATAGTAAAATAGCCTTTTCCAGTACTGTAATTGCGGGCTTTCGGCTTCAAAAGAAAATCCTTGAATATTATTCAGGCTACAGTTTTCATCAGACTTTTCTAAATAGACTATAATAATTGTATGTGTTTGATTAATAAAATAATTCCAGAAAATAAAAGGGACTATAATTTAATCCATATAGACTGAGAAGTTGTTGGAAACATCTAGTTGTTTAAATTTTTTTTTTTTTTATTTAAAAAGATGCATACAGTGAAAACGTATTAAATGAAAAGAATATCACTCTATCCATTGCAAAAGCTCTACATTCGAGTTGGCAGGGCGAGCACTTTTCTGGAGTTTATATATATATATATATATATATATATTTTTTTTTTTTAAGATTTTATTTATTTATTCATTTATCCCCCCCTTGCTGCTTGTGCTCGCTGGGTCAGCTAACCACGCCGTGCGGGCGGGCTTTGCCTTCACCAGGAGGCCCCGGGAACCGAACCCGGGGCCTCCCATATGGTAAACGGGAGCCCTACTGATTGAGCCACAGCTGCTTCCCTGAAGTTTATATTTTAACCCCAGTGAAATGAAAACCCTGAGAATTCTATTTCAAACATAGAAGGTTGGATATTTATGGACGGGGAAAAAGAAAAAACCTCTTTTGTTTAAGAGAATTATTTCTAATTACCCACAACTGTTTGTCAGAGTGAAAGATATTCTTTGGGAGGAGAGAGGTTTAGAAGTTTCTACCAGTCAGTCCTGTGAACCTCATAAAATAGGTTCTCTTAGATGCTGATCACTTGGAGTCACAAACAATTTTGATATCTGTTATTGCGAATACTCCACTTTTCCTGTTGAGGAAACCCGTCAGATTTCCTGGACTCTCTTTATCACCTGGAACCCCTGTCTGGGACCTACAACATAGACATAAACTCTCTTGCTTCATGACTTCCTGCCCAATCTGTGCCAGATATGTGCAATTCTTTAGTTTTGTAGGAAAAAAATCATCTCCATAAAGTTACTTTCTCATTTCTTATATTCCTGTGTACAAGTTCAGTTCTTGCCTGGATTTTTCCTCTCAGAACTTTCCTTTTGGTTGGGTATGTTGCTCCAGGCGGGCAAGGCAATCTCATTCTGGCCTTCTTAGCCAAACAGGTTGGCCAGAGGGCTGTCTCAGAGAGAGAAAGTCCAGGCTTCCTTTGGTTGACCTTTTTTTCTTTATGCTCTGATAAACAGCTAAATATAAAGATTAGGGTGATGCAGGTAGGTATAAATTGAGAAAGCAGACACCTAGAGATATTAATATTTCATTAACAAAGAGGAAGGGTGGCTTCCAATAACATACTTCTCTGTTGAAAACGTTCTTAGCAAACTCTGAAACAGTAAGAAATGAAGGAAGGCACTCCAGAGTGTCAGAGAGGAGGGATTATAGCAAGAAAATATCATCCAGTACCAACCAAAATATTACCAAATGTTCAAAAACATAAAATATGTATTTGGGGGTCTTGGGGTAGAGGGAAAGAAATGGAGAAGTAGCATCTGACTTGGCCTCTGACAGGAGGGTGGGAAGAAAATCTCCCCAAGGAGGGCCTTCCAGGTAGAAGCCAGGAAGGCCTCTACCTGCTGGGTTTTTGTTGTTTGTTTGTTTGTTTGTTTGCTTTCTTTTAGGAAGTACCAAGGATTGAACCCTGGACCTCATACATGGGAATCAGGTGCTCAAACCACTGAGCTACATCCACTCCCTGTCTATCTGCTGTTTTGATGCTAGACCTTGTTATAGTTTTATAGTTGCTCCCAGGGACTGTATCTACTCATTTAGGATACTAAAAGTAGATCTAGGTCTCCCCACAACCCCCTACCAAAATAAGGACTTTTACCCCAATAGACAAGGACTTTATAATCCCAGGGGAAAAACAGCAAATGTTGGGGCTGGCAAATCTTGCTCAAAATAACAATACCCAACATGCCCAAAACTGGGCTCCCGGTCTTCCCCAATCCTGCTTCTCTTTTTCTGTTTTCTAACTTGATGAGTGAGACCGCAAAGCGCTTAGCATCTCAAGCCTAATACACAGGAACCATCCCTGACTCTTCCCTCTTGTTTGGTCCCCTCATCCAGTCTCATGCAGATCCTTGTTTAGTCCGCCTCCTATCCAGAAAGGCCACACGCTTCTTTCCTTCCCCTAGTGCAGCTGCCTCTCAACGTCTGGATTACTCCTTCCGATTCCTAACTGATCTCCCTGCCTCCTCTTTGCTCCCTACAGGTCCATTCTCCACCTTGAAGCCAGAGTGGGCTTTGGAAAACGCAGATTTGCTTTTGTCAACCCTTCTCTCCCTGCTAAAGCCTTTCTCTGTTATCCAAACTCCTTGGGTAAAGCACTTAGGACTCTCCAGGATCCACTCTCTTCCTTATTTCCTGCTCACCCCACCCCCAAACTCTGCAGTAAACATCTATGCAATTATTGTTTTGGGCCGCCTCATTCATTTCCTTAGAATAGATTCCGCTTAACCCCTCTACACCTTAGTTTCCTTATCTGCAAAATGGGAATTGTCCTAGTTGCCTTACAATAATTTGCCAAGTTCTTGAAACATCCAGTTGTTAATTTTGAATTATAATTGAATTAAATGTTTATATTAATTTGCAGAGAGACATGCTTACTGGATCTTCCCATCTAGAAATATGGTATTTCTTTCTTTATTCAAACTTTCCTTTATGTCCCTCAATAAAGTTATGAAACCTTAATTAAAAATAAACCCTGCCAAGGTTTCATGTATATTATATATAATAAACTTAATTTCTATCAAGGTAAAAAAAAAAGAATCTTACCAAAAATTCATGTTTTAAAGAAAATGCTAATGAAATATAATAAAATAAGTTACAAGAAAATGGCAGGACTAAAGTATAAAATCTTTAAGTATATTAACAAATGAGATTAAAAGACCAATCTAATCAAATCTGATAAAAGAAAACGAAAGATTTGAACCTGCCGTAACAATTAGAAATTTAAATTTATACCACTAATATTCTTGAAAAATTCTGACCTAAAAGTAGAACAGTGATAGTAAAAAGCCATCACAATTCTAAGACTTTTAAAAACTAAACATAAAGATCTCTCTTGAAATTTAGTGAGAATAACAAATATTTTTCAACTGTTAATAAATGAGAATTTAATATTTCACTTTAAAAAATAAATAAATAAATAAACCCTGCAGTTTTTTTTTTTCATTTTAAAAACAATTTATTGAAATATATCATTTATACATGAGCATACATAAACTATAAGTGTATAGTAAAAGTTGTGAACTTACAAAACAAACATGCATAACATCATACACGGCTCCCATACATGACCCTACCCTTGCATTGTGGTGAAATATTTGTAACAAACTATGAAAGAGCGTGGTCGAAGTATAGCTGCTAACTACTGTCCATATCTTACATTTCGTGCGTTGCTTGGCACCTCCTCACAAGCTTTCCTCTCGCAACTCCTCCTTGGCCTCCCCGTCTATCACTATCACCGCCATCCCAGCCAAGACCTCTCTTTTGAACTCCAGATTTATACAGCATATCCAACTCGATATCGCAACTGAAATCCCTCCACAGCATATCTGTAACCCTACCCCACCCCACAAGTTTTCTACATTTCCCTGGTACCCCATTTGCCCGGTTATTCACGGTAGAAATCTTGTTTCTTTTTCCCCCCTTTCTTATCCAAAGACAAGCCTGGAAACTCTACTCTAAAATATATTTTAAATCCCTCCATCTCCACAGCCACCATCCCATTCCAGGTTACCCTCTGGCCTGGATGCCGTAGTAGTTCTCTCAAAATGGTCGTGCCAACTTTACTTGCACTCGCCTCCAATCCAGGCTCCACATGGGGGCATAAATGACTATATGACATAAACGAGATATCGTCACTCCCTGCATAAACCCATGAATGGCTTCCAAAGCCCTGCGTGCCTTTATCTCTGCCTCTCTCATCAAAGTCATCTTCATTCCTCTCCTTTTCACTCCAGTTCTAGTGAAGGCCCCAACTGCTCTGTGCTTTTGGCACCCTCTAGCTGCAGTGGTCTTTGCCAGCTTTTCTTGTGGATGACCCTTTATCTTCAGCTCTCAACTTATCACCTCATCAGAAGACCCTATCTGGCCACCCATTAAAGGAGTTCTTATCACTGTTTGTTTCCTTTGAATATGTGATTTCTAATTATTTCATTGTGTGATTATTTGAATAATGCCTGCCTCCCATATCAGTCTGTAAATTCTCCAGGACAAATATGTCTGTCTTGACCATTGTATTTCTAGCCTATAACATGGAGTCAGGCACATAGTGGGGGAGGATGGACAGAGGGCTGACTGGCTTCTCTCCTCACTGCACTCAGCCTAGGCTCCATCATGGGCCATTTAAATCCTTTCTAGCAATTCTGCTTCAAGCTCTCTCTCTTTTTTTTTTTTTTTTTTTTTTCACCAGGATGTCCCGGGGATCGAACCCAGGTCCCTCCATATGGGAGATGGACACCCAACCATTTGAGCCACATCTGTCCCCCTCAAGCTCTCTTATTTGAGAAATAGTGGTAGGGACGTTCTTCAGAGTGACAAGGAAGTTAACCAGGGAAGAGTGTGTTCTTTACTCACCTAGAGTTGTGAAGACTTTCATCTTGATTTAAACCCACAGTGTAGAATCTGGGTTTGAAATGGAAGTAGATGTTAAAAATTGACAGACTAAAACTAACATTGTTCATGTCTTGGACATGTTGCTGATGGTCTAAAAAGTCTGATTAAAGAAGTGATGGAAAGCTTTCCATCCACCTTGCTGCTGACCCCAAATTTTGCAACTAGAGATTTATTCCTTTTGTCAAAATCAGCCCTTTGTTTAAAAGTGCATATATCTGTAGATAACATATATATTAATTAAGCCTTTGCTCTTACCGGGATCTTTTGGTTTCAAAAAACAGAGAACCACTCACATCACCCACTCAAAAAAGGTAGGGAGCAGGCAATGGGTGTGGCTCAAGCAGTTGAGTACCTGCCTCCCACATGGGAGGTCCTGGGTTTGGTTCCCAGTGCCTCCTGGAAAAACGAAAACCAACAACATACAAACAAATGAAAAAACCAACTCAGGGGAGCTGATGTAGCTCAGTGGTTGAGCACCAACTTCCCACATACAAGGTCCCAGGTTCAATCCCCGGCCCCTGTACCTCAAAAAAAAAAAAGGGGGGGGGGTGGGTGGGAAGGGAGAATGGATGTATCTCAGTGGTTGAGTGCCTGCTTCCCACATATGAGGTCCCGGGTTCAATCCCCAGTGCCTCCTAAAAAAAATGTGGATAATATACATATTAATAGTTGTCAGGAGCCAAGGCAGAGCTGGCAAGCCTGAGTTGCTTCTTATTTCCTGGTTCAACTCCATAGGAAAGAATCTGTTCACCCATTGCAGTTTCATATGCTGGGCTAAAATGGGTCAGAGGCTGCTGGCCAGCCTGCAGATTTGCTGACTCTGCTTTATATGCCCAAGTCACCCACGGCTTGATGGCCATAAACCACAGATGCCTTGGCCGAAAGAGATTCCCAGTTAATGGGACTGTAGGCATGCTCTGAAACATGTCTGGTAAAGCCTTAAAAAGAAGAAAAGCAAATGTTTATTGAGCACTTACTGGGTTATCCTAGCCCCATTTTACATGTGAGGCCTAGACAGATTAAGTAGCTTGCCTGTAATCACATTGATACGAAGTAGGGCAGCCAAGATTAGAACCTGGGCACTTTGGGCTCTAAGACCCACACACTTAACAATTCCTTATAAGCCATTACATACACCCTATGTGTTAAGAGTACCTGACAGTGTTTTTAAATGGGTGAGGGTAGAGATGGGAAAAGGTAGAAACCCAGTGACCGGGGAGAGGGCACAAAAGGATGCATCAGGGGAATGGATGTAGCTCAAGTGGTTGAGTACCTCCTTCCCATGTACAAGGTCCCAGGTTTGATCCCCAGTACCTCCTATAAACAAACAAACTAACAAGCAAAAAAACCAATTCTCACTGGGGAGTGGATGTAGCTCAGTGGTTTAGCGTCTGCTTCCCATGTACGAGGTCCTGTGTTCAATCCCCAGTACCTCTTTAAAAAAAATAAGGAAGCATGAGAGAGCACCAAACAACCCTCTGTTTGTGAGTGGCAGGGGAACCCATGAATGTAGATGAGCTCAGCCCAGGAAGTAACAGCTGAGGCAGAGAAGTCCTCATAGGTGCTTGGAGCAAGAGTGGAAATATACTAAGAGACCCAAGGGGTCTGGGTAAACCACTCAGTCCTCTAAGGCTCACACTAAAGAGGATATCTGTGTCATCAGAAGCAAAAGAAGTAGAGATTGTAAACAGACCATTAGCTTTGGTGGTCAAGTAATTAAGGTTTTGGTGGTTTCTATGATTTAATGCATTATAAAGAAATTATTGTCTATTAGACTTTGTTTAAACAAATGTGGTATCACCCATAAATTTGACTTCTTGCCTTTTATTGGTAGAAGTGGTGAACAAAGCAAAACTGGTGTCAAATCCCTCCTATGCTAGTGCTGGAGGTCTTATGGCCACCCACGCCAACAAGTAGGAGCCACATCTGAGCAGGAAGGCATATCCGTCCTATAATAAAACCCAATTAGGTTGAAAGGCCTAGAGTGGCAACGCTAGTTCAGTTGGCAGGCTTGACAATTTTAATAAGAAAAGTTCCTTTCCTGCCTGACTTTCTTGCAGAAAAGGCCCATGGCCAAGTATGGGTGATGGTCATTTCCCTTGAACCAACATGATACTATAATGATAAAAATATGAGTTTTGATTCAGTTACTCTAACCTTATATCCAGCACCTTACAAGAATGAAAAAGAAGCAGCACCTCATATCCAGGAAACTGTCAAGAGGGACCACTCAGAGCAGATTGCAGAGCATGTCAGACTGTTCACCAACAGAGACACACAACCGAGCTCTAGCCACGTAAACACACGCCTGCGCCGTGGCAAGGCTTGAGTGGCTTGGCTTCCCATTGTGAGACTTCGAAAGGCCTCAAGCCAATTATGCAATTAGCCAATAGCCTATGCTGGCCTCCACATTTGTTTAGATAAATTTTGAAATCATCAGTGGATCCTTGAGCCAGATTCTTCCTTGCGAGGAGAAAATCAGACTCTAAACCTTCCTCGCAGCATGGGTGTGGGGCAAGTTCTGCTTCCTCTCGCAGGCAGGAGCAGCGTGACCTCTGTCTGTGGGTGGCCCCGACTGCCCGGGGCCGGGGGAGTTGCACATAGCCCCACTTGGAGGTTCACCCCCACCACATTTGAACCTGCAGAGGGCATGTTCATTAGCAAAGACTGGAGCTCCAGAAGAGGAGGAGGGCTTTGAGCCCACTCCACTCCAAGAAGGTGATCTTTTGGACCCAGAGAGGAGAACTGGGCTCCAATTGCTTTTATTTGCAGCACTCAGAGTGCTTCCCACGTATCTCATTTATCCTCATGACACCCCTGAGAGGTAAGTTAGTTTGAGATTTATAAAAAGTTATGATTATGCCTATAGATTTGAGTTCCTGACTCTGTGTCATTCTAAACCATGAGTCTCATCTCCATCTCACTTTTCCTAACATAACCAAACCCTGTGGGGAATGAAATGTCTCAGGCCTTGGCCCAGCCAAGGGGTGGTTCTCCCCCCACCCTTCCTTTTTTGTTGTTGTTAAGTTTGATTTATTACCTAGCATTCTAGCCAGGCTCGATGGATGTTCAGAATATTATAAATAATGTGCATTGAAAAGATTGCGCTGAAATGTTTATTACATTCTTAGAAAGAGAACGAGCAACGGCATGGAGTGTGTGGCAGTGGGGAAGGAGGGGTGTGAGGAGAGAGGGAAGGCAAGTCTTGCTTGTAGGATATTTTAGTGGGTCAATAAAAGACAGTGCTCAGAAAGGAAAGAAGTTATATTGTAGCACAGCTATCAAGAATGCAACAGTCTTCCAGCGGGTGTAAAGAATATACTTCAAGAATGTAAGGCCCATAAGGAACCAATCACTAGACATTCCCTCTCTCATTTCCTCACCCACAGTGCTCGGAGCAGGCCATTAAAGGAGAGGCTGCCTAGGCTTTCCAGCCAGCCCTTCCGCCCGCCGGCGCTGGGGTGCACTCTGTGACAACCGGCAGCTGGGGCTAGCTGTGTGTGAGGGAGAGAGCGCCTCCTCTCTCCTGACTGTACACTCAGTGCTTCAGAATCCCCAATCTCCAGTCTTTGGGTGTTCTAGAAATACAAGTGTTATCCGAGATTAGGATCCACAGAATGAGGACATAAATTCCACACCGGACCATTTGCACACGCAATGCTTCTTCCTACCCTGTCGTCCTCACTCTGCGATTCTTCTTCCTTTCTCTGAGGGCCTTTCCATAGGCTTCTGTGAGAAAGAAGACAGGGCCAGAGTTCCTTAGCAGCCACGGCCATCTGTATCAATCAACCTGATGCCTAATAGAAAAATCCGGCAATCTGGTAGAGGTCCTTCTTTGAGTCTCTCTCTTATTCGAAGCGAAAAGCAGTCTTTGGGCCACTCCATCAGCTGCTACGGGCCTCAGAGCAGAACTATTCTGATCAATAGGGAACAAGCTGAGGTAATGTTGAGGGTGGGGAACTGGGATGTGGGTTGTGACGGCAAATGAGTTTTATGTGTCAGACGCATCCTAGGCTGCTCCAGTCTCTCTCAAGGCCTGTGTGATCAGCAGGGACAGTCACAGGTGTCCACTTTGCCCCCAGGACGATGGCTTCCCTACAGCTGGGGACCCTGTGTTGTTGGCTTATGTTATTTCCTGCCTGCCTCCCATTATTTTCTCAGTGCCCAGAGGAAGCAGCAGCTCCTCCTGTCACGTCAGATGATATTTTATATCAATATTGTACCAGATGATATTTTTGCTTATGGGGCAGAGAACTTCCAGTGAGCTTTGAGCCTGACCTCTGAACCCGTGTTCTCAAACATTAGTGCTGAAGAATCACTCGGAGAGCTTGTTAAAACAGATCCCTGGGCCCACCTCTAGAGATTTTGACTCATGAGGTATGAGGTGGGGCCTTTGAATTTGCATTTCTAACAAACTCTCAGGTGAAGCTGGCAGTCTGGCCCCTCCTGAACCCCACTTTGGGTAACAGGGCTTGAAACAACATTAAAATGACAGTGTCTTTCCTTTTGTGGCTTTTGGTAACTTCCTTCTCAGGAATGTCTGCCAATAAAAGGGGTTAAATAATGGGAATGAATGAAAGGGGAACTGGGGCAGTTATACAAAAAGGGTCTACCTCACTGAAGACTCAGAGTCTAAATCATCTATTTGAGAAAGAAACCAGTGGCAGTTGGATAAAATCCTATGGCAGGCTTTCCCACGAGACTGTTTTAAGCTGAAAGTGAGGAGAATGGGGAAAGGAGTATTTCAGGTAATATTGTAAACATTTCACTAAAATGTAAATCTCTTAATTTATTTGAAAGTCAAATATAGAATATGTTCTGCTGGAATTTTATATTCGGGTCACTAATGGAGTATATACTGAGCATGAGTTCGGCAAAACCTCACTACTTTACTAGTACGTCTTCAGAGTTCTTTTGAACTGTTCTTCTTAATTGATAGCTTATGCTCTTCTATTTATTCCTATATTCACTCATTTAATTATTCGACAAATACTTATTGAGCACTTACTACGTGCCAGGAACTGTTCTAGCTGCTAGAACACATTAACTACCGCCAAGTTAGAAAGTCATCCAAAATCCATACTGGTGACTCTTCACATTCCACACGACCTTTGGGAAAAACAATGAGCTGCTCTACAATCAGCGAAACACAACTATATGTTGACCACATGTGTGTATGTATGTGTGTATATACCCGTCAGTCTGTGGTAGGCACATATAGGTGACAGCCTGGTGACACCGACATGGAAACATGCCATTTGTTTTCTCAAAGAACTTACAGACTATAAGGGAAGGCCAGTTATGAACCCAATCACATAAAATGGTGAGTTCTCTAAGTGTATGTGTTCACCGATGCCAAAGAAGCCTAAGAAAAGCAGTCCTCAGACCGCCTGGGGCACAGGAGAGAAGGCATCCCTGGGGAAGGAGCATTTTGAGCTGAGGCCCAAAGGCTGGGTGTGTAGAGGCCAGCACAGGGCCCTGAGGCAGTGTGAACACGCCTGCCAAGGCCCAGAGGTACAGAGAACATGGCATGTGGAGGGGAGGGGCCCGGGAGGGGAAACTGGACAATTTCTTTGGGAATGTGTCATAATTCAACTTTATTATTTTTCTTTGAAACAAATTCCAAAATATCTGACAGACTGTGTTCAATGTGGACCAACACATCTCAAAGCCAAATCTGACCTTCTGAATAGTCTGTTCTGCTTTTCCTTTCCCCAGAAGAGTGGATAAGCAGACGTTGATGGCATCATTTCAACATTATCCTCAAACACCTTTTATTTTTTAAATTTGCCCTAACAACAGACATTTGAAAGGCAGCTATTTTGTGGTCTTGTATGTGGTTTGTGATGGGCAAATTCCTGATGTTAGCCTGAACATTGGAGCCCATGGCACTCTGTCGTCACATCAGTAGACCTTTCCATGACTATATCTTGATGTTGATTTAAGCCCCTTCCACCTTAAGAAGGGAGGGGAGAAGGCCTTTTATGGGGTTGTGCTATCCTTGAAGGTGCTTTAGGAGCCAGCCATTGGTCACTGGGGGACATGGCCAGTTGCTGGTGAATGGAAAAATGAGAAGCCCCATTTCCTATTCCAACACTCTGGGCTGGTTCCCTTGGAGAAAGCTGTTTGCCAACCATTCAGCTCTGCCACAGTGTGTCTTTGAGCCTCAAATACTTCTATTCTTTCTTGCTGATACCGTCCAGGCCTGTTGAATCCTTGCTCGACAGCTTTTAGGCTGACCATATTCTAGAGTTTGTGGTTTGTGGATTTGTCCGTTTGCTTTTAGTAGGCTTCTTGGTGACATTGTTGAACCTGCTCAGAAAGGCTGCAGGTCTGCGTCTCAGACTGCGCAGGGCACTGGGGCACCAGTTCCCATTGTGTTTCCACTTAGGAACACCGAACATTTGCCACGACTCTGACGGCTGACTACTCTGTGTGTCAGCCTCCCTAGGCAGAGGTCAAGTTCTGATACACTATTCATAGAAGGACCTCCCTGGGGTGGTGACAAGTGTTTGGGAGTAGCCCTAAATGGAGGTGACCTCTCTGTAGCCTTCCCTCACGACGAAGAAGAGGCCTCTTCATCCCGCAGCATGGAGCTGTCTGTGCTTGCATTTGGCATAAGCACGCTGAGCCTGTCACTGTTGTTCCTGTGTGTTTTCCAGAATGATCATCATGCCTCGGTGCTCCGTGATCCAGGGCAGAGAGGCATCGAAATCTCTCTTTTATTCTCACCAACCCTAGTGGTGTCAACAGGGCTCACAATTCCTGTGCTCAGTTCCTGCTGTTCATTAAGTTAGCAGTTGACCAGCACGTTGGGCAGTTTTCTCTCTGTCCCTGCAGTCAAGCATCTCACTGCAGTGATGTCGTCAAATTAGGGTTCCAGGGCCTCAAGGGAGACCACCCGGGACACGCAGGGTAGAAGATCCACTTTCCTTCTGATAGAGCAGCTAGGAACTGCAGTTTACTGAAGTGTTCCTAATTTGGTCTTTTTATACCTAGAAGCATGTAGGCTGTTGGAGAAGTTTGTGTGAGCATAAATTTGAAACTCTGTGTTCACAAAGGAGTCTTTGAAGAGAGTTAGAGAAGGTTTTTGAGAAAGAAAAGTCTGGCAGACAAATTTGGTTGCACTGAGAATGGTCACACCTGCTCCAGTCCCGCTCCTTTCTTTGTTGCGATGTTCTAGCGTGAGGAGGATGTGCTTCCAACAAAGAAAAAACTCCATGACAGACCCTGTCGGGGTGATCAAGGCAAGGGGGCGAATTGAGGTGCCTTCTGTCCAAAGGCTGATGATTGCGAATGCTATGCTGGTAGCAAGGACAATTTCCAGGAGGTAATGATAGCAGCTCACGGCAGTTGAGTACCTGCCGTGTGCCGGCACTGAGCGTGCTTGACACTGAGCGTGGTCTCGGTCATTGCTGTGACAACCTGTGAGCCCCAGGTTCTTATTCCCCCTCTTTTGGGGTTAGAGAGTTGGGTACCTCTTTCAAACCACAGAGCCATGATCTGAATGGGAGCAGTCCAATTTCACAGCCTACCCTGCAACCTTGTTATGCTGTTCATATGGGCTCCCAAAGAGGGACCCCTTGCATTCAAAATGGTCCTCTGCCAATTTGCTGCGCAGTTGGGAAGAGACACGTGGTGCAGGAAGTTCGTGGTCCAGAGGTCTTAGGACTGCTTAATAATGGCCACTTGACAGCAGGGGTCACCTTTTGAACACAGTAGAGTTCATTTTTCTGCTTCAACCACGGGGGCAGGCTTTACCACCAAACTGACTAATTATGACATATGTTCTGGTTATTTGGAGAAAAACTCAGCTTCTAAAGTGAAAGGACCAAGCCTGGCTGTCTCGCCCTCTCCTTATTTTTCTTTTCTCCCTTAGCCCTTAACAGTCATCTTTCTTCTGCCCTCCCCACGGTGTCTCTTGGTTATATATAGTCCATGTCACCACCTTAGAGGCCAAAGGAATGCTGAGCTGAGATGGGGGGAAGATGACAGAGTGGCTCTCCACCGCAAGGCTTTCCAGCACTAGCGGTCCCCGCTTTAATCGAATTCTTCCAAACATTTGGTGACACGTGAAGTCTCCTGTTCTACCGTTTCATCTCACTTCCACCACCACAACCTGGCTTCCTTTCGCTTTCGGCAACCAGCCGGTGGCCCGCACTTTGCAACTCTGAGCCAGCACTATTATGAAGCGAAACGGCCCTACTAAAGGCAATAGCCATCAATCTAAGAAGCAGACTTTTCACTTGGGCATAGAACTGTCGAAACAGGCCATGGGAGAAATAGCTGCTCCCCAAGAAGCCGCATGCCGCCTCTCGCGTTGTGTTAGACCACATGTCCCAGAAGAGCAAGGAGGTGCGAGCCGTAGCTGGCAAGGTACCCCTGTCCTGGTAAAGTGCTGGAAACCCATTGACAAGTTCTTCCTCTCCAGGTCTCCTTTTTCTTCATGCCTCTCTGTTTCCATTTGTCATTACATCACCCTTCATTCCAGCCAACTTTCGTAATGTGTTATTTCTAAGCTTACATATTATTAACATTTAAGGGTGGCAGTTTCCTGATGCCATATAGGAAGGCACCCTAATCTCACCCGCAATATGTTTCCAAATCCCACCGTAGGAGGGATGGCTCGTTTCTGGAAAGTATTAGCATTCCCTCCCCCAACTTCTTCTAGAACCTGAGGGAAAGGAGATGCATGTCTTTTGAGCTACCATCTAGGATACACAGTAGGAAACGGTAAGTGGTATTTTTCATTAAAGCACTTACCACCTACTAGAATATATATAATTTACTTGTTTTATCTCTCTCCATCCCATGGCTACTACACTAGAACATAAACTCACTTATGACTGGGTGGGGGTGGGGGGGTGTCTCTCTTATTCATGGCCGCATACCCAGTGCCTGGAACAGTTGCTGGCACTTGTAGGTGCTCAATAAATATTTGTTGAACAAATTAAAGGCATACCAGAGAGATGCAGAATAGGAAGGATATCAATACTGTTTTGGTGTTGCTAGCTACATCAGGAGCAGGGTGCGTCCATTTCACCCTGCTGATTAAGTAGTGATGGGGCAGCTCAAGGAGATAATGCATGTAAAGGGCCTGGCAACAATAATGGCGGTGGTTGTGGGTCTTGTTAGAAGCTCTGTTACAGAAGGAAGAATGTGCATTTGTCTGGGAACTGCCCAGGGGAAGGAAGAATCCCCAATGAGAAGATTCTAAGCAACTGGCTTGCCCCATGCAACATGTTCTTGTTAGCTTTGTATACACAGGGGGAACTCTCCTGATCTGATCTTTGCCCTAACACCTCTTGCCCCAGAGCTTGAGCCCACCTCTTTTATTCACTTTGACTCTTCAAGACATCTGTATCATTCCTTAAAGAATTCTTGTGAAACAGTAGGATATGTAACTGCGACAGATAAGAGTTTGGTATCTGGGAAGGCCTCTCAGTGGTAAAAGCTATTTCTGTCGTGACCTTGACCCATTCAGAGTAAAGGCTAGAGGCAGCACAAGATTGTATGCCCTGAAGAGCAATACCTTTGTGCTGTCCTTTCAGGACTAAACCAGTAAAGTGAAAGTGTTCCTATGTTGCTCTGACATTTTTTCAAATAACTAGAGACACAGTTATTTTTGCTGATAACCTCTTCACTGAAAGCTCTCGGTTACAAGTAAGAGGAAATGATTCTGGCTCATTTCAGTTTTTTTTTTTCCAAGTAATTTTTTGAGTGATGTTGGGCTACTTACAAGAATCTAAGGAATAATTGAACCAACCAAGTCTCAGGAAGGGCGGGAATTTGGGCGGGAATTTGGGCAGCCCTGGGCCGTTCAGCCCATGTTTGCAGACCACCATGCCAGAGGGATACCATGACTGTAACTCAGCGCCAGCCACACTTGGTTCAAAATCCAAAGTTCCTGGAGAAAAGAATTCCATATACAATCAGCTCTGCATACAGAGGCAAGGTCAGGTTGACCAGTCATGGCTGTTGGACCACCCCTATAATGTGTCGTTTTGAGGTTTGGAACTCAGAGATTCAGTTCATATCCACCACCTAGTAACCTTCTCGCATCATGGTCACCACCATGGTCACATGGCTAAGCATTTGCTGTATTGAGAAGGCTTTATCTCGATGGCCATACCTCTCTGCCCTGCCTTTCTCGACCTGCCTAAGAACTTGGACAGCAGTGTCTTCCTGTCACCCTGCTGGGCTTCCCTAATCGATGCCAGGTTATGGATCCTAGTCCAAGCAGGACAAATGAAGGGATTTGGAAGGGTGACGCCATAGCCTGACTGGAGCCATTGAGAAATCTTCTGACACTTAGTCAAGAGGGAATTGTCAAAACAAGATATCCATAACAGAGTTCCTGACTGTGTTTGCAAAGACCCTTGAATTTCTGCCAGACCCCAGGCAGAGCCACATTCCCAGGAGTGATACACGGCACAGCGAGGGGCTATTTTTTAGCAAATATTGATGCATCAGAGAAGAGGCAATAAATTATTGACCTGACAACTCATAATAAGCTGCTTTTGATTGCCGATGTGAAGAATTCTCTCTTTACAACTGAATTCTGCTGTTGAATTGCAGCGATTGCTGGGCCGAACTCATTTCAGGGAGGGGAAACAAATAACACTTTAAGAACACAGATGGGGCCTAGAAGCTACTCAGCACTTTCCGTGGAAAAAGCAACAATAACGACTGAGTTTTTATATACTTCCTCTAAGGACCAACTGTTGTTTGCAGAGTTCTGTTTCTGTTTTGGGGAGCAGGATGGGATTGACTTGCTGCCTCTCTCATGAGACCGTGCAGCCCCAGATGAGCTGGACTGGGCCTCTTAGCACCTGAAGGACCTGACCCACAGTAAACATTTGTCTACTTCAGTTCTAACTCTCTTGAGGAGATCTTACATTGGGGCAGCCTGACCAAAAAGACTGCTCCCTTTATTGCAACCCAATTTGGCCCAGGCTGGTGAGATGAGCTCCTGCAGCCGAGTGTCTATGCACTGGGTGTCATCAGCATCACCGGGGCCTCATGGCTCTGACCGTTGCCCCAGAGCCACCTGGTGCCCGGTGAGGTGCTGGGCCCCTGGAGCCCAGAGCCCAGGCCCCGGGAACCTGCCTTTTGCTTGGCCTCCGTCCCGCTACTCTGCCCTATCTCTTGCAGTCCTAATTCCTTTTAATTTCCTGTTCCTAGGCAAGTCTTTTTTTTTTTTTTTTTTTCTTTCCTCCAGTCCCCCCCGTCCTTGCAGGTCACCTTACCCTGCTTTCTGCTTCCTGTCTGAGGAGGCTGTCTCTGGCCCCCAGATGTCTCTCTCTGTACCAGTCTCTTTTCCGACAGTCGCTACCTTCTTTTTCAGAGTTGATTCTTTTCAAGTTTCTGTGTTTACAGAGCACATTCCCTCTTGTCTGCATTGAAGTGGGGTACCAGGGAGGTGATGGGGACTCGACCTTCAGAGGAGAGGGGAGTTACCCATGGAAGGAAGGTGCCTGTCTCTTCCCAGTGTCCCTGAGCAAAGACCCCGCACTGGGCTTGCCACTCCAAAGGGTGACCGCTCCAGAGAACGCCACACTTCTTACCATCAGGAAGCTTATACTTCTCAAGAGAAAGCAGCTGGTGGTTTTGGAACTAAATAGAGGTCATGGTTGCACAACATGGTGAATGTACTAAATGCCACAGAATTGTTTGCTTTAAAATGGTTAGTTTTGTGTTGTGTGGATTTCACCCCAATTCCTTTTTTAAAAATTACACATTAGAATAAAAAGGTAAGGAAACGAAAAAGAAATGAGCCAACGTTTAGTCAGCAGCAGCCACATATGCCGGGCCCCTTGCAGACAAAAATGTCACATCACCCTCCCGCAGCCCTGGGGGTGTCTGTTGCCGCTAGGAGGCCGGGTGAAGACACGTGAGGTGACTTATCACGGGGCTGGGTGGGGGCCCATGCCGGAGCCTACAAGCCCTTCCTTCCTCTTCCCGCCATGCCGATCCTAGACGTAGTCCTTGGGAAAGCAAAGGCTACTTATTACATTCAGTCAGCAGGACATAAAGCCAAGATAAAATTAAGATCCGTTTAATTCAAGTGTTTCTTTGTTTTCTGTCAGAACCAGAGCGCCGGCAGATTCTGTTTGGTGAGCAATTCCTTGCCTTTCAGCCTATTTCTCTGAGGAGTCACATTGCCTCTTCTGTGTCACCAGCCACGGTTTTCTGTCATCATCCTGCAAGACTCCTGTCCCAAACCCTTGGCTTCTTGAGTCCGGCATCCTGAGCTCCAAGACTGTGGCCATTTGCCCCAAGCCAGTTTGGCTATTGACCTGCTGCAGTCATAGGGCACACTCAAGGGTGGGGGCAGGGGGTGTCCTGGATTAAACATGAGGTCATAGGGCATTCTCAAGGGCAGGGGGCAGGGGGGCGCCCTGTATTAGACATGAGGAGTTCTGGTTTCTAGCCTCAGCTTGTTTGCACTCTGCGCTATGTTGTGTAATCTCTGAACCCCCATTTTCTTAGCTATAAACTAGGGGAAACTGGTTATCCTACCACCTCATTGCCTTATGGTGAGAATAATATGGGATTTGAATACTGTAAACGTTTCTGAGCAGATGTACCTAAAGGAAGTAACAGTAGTTCTTAGTGTTGTGACTTCTATGCATCTTGTTATACTGCTATTATTATTATTATCATCATCATTTTTACCATTATTATTTGTGCCAGGCTGCCCGAATGCCCCAACCTTGTCTGCTCCTTCTCCCTGCCCAGAATCAAACATGCTCTAATGTTGGGCACAGTTGCAGAGCCGGCCTCAAGTTTTCTACCAAATCTTCTAGATCTTGAAAGAACTTGCCTTCTCCTGTTCCCCTTTTGGTTTGCTTTAACCTTCCCCTTCTCTTGTCTGTGACCCCATGCTAAATGTTTGCCCTGCTGTGACCTTCACTTCCTCAAGGCCTTTCACATCTACGTTTTCACAGCTCCTCTCACCTGGTGTCCACTTGGTTATGCTACGCTTGCCTTTTGACTTCAGCCAGAATCTAGCCAAGAGCAGCTGCCCTTCCTGTGGCTAATAACTTAAACGGATGCCGCCAGAGATTCCACTCTGAACTCCCAGCCTCTCCTGGACGTCCATCATCACCGTGGCACCTCGGCTAGAATCGGTCTCTCTGTTTCTAAACCAAATGCCACCCAGGTGTTTCTCTGTTTTTGATTCTCTTCCTTCTCTTCTGGAGCGAATGACATTTTATTTCTGTCATTAAACAGAGAGACTGGCTCTCTCAGAGCACATTTCTGGGGCATCGGCCAGCTAGAAGGCACTGTTCTTAGCTGATGGGTTCCACAAGGAATATTATTGTAGCTACTGTTTATTGAGTGCCAGTTACCTTCTAGAAGTTTTATATACCTCATCTTATTTACTGCTCACAAGAAGCCTGTGAGGTCGGTATTTTTAGTCTGGTTTTACAGATGATGGAATTGAACCCAGAGGGTTAAGAAACTTTCCCAGTGTCTGAGCTAGTTAAGTGGCAAATTTGAATCCAGGTCTCCAGACCCCAAAGCCTTTCTGTCACCAACTCGGACTGCAGGGTCCTGGTTTTGGAGATCCTATGACCCAGTATTCATCAATAATATAAGAATTTAAAGTTGGAGAACAGATGTTTAAGAGCAATAGCCTTGCTATAAATGCTTCTGTGACCTTGGGGGAGGCAGGGTGCCTCTGTGCTGAGTCTTTATGGCAGGAGTGGAATCTGAGCTGAGCGTTTAGGTGGTGGCCCTGAGGTAGGACAGGGGTGACCCCTGGAACTGCAGAGGAAGGTTCAGCCATGAAACAGAGCAAGGAGAACCTGGAGGGAAGAGTTAAGTTCCAGGCTAAGAACCAAACTCAGGAGACCAGACAAGACTTCTCACAGTGTCAACCTGAAACCACTATTTTGGGGGGTGCTAAATATGTGGAACTGCTGGGTACAATAGTTTCAGGAGGGAAGAGATCAGAGGCAAATGGATGCCCCTCTCCCTGCCACCGGTGTCCGTTCCCCCAGCCCAGCTAGGCTGCTAGGCAAGTTGGAGAAGGGCCGCTCGTGTCCATGCCTGCAGAGCAGGCCCAGCTCTGGAGCAGGCAGGCCCAGGTAGAAGGGAGCTCTCAAGGGTGACTGCAATTCTCCAAAGGTTCAATGTGAAAATCAAAATGTAAACACGTTCACCTTCTCTGCACGGTTTCTACTCTCTCCTTAGCTTATTTGCCCAGTAATAGGATTAAAGGGAACATTTACATGAACTTTTGAGAACAAATATTCCAGTTTTGTCTTTTCTTGCACCTAAACACAGGAGTCTGCTGCAAAAATTCTGTTTCATCAGTGAGGACCAACTGGTTAATTCATAAGCAAATGTCACCTATTGAGAGACACAACTGAAGGGGAAAAAGAGAAAACCTACAAGACTCTTCCCTGGATGTCTTTGTGTTGACCTTGGGAAGTCATTAGCTGTGTGGGGAGTGCTTGTTGGCTCTGACCCTTCCAGAGTGAAGGACAAGGCAGACAATATGAGAATATGTATATTGGTTCAATACAACCAAGAGTAACTGACAACCAGGACGGCTTTCCTTGTAATATACAAAACCAGATAAAAAAAACATCCAGATAAAATTGCCTTCATATTTCCTCTCCCCTCCTCTTCTCCCACCATCCTTATCGTCCCATGTTCCCCCTACAGTTAAAGGGTAGAAGTGGCCAAATACAGAAATCTGCTTTCACTCTCTCCAAGGAAGCCAGACTCCATGTTTTCCCTCCCCCTCCCCCTCCTTCTCTCCCTTTCCCTCCTCCCCTCCCTCCTCCTCCCCCTCTCCTTCTTCCTCCTCACATGTCGGGAAGTCCTAAGAGCTGCTACCTACGCTCAAACTGTGGCCGAGGTGTTGGCAACGCAGCATCCGTAATTTGCTGGTTTCCAGTGTTTCACTGGAAAAAAAACACGGACCGTTACTACAGATGAACAATCTTCAGCAAACACAGTGCTGTTCCTGACAGACCGTGTTTAATATCCTTTCCCAGCCTGAGAAAGAGTTTGTTTTCTTACATCTTTCTTTAATTGCCATGAGCTGGACTTGTAAATATTGTAAGTGGTTGAGTAATACTCATCTGGTAAAGTGACCAAAGGAAATGGACATTTTTTTTTCCACCCTTGAAACCCTGGCATCCTGTTCCTGCCCCCCTGAGGGGGACACTTGGGTATTAGAAGGAAAATCTGTCTCTCCAGGTGCCAGTCTTGACAGCGGATAGAGCTGAGTGAAGCGCGGAGGAAATTATCTCAATGTCAGGGGGGCTCTGCCAGGTGTTTTTGTACTGGGGTTGGGGGCAAAGAGCATTCATTGTTTAGGAAGTTGGCAGCTTCCCAGAAGTTCAACTGTCTTTTCTCGTTCTGAAATGTCAAACATTTCCTTAGCTGGGGGGGTGGGGGTGGGGCGTGACTAGTCCCCCCCAACCCCCAAGGTTTAAACGCTAATCTGAGTCACAAATGACTGAACCCTGTTCAAGGCCTCCAGTGCCCACCTGGCAGGACAGTGTCCTGCGCCTCTAGACTGGAGCCACGTTCCTGGGTCTGGAGCATTAAGAGGCTCTTCCCCATCTCTGTCTTTAAGAAATAGCAGCCCTTTTGTGGTTATGTGTGGTGGAGTTTGTTGTTGTTGTTTAATGATGCCCTACCTGTTAGTGATACTTACTGAAATAGTTGTAGATAAAATATGCCTGGGATTGATTCCAAAATAATACACTGGGGACAGGGAACAGGTGAGGGTAGAGATGAAACAAGACTGACCATGAATTGATCATTGTCATAGCTGAGTGACAGTTCATCGCAGTTCATTTTACTCTGTCTAGCTTTGTATGTGTTTAATAACTTCTTTTTTTTTTACCGGGAGGTCCCGGGGATCGAACCTGGGTCCCTCCATATGGGAGACGGACGCCCAACCAGTTGAGCCACATCCGACCCCCTTAATAACTTCTTATGATGGAAATTTTTTAGAGAGAGCAGAGGGAAGAAAGGAAGGAAGAAACAAAAAGGAAAGAGGGGAAAAAGAAGAAACTCTTTATCCCAGACTTTCAGCCCAAAGGAGTCTGGGCCTCTCTTCCTGATAAACCCACAGGCCTTTGTAAGTCACCCAGGCAGGCTCCCCTGGTGCAGAGAAAGGGTTAAGAACATGGGCTTGGGGGGCAGACAAACCTGGATTCCCATTCTAGCTCTTCCTTTTACCAGCTATACAACCTTGGATAAGATAATTAACCTTCCGGAACCTCGGCTCCCTCATATATAAAACGAAGCCAAGAGTTATTTCCTGGGGAGAGCTAAGTGTGGCGATTCACCCACAGCACATGGTACAAAATCTGGCATGTGTAACTCCTCAGCGTATGGTGTGGCTTAGCTCTCCGTAGTTCTAAAGAGATCCTCGGTTACTCATTCTGAAACCTTCTTCAGAGGAGAGGGGCTCCATTCAGGAAAGGTGCCAGATCTGTGATCACATTCTGAGAAAGCCAGACTCCTTAAAAAGAAAGGACCACAGCGATAAGGTATGTAAACAACTTCTCTTTGACCAAAAGAATAGAAAGGGCTGCAGGTGGTTTTGGGCTTATCACTGGCACTTGCCATCTTAAAACGATTTTCTTAGTTGACCTTCGGTGCATACCAGTTTACTTAAACCTGTTGAAATTCTCCTACCCAAAGCACCCTTGTTTGCTCTGAAATGGTTTCAAGTAGGGAAGTCCCATTTGTCATGGCTCTCCAGGTTTATCACCTATTATCCAGCCCCTATCTAAGGTGTCACTAGCTGAAGTGTATTTCCCTTGTTCATAGAAGTGGTACGCCCAGCCATACCTTTACTACGGCAGAGTTGGCGTAATTCACAGTTGCTGCAATAGAAAAGGTAGCAGCTTTAAAGAGGAATCTTGAATTAAGAATAGTTGGAATAGACCCACCCACCAACCTGCTAAAATGGTCCCATTAAAGGTCTCTAAAATCCAGGAGTTCTTCTCCGTCCTCAGCCCCTTATGCCATGTCTGCAGTATTTTGTTGGTTGGCATTGACTCCTCCTGTGAATTTTCTCTTTTCTTGGCCTCCTTGACACATTTTCTCAGATTCCTCCCTGTTAACTATTCCTTCTGTGTCTGTCTGATTGGCTTTTCTTGTCCCATTCAGCTATTCAATTCATTCATTCATTTATCCCAAAAACAATTCACTGCGCCTGTTGTATGCCAGGCTCTGTTCGAGGTACTAGGGATACGGTGGTGACAGAGACAGGCACAGTCCCTGTCGCAGAAGCTCCCTTGCCAGAGGAGGAGACAGACAGTAAATACCTCAAGTCCAGAAGAATGTTTTAATAAGGGTAGCTGCTGAGAAACCCAAGGGGACAATGGGAGCACATTTAATTAGCAGTCAGGAAGGAGTTCCTTGAGGGCATGACACGGATGCTGAGTTTGAAGGACAAGTAGGAATTAACTGGGCCAAGAGGAGGGAGCCCTTCCCAGCAGGAGCCCCGGGAGGTGGGAAGGATCCTGGCTGCTGGAGGTACAGGCCCAGCATGGGCTTCCGAGGAGGTAGGCAGGGGCCAGACCATAGGGCCGCTGGGGCCACGACATGGGTAAGGGAAAGAAGAGTGTAAATCCAAAGGAAGTCTAGGAGAAGAAACCACAAATAAAGAAATGCGCCTGGGTTTCAGTCGAAGTCATCGGAAGGTTTTAAGCAGGGAAGTTTCATGATCTGATTTACAACCTAAAAGGATTACTCTAGCTCAATTGTGGAGAATGGAAGCAAACAGCAGGTTAGTAGGTCATGGCAGCGGGTCAAGTAAGAGATGGCCTCTTCCCTTGGATTTCAAGCTTCACATGCAGCAGCTAAAACCGGATGTATGTTGTTGTGTTTTTCTTCCCACCCAGTTGTTTTTCTTGATTTCTCTGTTTTCATCAGTTGTCTCACTATTCTCACAATCACCCTGATTTGAAAATTCAAAGTTGCTTTTTAAAAATGGTTTGCTCATAGCCATTCCTTCCTTATCTCGGCTTACCCGCACTGGCCCTCTAATGTAGGCCATCAGTCTCAGTCCAGAACTCTTGCTGTACAAGGAGCTTCTCTGCCTCAAGGACTTCCCCACTCTGATCCAGCCCAGGCATCAGTGACAATACTTCTTCCTAAAGCAACACTCATCAGCACCCTTATTTCCTCAAAAACTCAGCTCCTCCCCATTGCTGTTAGGGTAAGCGCAGGCTCTGGGGTACCATTAATTGATCCCACACTCTACCCCAGTCTGTCTGCCTCTTCCATTTCCATTATTTTCTCCTGATACTGCAAACATAAACTTTTCACCCTGACTGAGAACAAGTTTTCAGTCAAGCATCATTTATGTAGGAGAATGACCAACTAGTGGGACTCCTGCCCAGGCCAACCTGAAGAGGTGAGGCAGAAATGAATGAAAAGATGATTTCTTCTGGTTCTGGCAAGGAGATAGACTAAGACGATATTAAAACACACACACAAAACATCTCATTATAACCATCTTGAAACAATAGATAAAATATTACAATCCCCAAAATGTTAAGGCATAGCTGAATGACAAGAAAGAAAGAGAACCCCCAGATGAAAGAAATGAAGAGAGAACTGGAAACCAGGACCTAAGTGAGTAGACTGATGCCACAGCTGGGTCATTATCAGCCATCATGATGTAGAGCAGGGGTCAGCAAACCTTTTCTGTAAAGGGCCAGGTAGTAAATAGTTTAGGCTTTGCAGGCCATGGATGGTGTCTGTCACACCTCCTCCTGTTTTTTGGTGGTGTTTTTTTTTTGTTTTTGTTTTTTTTAACAATCTTTAAAAATGTAAAAGCTGTTCTTAGCTCACGGAATGTACAAAAACAGACCACAAGCCAGATTTGGCCCATATGCCATAGCTTACTGACTCCTGAAGTAGAGGCTTGGGTTTGTGTCCACATGAAAACAGAAAAAAAAATAGGTCCCTGAGAGGGTAGACTCTTAAAAGGTTGTGTCCTCAGAGAAAGAGGGTGTGTTGGAAAAAATTCACCCACTACCACTGAGAAATTACAAGGAAGCTTGACACATATTTTCAAGTCCTTTCCCAATTTTCAAAACCAAGAGTATGCCCTTTTATTAGTCAGCCAAAAGGGTGCTGATGCAAAGTACCAGAACTCTGTTGGCTTTTATAAAGAGTATTTATCTGGGATAGAAGCTTAAAGTTACCAGGTCATAAAGTATAAGTTACTTCCCTCACCAAAGTCTGTTGCCACGTGTTGGAACAAATGGCTGCCTTCCTCTTGTTCTTAAGGCTCCATGGTCCCAGCTTGTTCCAGTATCAGCTGTAGACTGGGATAAGTCTAGTCTCTCTCCTGGGGATTGTTTCTCTCTGGGCTCAGCTGCTCTGTTCTCTCTAAAAGGTCAGCAGCTGTAGACTATCAGGCTCTCTCTCTTCCCCGGGCCTCTGCTATGTCTGTGGTGCTGTCTCTATTCCTCTGTGTTTTTCTCCTTTGTGTTTACTTCCCAGGGTTCTAGCATCAAAACTCCAACACTCTCCTCTGCCTACTGAGGTGGCCCAATCAAAGCCCTAATCATAACTTAATCAAGTAAAAGTGAAACCTCTGAAGTTAATACAATCTAATATGCCCAGAGGAACAGACCATTTTACAAACACAATCCAATATCTATTTTTGGAATTCATAAACAATGCCAAACTGCTACAGCTGTGTTTCACATGGGTTGAGGCTTAAAATGGTTACTAATTGAACTACATGGCCTCAGGGGATCCACAGATAGAATTCAGGAACTCTGTGAACCTGGGTGGGAAAGCAAATTGCATTTTTATTTTCACTAACCTCTAATTGAGATCTAGCATTTTCTCCAACTACAAATGTTGGCAACAAACCACAGTAATATTAGTGATACTTGTAACTTTTCTCACTAATGGAAATCACAGGTAATTTCATATCAAAATATAGTACATGTATTATCTCAGAATTTTAAAAATTTGAAAAGAATATATTAATATATTAGGCACTTAAAAACACACTTCTAAATAATTATTGGGTCAAAGAAGAAATCATCATTGAAAACTTTAAAATATATAGAATTTAGCAATTATCAAAAATGAAAGTATTCCATATGAAAACTTGTAGGCTTGGAGGGTAATATTTAGGAGAAAGAGGAACAATGAATTTATGTTCCAGTTCAAGAAGTTAGAGAAAGAAAAGTAGAATTTGATGAAACATAAAGAAATGAGAGATGATCAACAAAGTCAAAATTTGTTCTTGGAAAAGATTAATGAAAATGACACACTTGTGGCAAAGGTGGTCAAGAAAAAAGAACACACAAATAAATGATGTTAGAAAAGAGGGATCTAGATGCCATATGCTAATAACATAAAAATTATACTCAGAAAAAGTGGTAAATCTCCTGGAAAGATATAATTTAACAAAACCAACCAGGAAGAAGGGAAAGCAGAAGACCCAATGTGGGAAGCTCTCCATGTGAAGAAAGAGTGTTTCAAAGACATTGGGCGGCCATTCATCCATTTCTTCAACAGACATGTATTACATCTCCACTATATGCCAGGAATGTTGTAGATACTGGGACAGAACAGTAAATAAAGTCCTCAAAGTCCCATCTTCTACACCAGCAGTGTCCAATAGAACTTTCTGCATGGTGGAAATGTTCTTTATTGTCTCCACTTAAAATAGTAGCCTTTAGCCACATGGGGTTATTGAACACTCAAATGTGGTAATGCAACTGAGAAACTGCATTTTAAATTTTATTTAATTTTAATGAATTTAAATTTAAATAGCCATGTGTGGCCAGTGGCTTTCTAGAGTGCAGCTCTAGCTAATAATGGTAAATTAAAAAATATATTTAATTAGTGATATGCACTAAGAGGAAAGTTTTAAGCAGAAAGAGGAATAGGAGGTGTTGGAGGAGGGGTTAAGATTTCAGATCTGGTATTGGAATGGCCTCTCTGAGGATGTGGCACAGGCTGATGGATTGGATATGGGCCCAAGAGAAAGAGAGTTGCCAAGGATGGCACTGGATCTCGGCCTACACAGCTGGGAGAGAGGGGAGGCTGGCCCAAGAGTCCAGTGTCCACTCTGGGGCTAAATGAGTGATGGTGTTTTATCTGCCATTTTCTGATTAAACTTTTAAATACATAAAAGGCTTTTCAGTCCAAGATGGTAGGCAATAATGAACAGCTCAAACAAGCCATGTGAACGGAGCTCAGGGAGGAAGCAGCGTTTTCTGGACAGGAAGGGGGAAATGCACCTTAACTTGGACCTTGAGAAACAGGTGGGATTTGACAAGGCCCAAGGAAATAAGGATCCACTGGGAACAAGGCTGGTGGGGAACAGGGTGGTACAGGTTCGGGGGATGGCAGGGAGAGGACTGTCCTAGAGCCACATAGTAACGATGACAAGAACCACCATCTACTAAGCGCTTGTGACAAAGTCAGTGTTGGCGTGTCCTCTGCAAAGTGTTCTATCATCATCCCCATTACAGATGAGGAGACTGAAGCTCAAAGAAGTGCTCACAGAGCCATTAAGTGGTCTTCCAAAGTCCTCTCCCTGCCTACAAGAGAGGACGGAAAGAAGCTCAAGGCAGGGTGCAGGGGCCAGTGGGTGCCATCCTCACCCCACCCACCCCGAGTCTCCACTCCTCTGTCCCCAGAGTAATGAGAGACCCGCTTTGTCCGGGGATGATTATGTGGAATGGGCACAAGTCAGGAGACAGAGCCCCTCCTTGGATTATCGTACTCGTAGCGCATAGGGGGAACATTTAGGTACATTTCCATCCTGAGCACATGCTGCCTGGGAGGAAGTGGTCAGCACATCTGATTGTGGGGGCTTCCTTGGGCTGCATGCCAGCTTCTCGGCCCCAGATGACACTGCTGGGGGCAGAGGCTGTCCAAGGCATGCAGGGGGAGCCAAAGCGGTAGTGGTTCCATATGGCCCTAAGAGAATAAGGAGTTGAACCATTTGGATCCAGAACCTTCCCTGAAACCGCTCCTCAGCCTGAGGACAGCAGGCCTGGCGGCTAAACAGCAATGCGTTTCTGTGCGTTGGAATCACCTGTTACCTTAGGCAGCATTTCCATGTACGTCCTCTCCTCTGCCTTTCCTGGGGGCACCGGGACCTTCTGCTGAGGGCTTGCTTTGTAGGAGCCATGCCCTCGTCGCTGTCATGCCATCCTGTATGTGCATGCGGCGCCTGCCAGTGATGAGCGCTCATCAGGTCCCAGGTCAGTGAGCGTGGAAGGTGCTGAGCTAATTGAACCAAGGGGCTGTGTCTCTTGGGCCCACTCCATCAGCCTCGCTTAAAGGGATGAGCAGTGAGTCTGGACGCAGTGACCCTAAGCAGGTGGGATGGGCTCGGCGGCAGAGCTGATGGCTGGGAGCGCTGTACTGCTGCTCTCCTTTGTGTGTTCCAGCCCAGAGATTTAGGGCATCAAACCCAAAAATGCTAATACAAAAATCTTTATATAAGACAAAAAAGTCCCTCTACCAGAGGATGTTTTTTCATAGATGGACTCAAGAAGCAAAAGTGAAGAAACCATGTGGATAGTGGAAAGAGTAGATTCTAGAATTAATATGTATGTATATATTAATATTTATGTATATATATATATAGTAGGCTCTAAAGCCCTTTGTTGTATCGATGCTTCATCAGTGCAAAGCCCGACTGGTTCAGGAGGCCCTTTCAGCAGCCTCCAGTCCCCCAGATCCCCCCGAGTCTTAGTCGGGAGTGCTGGCATTTGCTGGCACAACCGACAAGGTGGGCTGGGCTCTTTCCGGCTCCCTCCCTTCTCTATCTAGCAGCCCGCTGACCCCAGCCCCTCCCGCCGGAGCAGCACATGCTGAAGGCTCAGGGGGGAACATTCTGGAGAGCCGCATCAGTGGTCTTCTCTGCAGATTCTCAGTAAGGATGCGTGATGCTTTTCAGGAAACAATCATTGAAAGCTACTCTCTGCTTCTGTGTTCCAGGGATGATCCTGGTGATCTTTTTGCTGCTCGTGGCCATCGTGGTCGTCGCCGTCTGGCCCACCAAATGATGGCGATAAAGGGACCAACCGCTGTGACATCTGCCAATGACACCCTTTTGGTACACAAGATCTGCTCTCAATAAATGACCCCAGTGCTCCAAATCCTTGACGTGCATTGCTTCCGAAAAGGCAAATAGCTTGGTGGCTCTGGACAGCCACCCAGAGGATTCGGCCCCGTATGACCCTTTAGTTTCCGCCTCGGTGAGGTCAACACTCTCCA
Source organism: Tolypeutes matacus (assembly GCA_026826555.1). Taxonomy (NCBI): domain Eukaryota; kingdom Metazoa; phylum Chordata; class Mammalia; order Cingulata; family Chlamyphoridae; genus Tolypeutes; species Tolypeutes matacus. The sequence goes on along the minus strand of JAKSZT010054052.1, from coordinate 6,130,437 downwards.
GAGGTCTCTCAAGTGGTCTCTGTACTCAGGGTGGCTGCCTTTGGCTGCTGGTAGGTTCTGGCCACCACACACTGTCTTGTCTGTGGGGGAGTCACATGTGGAACAACAAGTGAACAGGCCAGGCCACCTGGGACAGGCCAGGGTGAGGGAGAGGGAAGGGTGTGTGACAGTCAGGTGGCCAAGTGTATACCCACCGCCCCACCCCATTTTGAAAAGCATCGCCCCACGGGGCCCAGCACTCAGTCCAGCAGTGCTCGCTGCCGTTGCTCAGAAACATTTCTGGGCTCTCCTTTGGGAACTGCCTCCAGAACTGAAGCACATCCTTTTGAATTTCCTCAGCGATGGCATGTTCTCATTTTCCACAGGTAACCCATTGAGTCTGTTGCATCAGGTGGACAGAACAGGCAGTGGTCAGGCTGTGGATTAAAAGAAAGGCATGGTTCTGAAGTGAGGAGAACGATGTCTTTATTTGGGCTGGCTCTGTCCACCCTGCATGAGACGCTGTGGATGGGGTGCCTACGTGTACGTGTGCATGTATTAAAAAAAAAAAAAAAAAAAGTCAGGTGGTTTGGCCACAAAGGGTACAGGCCCCTGGGCACGTCGTGTGTTCTGAGGCAGAATGGGATCGAGGGCCAAGCATCATGTCCTCCCCCCATCTGTAGTCTGAAGGCAGTAGGGCCCAGCTAGCCTTGCTCTGCCCTCCCTGGCCTGAGGAGAGAAAATCAGGGGTGGTGATGGGGCAGTTTTCCAGAGCACAGGATTTCACTGATTTCCTACTTCAGAAAAAGGAGAGAATGGGCCTGTGAGAGGCCTTCTGGAGCCTACTGTGGAATTCCCAGATGCTGCTGGCTTCTGGCTCCAAGCACATGTGACCTGAAACCCTCTCTGGACAGGAGGAGGGCTGCGGAGCAACCCGGCACAGTGTTATTTCCTAGGACCTCAAGACTCCAGGTGTGCCGGAAGGAGCTGTGGTCTGGAATCCAGATACCTGGCTCTCAAGCAAAGGGGAATCATGACTCCTGGCACTCCGTAACTTGTAAATTGCTGCAAGAGATGAGTGGCTTTGTTGCTGGCTGCTCTCCCATCAAAGGGTGGGATCATTTCAAGATCCCACCCGGCCTGGCTGCACCTGGCTGGGATGCACAGTGCTGTCCTGCAAGAAGCTATGGAGCACACAGGCTCCGGTACATATCGACCAGAACAGGCAAGATGGTGCCACATTCCCAAAGCACCCACAGCCGCAAGGGCTCAGATGCCAAATGCCGAAGTCTTGCTCAGACTGCATGTCCCTCGCTGGTCAACATCTCTTCACTCCAGAGACTGAGTCAAGGAAAAGCCACCATCTGGACTGCTGCGGTCTCTGTGGCTGAGGAAAAGAAGGCTCCGGTAGGTCTCACACCAGCAATGCAACATTCAGCCCAGAAGTGAACCCCTCACCTCGGCTCGCAACTCACTGGCCAGAGCTTGTCCTGTGGCCCCACTCCACCACGAGGGGCCAGGAAGGACCCAGGAGGCGGAGCGCCAGCAGGAAGTGAGGACAGGCCTAGTGACTGCCATAGCACTCACCAACTCTGTGGCCACGGGCTGTTCCCTCATCTAGAAAATGGAGAGAAGACTATCTCCTATCTCAGATCCAGAGTTCAGGGGTTCTACACACATGTTCGACCTAGTACTAAGGAACAGACTGTTGTGAGGACTGGGGGTGGGCAGAGGACAAAGCTCTTCTATTTCGATCCTCCTCTGGGCTAAGCTCCGGGGGCTGCCAGCCACAGGCAGGCCCGGGCCAGGCCTTGAGAGGTTGGGACCCCAGGAGCAGGTTTAGCAGAGCCTAGGGGTGGCAGAGGGATGTGAGGGTGGGGAGTGGGAGCAGCCTTGAGGATGAGCCATGCTGTCAGGGAATGGGACCGTGAAGGGATGGAGAGGAAAAGCAGGCTCGTTTCAAGATGGGCGGGTGCCTGAAGGAAAGGGAGCCGAGGGCTGCAGCGGGAACTCAGGCTGGGATGCGTTTTCCCTGCCGGGCACCGGGCAGTTGCTATTAGATCACCCAACAGAAGAACAAGAATCTACAGAGCCATGTCTTTCAGTTTTGTCGTGTGAAACCCCAAATCTATCTCCACAGTGGTCTCCTTGGAGTCCCCCACTTTGGGATTCATGGGAGGCAGCATTGAAGGTCTGTTTGACTTTCTCACCTTCTCTTGACTTGCTCTGCACGGAGCCCCGGCAACTCGTGGGGTGCCTTTGAACCGGTGCCACGGGCTCCTGGCTCAGTCCCATGGAAAGGCCTTTTCAACCCAAACACTGAGCTGATGTCTGCACACAACAGCTTCTGTTCTTTTGGCTGAATGGGCTCTAGGCCCAGTCCCAGCACTGCTAGCTGTGTGACCCTGGACAAGTTACTTCACTTCTCTGGGCCCACAGGCAGGGGAGGTCAGATGAAAGGCTGCCTAGGAGCTTAGATGGTGAGGACCTGCTGTGTGGACCTTGGGCAGTGCCAGCCAGACCAGGAAGACTCCAGCTCGCGGGGTTAGCCATCCCGAAGGGATGAGCTGCTCATGCAACACTCCACCCGTGATCTAAACCCAAGGGCAGACCCAAGTGGCCAGGGTGAGCCACTTTGGGGCATCCCTTGCACCAACACCCACCATGGATTCATGTGGCGTGTCGAGGTGGCCTTTTCCAGTGGGGCCCGGTGAGGCCTGGTTTTTGCCCCTCAAAGGTGGCAGGGCAGCAGTGTGCTGGAGTTGGCCACGTGGGCCTCAAGGCCTTATCCCGAGCAGAGAGAGCAGAGGCGAGACAGGGCCTTGGCACCAGTCACCTCTGGTGCTTTCTCAGTGAAAACAAACTTTACTAAAATAACAGTCTAAGTATTGTTTAACTTAACCAATTATTAATTACAAACATTTTAAGTCTGGATACCATATAAAGCAATACAAATATCTGGGTACAGCTGGTATTTTGTTTCATTTAAGTTCCGTCATTATTAATAACTGTAACTAAACCTTAACTTTCATTAGCCCTGAGAAGGTCTGTTCCCTCCAGGAAGTCCTGGGCCCTGGTCTGGACACAGCCTCCCTCCAGACGTTTGTGGCTTTGATATGAAAAGTCCTTCCGGCTTCTTTCCTCTGCTTGCCTTCAACCTTACAGCCGATAGACAGCTCTTTCTCCCAGGGCGGCAGATCCCTGGAACTTGCCTCCCACAGGCTGCTACCCCTCTCCTCTGAGAACAGTCAGGTTCTCCCCTTCTCGTCACAGGAGAACTGCCAGCCTTATACTCCCATTTCTCCTCCCAGTCAAGAAAGTGTTCCTGGGGGACAGATGTGGCTTAAATGGTTGGGCGTCCATCTCCCATATGGAGGGACCTAGGTTCGATCCCCAGGACCTCCCGGTAATGAGAAAAAAAAAAAGTGTTCCTTAGCCTTTTCGGACTCCTTTACACACTGTTTCTTTAGGTCCAGAGTGAATTAGTTGCATAAACTAGTTAAAAATCACCTCTTAACTAACGGGGTTTTCTAACCTGACCCTGCTAAAGTTGTGTTGTTTTTGTTTTTCTTATTTTTTTAAAAAGTAGGGCCAAAAGACTTCTCTCTTTTCTAATTGTTTTACCCGATTTCACAGATTTCCTTTCCACTACGTACATGCCAACAACAAAAAGCATTTACCTCTTTCCAGCAGTGACTTGCTGTCCCGTTGAGTCTCCAGTTGGACAAAGCAAATCCATCCCTTTACTGTATTTCTCTCTGGCTGTATTCTTCGTTTCACGCCCAGTTTTTCTAGACATGTTTCTTCTATGTCTTTATTTAGTCTTAAAAGAGCACAGAGAGAGATGCCTTCTCAACCATCTAAAACCTAGGGGCACCTCTGCCTTGAGCAGGAAGATTACAGCTTGGGGCACTGTCTCTGGGAGGCTGAGGGGCAGGGATGGAGGGTTTACAAATGTGTGAGCCCCCCTGACACCCACCCATATGGACAGGCAGACCCTGGGAAGCTCCATCACCCAGCAGGGGTCTGGGCTTTTGACTGGGCCACACTGGACCCCGTTTCCCTGACGGGGACTGCTCAGCTTCCTTGTGCCTCAGCATTCCAGGCTTTAAAATGGGCTTTTCTGACCTCCCTGGACCAGTGCTGTTAGCAGGGAACAGCTTGCCGAAGCAGCCTATTTCCCGTCCTCTGAGTTTGGCAGATGCCAGTGCCTTCTCTCCCACCTCCAGTATGAGCCCCAGGGAGGCAGGGGGGCCGAAAAGCTCGCAGAGGGGGCCCTTCACAAGCCACATTCTACTCTTTCCTTCAGGCCTCAAGCAGGGGCCTGCAGCTGCCAACTCGGGCAGAGTCCCAAAGGAAACTGCCTCCCCAGAATTGCACAGGCAACATTTGGAAAAAGGGCGGAAAAGAGCCACATCATGGAAGTCCTTGAGACCTGGACCCTCGACCTCAAACAACCAAAACTGAGAATTAAACTTGCATGGCCCAACTGGGTATGAACTGGCTGCAAGGGAGAGCCTGAAATTGCCAAAAAAAGCTTTCTCCTTGGCCCTTCTGGTCAACTGAGACCTGTATCCCATCCCCGCCACCCACTGCCAGGCACTGTCATTCCATTGGAGACAAACCCCCGGAGACCACACATGACTACAACACCCACTCTGCGAGCACAGCACCGTTCCTCAGGCGAAACCCCATGGAGGGGGCTGGGTGGAGCCCATTCCTGAGAAGAAGCTAAAGGCCACGGCCAGCCAGCCCTCCACACAGCGGGCCAAGGGCTTTCCAGGCCCTAGCAGGGTCAGTCGTGTCCAAGTCGCCGAGGGGCCCACTGCCTTGTCCTCCAAACAGCTGGGTGCAGAAATTACAGCTTCCCAGTGACGATCGGCTCCACTTCGCATGGCAACACAACATGTTCCTAATGACTGAATTGTTTGTTTAATAAAGAAATCACAACCATTTGGAGGTTAAATATAGCCTCTCAGCAACCCAGTGAGCTCAGCTCCTGGTGGCCATGTGGCACTGGCACCCGCCCAGGCTCTGCACTGCACGGGGCCTTGAGCAATGGCTGGAAAAAAATTCCTCTGCAAGCTGAGTTTCAGTAACCCGGAGTCTTTTTTTCGTGAGTCTTGACTTGGCTTTGACTGGAAGAAGCTGGTTACGTAAAAGGCAAAAAACCCTACTTGCAGGTTCTGAATCCACATGGAAGGTCCGAGGTCCCCTATGGCTGCTTCGGGGGCATGAGAGGTAAGACCTCTTTCCCTTACCCCCCACCTCAACTCTCTGTCCCAGAGCCCCAGGGAGTGGCAAGGATGGCTCTTGGGGGGCTGTTTCTTCGAGAACTGAAATACAGATGGTCTCACTGGAGAGCCTTTTACCTCAAGATCTCAGGGATCCCACCCAACATCTTGGAACTTCTCAAGCAACACTGCCTTTTTTTGGGGGGGGGGGGGGGGGAAGAGTATCGTTAAGGCTCTGTGCTATGGAGTTGGGGTCTCTATCTTGTTGGGGAGTTCACAGGCCAGAAGCGATACACCTTCAGTTGCCCAAAACTTGCCATCCTTCTTGTCCCTCCCCCCATGCCACCACCCAGTGATCAGGGCAGCAGTAAAGACTGGGAGACAGAAGACAGTGTACAAGAGTTTATTGAACTGATATCTGAATTTAGTTCTATCATGTGGGGCCCAAGTTACAAGTTCCATCTGGGTCCAGTACAATTCTAATTAAAAAAAAAAAAAAAAATCCACAACTTTTTCCATGTCATTAAATATATTCATATATAATAACCATAATATATTAGTATGCATTGGAAAGGGACACTGACCCAAACAATGTGTCATGGTCACAACTAAACATTTACAATTCTGGGTGAACAGAAATCCGAACCAGAGGAGGGAGGGAGGGAGGGAGGGAGGGAATGTGATTGGGAACAGGGGATGGAAGGAATGGGCAAGGACACAGGAGTGGGATTGGCTTGGTTTTTGGCAGGGGGCAAAGCCCCACAAATACACATTTTGATACCCCTGGGGTATGGCTGTGGCTCACAGGAAAGCCCGTCCAGGGGCCATGGCCCAGGAACCCCATTACTGAGTCAAGCTGGTCCACACTCTAGGCTTGCGAGGGGCTTCCCTTGGGTGTTGAGACCCCCCCAACATTCTTTAGTTTCCCAAAAGGACCATTTCCCAACTTCTCAGGAACTTCAGTTCTTCTCAACTTCAGTCTCCTTCCAAACCTGGGGCAGCTCCCTACGTCCCTGGACTTGGACCGCAAGTCCCCCCCTCCCATTGGAGGAAACTGAGGACACTGCCTCCTGCCCAGCTCACTAAGGACAAAGACTATGGCCAGCACCTGCAGGTGAGTCCACGGGCCCCGCTGTCATCCTCGAGTCAGGCAGGCGAGGGGCTGGGACAGCCCAATGTCCTTCCCCATGTCCCCCCACCCCGAGTCCTTAACGTTACTGTGTCCGTAAAGCAGGCCTCAGCTGTCGGGCACCAGACCACCCGGCAGGTAAAAAAAAAAAAAAAAAAAGGACAACTGGGCAAGCTGTCTTTAAAAAAAAAAAAGACTAATCTGCATGGTTTTCTTCACCTATATATCACAGTTCGGGTTAATACACTCTTTAAAACCAAAATCTAGTTCCATTTTACATCCTTCCTAACTGTACAAACCAGAACACCTCAATTCCATCTCCATCTCCTCTTGGGGAACCGAGGGTGCAAAAGGGGGTACTTTCCCAAAGACGGGTCCTCACCACTGAAGGCCAGTGCCTGGCATCCGAGCAGTGGTGGGTGGTTCTGGCTGGGGCCTGTGCAGTGGGGAAGGCAGCCTGTGATGCTTGTGAAAGCCCAGTAGCGGCCTTGTCCTTGCCTGGCTGGTGTGGCCTCCCGGCCACATTCTCCAGGCCTGTGCCCTCGGGGTGCTGAGCCTGGAAGATGGCTGACTTTTAAGCAAGCTACAGTGCTGCTTGGCAGGGTGCTGGCTCCAGCTGGGGCAGGGGGAGGGGGGCGTGGGCTTTGGAGATTACAAGTGTAAGCCCCTCAGGGACACGGGGGTGAGACAAACCCCAGGAGTGTAGTGCCTTTCAAGGACTGTGGCCCAGCAAAGTGACAAGGCCTCCGAGGCACTAAGGGCAGCCAGCAAACCAGCACAAGGCAGCGGAGGAGGGCTGGCTGCTGGGAAAGGGCAGATCTCTCTTCCCCCTTCCCATGTCTTTTGGGGACTCCTCCAACCATTCCCAGAAGCCTTCCTGCTAGTTTTTAGGAGCAGCTAAGGCCTGCCTTCCTGGTACCCCTCTCCACCTGCCCCAACCTTGCTGCCGCCTCTCAAGAGGCTGCTGTGCCCCGTCCCCTCCCCCCTTCTCCAGGCTAGATGTCAAGGTCCTCAAGGAGCAGTAATGAGGACCAGTGTATTGGGGGCATCCCCTCGCATCCGGCTTTGGGAATTGAGCGGGTAGGGCTACAGAGCTCCATGCAGCAGAGGCAGCGTGGCTGCTGGGAGAAAGCCGGCTCTGGGGTCTGGAGCCCAGTGTTGCCACTTGCTCTGTAAGCTAGGGCTCGTGTGCTTCTGTTTCCTCGCTGATGGAAATGGGGGGTGAGAACCCCTGTCTTACGGGGTTGTCCAAAGAAGACGAGCTCGTGCGTGTAAAGTGCCTGGCAGGGAACAGGTGCTCGGTAAGAGCGCACAGAATCAGAGGCAGAGGGAAGCCGAACCACCACGGGGCCAAGCCTCGTTCTTTCTTGGGGCAACCCTTTTGAGCAGCCAAACTCCAGCAGGGAAAATGAAACCAATTCCCTGACTGTGAGGGGAGCCCAGCCTCCAGTTCAGTGTGCCAGGGGTGAGGGCCCAGGCCGGAGCCCCCCCCCCCCGCAGTGCCTAAAGCTGGGGAGGCAGGCGCAAGGCCCAGGGCACAGGAAATGGCTCCTGTGTGGGCAATCCAGCCCAAAGGCCTGCGGCTGTCTGCTTGGGGGCTGTCTGCTTGGGGGCCAAGTCTCCAGGAGGCTTTGGAAAGGGGCGCTGGGCACACCAAAGGGGGCGCATGGGGGGCGTCCACAAACCCAACAGCCAGAAAGGAGCCAGTAAGGTGCTGCCCTAGACCAAGACAGCTGTAGAAAGCAGCCACAGGGCAAGGGGAGCTGCAGCAGGCCTTCTTGGCCCAGCGGCCTCTGTCCCTTCCCTGGGGAGCCTAGAGTAAGGCAGCAAGGAGAAATGGTCTTGGCCTTCTTGCCCCTGCAAGAAGGCACCCCAGCACCAAGCGGGCCGGCGAGCCCCTTCCCCCAAGCCAGGCCCAATGCCTTCCCAGCCTGCATCCCATGCCGGTCCAGGCCCTTCCCAGCTGCTGACATTGCTGAGGAGCCTTGTGGGAGCTGATGTCATTACACAAATAGTGTCACTGCCGTAAACCCAGCCGGTGCCCCTGCCCCCTCCCCTCCCCTGGAAAATATCATAAAAGGGGCTGGTTCCAAGTTTCCAAAAAGGAAACTCTCTGGGAGGTTTTGCCTTCGCAGTGCCTCCTCTAACAGGCAGTGCCAGCGTAAGGCAGTGACCACCCGGCTCGGGCTTCTGGGGGCGTCCTGGGGCCCACTGGCCTCTGTATGGCCTAGAAGCCTGGGCCAGCTGGGGGGTGGAAGGAAGGGTGCAGGTACCAGCAGGCCCCCTCTCCTTCCTCTCCACAGATGGTGAACCCCCCACAGCCACCCCTAGGCCCCACCCAGGAAGGGCCAACTCAGCAGATGGCCTTGGAGACCAGGGGCCACGTGGGGGAGGCTGGGGGGATGGGCTCCTCCCCCACCCCACATGCCTGCCAGGCCAGGGCCCAGGTTGTCAGAGCCAGGTGTTCAGGGAGAAAGAAGGGGTTGTCTGGGGTGCAGGGTTCGGTCAGACTTGCTCGGCCCTCGCCGAGGCAGGTTGCCAGCCTGGGAGTTCACAGTTCTCCTCACGTGCCCTTCTCTGCGCTTGTTCTGTGTCTGTCCCTCCGGCCCGGGTCAGGCTGCCCCGCCTCCTCCACGGCGACCCCACCTAGCCCCGGGGAAGGGCATCTCTGCTCTGGAAGGAGCCCTGTGAGGTAGCTAAGTATGGTCCTCATGTCGCCAGGGCCTGGCCTGGGGTGCACCCCTCCCCCAAACGGCTAGGCTGCCGGGCAGGGGCGGGGGTGGTGGTGGCGGAGGGGGCAGAGCCGCCGAAGGCCCCGCCCCCGACCCCCCGCTGTCCCGCCCCCACCCTCCCACCCCCAGCCGGGAAAGCCCTCGAGGGCCCAAGTCCACGCGGGGCCGTGCCCCCCCCCGCCGCGCTCTCGCCCCCGGCCCGCCGCCGCCGCCGCGCTAGGCCTTCTTGCACTTGCCCTTCTTCTCGCGCTGCTGGAATTTGCGCAGCCGCCGCGCCCACGTGTCCCGCCACTGGATCACCAGGCTGCTCTTGTCCGCCACGATGCCGCTCTGGTCCGGCGAGTCCTCCGCGTTGCCCAACAGCAGGTACTTCTTGAGGGGCTTGATCTTGGGGCACTTGCAGGCAATATCCCGCGAGCGGATCCACAGGCTCTGGTCACCGCGACGAATGCGGCTCGTGCCCTGCTTGTACACGGAGACGATGTTCACCGTGAACTTCCACCAGTCCCCCGCCTTGTCCGCCTTCAGGATGTGGATCTGGACAGCTACAGGGAAGCACAAGCAGACGGGTCGGTGGGGCGGGAAGCGCATACCTGGCCAGGTCTGGCCTGACTACCCTCTCTCTTCAGGGCCCAGGGGTGGGGCAGCCCTTTTGACAGAGGAGGAGATCCAGAGCTGAGAAGTGACTGCACAGGGGACCCCATCAGGGAAGGCTGGGTGGCCCTGGGAGGGCAGTGAAGCGCTATTGCTCCAGAAAGCCCATCCCAACTCCCACCCATCGTGCCTCCCAGCACTGCCATCAGGGACAAACCCCTTCTTGGCCGTTGCTCCCCCCACCCCCAGGGTGACCACACCCCAGCCCTCTGGGCGGCTCCACCTGCCCAGCCAGGTGCCCTGCCTCGCTGTGAGCATGGCTCTGGCTGCTGAGTGGACTTGAGCCCTCCTGGAGAAGGAGGGGCAGCTTGTCCCCCCAGATTACAGATGAGACACAGGTTGGCTCTAAGGATCCCCCACTCCCAGCTGAGGCAGCCATAAAGATGTGTCCCCAGGAAACAGAGCTGGCCATCCCCTTCAGGCAGTGTGGCCACCTGCAGCTCGGCCTGGCCTCTCCATGCTGGCCGTCCCCAAGGTCTCTGGGGGCCACTCTCACACCTTCACCCCAGGGGCCCACCTGGCTCCCCTCCTGTGCTCATGCTTGGCCCAGGGTGATGGGGAGGGCCAGGGGCCGGCTGGGCCCAGGGTGGGGGACATCGGACCCCATCTGACTCATCCTTCTGGGGGTGAGGGAAGTGGCAGATTTTCCCGTTTTCATTTCAGCCGTTCCTGGGCATCCTGAACTTTGCACCCCTGTCTGAGGGCGCCAAAGAATGGCTGCCATGGCAACCGTTTCCATGTTTTTGTCACCGAGGGACTCAACACTCGGTGTGAACTCTGAGGGGGGTGGGGAGCCCTCCAGCCAGGAGAAGTGGCCGGGCTGTGTTTGTGCGGAGGGAGGTCACCATGGCAACTGAGTGCCCCTCAGTTAAGCAGATGAAGGAGCCCCCACCCCGGCATCCCTGAGAGCCCCGGTTTCCTCTCCCCATGACTGAGCTGAATACAGAATGAGCCTCCCTCAGGATGCAGCCCTTTCCCTGCCTGGGACCTCAGAGCCCTGGCCCGGCACAGCGGCCCCCTAGTTGCAGTGGCCAGACAAGGATGCTGCAGTGGGCACCTCTGGCTGGGGCCCCCAAGAAGTGGTTTGAGCCCAGGCACTGAGCTATCGGTCTCGGGGACTCTGGGAGGTCTTGGGCCTTAGCTCAGGGGCAGGTGGGAGGGCAGACCTGTTGGGGTTTCCCAACTTTGCTAAGAAGAGATGGGGGAGAGAGCTGGCTGGACAAGGTCTGGCCTGGGACTTACTTCTTACTCTCTGGTGACCCCTGCCCCACCCTCCCTGGTCTCTGAGCTTCCCTCTCCCCTCATTGAGTGCCCTGGAAAGGGGGGCACGCCCAGTACAGATCTGAAGGGGACCTGCTTCCCCACTGAGGATGCAGCCCAGCAAGGTGCCTCCTTGGACACCTTATTGTCCTTGGGAGTCCAGAGGGACAGCACAATGGACACTGGTCAGCTGGTACAAATCAACTGGCCCTTATTCTGCCACCACCCCCAGCAAATCCAAGCACCTTCCCAGGCACGAGCCACCCTGTTCAGTGGGGGACGGCGCAGGCTGAGGGCAGGGACGGACAGGGAGGGTGGTGGCGGGCTCGTGATTATGCTGGAGAGAGTCCACATTTCCGCTGCCCTTGGCAGCACCTCCGCACATTACACAGCCCACCAAGTATGAGCTGCACACGCGGCACACGGGCCAGGGCCCCGCCATGCACATACAGCTGAAAATATTCAAAATACACATTGGAACAGTGACCTCACGCAGACCTGCTCCGTACTCAGGGGGAGGGCAGGCAGCCAGGGCTCTCTGATGGTCCAGTTTGGCTCCGAGCCAGCAATGACCGGGGTCTCTGGACTACAAAGAACCAGGGGGGCCCCGCCAGTCCAGACATTCCTGTGGCTCTGCTCCCCCCCACCCGGGGGCAGTGCAATGGGCTCTGGGCAGCTGTGCCCCATTCTAGGACCCCTGACCCCAAGGGGGGGGGGCCTCACAGCAGGCCAATTAGCAGCAGCCCTTAGGACGCCCAAACCTCACTGTCTTCGCACTGATGTCCTCAGTGGTCCTCAACAAGCTATGACGTGGGGCTACGGTGCGGGCCCCCTGCCCTGTATTCAGAAATGAGGGCGATGGGATCACCCTTAGAGAAGCAGACCAGGAAATCAGACCAGGTAGATGAAGACGGCTGGTCTACGAGAAGAGGGACCAGCATCAAGCCCGGGGAACAAGAGAGATGCTGGGGCAGCCACTGGCAGGCCCCCCAGCCCGGCTTGGGGAGTGGGAGCCTGGGCTGGCGCTTCTGGGCTCCATACCTCCAATTCCCTTCCTTCCTGAGTCCTTGATCTCACCCCACAGAACGAGGGCTCAGGCCGGGCGACGGCGGCAGGTGAGGCATGGTCTAGAAGAGTTCCCCTAGATCTGGTATGCTTGTCCCTTGGGGCTCTGACCCAAAGAGAGGGTCCTGCTCAGCACAGACAAAGTCAGGGCTTGGGATTTGGAACTGGGGCCCCGAGAGGATGAGTGGGCCAGGCCGGCTGTCGAATGCCCAAGGGAAGGCTGTGGGAGCCATCAGGACCCAGAAAAAGCTGCAGAGGAAGGGGGTCTGTAGGAGGGAGCGGAAAGGGTAGGCTCCAGAGAGCAAAAAGTCTGCTTCAGCCATCTGGGTCCAGGGGCCTGGCTGGACTTTGTCTCCTGTTCTTGGAGTTCAAGGGCCTGTTCAGTAAACCCTCCCTTGCTACAGCAGCTGGCAGAACTCCGCCGTCCCAGAAGCAGTGGCGGGCAGGGCACAGCAGCACCCTCCCCCAGCAACGGCATGGGGCTGGCAGGACAGGGGCCCTTCTCAGTCACTCGGGCAGGACAGGCTTCCTTGCCCTGACTCACGCCTGCTGCTTTGGCTATGGGGTTAAGCACTGCAGTTGGCAGGGGTGCGGGCATTAGGGCTGGGCAGCCCCCCAGGTCTCAGCCTCCGGGGCTCCTGGGGCTGGGGAGGGTACAGTTGGCCCAGCCCGGGAATTCCTTTCGGCCAGTTGACTGTCATATCTGTGACCACAGTACAAGACCAGCAGGTTTTTCCACAGAAGTGCCTCTGGCCATCTCCCCCAGAGGCCTCAACCACTCCAGAGTCCCAGGGCTGGGGACATTTATCAGGCCAGCAGGGGCACCCTGCAAAGTGGAGAGCTCAAGGTCACCTCCTGGGCTTGGATTCCTCCCCAAGAGGACTTGCTGCCCCACGGCAGCCCTGCTCTCTGCTCTGAGCCCTAGTGGATTCAAATCCTGCCCAGCTCCAGTCCTGCTGTCCCTCCAAGTTCCCGGCACTGCCGTTACCACCACCGCCGTGAAAAGCTAGTGGCAGGAGGCAGCTCAGAGCCAACTTGACACCCCTGCAAGGGTTTGGGGGACCTCCCGCTGGGATTAAAGCTACCTGCTGGGCTGGGCAGGTTCTAGGAAAGCTGATTGGATGCTGCTTGTCCTTCTGCCTGTTGGAAAATGACACACATCAGGAGAAGGCCCAGCCCGAGGAAAACAACCTGCTAGGGAGTGGCCGAGGCACAGCTCCAAGGGGGGACACGGCCTTCCCTCTCCCCAGCAGGCCTTGGGCATGTGGGACACCTCTGCAGGGAGTCTTCCTGCCGCCTGGAGGTCTGCTAGATTTATGGGCTGCCCAGGATGGGTCCCCAGGGGCCTTCCAGCAGCTGCCCCTCCCAAGGAGGCTTGGGCGGGCAGTCCCTCGCCTCCCCAGCCCAGCCGGGCCTTCCCATTGGGCTCATCCAGCTCAGGAAGGCTTGACGCTCATCTGCCTCAGAGACAGTGGCCAGGACAGATCAGTGGGGGGACAGTGAACCCCAGAAACCATTGAAGCCATGCAGCCCCCATAAATCTCCCCGTATAGAAAGCGTGTCATGCGTTCCAGTTGCTTCATAAAATACAGCCCTGACCACATGTTTCCCTGCCTCCTGTGAAGGTAAGAAACCACTGAGCAGAGCCAAACCTTGTTCTGGGGGATGCTAATCTTCCCAGAGAAGCTCTAAGTCCCCACCGGTCTGAGCAAAAGGAGAGCAAGCCCCAGGGAGGAGGGCTGGAGGTTCCCTGTGGCCAGAGCCCGCAGGGATCCAGGGGCTGCCACTTCCTGCCACCACCACCCCCACACACACAGGGCCCTGCCGCAGATCTTGGGTAAGGTGGGGACCCCCAACTTAGGGCTTCCTCCTCAGCCAAAAAAGTATCAGCACACGTTCCTCTCTCTCAGAACCATGGCAATGCAGGTGCTGCCTCAGTTTCCCCTGCCAGGTGCTTGGCTCAGTTCTCAGGAGGAAGGAAGCGTTAAGTGCCTGAGACCACGTGATTGCCTGAGATCCTCGAAGAAGGGGGGCACCAGGTGGTTTCAGGAAGGGAGTGCTGGACTCTGGCGAGACATCAACCCTGCCCCCTGGGGTTAGGCACACAGCCTGAATACCTGCACCCCCAGGTTCTCCAGCAAGAAGAGATCAAAGGGCCAACCACCCTGCTCAGAAGGAGATGGAACTGAGCACTGCCCTAACTGGGGCACTCGCACAAAGCAGCCAAGGAGAGTTTGCTGCTCAGGCAGGAAAGCTCAGGTGACCTCCCTCTCCCTTTATTAGCATGCCCAGAAGCAGCCTGGCTGACTCCAAATCCAGTGCTCTCCTCCCCACTCCTTGGCTGAGTGGGCTGGGGGCTGGGCCCTACCACTGGCACAGATGGGGCCGCCCAGACATGTAACCATAGTGTCATCCCCAGGGGGCCTAGCACAGCCTACTGAGGCACCCCGACACTCACACCTGCTTCTCAGCCCCAGACCTCCCAAGTTGGCTGGGCGAAGGGGGGACAGGGGGACTCCTGGAAATACCACCCAGAACCACCAGATGAGGAAGGCTGAGCAATGAGCGTCCTCCCAGGCCAGTGCCCCTGGTGGCAATGGGGTCCCCGCCACTGGAGGAAGGAGGCCAGAGGACAGTCTGCCCCTTCCCCACGACACCTCACCCCTCCAAGTCCTGCGGGCATCCGGGGTACACAGAAAGCTTGGAGGGAGGGTGCTTCTGGTCAGAGGTCCCAGGGGGCTGCAAATTTTTATTCTTTTGACACAGAGGGAGCGGCTGGTCTGAGAACCCCTCAAATGACAGTTGTCAACACCCATTCCCTCATCACAGCTCCTACCTCAGGCAAGCTCATGTCTAAAGGCAGGCGGCACCCTCATCCTCCTGGAGCTGGGCTCACAGCTGGCACTGCTGACCAGCTCCCAGGACCCGAGGGCAGAGCCCTGTGCTAGGAGGGGTGCATATCCAGTGGCTGCCCTGGCCCCCTCGTGTACCCTCGACATACCAGACTTGGCTCTGAACCCCTCCTGTCGGCTCCTGAAAATCAAAGTATGACAACAGCTTCCTCCAGAAGACCCAAAGAAAGAGCTCCGGGTCCCGAAGACGTGAGCCGAGGCAGGGAGTCAGAACCCCGTGGTGGCAGGACACGGCCCTCGGCGGGTGACCTGTAACAGCCACATTTGCTCAGATGAATCTGTTCAGGTGCATGGGCTCAGAAAGGTGCTTCACACCCCACGGCTCCCTTCCCATTCCCCATGGGGCACCCCCACAGCAGTGGTGCCTGCCCCCATCTCCACTGGGCACAGGTGTGTGGGGACGGTGGCGGGGACACCCGGGGAGGGCGGCGGGCTGTAAAACCTCATTAGATGACCTTCGTAGCTAGAGCCTTCACTCCCCACCCCTCCTTCCTCAAAACAAAATGTTCCGAGGACAGGAAAACGGAGGAAAGAAGGCAAGAGGAAGCTCCGAGGAGGGGCAGGCAGATGGGGGCCAGACCCTCCTCCCGCCAGGGGAGGCCCCTCTCGAGCCCACCCCTCCCCCCCACAGCCCCTCCCCACCAGCCAGCACCACCCCGGAAGGGCCATGGCGGGAGGCCCAGGCTCAGGCTCTTGGGCCCTTTGTTCAAGAGGGCCGCCTCTGAGGGGTCACCACAGCCATAGCAGCACCTGCCCCCACTGGCTCTGAACAGGAACGGGCTTCCCGCCAGCTCAGGGCTTTCCTGCCGAGCTGTCACTGGGTCCAAGGAACCCTCCCGCCCAAGCCAGTGGTCACCCGCATTCCGGCCTCAAGCCGACGCATGCTGACCCAGCCCCACATCTGGACTCCATATAGGCGCTCAGGGTGGGGGCAAGGTCACATCTGGCTGGGGAAATTGGAGGATCCCCAGGAGGCTGGTGACACCCCCACGGAAGGGTCACTGAGCCTCTGAAATCCCAAGCCCCGTGCTCCTGGCCAGGTTCCCTGGGCTGCTCCTCTAACATCTGTCCCCACACCCCAGCCCGAGTCACGCCATGTTCTGCACACAGGGACGTCATCCACAGATGGCTGACACCCTGGCCAGTTCTCAGGGACTCATCCTGAGCAAGAGTAGCTATCGACCCCAAGATCAAGAAGGGGGCTGTAAAAATGGGGGACGGGTCATTTGCTGAGAGGCCCCATGACCTGGGGCTAGAGAAAAAGACATCTGAGTTGTAAGACCCCCTCACCCCCGTGCTGCTCTTATCCCCAGCCTGAGGGACTAGAGGAGAGTTGAACAAGGAGTGGGCTCCTGCTGCCATTCTCACTGCCACCTCCCCTACCACTGCCACCCCCCACTGCTGCCAGCACCACCTGATGCACATGATACTGCCAGGTGGGCTTCCCACCCCCAGTATGGACTTTCCCATAAGCTGCCTCCACCAGGGCTGGAACGCTCATGCCAACCCCAACTCCCCCACCCATCACTGAGAGCCCTACAGTATGCCCATCATCTCTATAGCGTCATCCTGTTCGTCATCTCAGACTTCTCCCTACCGTGATGGTCATCCCTCACCATGACATGATAGTCATTCCCCCTCCACTGTGACATAATGGTCATCCCTCACCATGACAACAGTCATCCCTCACCATGACATGACGGTCATACCCCCTCCACCATGACATGACGGTCATCCCTCCACCGTAACATGATGATCATTCCTCCATGACATGACTGTCATCCCTCACCATGACATGAGTCATCCCCCTCCACCGTGACATGACGGTCATCCTCCCTCCACCATGACATGACGGTCATCCCCCCTCCACCATGACAACACTATGGGGACCACTCCTGGTTGTTTCCCCATGAAGATGTCTCTGGCCTCCCCTCTGAGGCTGGCCAGGAGCAGAGAGTGGAGAGTCCTGTTGTGGTACCAGTTTTGAAGCCTTCTAAGGGACTGCTGTGCCTTCCTCCTGCTGCTAAAGGCTCACCTCCTGACATGGGATGGGGAAAGACCTCAGGCCTCGGAGAACCTGCTTTCGGGCACATTATTTAATCTCGTCGACTCGCCACATCCCACCGAGAGGGATGCCAATCCCCCTCCCGGGGCGGGCAATGGCTAGATGAGGGTGAGAAGCAGGCCGTGAGGTACTTTGTGCAGGGCCTGGCAGGGGAGGAGCAGGCACCAGACCCGCCCAGGAGGTGCCAGGCACATGGGGGGCTGCTGATATAAATCAGAATTCCACGCAGGTCCCCACGCCCGCCTCTGCCACGGGGCCCCCAAGAAAGCACACAAGTGCCCATACGTGGGCATGTCTACAGCCTAATCCGCCTCTCCCCACAGATGCCAGCAGAAAGCCCCCTCGAGTCGCATCCTCAAAAAGAATCTTTGTGGGCTTTCAGGGCAAATGCTTGAGATGCATCATCTCATGAAAAGCATTTTGATTTTTCCATCTGGTGGTGCCAAAATGTCTTTCAACAAAAGGGGTGACTAATAAACATTTCTGGGAAAGAACAATTTTTCCAAGAACTGGCAAAAGTGAGATGATCTCACCTTTCAGACGGGGAGCTGTCCGTCTTTCTGAGTCCAGGGAGAAGGCAGAGGCTGGCGGCAGCGCCCAAGCTACCTGAGGTCCCAGGGGGTGGGGAGAAGACCCCGCCGGCATAAGTCGCAGTCTCCCTCTGTGGGAGCCTGGACATGGCTGATGAGCCCTCCGCAGCCCACCCTCACCTCTCCCGCCAGCCTGGGTCCCACCCTTGCACCAACACCCCCCACACACGCTGCTCTCCAACTTCATCAGCCCATTTCCAGCATCTCGGGAGAACTTTTCCCTCTGCCTGGGATGCCTTCCTCCTTCCTGCTTTGCCTGGTGTACTGGTCACGCAGGGCCGCCTCCTCCAGGAAGCCCTCCCTCATATTCTCCAGAGGACGGGCCAGGCCCTCCTTACACCCGCCTCGGCCACCAACAACCTTCTATGGCCCTCATCTGTGTGTCTCCCTTCCTAGATGGAGAGCTCGTTTAGGGCAAAGACTGTGCCTTGTCCATCTCTGGGCCCTCAGCACTGACAGGATCGGGGCACACCGTAGGTGCTCAATGAATGTATGTGGGTGTGGGGTGGCAGAGGGGGTGGGAAGGGGTGTGTGAGTGACTAGGGCTTCTGGGGGTTGGCATCCCCATTCCTGGGGGGTGGGCAGAGGGGGCCTGTGTGTGCAGCTGTGAGACAGGGGTGTGTGTGCAAACACGAGGAGGTGGGGGAAGGCCTGGGCATGGGCGCCTCGATGCCTCCACTGAGTCGCTGCATCCACAGGGGCTTGGGGACAAGATGGAAGGAGGAGGAAAGGGAGGAGGGGAGAGAGAGCAAGGGGGCTGAGGGGTGAGAAGCCTCTTTTCAGATGGGCCAGGAAGGAGTGGAGAGGGGCCCCTGTGGGGACTGGCCGAGCTGGGAGCATTCACACCAGGAGCCAGTGGAAAAGTCAGGGCCCTCCCTGAGCCCCACCCACCCTTGCGCCTCAGGTCAGCGAGGATCCCAGAAGATGCTTTCCTCCACGTCAGCCGAGGGCTATCCCAGGCCTGACATCTCTGGCTGGGCCCGGCCCAACAGCCCCACACAATTAACCCACCAGAGGGGACAAAACGTCATTCTCAGGCCTTGGGTCCGCTGGTAGACGTTTCTGGAGCCTGTGCTTCAGGGGAAACAAGCTGAGCCACAGGACCTGTGTTTAACGAGCAGCAGGGGCAGCTCTGCCTGTACCTGAGTGGGCCCAGCCAGATGCTAACTGTGTGGTGAAAACAGACACACACACACACACACACACAGAGCAGTGTACGTTTTCCTGAGAATAGGCAGGAACTGCTAATACATTTGGAAAACAAAAAACAAAAAACCTGTCTTCCGTCAACAACTGTTTGACAACAACCCTGGTCCAGGCCCCTTCTCAGGCATTTGCAAGGTGAGCTGGAGTCCCCTAGAGGGCAACAGAGGATAAAGGTGGCCCCATGAGAGGTGGGGCCAGGGGAGGACAGTGTCCCCACTGACCCCTGCCCCTCAGAGATGATGCCTGGCATGGTGGGGACATGATCAGTGTGTCGCCTGGAAGGATGTCAAGGCCCCGCGATCACACGTCCATTTGACAGATGGGGAAACTGAGGCCCAGGGTGGTCAAGCACCCTGTGCAAACTCACACAGTACCTGAGGAATGGGTGTCTGCAGACTCTGGGTCAGTGCTCCTTTCCCTAAAGGTGGGGGCAGGATGGGTCTCCCCAGATGTGAGAAGCATGGCAGGCCCTAGCACTGAGGGTCCCCTCTCATTAGCAAGCAGACCCTGAGAGAATGCAGGAAGTAGCCAGGGCACCCCAGCCAACCCAGGTCATTTCCCACACCCCATTGCCCCACCCCAACCCAGACTTCCAGGCCACCGGTCACTGCCCAGAGTCAGTGGAGCCCAAATCTATGCTCTTAAAGAGCCAGGCTGGCTCTGCATTGGACAGGGGCAGAAAACCCAGAGGTTCTAATTAGCAGATTCTGGAACATCCAAGTGACCTGGCTGTAAAGGGGAGGAAATGTGCTTCCTAATTGGCTCCCTGCCAGGTGTCAGTGAGAGAGCAGGGACCCTGTAGCTCCCTGGGCCCACACTGGCTGGCTTTGCCCCCCTTCTGACCCCCAGGCCAGCACTGTTGTCATTCTACTCCCCTGGGCAGACCCAGGTCTGCCTGGGCGGTGGGGTGGGACGGGCACCTACCACCTTCATCCAGGAGTCCCAGCTGCTCAGTAACTCAGGGTGTGGCCAGAACTGCCAACAAAGCATGCTAGGAAGACACTCCCCAAGACCTGGCAGAGTCCAGGACAGGGTCCCCAGGACTGTTCCCAGTCCCTGCAGGGGCCACTCATTCCTTCCTTAAAGAACCACACTCCCTGAGGCTCCTGCCTACCCCACCCCCTGCAGGGGTCCCAGAGACCTTCCAGAGAAGCCTACCTGCAAGCCTCCTCCTTGCTTTGACCTGCCTCCTGCCCGAGCACCCAGGCCTAGGAGGTAAGCTGGGGATGACACCCCCAGCTTTTAACATGTGACCCACAGGGACCATCCTGGGGACCAGAACCCTAGAAAGGGCACTGAGGGGCTTTGGGAATGGGAGAGGCCAGTGCCAGACCCGGTCGATGTGGGAGGGGGCGCAGTTAGGGGACATCAAGGCTCTGAGCCCCAGGACTGCATGGAAAGGCCTTGCTAGGAGTCCTGGGCTTGACCCCAGGCTTGGCACCTGCTCAAGAGTCCTCACCCTCCTGGAAGGTGGGGGGGTCCCAGCCCCACGGCCCACGTGAGCCTGGCAGCTCAAGGCCACACGAGCTTATGTCAAACCCACCTGAAGCCTCTCCAGGCAGTTGTCGCCCTGGCTTGGAGATGGCGCTTCTCTTATCTTTAAACAATCTTAAGGTTATTCTCAAAAACAAGGTTGACTTTCCGCGGGAGTCAGAAGTATCTGCACTGCCTTGAGAAGGAAGCTCATTAAAGGGGGTTTGGGGAGTTTACGTGGAACCAAGAGGGGGCTTGAACATCCACAGCCCGGTGACTTCTGAAAGAACACGCAAAACCTGCCCCTGTGCTCTGGCTTCACTGTGCAGGAGGCCTGCGGACTGTGGGCGAGTGTGTAAATAACACACACACAGTGAAATGAGAACATTTTAGGAGTTCTCAAAATTCCTTGGACTTCCTTTGTGCCTCATCATCCATTTCATTCTGTTAAAAGGTACTGCCCATTTTCCTTATTAAAGAATAAAAAAGCCTGAAATCTGGTTTTAAATAGCTGGCCCAGTTAGGACCCTCATGGGGCCTGGGTTCCAAGGCAGGGCCACCAAGTCCTTGTTCCTGAGCTCCCCTCTGAGCCCTGGGGTCAGGGAGGGGATGGAGGTCAGGCTGTGGGCAAGGAGGCTCCCTCCACAGCTGGCCTTTCCCTCCTCGCCCGCTTCTTCCATCTCCGCATTTCCTCCTCCCCTTCCCCCCCTCCTTTGAACTAAGAGTCATCATTGCCATCAGGGTCACCCTTTCCTGGGGGCCCAGCAGGTGCCTGGCACTGTGTAGCTGTTTCCCATATCTGCAGGGTGGTGGCATCATCTCCATCTTATCGACAAGGAAACTGAGGCTCCGATAAGTGACCGGCCTCGATCTAGGCCTCACAGGACGTCTGGTTCTCGGTACATGCGAGCTACTCTGGGCTCTCGCCTTCTAGCAGGGCTGGTGAGGGACGGGGGCAGCCTTAGAGAGAAGAGAAGCTGCTCTGCTCTCCCAGGATCATCTGGGGTCGGCAGGGCCACAGAGGCCTGGGAGGGGGAACTCGCTCTCTGGGGCCAGCTGAGGAGGGGACAGGCAAGACCGGGCCACGTCCAGCTGCAGTGGGGTGGAGGGCCAAGGGAGGCGGGCAGATGTGGGCTGTCCTGGGCTGGACAGAGGAGGCCCAGGCCCTGCCTGAAGCAGAGAGGCTCACAGGATCAGGAGGAAGGCCCCGAGGGTGGGTCAAACCCAGGCCTGGATTCAGGACCCCTGGCCTGTGTCCTGGCGGTGACAGGGACCTCAGCTGCACTCGGAAGCCCAGGGCTGTATGCAGAGGCCTTTCTCAGCTCTGCCAGGGGATGCTGGACGGCCCTCTCAGGGCTTCTTTCGAGAAGGAAGTAACCCCCTTGGCTCTTTGCAGACGCCTCCCCCTGGCTGCTGCAAGCTCCCTGACCTGCCCCAGTCACTGCACCCACAGTCAGGCTGGACCCCTGGGTCACATGGCATCTGGGCACCCCAGGCCTGAACTCTCTCAGGGACCAGAAACCACCAAGCCAGCTCCTTACCCCGCTGCCATGGGGAGCAAGTGCTCACAGAAGGCAGGGAAGGAGAGCCAGGCAGAGAAGGGTGTCAGGGCTGGCTGTCCTGGTGCCAGCGAAGACGGTGTGTGGAGAGTGGGGCCGGGGCACCGCTGCCTGGAAGGGAGCTTGAGTGCACAGGCAACAGGGTCCTCTGCAGGTGGCTCCAAGGGCAGTCAGCCCCATTGCTCCTGCCTAGAAAAGGACCTTGGAAAGCCCCCTTGTGTGGTGTTCAAGTGCAAACCAAATTACCAGAGGTCATTTAAAATGCAGATTTCCTGACCCCACTTCAATTCTGAAAGATGGGACTCCAGAAATCTGCATTTTAAGCACAGCGGTGCTCCCAGCCCTTTCTGATGCCTAGAGAACCTAACTTTGAGAAATAAGACTCAGATTAAATACCCATGAGACACCAGAGACCAGAGACATAAGATGACTGATCTGTGGCCACGTCACCCACGGGGACAGAGAGAAGGGCAGAAACCCTGGCTGGCTGTGCCCACCCCCCACACACACCCCCTCCCCTCTGAGGCCCAAGGAGGGAAAGATGAGAAATTCCTGGGCGTGAGATCCAGCCAGCCAGGCTCCTGCCAGTGAGCCCCCACCCACCCGGGGTCACCTGCACCCCAAGCCCAACTCGTAGCTCATCACGTGGCCCCTCCCCTGCTCCCCACCTCCCCAAGCTCACCATAGTCCTTCTTGCAGTACTTTTTCATGTTAATCTTCAGCTTCCCTTTGGAGGCCTTGCAGTAGGATTCGCAGTCTGCAGGGGAGGGAAGAGAGCACAAAAACTAATTAGACTGGCGATGAATAGGCCGGCGGGCCAAGCAGGAGGCCGCCTCCCTGAAGCCCCCGTCCTGTGATATCCATGGGCCAGCGAGCGGGCGTGGGCCTGGCCGGGCGGGCAGCCATTCAGGGCAGGCCTGGCCTTCTGAAGAGGCACCAGGGACAAAGGCCCCTACCTCGGCCTGACGAATCCTTTAGCCGCTGCCTGCAGCCGCCCTGACCCCCGTGGGAGACTGGGGGGCTCCGGCATTGTGCCACCCAGGGCTTCGGAGCGCCACACAAATTCCCCCTGTTCTTAAGACGCAACTGGAGCCTGATTAAAGCCCAAAGAGGCTTCTTTGTCACCCCACGCCCCGGTCTGTGTCAGGCGCTGGCTCTCGTGGCGCGGAGCCTCTGGCTGGGGTCAGGCCCCAACAAAAGGGGTCAGAGAGGAAATTAGCAGCCCATGAAGCATTAGAAAACTCCTTTGGTGTCCACTCTACTGAAGTGTGCAAATAAAATGCCCCGCGAGGGAGAGGGCAGTCCTAATGGGCCCACTGCTGAGAGGCAGGGCTGCCAGGCCGGTGGCAGTGGGGTTTTGCTTCGGGGGGCTCCCCAAAGCCCAAGAGTGGGACGAGTACCCCAACAAGCTTCTTCTGGGGAGAGCCCATGTCAAGCCCCCAAATGTAAACCCCCAAGCTGGCCCAACCGTGCCCTCTTCCTGACAGCTCTTTTGGCTCTTCGGGCAAGGTGATACAACTGCTTTGCCAGGTCTCCACAGGACACGCAGCATGATGGCCAGCCCAGCTGGATGGCCAATAGGTCACCCCCGGCCTGCCCCCCACCTCATTCAATTCCCACAGCCATTTCTGTGCATGTGTGTGCTATTCCCATCTGCAGGAAAGAGCACTGTGGCCCAGAGAGGGTAAGCCGCCTGCCCAGTGTAGCACAGGCAGTTAGTGCCGAGGCTGGGCCTCAAACTCAAGTCTCAGATGCCAGCGTTGCTGTGCTCCTGGTTATGGCATGCTGTCTTGGTAAACACAGACGGGTTCCCACTCGGTATAAGCAGGGTGTTGAGCTCAGTGCTGGGACGGGGGGCCCCTGTGTTCCAGCAGGCCCCAGACCACTGGTGGGAAGACTGCTTGGAGGCCGGGGAAGGCCCAGCCTATCCCAGGAGCAACAGTGGCCTGGGTGGCCTGGGTGGCCTGGGCAGTTGAAGTGGGCTGAGTGTGTGTCCTGGTGAGGAGTGGGGAGGTGGAGCCTGAAAAGGTGAAGACAGGTACCTTGACCAGGAGCAGGTGCCGGCCCCTCATCCTGCAGAGGGGAAAGCCAAGGTTGTGGTGGGGGCAGGGAGGGACTTGCCTGGAGCACAGGGTCAAGCTGTCCCCACCTCCACCCCCAACCTGTGGCTTGGATCTGCAGGAATCTTCAGAGGAGAGAAAAAAGCAAAACGACGGGCAAAACCACCCCAGAGCCAGCATCCCAGGCCATGGGAGGTAGTGGCCTCTGCCCATAAAGTCAAAACAGCTGTGTCC
Organism: Tolypeutes matacus; assembly: GCA_026826555.1. Classification (NCBI taxonomy): domain Eukaryota; kingdom Metazoa; phylum Chordata; class Mammalia; order Cingulata; family Chlamyphoridae; genus Tolypeutes; species Tolypeutes matacus. Next base: position 6,106,285 of record JAKSZT010054052.1, on the reverse strand, counting down.
CATCGTCCTGGGAGCCTAAGCCTGGCATCCCCTGCTGCCTCCTGAGCTAGCTCCTTAGGGTACCAAGTTAGGAACCGATCTCAGAAAATGGGGAGAAAAACAGCTCCTCCTTCCTGCTTCCTGGTCTAGAGCCCCTTCGGAGGCTGCTCTGGGTCTCCCCGCCCAGCAAGTAGGGACCTCTTGGGATGGAAGGACTGGGGCATCCAGAGCTGAGCCTGTGTTCCACTGTGGCCGAGCCCAGAAGGTCAAGGATAAGGGGTGATGGCAGCTCAGACACGTAGGACAAAGCCTTCTTCTCCACCATCATCACCTCCATCTGAAAGAGCAGCTCTCGGCCACGTCTCTGCCAGCTCACGGAGCAGATGACGCTCCCAGAGAAGCCACCACTGTGGCTGAACCCTGGTTGTAAGTAAGTCCTGGCAGCATCGAGCGAGTCCCTCCCTGCTCTCTCCACTTAGGAAAGGATTCTGGAATGCAAGCGGTGCTGAGTGACTGACATCATTGCAGGGACAGCCTTGAATCCACTCTGATTTCCTCCTTGTTATTTTTCAAGGAAGTCAATACTTTCACTGTGACCGGTGGAAAATCACTTAAGACCTGCCTCTTCCCCAAGGGTGGGAAACCCTTGCTGCAGCTCAGCCCCATGGTGAGCAGCTCCAGGTTCAAAAAGCACATCAGCTTTTCTTAGCCCATCAGCTCTTCCGAGCCTCACACAACCCTGTCAGGGGATACCGCCATCCCCATCTCTAAGATGGGGACCCGGAAGCTCAGGAAGGTTCCAGAGTGGCCCCAGGCAGAAGGGGAGGCTGCCAGGTCCCGCTCTCCTTTTCAGAGCCAAGAACCACTAGTGACAGAAATCCTTGCAGAATGTGTGACACCCACCGTTGTTCATTCAGGCTCTCAGACCCTGTTTTGATGAATCAGTCACCACCGTGAATAAATACTGAGACTCTGCAATGCAATCACTGCAGCCACTTACACCGCACACTGCAGAGCCTGGCACTGTCCTAATGCTTTACACCCTTCTGGTGAGTCCCATTTAATAGAAGAGGATCTGAGGCACAGAAATGGGAATGATGTGACTCACCCCAGGGATGCGTTCTGGCTGCAAAGTCTGCACTCTGAACCTAACCCCTGGCTGTACAGTAGAAGCACCCAGAAGCTTTAAAAAATACTACTACCTGGTTCCCACAACCCCAGAGATTCTTATTTCTTTGGTTTAGGGAGCAACCTGAGTGTCCAGATTTTTAAAGCTCCCCAGGGGATTCTAACATACAGCCAGAGTTAGAAGCAGAGTCTTAACCACCTGTAAGCTGCCAGAAAGGCAGACACAGGATCCTGCATCCGCAACTCGCCCAGAGCACCCAGCTTGGCAGAGGAAGGGCCCGGAGATGGGGTTGTTGACTCAAACTGGAGAATGCTCACACAGCGAGAACCTCAAGCTGCTCGTCCTTACAGGAAATGGTATCAGCCTCTGAGTTCCATTTGTTTTGTTTTGTTTTTTGTTTTTTGTTTTTGGTTTTTGGTTCTTTGGTTGTTTGGGTGCGTTTTGTGTTCTCCTCTTTGTCAGCTGGAAATTCTTTTCAGGTCACTTTGCTTGTTACAAAATGCTCCCCACCCCATTCAGATGTGTTCATTGTGAGCTAGGAAAACAGAAAATCTAAACTTGTTAGAACTGTATGTAAACTATGGGTAAATAGGCTTGGAGTGATGGACTGAAACATTCTCCTTTGGGTAATGTGAATAACCTTCAGGACATAGGCACTGAGGCAGCTACTTGGCTGCTTGTGGGCTTTGTTTTGGCCACTGGACAAGTGACCCTGGATTCAGGGAACACTCCTGCATTTTCTTCCTTTATCTGATATATACAAAGCAACGGAGACTGCTTCCGATGGATAAACTGCAGCTTTAAAATGCAGCTTTGACTCCTTCTTCAAAATGGCATCTACTTGGCAGCCACCCATGGAGCCTCCTCTAGTTTTGTTCCAAGAGCGCTCTACAGACAATGAAAAAATGAAAATTCACAATGACGCCAAAAACGAAACAGAGAGATGACCCAATGTCGGAATCTGGGAGCAATCTCCATTAATTAAAGGCAGATGGTGCTGGAATGAGTAAAACATGCCCAGGTTTTACCTCAGGACATAGCCAGGCCTTGTCTGATGAACAGAAAGATCCTGAAGGAACGGAAGATGACAGACAAGAACCAGGAGACAAATGAGCAGGAAGTAGGGGTGGGGGTGCAGGCTGGTGGCGGTGCTCTCCTTCTGGGAGGCGGGGGGGGGGAGCTTAAGGAGGGGCAGAGACTAGAAGGACAACAGTTGCTTTGGATATTTGAACTGGCATTTGAATCTAAATCATTGATGAAGAGAATCAGAAAATCAGGCAGTGGCACAGGAGAGAGATATAACCTGCACAGAACAGAGTTAAATCTAGAGAAAAGCCTGGTAGGAGCTGGAATTGGAGATGACATGGTGTACAATCCATTCTGGATGAGTTGGGAATCCAGCCCTCACTCTAGTCCAGGAGTTGGCAAATTTTTTTCTGTAAAGGGCCAAATAGTATATATTTTAGGTTTCAAGGACCATGGGGTCTCTGTCACAACTACTCAACTCTGCTGTTGTAGCTTGAAAACAGCTATAAATAATGCGTAACTGAACAGGCATGGCAGACACAGAAAACTAAAAACACAAAGCCTCTAAGAAAGAGGAGTAGAAAGTCATAAGGGGCAACCAGGCCGAGCCGTGTGATGATACGGAAAAGGACATGCATGAGGGAAAGAAGAGTTGGAAAAACAAAAACCTAAAACCCAAGAGAAATGGTATGGCAGGAAACTGAATCAGAAACATGAAGAATAAACTAGAGAGCTAAGAAGATAGTGATACAGGGGGAAATTACAACTAAGGTAACATATGGACGATAGTTAAAACAGGAATATCGTAATATTTTGCAGCAATGCAAGAAGATATTATTTCAATACTAAGGGACAACAATAGGGTTATGGGATTTTTCCTTTTGGAGTAATGAAAATGTTCTAAAATTGAGGTGATGACAGCACAGCTCTGTGATGAAAATGAGAGCCACTGAGTATACACTAGGAATGGATTGTACAAAGCATGGGGCTGTATAACATGGAATCCTGTAGTGGAAAAAAGACTGTGGTTAACAGAACAAATACGAGAACATTCTCTCATGAATGATAACAAATATATAATACTAATATAGGGTGTTAATACTCGGGTGGTTTGGGGGAAAATACACCAAATGTAAGATATGGGCTATAGTTAGTAGTTATATTTTGACAATGCTCTTTCACAGTTTATAGAAATGTTTTACAACAATGCAGAGTGTTGGTGGGGAGATATATCGGGGCCTTGTATGATGATATGCATGTTTTGTGGATTCAAAAATTTTACTGTACTCACTGTTTATGTATGTTTTTATAGGAATGATATACTTCAATAAAATGTTATTTAAAAACAATAATAAAGTGGAGAAATGTTATTTAAATACAAAATTTAGAGGAAAAGATAAAGACAGGAAAACCATGAAAGTGAAAATGATAAGGATATACAACAGAAAGTAGAGAGGCAGCCTAAGATTACGATAGACCTGTAGTAAAGGCCAAATGGAATAGAATCAAAAAGCAGAAGTAGGATTCCTGAGCTAAAGACAGACCTATGTATGCAGAAGAAAAGGGCTTACTGTATTAAAATACGAAAAATAAAGAAAAAGAGACCAACACCTAGACACATCTTAGCAAAATATATGAAATACAGGATAAGAAAAACATATAAGGATTTTTTAATTGACTAGATGACTAGAAAGCAATGTCCTTAAGGTTTTTTTTGTTTGTTTGTTTGTTTGCTTGTTTTTTTTTTTGTTTTGTTTTTTTTTTGGGGGTGGGGAGTTTGTGACCCATGGATTTTATACCTAGCTAGACTATCTAATATGTGTGCACAAAAGACATTCTCAAGTGCACAAGGGCCCAGAAAATATTCCAAACATGCATTCTTTTTGAAAGAAGTACTTGAGAATGTTTTCCAACCAACTCTGAGATGAATAAAAAAAAATTTTTTAAGAAGGAAAGTCATAGCATAAAGGGACTGGACTGGTGATAAGCACTAAAACCAGTGACTTTTGAGATTTCAAATTTGGCTCTAGAACAGAATGTAGATATCAAGATGAGTTTTAAATGTTTGAAAGAGAATATCTATATATATCTATATCTATCTATATATATATATATATATTTACTTTGAAACTTCATATCATATTAACAAAAACCAAAAAGTAGAACAAGGTGGGGAATAAACATGCATGGCTCTTTGTCATAAATATGGAGAACAAAAAAGACGCTATTTCATGCTTGACCATGACAAATTAGAGCTATTAGATCAAATATATGCTTTTGAAAAGCTAAATGATAACCACAAAATACTGGAGAAGACAGGAAATAAGTCATAGTTAATATGCCAAGGACAAAAAGAGAAAAATGGAAGATACAAGAAACTTATGATAAATTAAGGTAAATGAAGAACTATCTAAAAAATAAAACAATAACTGTAAATAGATTCTGCTCATCTATTGAAAATTGACAAAAATTCTAGATAATGCTGTTTAAAAGAAATATAACTAAATAAAGTGACTTTTTAAATGCTTACAGCTTAAGCAGTAGCAAAGGTATGTCGGCAAAGGAAACAAAAACTGAAACAAGAAGTGGAAATACTAATATCAAACAAAGGAGAATTCAAGGCTAATGCATTTAAAATGGACAAGGGATATCACCTAGTAATAAAGAAACAAACTGTTTGTTTTGGGTGGAATAACATCTCATTGGAAATATATTGTTCAAAAACTGTTAGAAATAGGGAGGGAGGGAGGGAGGGAGGGAGGGAGGGAGGGAGG
>JAKSZT010054052.1:6045894-6101160 GCA_026826555.1 Tolypeutes matacus | reverse complement strand
AAGAAAGAAAGAAAGAAAGAAAGAAAGAAAGAAAGAAAGAAAGAAAGAAAGAAAGAAAGAAAGAAAGAAAGAAAGAAAGGAAGGACATAAGTAGTGAAAGATGGTGAAGGTAATTCCAAGAAGCTGAGATTGTACAGACCACATTTCCTGCTCACACTGTAATAAATACTTTTTATTGGGAAGCGGCTGTGGCTCAATCAGTAGGGCTCCCGTTTGCCACATGGGAGGCCCCGGGTTCGGTTCGGGAGGCGTGGTTGGCTGACCCGGCGAGCGCAGGCAGCAAGGGGGGGATGAATGAATAAATAAAAATAAAATCTTTAAAAAAAAAAAAAAAAAAAAAAAAAAACTTTTTATTATTAAACAAGAAAAAATGAAAATAAATGAAGCATATTCAATTCTGGAAGTTAGAAAATTAGCAAAGCAAAACCTGAAGAAAGCAAGAGGAAGGAATTAATAAAAACAGAAGTAGAAATGAATAAAGTACAACACTGAAAAAAACTCAGAAGAACTGATGCTCTGAAAAGCCCCAAATCAACAAATAAAAATAAAACAAAGTGCTGTCATGGCTAATTATGAATATAAGAAACATAACAGATGCAACATTAGGAAGTAAGGAGAAAAGGGACATAATAAGCACAGTCTACCAGACATTTTATAAATTATAAGGTAACTTTAGGCTACAATTTTGGAAATCTGAATGAAATGCATGATTTCTTAGGAAAATATAAATGAACTAAAGAAGAGAGATAAAACTTAAACGGACAATAATCTCTGGGTCCACACAATTTCAGAGGAGGGTCCATTTAAACATTTAAAGCATAGATCTATGCTTTAAATGCTATTTGATTTGTTCAGAAACATAGAAATGGTAAGTTATTTCATGAACCACATGAAATTGCAGATAAATGACTATTTCTCAACTTTCAAAAAGGTGGTTTTATACAGTTCAACCTTAATATAAAAACTAATATAACCTTAGACACACATCAACCCTGCAGACTCATCCATTGACTGTGTTTAGAAACTGAGTTCCCATTCTCCCCCACCCACTGTCTAGGACAGGGGCTCTTAACCTTTTTGGTCCACAGACCCCTTTGCCAGTCAGGTGAAAACCACAGACCCCTTACTAAGTCCACACTATACTGTGTATCATTTAATAATTAGATCACGCCTGCACCAACACATCCCCACAAGAATAATGTTTTTTTTATTTCAATTCAAGCTCATGGACAACTTGTTAAGAACCCCTGGTCTAGGACCTCGCTGCCCTTGGCTGGAACGGGCAAGAATAAAGAGAAATGAAGAAGGAAGCAGGGTTGCCCTGGTGGCCCCACTGTCTCATGTGCTCAAACCGAGGGTGCACGTAACTACTGGCAGATCTGCAGGTGCCCTGCACCGGGGGCGCCCTCCTTGGCCCCCTCCTCCCCAACAAGAGACGGGGGCTGCCAGGTTGGACGCAAGCTTCCCTGGCTCCCCGCTCCGATGCTCCCTGTCCTGGGGCGAGCCGCTGAGTCCTAGAGGCCACCATCTGCCCAGCTCGCAGCAGGCCCATCCTGGCTGGCTGGCATCCTGGCTCCTCCTGGGAGCGGCCCACCCTCCCTTTTATTCCTCCCACCTGCTCCCCTGCCCGACTCACAGCCGCGAGCCAAGAGGCGCCCCTGTGGGCCCAATCCCAGCGGCGGAGCCCCTCCCGCCTTCTTCCTTCACCTTGGGTAGCTCTGCCTCCTGGGCCCCAGGTGCCAGAATCCTGCTGGGCAGCCTGCTCGCCGGATCGAAGCTCATCTCCGAGCATATGGCAGGCAGAGCCGGGGCGTCCCATCGCGGGAGCCAGGGGCACCGCATCTGGCACCTCCCCTCGGTGAGCGGGGCGGGGAGCTGGCAGAGACCACGCTCTTTGCAGCCCTAGACTCCCGCAGCACCTCTGCTTCCGGGCTGTCAGGCTCAGGAAGGTGAGGCGGTGGGTGGGAGTAAAGAGCAGTGGACCTCCAGCCAACGTCAACCCTCCCCAGGACAGAGAAACCTGGAGGGTTGGGGTTTCACATCCCCATAGGAAGGCGGGGCGTGGGGAGCCGCTCCCAGTTCTCCCTGGCCTGGGGGTGGGGGTGGGGACTCAAGGGGAGAGGGGCTGGGCCACTCTGCCCACTAGCAGATGACAAAAGGCGGGCGAGTCCAATTTTCCATGTGCTCAGCTTTCCAGGTGCCGCAAGAGTCTGGGGGTTTCTCAGTGGCCCTACAGGGGAGGCACTCCCCACCATGCCAATGCTCACTTCTTTGTCCTGGGCTGCAGATGACTTAATGACTCTCCCACACCATGCCACCTTGTAACCATCCTCACCAGCAAGCACTCTGTCCAGTTGTACAGACGCCTCTGTGGGAAAGGCAGGGTCCACCAGCAGCTCTTTAGCTACCCCCTACACCTCTCCATTCCCATTCTCCCACCCACTTCATCACTGCCAAACCCTACCTGCCTCAACAGCATAATGCCTGCCCAACTTTGGGCTCTGGGGGCAGAAAGGCCAAAGACCTTCAAATGACAGCTCTAGCAATGGATGGGCAAAGGAGCTAGGAGCAAGATGCCTTGGAACCTATAGAGCAAATGACTGGACGGGGGGAAAGGTTGCATCATAGATTGCAAAGGTGTGAGTTGCCTTGGAACCTATAGAAACAAATGTCCGGGGTCGGCGGGGGGGGGGGGGGGGGGGAAGTACAACCTAGATAGCAAAGGATTAGTACCTTTAATATATAAAGAGTTCTTCTGAATCAATAAGACAAGCAACCTAAGTTTCAAAAGAGAAATAAGTGATTCACAAAAGGAAATAAAAGGGGATAAGGAGGGGGGAAATGCTCAACCTCAAATAATCAAAGAAATGCAACTGAAATCAACAGGAATATTCCACTTTGGCCTTGCAAACTAACAGAGGCCAAAGCGCACATACCCCTACCATGTGGTTGGGTGCATATAAATACAAATTTTCCTGAGAGCAACTGGCACTGAATGTCAAAATCCTGAAAACATGCACACACTCTGTTGCAGCAACCCCACATCTATGATTTCATCACCCATTAACCCACTTAAAAAGTTTTACTAAGCACTTTTCACATGGCAAGCTCTGGGAAGCAATGGACGTATACTGTGGCTAATGGGACAGGCATGGTGGCATTAAAGCAGAAGGGGACAGGTCAATAGACAAGTGCAGTCACACTGATAAAAGAGTTTCATAAAGACGCATTGGTAGAGAATGGGGGTGACGGGGTGGGGACCTTCCTGGATAGGAAAAGGCCAGTCTAAGAAGGTGGCATTGAGGATGAGAAGGAGTTGGCCTGCAAAGGGCAGGGAGGACCATCCCAGGCCCCAGCAGGTGCAAAGGCCCCGGACAGGGGAGGAAAGGGCTGGGCAGGTCTAAGGAGCCTCAAAGGAGGTGAGACTGGAGGTGGTGAGGGTGAGAGCCCAGCCAGAGATGAAGCTACAGGGTGCACAGGGGGTCCTGGGGGGCCTGTCGATTATAGCAGGGCTTTGGATTTCTTTCTAGAAGAATACACTGTGCTCGGAAATGTAACAGTGGTCATCTCTGGGTTGCGGGACCAACACTAGTCTTGGTACTCTTGATGGCTGGTCTCTTTTTAGTTTTAGTACAATGAAGACACAATTCTCGTGTTTAAAAAAACACTAAAGGTATTCTGAGGGGAGTATTCTTTAGTGAGAATGGGGTTACTTACTTATGGGGGGAGGGTCCTGCAATGCATTGACATCTATATTCAACAAGGTGAGACATCTGTATGGGGCTCCTGCCACCGGGCAGGGCTACATCCTCCCTAAGAGACGGTGTGTGTGCGCATGTGTGTGCACATGTGTGAAGTTTCATCCTCTCCCAGTCCCACGAATGTTAGTTCAAAGGGACAAAGGGAAAGTAAGTAGTCAGCCAACAGATATTTACTGACTCCAACTGTGTGCATGCTTCCAGCTGCTCTGGTAAGTGGTAGACAAGCCGAAGCCCTTGCCACCAGGAAGCTCAGAGGTTTGTGGGGGCGGGGGAGGGAAAAATAATAAACACAAGCAAAACGGACTCCCCAGACAACTTCCTGAGCTGGTGAGCATACTGGAGAAAATTACCTGGGTAATGTGGGTTGGAGTGAGAGCACTGCTCTAGCTAGGGGAGGTGGGAAAAGCTCTGTGAGGATGAGGTAGGACTGACTCATGTCCCCCCAAAAGGCATGTTCAGGTCTCAACCCCTGGTCCTGTGGATACGAACCTGTTTGCAAATAGCATCTCTGAAGATGTTATTGGTTAAGGTGTGCCCAGACTGAATTGGGGGCAGGGAGGGGCTTAATCCGACATGGCTGAAGTCCTTATCAGCAAAGGAAATTGGACACGGAGAAAAAGAGGCCACAGGGAGCAGCCAAAGCTGACGTCAACGGAACCCAAAAAGAGAAAGGAAAAGAAGCCGCCATATGCATTGCCATGTGACAGGAAAGCCAAGGACTAAGGACCACCAGCAGCTAGTGACTTTAGCCAGCTGATGCCTCAATTTTGGACTTCTTCTAGCTAGCCTCAAAACCGTGAGCCAAGAAATTCCCATTGTTTAAGCCCAACCCATTGTACAGTATTTGTTTTAGCAGCCAGGAAACTAAAGCAGGAGGTAACACATGAATGAGACCTGAACAGGGGTGAAAAGATCTGAAGGAAGATGGTTCCAAGCAGGAATAACGGGCCTGTGCAAAAGCCCTGAGGCAGGACTGAGTCTGACATATTCCAAGGGCCTTGTGAAGAGTAAATGTGGACCAGAACAGAGAGATGAGTCACCAGGCCTGAGGGGCTGTGTGGGGCTTGACAGGGTTGGGATTCTATTTCAAATGCAATGCAAAACCTCATGGGTGAGGTGGGTCCTGGTTGCCCCAGAGGGTCTCAGCCAGGCCCAAATCACTTGGGAATGCATGGTCTTTAGTTGCAAGGGATTGGGACTGGCTTTCACCTTCTCACTATCAGGAGTTGGTTCCCTGGGCAACCAGGCCCCACCTCACCCATGAGGTTACCAGAAAGTGTATTGTAATTACAAAGAGCCAGTTTCCAGCCTCTTAGGAACTTAAACTGGTCATAACAGAAAACAGTCATTTTGCCAGATGAGCTTCATTCTTTCTCAAGGACTGTGTGGTGGGTCTGAGCCTTTTGTGGACCCCAGAAAATTTTGTCCCAGGTGAAATGTCATCCCTGCCAGAGACCAATTCTCAGCGCCCTTCATCTGTATCACCATCGCATACTTACGTCCTCCTAGATCTAGTGAACAGGGATGCTCAGAATGGTTATGGGCCCCAGAGTGTAGGGCTGGTGGTGTCATCCCCTTTGACAAGGAACAGTCTTTCCCTGGAGCTCCTCTCAGTAGATTTTCAGAAGGGGGTTATGTGGATGCATGAGCTTCTGCAGGCTGCTGTAACAGCCACAGGCTGGATAGCTTAAAACAACGGGAATTGATTCTCTCACAGCTCTGGAGGCTGGGAGCCTGGAATCAAGGTGCTGGCCGGGCCCTGCTCCCCCTGAAGGCCCTAGGGGAGGACCTCTCCTTGCCACTTCCAGCTTCTGGTGGTTGCCGGGTCCCTCCTGTCTTCCCTGTGTGTGTCTGTTTCTCTGTCTGACTCTCCTTCTTTCTCTTTTAAAGTCATTGCATGAAGGGTCTCCGTGAAGCCATGGCCTCATCTTAACTTGCTTGAATCTGCAAAGACCCTGTTTTCAAATAAGGCCACATTCACAGGGACCACTGTGCCCTGCCAGGACCACTGGCAGCCAGTCCCCAGGGAGAAAAGCATCGCCTCCAGGGAAAGACTGTTCCTTGTCAAAGGGGATGACACCACCAGCCCTATGCTCTGGGGCCCTTAACCATTCTGAGCCTCCCTGTTCACAGGCTCTGGGAGGATGTAAGCATGGGATGATGATACAGATAAGGGGCGTTGAGAATTAGTCTCTGGCAGGGATGACATTTCACCCGGACCCTGAAGGATGAGAAGGTGCTGCAAGTTGAGTGTGATGAGCTCACAGAAGCCTCAGAGCCCCCCAGCCGAGAGTGCAGGGTGAAGCTGGGGGGAGCGAAGGGAAAGGGGGGGTGCCTAACCAGGCCAGGAGGAGGGTTTGGATCCAAGATGAAGAATCAGGCCTGATCTTCAGCAGAAACCATAGCAATCCAAACCAAGAGACTGGTTGCAATGGCGAGGTGAGTGCCTGCCTCCCTCTTCTCTCCTCTCCCGGTAGCCTATCATCTGCTTTCTATCTCAACAAATTCACTATTTCTAGTCATCTCTTTATAAGCGGTATCATACAATTTTTGTCCATATGTATCTTGTTTATTTCACTGTTTTCAAGGTTCTTCCATGTTACAGCTGAATAATATTCTACTGTGTGCAGGTACCATATTGAGTTTATCCATTTATCTGTTGATGGATGCTTGGATTGTTTCCAGCTTTTGGCTATTGTGAATAATGCTGCTAAGAACACTGATACACAGGCATCTCTTTGCAACCCTGTTTTCACTCTCTTTGGGTATATGCCTAGAAGCACAACTGCCAGGTTAAACAGTAATTCTATATTTAACTTCTTGAGGAACTGCCATATTGCCTTCCACACTGGCTACCCCATTTTAAATTCCCACCAGCAATGCACTAGGGGTCCAATTTCTCCACATCCTCTCCAACACTTGTCATTTTCCTTTTTTTTTTTTTTTCTTTTTTTTAACAATAGCCATCCTTGCAGATATGAAGTGGTACCTCATTGTGGTTTCAATCTGCATTTCCCTAATGGCTAATGATGTTGAGCATCTTTTCATATGTTTCTTGGTTTACTGGCCATTTGTGTTTCTGCTTTGGGGAAATGTCTATTCAAGCCCTTTGCCCATTTTTTAATGGGGTTGTCTTTTTGTTGTTGCATTGTGAAAGTTCTTTATATAATTCTGGTTATCCAATAGATGGTTTGCAATGATTTTCTCCCATTTACATAGGTTGTCTTTTCACCTTCTCGATAATCTCCTTCGATGAACAAAAGTTTTAAGTTTTGATGATATCAAAATTTGTCGACTTTCTTTGGTTGCCTGTGCTTTTGGTGTCATATCAGGACTCCACTGGGCATAGGCGCAGAACGGCCTGTCCTTGGACTTAGAGCACGGGATGTCGGCTTTCGAGCAGACGCTTTTATGTAGTGCGTGACGAGAGAGCGAATTCAAAATGGGTGATGTTGAGAAGGGCAAGAAGATTTTTGTTCAGAAGTGTGCCCAGTGCCACACCGTGGAAAAGGGAGGCAAGCACAAGACTGGGCCAAATCTACATGTTCTCTTTGGGTGGAAGACAGGTCAGGCCCCTGGATTCTCTTACACAGATGTCAACAAGAACAAAGGTTATCATTTGGGGAGAGGAGACACTGATGGAGTATTTGGAAAATCCCAAGAACAAAATGATCTTTGCTGGCATTAAGAAGAAGGCAGAAAGAGCCGACTTGATAGCTTATCTCAAAAAAGCTACTAACGGGTAATAGTTGGGCACTGTGTTATTTATTACAAAAGAAAAACATCTTGTGACTTTTTTACATGTACCATATTTAAATCGACCTTATACACCAGAATTAAGACCATGAATGGCTGATAGGATATTTTTGTTGGACAGTCCTGAGTTAAATAAGATTGGCTTATAGTTAAATGAATATGATCATGCTTTTAGAATTTTGATAGTAATTCTGGTTCAGCAAGTGCTATCAACTGTTTCCCCCTTCTAGAGATATAACTGGACTCAAAGCTAGGTTGAATTTGTAGTGTTCAACTTTTCACAAAGATGGTGAATGCCAACTCACAACTTATAGGAGTTTGGTTTTATATTTAGATTTATATAACTGGTTTTATAAATATATTTAAATACTAGAAAAATCCCTTCACTGTCTCATAGAGCAAGACTCACCTGTGTTTCAATTGGTGTTCACCTGTTTAAAGGCAGGTGCTGAAAATAAGGTAGCTATGTCCACTTTATCTTTTTGGTCTTAACTGTGTCAATCTAATTAAAACTCCCTGTTATCTGAAAAGTGGCCTTTCAATTAACAAAAGGCATTTTGGTGTGGTTTATGTATGATACCAAATAAAGAATGCTGAACACTTCTCACATTTTATAGATGATCCGTAAGGTTGGATGTTTTTAAAAGTCAGTGTGACAAGATACAGTAGCAAGTTAAATTTTGCTTTTAAATTCTTTACTATGTAAGCCAGACTAAGTCGTAATTCAGGGTTGTCTTTAAACTGCTATTCAAAAGCACATAAAATTGTAGAGCCATTGAAGGAAAGAAAGAAAAAAAAGACTCCATTGACAAATTCTAGGTCATGAATATTTGCCCTTATGGTATCTTCTGAGAGTATTCTAGTTTTAGTTCTTGTATGTAGGCCCTTGACTTTTGTATATGGTGAGGTCCGTTCTTGCCTGCACTACAGGCCCAGAAGCCAGGCAGCAGGCCCAAGAGAGAAATATGTTAGAGACAGGGAGCCCATCAGCTCTCAGTTGGGACCTTGCTCTGCATGAGGCCTATAGGACCCAACACCATGGGTACTGGGAGAAACCAGAGACTGCTGTGGGCCACACACAGATTTGGCCAAAACATCTTGGCCTTGAATGTCTTGCTCTTGGTGAACTTCTTGGAGTCCGTTCCTGTGTTGTTTTCCTGTGTAGCCCTCTGCTCAGCCCCCAAGCATGCCTGGGCACCCTCTGTGTTCTCAGCATCCATCTCACGGCCCAGAATTGTTCCTCAGTGGTCAGCTGGATCTTGCTGTCCCAGCACAGTGTGGGTCAGGGTAAACGCACCCCTGAATGCCTGTGGAACCCACTGAAACATAAATTCCAGGTCTCCCCGTGTGACCTTGAAGGCAGCAGTGTAAAATGAGCTGAATGCAATTGCCCCGTAAGGGGAGTAGTCAGCTCCCTTTGCACTTAATTCTGGTGACATCCATGAGAAAGCCTGGCATAGGGCTTATGCATCTTGTAAACCTGCTGGTCACTTTTACCACAAAGAGGGCACAGTTGGGATGGAGAGGGCTTGTGTGGCACCAGAAATCAGGAGGCCGTGGAACATGTGTCAGGCACTGCTGAGCTGTGACATGCAGCCTCAGCCAGCTTTGAATCTGAAGGCGCTCCTGCGGGTCTCAGCTTGTGTATTAGTCAGGGTTCTCTGGGGAAACAGAATCGACAGGAGATATCTGTAAGTAGTATGAGATTTTATAAAGTCTCTCACGTGACCGTAGGGATGCACAAATCCAGGTTCCGCAGGCAGGCTGCAAACCAGGGGCTCCGATGAAGGTCCCTGATGAATTCCCAGGAGACACTGGCTGTCCAAAGATGAGCTGAATGCTGAAACCACTTCCCCTTTTAAGGCATTCAACTGATCAGATAAAACATCACTCATGCTGAAGACAATCTCCCTGGTTGATGCAGATGCAATCAGCCATCTATGCAGTAAATTCAGACATGATTAAAGCCCATAAATGTCCTTGTATTACAATTAGCCCAGTGCTTGCTTGACCAAACAACTGGGCACAGTTACCTAGCCGAGTTGACACATTAGCCTGACCATCACAGCCTGCTATCTCTGGGATGTGCAAGTCAGGTGGATAGATGATGTCTACCTGGATGCCAGGGATACAATGTGAGGCACCGGTGGGAATGGTAAGTCTCAGAATACTAACGAACTCCGGGGCTGCAGGACACTAGAGAGCTGGGAGGATCCAGAAGGGAGCTCAAAACGCTGGCTCTGCGACTCACAAGCCGCCTGCCCATGGCAGGTGACAGTCCCTCGTTTATTAAAAGGGCAAGAACGTGTAATCCTTTAAAGTGCTAATGAGACAAAGCCTGGCACATGATAAGTACTAAACGTGTCAGCTATTATTGTTTTTACTACAAGAGCCATGACGGAAAATCAATCTCTCTGTGTTGCTGGCATATCCAATTTTTTTTATTCCTTCTTCAGCGATGTGCTTGATTTGCCAAATAATGACTGACCTTGGGCTGTTATGAAAAGCAAACCCATCTTTGGAGGATGTTTCCTCGGCGGCACATGTCACAGGCCGCGGTCATGTGGTTTTGGGTCTGGTTTGTTTATTGTCTTCCCTACATACAGGGACCACTCTCTTGTCCACTGCTCCGTCCCCAAGGCCCAGGCCATGGCACTCACCCTCAGGAAATGTTTGCTGAGCGAGCTGAGTAAAAGGGGGTCCAGCTGCCACCACCCACAGCCCCAGCTATGCCCGCACTCCCTGGCCCAGACCCTGCACATGAACCGGGCACAAAGGAGCAATGGCCCGAAACCGGATTCCGAGGGGCAGAAAGAGATGATTTTGGAAAATGCCGACGCTTGGAGAGAGCAGGAAATACAGTGGGAGCCGGTAAATCTTCCCTCTCTGGGGAGGTGTGAAGGGCTCTGGTATTTTTTGTTTGGACTTCACTAATGAGGATTCTAAATCCGCTGCCTTATCATAAAAATATATTTGCTGACTTAAAATAATGGGCCTCGGATGCTGCAGGCAGGAGGAGCCAGGAAGACAGAAAGCTGGGAGAGCCTAGGGGGAAGGAGGCCCCCTCCAAGCCCATCCTCATCTGGGTTCTGCCCAGGGCACAAGGAGCCCCAGCAGGAAAGGAACAGGGACGTGCCCAGGGCATTGGGGAGGGTGGACGAGTGGGGTTTTCTCCCTTCGTGGACCGCGGTGGCTGTGCCGCCCCAGCCCCCACCTCTCAGCCTGGTTTGGGGGTGGGGTAGCCAGGCTGGGCAAGGTCGGGGTACGCTGACCACGTGAAGTGGGAAAGCAGCCCCTCTGCTCCACTCGGAACAAGAGGGTACAAACGAGGCCCCAGCAACGTTCTTTCTTCTGGCTGAACAAGATGGATTGGGAAACAAATTGGCTCAAATAAAGCATGTAATTAGATTAAAGCCTCTTGCCCAGAGCCTTGGGGACTGCAAAGAGCCCTTCTAACTCCAGGCCAGAGACCTCAGCAGGCTGAACCAGCTTCCAGACATCCAGAATTTCCTCTTGACCCTCAGCTGCCCACCCCCAGTCCTCCACACCCAGTGTCAGCTGGGCTGGGGGATTAACTCAACCAGACACTACTCTGCCACCCACCCCCGCAGGTCTTGGGGTCACCCCATTTCCTGCCTGCAGCTCGGTCTCAGCCTCAGAGGGCAGATGTGCCCAATCCCACGACCCAGTCAGAGTTCAGCAGGCCTCCAGAGAGTTCAGCTGGGAAGGTGAGGACTTTATGCCTGCACAGCCCTCACCAAAGCACTTTCCCACCCCCAAGCTCATTGGAACTGCACGACAACCCTATAAGGAGACAGGACAGGTTGTTATTAGGACTGCCATTTCCATTACACACAGGAGAAAATGTTCAGTGTCCTGGGTGACTAGCTGGTGAAGGCACCTTCCCTAATCCCAGCTGCCCTTCACTCCAGCTCAGGGCCACCCAGGGCTCTCTGTCCCTGAAGCTAGGGGCAATCAAATGACCACTGAGCACTGACCCTTAACCTCCCCCCACCCCAACGCAGGGGGCTGCCCCTTCTCATGGGACTGTCCTTTCAGCTTCCCTGCCCCCACCCCCATATCCATCCCAACTGCCCTACCTCTTCCCTGAATGGCCAGCTTCCACCACGAAGCTCCCTCCTCCTCTACACCACCAGCCAAGTCCTTAGAAAATGTGGCCATGCTGTCAGCCTTCCAGAAGAAGAAAGAAGTGGGAAGCCACATTCCAGAAGTGACTGGACCCAGGCAGTAGATTTCTCTTCCCACAGCTGCTTTCTTTGAAACAGTCCCCCAACAAAATGGCAGGTGAGGACCATTTTGCTCACATCTGTGGCTCATGAGAACCCAGGTAGGGAAGAGGAGGAGAAAGAGGAAAGCAGCATAAGCTCAGGATTCTGAGTTTGGGGAAGCGGCTGTGGCTCAATCAGTAGGGCTCCCGTTTACCATATGGGAGGCCCCGGGTTCGGTTCCTGAGGCCTCCTGGTGAAGGCAAGCCCGCCCGCACGGCGTGGTTAGCTGACCCAGCGAGCACAAGCAGCAAGGGGGGGGATAAATGAATAAATAAATAAAAAAAAAATCTTTAAAAAAAATAAAAAAAAAAAAAGGATTCTGAGTTTGAATCGCTTGATAATGAGCAGCTTGTCCCTGGAAAAAAAAAATGAGGTGGGCAGAGGAAGAAGACTTGATTGGTAGCAAGTACCCTGTTCAAGGAGAGGAAGCTGGCAGCACTCAGGACACGAGTTTCACAGCCAATCTCATGGCAGACATTACTAATCAATCACAGCACCTTAAGAGGGCCCAAAATACTCAATAAGGTGCTCCCGGTTGCTTGGCAGGAAAGCTGACACCTTCTCACCATTCTGCCATTTGCCACTGACTGATGGATTGGACACAAGACCAGGTCCACCATCTTGGAGTTGACAGGGCACTTGGAGGCTGACCCATCTCTGCACCTCCTGCTGCCATCCCCCACTGCTGAATCTGTCTTACCACCTCATCTAGGATTGGGCAGGACTTCTGTCGGCTGAGCCTTGCCTGCTTTTCTGTAACCTCCCCCAGGTGGCCCCAGTCCCACCCTCTGGAGCAGCCCAGCACAAGCCTTTATGACCCGCTTCCCCCATGGAAGAGCCCACAAGACATCTGGAGAAAGTGCCCCTCCTTTCCAAGCCATCCTGCCTCCATCATTCACTCTTCAGGGAGACATGGTTTCAAAACTTTGTCATGCTTAACTACTTTGTTCCTCAGTTCTCTGATGTAAGAATCGAAGAGATGAACCCTGCCTCCCCTCCACCTTGTGGACATCTATGTTGAGGGTGGAAATGCTTGAGATTCTTCAGAGGGTGCAATGCAAAGCCAAGGTGGTGCTGGTGACTGTAAAATCTTATTTAACTGGAGGCCACTTACCTGCTCATCTCAATTCTCTGGAATATAGGTAAGAACCAGGGGGCAGGAAGAGGGGGCTGTTGATATATAATTGCTATGTGACAGCCAGATTGCTATCACAAAGGAAATTCCTTCAGGTCTTCATTTATAGCTTATTTACTCTTTGTTTGCACACCATGATAGTGAAGGTTGTTATCGCCATCCCAAGAACATAGCGCATTAGAATCCATATATCTAAAGAATGAAGGGGCCTCGGCAGGAAGAAGGAAGAGCTAGCAAACAGAGGGCAAAGAAGAGGCAGAAAAACTATGAGACTATGACAAGCAGATGTAGACTAGCAAAGGGCCATTTTGAATAGAGGCAAAAAGCCCTAAAACCGTTGATTAAGCTTCGAGGGTAAGACTGAATTATAGCACAAGTCCTTTTTTTTTTTTTTTTTTTTTTTGCAGCAGCCTGAATCATCCTGAAAGGTGATATTACGTTTAATGAGTATTGCTTAAAAAGACAAGAAAGGTAGGGATACATTTGGGAAAGATTTCTAGCCAAAATGGATTTTAAAAGCTTTGTGGCATTTCAGTGAATTAAGGTTCAGGTATTTGGAAACCGTACTGATGGGGAACAGCTCATTCCACAACCAGACCAGAACCACGGCAGGCACGGACATCCTCCACGACAAGACCAAACTCTGCTACCTTCTCACACAGAGGATAAAGGTATTGTGTTTGCTTTAGGGAGTAGAGAGTTCTCAGTATATTCCAGGTGATCACGTGCCTAAATAACTCAGGTGGACGGTGCTAGGAGCCTCTATATTCTAGGCGTATGGGTGGCTACCTTCCCAAAGAGCTACAGCAGGGCCCAGACATCCAAGGATGCCAAGAGACCAGGGGATACCTTGGATTTCCTCCCTGCCCTGCTCTCCTCGCTGGACATATCCTCAGCTCTATAACAAGACAGCCAAGTTCATCTTCTATATCCATCTTCTGTTTCTTAGCCTTCTATTTCTTTCTTCTTTCTCCAAGAACTACCTAGCCACAGGATCTCCAACTGCTGCTCCGTATTTGCCCTTGGTATCCGAGGGCACCCTCCGAGCCTGTGTCTCCCTGAGTCCTACCTACCATCCAAGGAACAAGAGGAAATGGAATGAGATAACCATGTCCCTAAGGGGTTCAGGCATGGCATGGGTTGCTCAGGTCTCCCCAGTACTGCATCTGGCCTAGTGCTGGGAAGTGCACACGCAGGCCTCCCAGAGAGGTTTTCGGGACAATTCTAGTAGACAAAGGACTTTCCTAAGCTTCCATCCGCAGGGGAGGCCTTGAGAGCAGGCGCCACTGATTAGCTCCATTTCTAGTGCCCACAGCACCAGCCCTTGTTAGAAGCCTGGGAACAGCTACCAATCCCCTGGGACAAGAGAACAGGGTTAACTCTGACCTTACCAATTTCAGGTGCCTCCTCCCTTGAGCAGTCAGGTTTTACGGCCACCCCCACTGCCTACGCCGCTGCCTACCTCCTGTTAACATGTTCACCGAACCTTGAGCCACAGAAAAAGTTCAAAAATCTTTTTTGCTAAAGTTCAAAACCCTTGCACCAGAGAGGAACTCTGTAAACTCAGGTGGGAAATACAGAGAGAGATTTCCACTTTGCTCAAGATGAGCTGACCGGTTGGATGAAGTGTACCTGACTTGAGGGATATAGGGGACCCCAATCTCTATGAGGAAAGATAAGGAGACCAAATCTGCATCAGAGAATCAGGGCAATACCTGCCAGCAGCCTTCTGTCTTTTTCAAGATATAAAAATGAACCATGTAAATGAACTGTCTAGGGCTTCTGCCTGAGGACCCGAAGTTTCCAGCAAAGCCACTAGTTCTAAGTATTGCCCTCTAAGTGTCCATTATCTGTGCCATTAGGAAATAGCAGCCCATCTGGAGGGGCACCAGACCACCTTGAGTCTTGAGGTTTCATTCAGTTGGGCAACAAAGACCCCCATGGAAGACTATGTTGGGTATTTGCTGATGTGTATTGACTCGATTCTACTATAAGAGTTAAGAAACTGGATCAGAATCATCGACTTATGCGTCTTTCTTGCATAATAAACCGTGAGGCCCCCGAAGGCATGGCTCCATATTCTGTGACCTCAGGACCTAGCACAGGCCCTCAGGAAACGTGATTGACAAATGAACGAACAGAAAACGATGAAACCAACAAATGCAGGAATCCTCTGATCAGAATTCCCAAGGCATGCTGGGAGTTGAGAGGAGGGGCAGAGGAAGTACTAAAAAACCGCTACCAAGCATGGCTGAACAAGAAATCCCCCATTTTCAGCCCGTAGCCCAGAAGAGGCCAAGGGGAGGATTTACAGAGCCTGGCTCAGTATTTCATAAACCCCTTCCAAATTGCACCACAGCCTGCACCTGCCTCCGTCTGTCTGGGGCTGCTAATCCATCGTCACGGCCCTGTGCCCTCCGCCCCATCTCCCTCTGAGTGGGCAACTACCCTGTGCATTTGCTTGTAATAAGCAGGAGCCACCCGAGCGCAGCAGGCACCGGTACCTGCTCCCACTGGGCCAGCCCTGAGGTGTCCTTGTCAAGCCTCCGTGTGAACGGCAGCTTTTGTGTTTGGTAGGGAGACAAAGCAGTCCCAATGAGGATCAAGGTGGCTCTCCAAGCGCCTCTCCTGCCAGAGCCAGCAGTGGACACAGCCCGGTGTTGCCGTCGACACTAAAAGGTGATTCAGCCTGAGCAGGGAAGGAAACAGCTAATCTAGGGCTCTCTGGGAAGGTCATGAAAGAGAGGGATGCTTGCAGTCTGTAGCCTCCACCCAGCTGGCTGCTGATAAGCACAGCTGGTTCAGCTAGCACCAAGGAGGCCATGGCTTGGAAGCCGGTGTCACCCTTGCTTAGCTCCCAGGGTGAGCCTATACCCCAAAACTAAGGATAGCTGCCAGGCAGGATGCACACTCCTGGGTCAAGACACAGCTCAACTCTCAAAGCTCACCAATGCTTTCTGAAACCGATAACTACGGCACCATGGTAAGAGGTGGCCCCAGATGCTGCTGAAGTTGGCTGAGTGACCAAAAGTTCTATGGCAAAGGCTGTATGTGGTTACCAGATCCCATTTCATTTTCCTCTCGGGCATAAAGACTACATTACCCAGCACCCTTTGCAGTTAGGTGTGGCCATGTAACGAGCTCTGGACAAGGGGAAGTGAGTAGAAGTGATGCTTAGCCTGGAAGTGTCCCATGTGATCCTCTATGTTCCCTCTTTCCCTATCTGCCACCTGGATACAGAGAAACCAGGGGGTGACTCCACAGCTCTAGAGGATGGCAGAGCCACAGGATGGAAGGAGCCTGGCTGGGTCCCTGGCTCACTGCTTGGAAGGGTACCACCCAACCAGGAACACCTGCAATGGACTGTCGTGTGAGCAAGAAATAACTGAACTGTTGGGGCTATTTGTTACATAGCACTTGGCCTGTCCTGACCAATACAGGTGAGGTGAGAAGAGAACTTGAAGTAGGACAGCAGCAGCTGTATACATGGAAGAGAAGAGAGATATGAGGGATATCGTTAAGATTGTCACTACTGAGTAATGGATTAAATATCAGAGGGAGGGCATCGGACAGAACTCAGAGAATACTAAGTCTGTCTACATTATAGGGCTGTTGGAGAATGAAAAAAACAAAAATCCACAGATGGCTCCCAAATCCCAAGGAGACATCTCCTCCCATCAAATTACTCACAGGTACAGTAGATGAGGTTGGTGCTCTGCCCAGTTCCCCTTCACTGGGCCTGTACCTCACTCTCCAGCTGCTGCAGGTGCTGGCAGCTAATGGCTCACACATGCACCCTTCCCTGGAGGACTGCCCTTGGCTGAGGGGAACTGCTTGGCTTGGAGAATCTGGAAAGTCACATATTCCCCTCCTCAGGGGCAGCCCATCACCAGTGGCCAACTCATGTAGGCAGATATAACTGCCCAGCCCTTTTCTCTTTATTAAGGACAATTCCTTTGGTAAAATTCATGCTCCAGAATTCCCCGTGGCATCAGGTTGAGACTAGACTACTCCTGAAACCACGTTTTCCTAGCTGCTTCCCCTGCCCTATCCTGCCCCCCTCACCCCTCAGTGGTTTCTCTTAAGAGCCCGTCCTCAATAAATCACCTGCATAGAATCCCTGTCTCAGGCTCCCTGAGGTTCTGGGAACCCAATCTAAGAAAGCCAAATGAATGGCTGACATCCTACTTCTTCTGTCTCCAGCAATAAATTTGCCACAAAGAAGAAGAAGAGCAGGACAATGCTGAGCTATCAGACCCCAAAAGGTCCCCACCTTTTCAGTAGTTCCTCCTTCTGGCAAAGATATAAACTACTGCAAAGGTGTCATGGCCAACGGGGAGATCTGAGATGCTGATGTGCAAATTCCCAACCTTGGGGTTGCAGGAGGTAGCCTCATGGACCAGAAGGAATGCCCGGCCAGGAGACTAGGGACTCATCCTGCCTGCTGGGGTGGAGGCAAGGGAAGAGAGACGATGGCTAGAGTGGAAGCCTAGCCCACCCTAGGCCTGGAGAAAATCTTAAAGCCGTTTTCACTGAAACCTGCTGCCCCAGGCATTCCATCAATGTCTAACTCTGGCAGAAGCAATCTTTTGCAAGCCCTCAAGTCTGATTTCTCTCCTCCACTCACTGCTTGAAATGATGCTTGGCCCAGGACCTGTGGTGAAGTGGGAAGTCAGGAAGCCTGGGTCTCTACTAGGATCTGCCATTAACCCACTGGGTGACCAAGGGCAAGTCTCTGCCCCCACCCCAGCCTCTTTATAATGTGGGGGCCAGACCAGATAACATCTCCAAGGTTCTTTCAGGCATGCATCAATATCCAGGATATCACCCTCAGGATGCCTTTCAGTCAATGGTATACTGATAAATGTTTGACTACCAGCTCTCAGGGGGAGAAAAACAGCCTTCATTTGTAGCACTGGCCAATTTCCAAGGTATAAATTCCCACCATGACCAATGCCAAGCCACCGGCACAATGTCATGGATGCCACACTGGGAAGAAATGAACATACTATCAGCTCACAGCACACCTCCGGTTTTTGGATACTCTTGGTACAAGGTAAATTCATTGCAGGCTCCTGGTTCGTTTCTAACATCTGCAAACATAAAGGCTTTCTCCTTCCCTCAATCCTCCAATATACTTAACTTTTGAATAGAAACCACAAAACAGGGCAAATGACACTTGAGTGGGGAACAGGAAGGGGGTGGAGCCCCACTGCCCCTCTAAGTCCCTGATCCACTGCTCTTTTCTGAGGTTAAAGCTCTGCTCTGGGTGGCAAAGACGCAAGGTCTGAGATCCATGTGGTCAAATCTCTGAGCCGTGCCTGGGACCAGGGACCAGGGCAGTGGGCTTGTTCAAGTGGATGCACCTGTCCATCTAGGAGAAATGGGAGACAGCTCTGGACAAGAGTCCTGCTGTAGGGGAGGTGGGGAGGGGGCAGTCTGAGGTCACACCAGCCATGGGTGGGAGGCAGCTTGTAGCCCCCTCGGCTTCCATGCCGTGTGCTCCTTCCCAACTCCGAAGTTCTGTGTCCCCAATAGGGAGGCAGCCTTGCTGTTTGGCAAACGATGCCCCCATCTTGGTCCAAGCCCCCCACCCCAGTCAGGACCCCCTCAATACAGCCTGAAAAAGCACCTGAGGCAGCACCCTGGGCACCGGCTAAGACACAAGGCTGGCTCTGCACCCACCCCCAGGTCCTGCCCTGAGAGCAAGGAAGACACATAGGGGGAGGAGCTTCCGTCAGCTTCCAAACCAGTGATTCCCAGTGCTCTGGCTGGGACCTAGGGATTTTCAGTTGGGAGGGAACCAAATGATCATTTAACCTGACTCCTCCATTTCATTGAGAAGACTGAGACCAGAAGCATCCGTGGCTCGCAGGATGCCTTAACCCGGGTGGGGTGGGGCTATTGTGAAATACTGAAAATTCACCATCTCAAGTAACTGAGTCTATAGTGAGTGTGACTGCTGTTGATGTTATTGTCACTCTAGGCCTAGAGTGGTTTTTAGATCTGGCAGGATATTTAAGCAAAGAAACCACTGAGGGTGCTGCCCTCCCCCCACCTCTGGGGTTGAAGCCTGGAGTGGGGGTCTTTCCTTCTGCAGTTCCCGGGCTGCTGAGGTTCTGGAGGACGGACCCTGATAGACCCTGATAGCAGTCAAGGACACAAGAGGGGCCTGACTGTGCCCTGCAGCCCGAATGGCCCAGGTGCTGTCCCTTCCGGCCCAGGACCTCTGTGGGAGTCCCCAGGGGGGTTCCGGCATCCGGGCAGGGACCGCCCTGGGGGGTGGTCTCTGCATCCACCCCTGCCCGCCCCCACCCACCAGCAAAGAGGCTGTGACAGCTGTGGGACATGGGGGCAGGGTCCTGCTGATTCCAGTCCTCTCCCTCCCTGACACCGGTTCCCACCAGCCAGGCCCCTTGAGTCTGCAGTGAGAAGAGCTAAATATTCCGCCCCTACTGCTCCTCTGGCCTCCGAGCTCATCCCTTTATCCTCCTCAAGCCTGGTGGCAGCTCCACCTGCAAAGGCCCAGCAGGCAGGGGAACAATGGGGGTCCTGAAACCAGCAATGCAAATGGCTTCCTTTGTGCTCCTTGGGGTGACATCGGGGTGGGGGTGGGGTAGAGGGGGCTGGGGAGGATGGGGGTGGCAGTGCTCTCCCTGGCCCTGCTCACGCCCCAGCATGACCCCTGCCCCTGCCTTTTGTTCAGGACCTAACCGCAGCAGCAATATTGGGGGGGGTGCAAAAAAGGAAGAAAGGAGGGGGAGGAGAGGAGGAGACCAGGCAGAGTGAAGGAATAAGGGAGGGGGTGGAAGGGATTGGAGATAGAGGGAAAGAGAGAGCGAGAAACAGAAAGACAGATAAAGAAAAGCAGGGTCAGTGATAATCTGAGAAAGCGGTGGGGGGTGGAGAGTGGGAAAGAATAGAGACAAGAATGAGAAAGGAGAGGCTGATTCCCACAGGGGCAGGGTCTTCTGGCCAAGAGGAAGTTAACATTAAGTTGGACCAAATGAAATTGCCATTCTCGCAAGGTCACAAATGGTCAAGTGCATCAGCAATTCCATATGGTTCAACTCAACACCATATGGATCGGACTGGTCTCAAGCCATGTGGGACTGAGCAGGTGCCACTAGCTAGAAAGAGCCCCATGTTCCCTTGCATCAGTCTCTGGTTTCCTTTCCTAGATGAGAGTTCTGGGGAGCTGGGCTAGTGTCAGGAAATCTAGGTTTAAGCAAGTTCTTATATTGTTCCCCAAGGGACATTTGGCAACGTCTGGAGACATTTTTGGTTGTCACAGCCAAAGAGTGTTTTACTGGCATCTGGTTGGTAGAGGCCGGGGGGTGCAGCTGAACATCCTACAATGCACAGGACCCACAAAAACAAGGATTCAGCCCCAATCATCAAGAGCAACCCAGGCTGAGGACCCCTGGTTTAAACACTTATCTGTGACTGGCATGCCGAATGAACGCCGAATGTCTTTAACTTCTGCACCCCGTGTTCCCACTGCAGAGAGGTGTGGCAGGAATCTAACATGGTACCTCACTCCCTTGTTCCCTCTGCTACAGAGGCATCCTTTCCACGGCGACACCTCCCCTGAAGAAGCTCAGAGCTCGCCTCCCACAGAGCCACAGGGTGGGCCTAAGCTTTGGCTGCCTCCTCTTTGAGAGTATGTGAGGTTAACGATGATAACACGTAACATGTGGGTGATACTTTTAATTTTATATGTCATTTTACATTCATTATACCCTCCAAAGCGGCCCATGTCTGAGGACCCAGATGTATTTCTAAATATAGTGCTTTGCATATCATGTTATTGTACAATGTTTTAATGATTAAACCAATAAATAAAACAGCTGGAAAAGGCATTTTTGGGACAGCCAGGAAATTCTGAATACAGACATGGTATTAGATAATATTAAAGAATTATTGTTAATTTTGTTAAGTGTAATAATGTATTGAGAAGATGTAGGAAAAAATTTTCAGAAGTGCATTCTAAAATATTTTAGGGTAAAGTGTCTTCAAGCCTAAAATTTTCTTTAATAAATATTTTAGCCAAAAAAAAAAAAAAAACTTAAGCAAATGTGGCAAAAGTTAATTGTTAAAATCTAGGTGATAGGGGCGTGGGTGTCCAGTATTGTATTATCTTTACTTCTCCAAGATTTTTCATAGTAAAAAGTCTAAAAATTATTTAAACCATATTAATTCAGAATATAGGCTTTTATAGTACAAATCCTCAGAATTCGCAATAAATTCCATGTTAGGGTGCAGCCAATTTTCCATGGATGAAGGACCAAGTAAATAAAAGGCTAAACATGATTGCAAGGGAGATTCTTACTGGTAAACTTGAGAAAACAGTGCCTCAACTGCATCCATTTCAATATAATGCCTAGTTTTAAAATGAGCTGGATCTCTCTGAATGCAGCAGCACATCTTTTTCAGTCGTCTGGAGAGAATTCTTCTATTTTGTCCCTGTATAGATCAGGTTTCTCAACTTTAGTACTAATGACATTTGGGACCAGAAAGTTCTTGGTTGTTGGGAGGTGTCCTGCGAGTCGCAAGATGTTTTGAGCATCCCTGGCCTCTACCCCTCCTTCAAGATGTGCCCTCCCCCCAGCTGTGAAAACCAAAAATGTCTCTAGACACCACCAAATGTGCACCCCCGGGGTGGAGGGGGGCAAAATCACCCCTTATTGAGATCCCTGATATACATGAAAGTAATAGAAAAATTTGTTTGAAATGCTACAGAAAATAGCCTTTCTCCACCAATCACCGTGGACGCTCCATAATTAATAGAAATAGAGCTGATGTAAGGGATTTTTCAAGTGAATCTGGTATTAATATAAAAAGAAAGGGGAACCTACCCGAGGCCTTTCAGTACCCAATTCTTTGCCATACTGGGGAGGGCTGGGGTGGGATAACGAGGCTCCTCTGAGAACCTGAAGTGTCTCTCTTCCACCCGCCTCCAGCTGTGGGGGGAGCGGGGATCAACCTGGACCTCGTGGTGAGGGAGCTTTAAGAGATGTTCCTACGTAGCTTTTCTGAGAGAGACGAATGGTTTGGAAAGTCTCTCTCAAGCAGACACAGGGTGATGCTTACAGAACATGGGAGCGTGGGAGGGGGGTTCTGGCTGTAGAACCAGAACCAGGAGCTCTAGAGTCTCCTGGGTTAGAATCTTCTGGAACTCAGAGAAGCACTGGGGCCAACCTGACAGAAAAGCATCTGACTATTTCTGATGTTGTTTTAAAATCCCTCTTTTAAAGTCAAACAAAATTAACAATCTGTTCCGAGTAGATAATTCCAGAAGTAGAATCAAACAAACAAAAAGAATGGCAAGATAAAAAAAAAAAAAAAGAATGGCAAGGAATCTCACCCATCAAGAGATAACTTTTATCACCAGTTTCATTTGAGAAATCCTATAGATCAAAGAAATGAGCTCATACCTATCCCATCCTCTTACGTAATCTGCCTTTGTCACTTAGGGATATATTTTACCTTCCCATTTAGTACTTAAATATTCTCCTATGACATAGCTATATAGATATTCCATAATTGATTAAAACTCTATGGAAAGATATGTAACAAAAACATCCTTTGTTCTTATCACCACACAGTATTGCAAAAAGCATCCTTGTAGCTGAATCTTGGTATGTCACTATTTCCTTGGCTAAATTCCTAAAGTAAAATGATGGGGTCAAAGAGTATGCATGATTTTAAAACTTGATACATGCTGCTAAGTCGCCCTTCATGAAAGTGGTAAGAAGCTACCCTCCCACCACCAGAGAAGGTAAATCCCTGTTTCCAACCCTTTTCAATCCCGAGAATCATTTTTTCCCCAAATACTAACAATATAAATTTTTAAAAATTGTAACCTAGTCATTTGAGTGTAATGCTTCATGTGCTTATTGCCATTTTTATTTCTTCTTTTCTGAATTTCTAGTTTGTTTTCTCAGTCCAATTTTGAGTCTCTCTCTCTTATTGTTTTATAAAAGCTCTTTATTTATTGAGGATATAATTTTTGCTCTGTCATGTCACAAATACTTTCCTAAGCCTTTGGTTTGCCTTTTATTTTGTTGATAGAGATTTTGAAGTACAGAAGTTTTCCATATTTACCTACTCATATCTTTCTTTTTGTGAGTTCTGACTTCTGTATCATGTTCAGAAAGCCTTTCTCACCCTGATTACACTGATAGGCATATGTTTTATTCTAGAAATATATTTTATTCATTAAAAATAGCTAAACCTTTCATCTATTTTAGATTCGGGGAGATAAAATGATGTCAAAATCTAATTTTATTATTAATGAGTAGTTCCCCAACATCATTTACTGATTCATTCATTCTTTTTCCTTACTGAGTTACAGTCATAGCCTTACCATATACTAAATTCTTAGGTTTCATTTGAGTATTTCTGGGCTTTCTACTCTGTTTTAGTGATCTCTCTATTCCTATGCCAATATCACACAATTTTAAATATCCTGTTTACAATATTTTTTAATATCTGGTAGGACAAGTCACCCTTCATTACTCTTCTTTAAAAAAATTTCTTGGCTATTCTCACTCATTTATTTTTACAGTTGAACTTTAGAATCCTATCCCACCCTATTGGGATTTTGACTAGAATTAGCTAGATTTATAGGTTAATTCTGGGAGAATTGACATTTTTACAATGTTGAGTCTTGCCTTCCCAGAACACAGTAAGACTCTCTATTTTTCTAGTCTTCTTAACGTCCCTTGGAAAACTTTCATCCTTTGCTTCATGTACATTCTGTACTTTGATTGCTACAGTTATTTCTGTGTGTTTGCTATTTTCGTTGCTATTATAGTTGGGATTTGTTTCCATTATTATAAAAATGATGTGCATTTATTAAGCATGCAGGTCAGGCATCCCAGTTGTATATTTTAACTCAATATATGACATTGTCTTATAACTAGTTATTGCTGGTATATAAGAAAAGCGAATGACCTTGCATATTAATTTTGTAACAGCCTCCTTGTGGAATTCTCTTACCAGTTTTAACAATTCCCAGGTGAATCTCTTCTGGTGTTTTCTTATGATGCCACCCAAGTTCTGTCCTCTGTGTGTGAGGCCCTCCCCACCCTGCCAGTTTTCTGGTATGAGCCAATTCCTCTGCCCTGCCTCCTACAGAAGGTACAGCAGTTCTTCTGCGTGCAGACCCTGCGCCCCCAGCCTCGCTGGCCCCAGCACCAACCAACCAGCCACGCTCATGACAGCTGCTTTAACTGGCACCTGCAGAAGACACTGGCTTGTAACTGGCTGCCCTCTCTCTCGAATCTGATTTCAGGTCCCCTGGGACACACAAGCTTGTCATCTCTCTTGGTAGGATGTTATCACACCATAGCCGGGGGGGGGGGGAAATATATATATTACCCTAAACGGATCAAATAACATAATTACTGAGAGGCAGAATGACACAGTGGTCAACTTCTCCTTCTACCCCTCAAGACTCAGAGCCCAGGTGACCTTGATTGGAATCACAGAATCGCTGCCTACTGGGCTTACTAACCTTTCTGTGCCTCAGTTTTCTCATCTGTAAAATGGGGGCAACAACAGTAACTCCCTCACATGGGATGAGGAGATGAAAAGTCGACAGTGTAAAGCATTTACAGCAGTTCCTGGCACAGAGTAAAGAGGTAAGCACACAAATGCTGCCTCCTTCTTCCCCTTCGTTCAGCCACGATGTCTTTATCTTTCTTTAAGGGTCTGGTCCCATCCGTCCCTGGTCAATCTACGGGCCTCCTCCTTACCAGCTGTGTGATCAGCAAGCCTCGATCCCTCAGCAGTCCCCGCTGTGGACCCCAAGGTCACCTTCTCCCAGGCCAGGAGGACCAAAGACCCCTCTACCCAGGGCACAGGAACCACACACTTCCCAGATGACTCCAAAAGGAGAAAGAGGCTGCAAGCTCTCCGTCCAGAGCTTCCCTTACGTCACACGAGGCAATATGCCCACTGCTGTATGTCTGGAAGGCAATGGGGTACGTCCACTAGAGGACATAGTGGTTGAGCCACTCCTGTTTGGAGATGGGGGCTAAGAAACACCCTCCTGCCCTCAGAAGGCTCCCAGTGAGGGAAGGGACAGGAAAGCAAATGTCCCGCTCTCCTGTTGTTGCCCATGCCCCAAGGTTCTTTCCCCATGGCTTCTGCTCTCCACCCACTCCAACCCTGGACAAGCCAGGTGCACTGCACCCTTGGACTCTGACCCCAACCACTTGATTTTTTTTTTCAATTGTGCTAAAATACACCTAACAAAAATTAACCGTTTTTAACCATTTGAAAGTGTGTAATTCAGTGGCATTTAGTACACTCCTAAGTACAACCATCACCACCATCTTGTTTCATAACTTTTTTGTCACCCCAAAAGGAAACCCAAAACCCATTAAGCCATCGTTCCCCATTCTTCCCTCCCCCAGTCGTTGGAAACCACGAATGTGCTTTCTGTCTCTCTGGATTTGCTTTTCTGGATATTTCACATAAATGCAATCACACAATATGTGGCCTTTTGTGCCTGGCTTATTTCGCTCAACATGATGCCTCCGCAGTTCATCCATGTTGTAGCATGTCTCAGAACTCCGTTCCTTTTATGGCGGAATAATATTCCGTTGTGCACATGCACCACCTTTTGTTTATCCACTCATCTGCTGACGGACGCTTGGGCTGCCTCCACCTTTTGGCTATTGTGTGTAGTCAGGTACTTGGCTTTTCATTGATTTCCAGTTTTTAACTTTCTGCTGGGTTCAGAGGCTAACAATGGTGGCTGGGGAGGTTGTGACGAGGCTGCCAAGCAGCCCCCTGCTGCTCCCCACTGTGGGCAGCCACCCGGTTATCCCCAGGAGGCCATGTGGGGAGCCAGCCCCTCCCGTCACTGTCTCAAGGCCTCCGCTGAGCTGACAGGCCACACCTGTCCTCATGCAGCCACCTCCACCCCAAATCCCACCTTCCTGGGCCGAGGAGCCAACAGGGACCTTAGACAGAGCCTGGATCAGCCCCTCGTGATACTGGGGTGTTTGCGGTTTCCACGTTGTTTTGATTGTTTTTTTTTTCAGCACTTAGGAGAGGCCCACCACTAAATCCACAAGGGCTTTAAGTGGGTCATTTAATCCTCACAGCCACCCTACCAGGCAGAGTTACTAGCCCCGTTCCAAGAGATCTGGCAGAACTCAGGTCTCAGGTTCCCTCCTCTCCCACCCGCTACCATCTCCTTACACCTCACCAGTACTGCATTCAAGTCTTGTCAGCTTTCCCATATTCCTGCAACCTACTCCCTATCTTAGGAAACAAGAGCCTACCGTGAGAATAAGCCCTGCTTATCCCAGTGGCAAGGTCTGCGTAAACCCGATTTTCTTAGAGGAGAACACAGAGGTGCTAAGAGGATGCTCAAGGTGATGGTCTGAGGTCACCCCCTGGCCCCGACACACACACACCTGGTAGCACCTGAGCTCGGCATTCCTGGTGTAGGTCCAGCTACCGGGCTGCTGTGGAATTCAGTCTCCAGGCTAACCTGGAGGGTGCCAAGGCTCCCTGGAAAGCCACTCCCACCCCCAGGCCGGTGCCAGCGGAGCAGTTTAGCAAAAGGCACTATGGAGGGTCTCACACAGGCTGAGTGCAGTGGGGAGACGGGGCTGGGAGAGAGACCCCTATCAGGAGGTGGGGGAGCCCAGGAGTTGGCTCCTCACCCTCAGACCCCGGGGCCAGTACCCACTCGAAAGGTGACCCACAAGGGCAGCAAAGGGGCAACAGCTTCTCACCAGCAGAGGTGGCCCTTCTCTCTCTGGGCTGCTGTGTGCCTAAGTCAACACTCCATTTCCAGGGTGTGGGAAAGGGACGGTGGGGGAGGCCCACAGGCAGGGGTGGGCTGGGGCCCACTCACTTGGGCTCCGAGAGCCTGTTGAGTACATCTCTTCCCAACTCTACGCTCAGTGACGTCACGTTGTGTAGCCTGAAACCAGCCACGGAGGGGGTCTTTACACCAAGGGAAGTGACAAAGGCTACGAATCAGGGCCCTTTTTCCCTCCAGAGAGCCAGCTGTTAAACTTCCACCAGCACGCCACTGCCCACAGGGGCCGCTGCAAGGGGCTGTGGAAGAAGATGGTCAGGGGAGGCGGAAGGAGAGTGAAGCGAGTATTTTGACGGAGGAAAAAAGCATCACGTGGGAAGAGAAGGTCATTCCTACAACAGAGGGCCGGGGAGGAGAGGTTCCCAGGGAGCCCTTGGTCCTGTTCCTTCGGTTTTCCAGGGAAGCAGGAAAAAGAAGCCCTGCCCAAGTCCTGACAGCTAGAGAAGAATCAACTCTAGATCCTCTGGCTCCAAACCAGCACTCCTTCCACCAGACCAAGCGGCCGCCACAAAACCAAACCACTGGCACACCAGGAGCCACCATTGGTTGAGTTGACAGACAAGAGGGGATGGAAGACAAGCGTTCCCCTTTAGCCCCAGTGCTGTGGTCTCTACATCCATCAAATGGGGGTGTGCTGGGGTGGGGCTTGGGCACAGTTCCCTTTGTGGATGGGTGGTCTCTATCTCCCTTCCAGAACTCCCTCGCCTCCCTGTGCCATGTTGGACGGCCAGCTAGCTCAGCGGGCAGGAGAAGAACATTCCACGAGTGAGCTGGCCTTTCAAGGGGATGAGTTCAGGGGGAGGTTAAGCCCATCAGCTTTCAGAACAAATTCTCAGTTTATTAATTCTCCTCCGTTACTCAGGCAAAAGTAAATAAGCTTTCCTCGGGCAGCCTGCACAGAGTCCTTCCCTCTTCAAACACTGCAAGAACCAACAGGCTTGGAAGTCTTCAGCTCCCAGAAGCTGCTTCCCAGGAGGCCCTCCTGGCTTGCTGCCCACAATGTCCTGGCCTGCTGGGACAAGGCAAGCCCAGCCTCTTGGTGGTGGGAGGCCACCACACCCAAACCAGGGTCCTAGCAATGGCCCGAGACAGCAACAGGGCTCCAAGACCACCTAAATCCAAGGGTCCTGGAGCTCTAAGTATTGCACTTGCTTACTTAGCCCCGCTGTGAGGAAAGCACTTTATAAGGAGGTTTGTTGACTGCTTGCTTCTGTTTAAATGATCTTTCTAAAGGCTCTGAATGAAGAAAGGAAATAGTAATAAAATCATAAGGAGCCAGAAAAGCTAATTAGCCAATCAAGGACTGTACTTCAAAGGAGCGCGCTACAAGTGTTTCTAAGAAGTTGATCAGGAATCTTCCATCTGGTTGAGTGCAGACTGTCATATGGTTTATACAGCTTCACAGAGAAGCTTCTGGTTTATACAGAAATCTCATGATTGGTTTTCTATACACACACACACACACACACACACCCTTTTTTTTCCATTTGCCTATTTCTGATTTGGAAGGAGAAAAGGCCAAAAACCACTGCAAGAAGCTCAAAGTCAAACTGCAAGGAGAAGAGAGGGAGAGAGGGAGAGAGATGTCAGTGCCTGCCCTCTCACAGATTAGCCCCTACTCTGAAGGCCTCGTCCAGCCACAAGGAGCTCAGAAGCAAATCACTTGAAGTTGGGCAGCAACTGATACCAAATCAAGGAGAGCTAGAATTGAGACTCCACTTGTGTGCCTTATAGCTTCAAAACGGCTCTACCCTAGAGCTGGACTAACTGGGGATGTTTCTCTGAATCGCATTTTTACAGAAAGCGCGTTCTCACTCTCCACGTTCACTCCTCCCATCCACCCCAGGAGGCTGCGTCCTTCCAACCCTTCCCGTGGATGTTATTCCTGAGAGGAGTGTCCCCTGCAGCTCACTCAGAGGTGACTGAGGACTCTGCAAACAACCCAAGACCAGAACATGTTTCTGGATTTCCCCAATACGGCCTCTGGCACTCCCTGAAATGCGTTTCTGTCCTCTCCTATTTGAGGGATGTTTGCTGACTATGTACATGCAAGTTCTAAATCTGTTTTCTCTCAAGTTCCCAGTATACTGCCAATACTAAAAAAATAAAAAATAAATTAAAAAATCCATAGTCTTTATGCTAAGAATGGGACCACACGGATTTTCCAGCCTCCCGCATACCTCCCTACATCCCTATCTAGAGAAGAAAAAGGTCCCCAGAGTCAGCACAAGGTCCATGCTGGGACCTCCTGTCACTCTTTCTGCACCCCCATCCCCACCCCTCCTCTAAGCCCCGTGTGATCCCCACAACACTCTGGGTACAGCCTGTCCAGCCAGCCCCCATGCCCTGTGCAGGCCCAAAGCCAGGAGTATCCTTTTCCGTTCCCTTTGACAGTCCGGTGAAGCCCACAGATATTTTTAAGTGCATTAAATAGAATACATAGGACAACAAAGGAAGCCAGTAACATTGAAATACAGTTATCCAAATAATATTTCAAACCCAGACTGAAAATAGTTTCTTTATGTATGTGCTTTCATATTACGGCATCATAAATCAAGATCTATCAGCAAGTGTGTCAACTGCACTTTTGAAGAAATAATGAGTACAATATCTGTACCAACTATGTGACATGAAAATAGTTGTGATTTTTATCAGGGCCCAGGTATAGGTGTATTTGTAATGGAGGAAATGCTAACTCTGAGTTAGAGGTGGGTGACAAAGTTGCAATTTCTTTTCTGTCCCAGTTCACGGCCTCCACCCTGAATCCTGAATTTTCTTGGGGAACTCCTGTGCTCAAGAACTTCTTTTTATCTCCAGCATCTACCTCCTTCCTTCTCTGCAGCCAAGTAGAGCCCCAGGAAGGAGCTACTCAGCTCAGAGGGTGAGGGGTTGGCAGCAGCTTTAGAAGGCTCACGGGTGTATAGAAGCAGCTCAATTTGTAGGGTTCTGGGCTCAGGAAAGAGGCTTGGCCTCTGGCTCTGTTTTACTTTTTCTAGGAGGTATCAGGGATTGAACCCGGGACCTCATACATGTGAAACGGGTGCTCAACCACTGAGCTACACCCACTCTGCCCTGGCTCTGCTAAAAAATCTTCCTTTGATTCTTGGAGGCGTCTCTGGTGGTGACTGAGAAGCCCATACCTTCTAATGCACCCCCAGGCCCACTCCATCTCTACCCCCTTCCCATCGCCCCCTACACGGTAAAAGCTAGAAATGAGAAACTAAAGGGCAGCCTACCTTCAGGCTCCTCCACGCTGCTGGCGGCTGTGGTCAGTGGTGCCACAGGGATTTCTTCACACAGTTCCAGATGGGGAGGAAGGGAGAACAAGGTAAGAAGAGGTTAGTTTTGACCTTCGAAAGGCAATGAGGGAAGCAGATGTGGCTCAAATGATTGGGCTCCCGTCTGCCATATAGGAGGTCCGGGGTTCGATTCCCAGGCCTTCTGGTGAAGGAAAGCTGGTCCATGTGGAGTGTTGGCCCACGTGGAGAGCTGGTGCAGCAAGATGACGCAATAAAAAAAGAGACAGAGAAGAGACAATAAGAGATGCAGCAGACCAGGGAGCTGAGGTGGTGCAAGAGATTGAGCACCTCTCTCCTACTCTGGAAGGTGCCAGGATCGGTTCCCAGTGCCGCCTAAAGAGAAGACAAGCAGAACACACAGAGAATGGACACAGAGCAGACAGTGAGCATAAAACACCGGGGACAGGGGGAATAAATAAATAAATCTTTAAAAGGAAAAAAAAGAAAGACAATGAGCTCAGTACAGACCCCTCCCAACCTTTCCCCACCCACAGCTCCAGAAGAGAAAACTCAGGGAAAAGAATAAAAACAGCAGCCACTGCATCGTTCCCCTTTGGAAGCTGGGCCTTCGCTCAGCAGAAAGGTCAACGGCTCCGAGGTAGGAGTCGGGACGGGAGCCAGTTCACAGCAGGCAGAGCTGACGTTGCTCCCCAGCCGGGATCGCCATATTTGTCCTCCTGAGACTCTGCTGTCTGTATGTCCTCCACACGGCTCAGCCCATGGGGCAGCAGAGAGCCTACCTACTCACCATAATGGGGTCACCTGGGCCCTGCTCACCTCTGACCTCAACTCTTTGGGGAGAAGGAACCCATAGCTGGGGTCGCATGTGAGGGGGCCTGGGAACCCACCCAAAGAGAAGCACCTTACCTCTAGCAGAGGTGCCTCTGCACCCCTGGCTCCCATCTCAAAAGTGGAGGCATGTTTTTAGTGGGCAGAATGGGACTGATGATGCAGAGGAGAATGAAGGGCCTGGTAAAGGCATTTTGCTTTATTTTGCTCCATCTTTTTCAACCTAGAATGGCAGTTCAGTTCCTACTAGTTCCCAGACCCTCTCCTAGGCTCAGAAAAGGTGAGGAGGTTCAGCAGGTCTCCAGGTAACACCTGGTCTGCAGCTCAGGCTTCTTCCCTCTGAAGGAGGCCAAATCCCAGACCAAATGTCCCCAAGGGTCACCGATGAGTGACCATGTGGACAGGGGAGCACAAAGGCCTCCATGAATCCCACTGTCTCCAGGCCACCATCTGACTCCTTGGGTAAGAGTTTCCTCCTGGCCCCCAGTCTCTAGCTCAGCTGGCCCCCTGAGGCCTTATGGCTCAGATGGAAGATTCGGGCCCAGGGTCAATCTGGGAGTCACCCCGGAGCCAACCTTCCCACCAATCAGGAAGAAAAGGGCAGAGGACAAAGCCCACAAGGGAGAGTGAAATCTCACTCTTGGGAACCTGTATTGGCACTAGCAATCCACAGGTGCCCCTTCACGGGTGCTCATTAAGAGGCTGACTTGCTACCAGGCCCTCTCAGTCCTCATAGCTGCTGGGTGTCAGTAGAAACATTCCAGGGACAATACCTGAGTGGGCAGGCCTGCAAGCCCACGAAGGGGCCCTGGGATGGTGGCCACAAAGCCACACTGGCTGCCCTCCCTCAGCAGCCTGGGTCTGGTTCTGAGATGTACACAGAGGGTCTGGGCTCCCCGAGCTGTGACAAACAGGGCACAAGTCCCCCAGGCTGCCCTCAGGAAGAGCTCAGGGACATCCCAGGAAGGAGATGCAGGCCTTGAGGTTGCCTGGCAGGAATGCCCAACCCAGACATCAGCCCACCCTTTGGGGGATGAAGGAGGAAGGTACAAGGCACGTTGGAAACAGGGGATTCTCATCTCCCAGGGATTCGCCCTTTGAGGTCAGCTCTATTTTTAAGCTCAGTCTTTCTACCTAGGGATTGGAAAGATGGGACATAGATTTGAAAGATTGGTTCCAGCCATTTCTGAGCCACCTGAGAGCTCCTAACTCCCTTTAAAAGGGATACCTCGTGGCTTTCCCCCATGTTTTCATAGCCCAAGGTGGTTGTGCAGATATCCTTGCAACTTTTTGCACAGAGAGAAGAGAAGGACTTTTGCAAGAGGAGACTGTAGTGAAAACATTTCAACTTGCTCTGCCCTGGACAAACACAGAGCTCACCATCCTGAGACTCTGATTTGGGTTGTCTGTTATGACTATGACCCCGCGGATGCCCATGCAGACATGTGTCCTGATTTAGAAACTGGTCAGGGAGTGGATGTGGCTCAAGCAGTTGAAAGCCCACCTCCCACATGGGAGGTCCTGGGTTCAATTCCTAGTGCCTCCTAAAGAAGACAAACATGCAACGATCAGACATCAAGCAGAAACAACGAGCAAGACAGCAAACAAATAATGAGGAGACGAGCAAAACCAAAACGAGCAGGGAGCAGATATGGCTCGAGCAGTTGAGTGCCTGCCTCCCACATGGGAGGTCCCGGGTTCAGTTTCCGGTGCCGCCTAAAGAAAAACAGAACAGACAATAAGCAAAAAAAAAAGCCAAAAACAACAACAAGCAGACAACGAGCACAACAATGAGCAAAAACAACGAGCAAACAGACAAGGGAGCCATCTGGCGGGGGAGGGCAGGAAGAAACTAGTCAGAGGAGCTGCTGGAACCACACAGCCAGCCATGCTATAGAAGTGAAGACACACCTAACTTGGGCTATGAGGTGTGAAAATCTAAGGCTCCTTCTGCCCACCCTCCACCTGCCCAGTAGGATTTTCAGCAAAGCCTATGAGAAACCCCATGGTGGCAGCCAGGGTGAGGGCCTCAGCCTCAGTGTCGTGTCCAGCATTCCCCATTCCCCCTGGCTGGAGTTGATCTCATGACCCTAAAGTTGTCCCAAATTCCTCAAGAGTGGCCAGAGAAACCAATGCAGACTTGGACCAAAGGGACACGGAAAAGCTCTAAAGCAGGGGTCAGCAAACTTCTTTTGCAAAGGGCCAGAGAGCAAATACTTTAGGCTCTGCAGCCATACGGGCTCTGTCACCTACTCAGCTCTGCCAAGGGTGCACAAAAACAGCCAACAAGTGGGCATGGCTGCATTCCGATCAAATTTCATTTGTGGACGCTGAAGTGTGAATTTCATATAATGTCCACATGTCATGAAATCTTCTTTTGGTTTTTTTTCTTCAACCATTAAAAAATGTACAAACCATTGAGTCATACAAACACAGGCAGCAATGACAAAATCTGTGGGCCAACTGGTCAACCCACGTGCTAGAGAATCAGATTTCGTCTCTGGGACCTGCCTGATTAGCTGGGACTTGCTGCCTTTTCTGCTGTGTGTTGGTCTACGTCAGTACAGTGGAAGGAATCAACAAGGCCAAGGCCAAGGGATAGCTCTCAACTAGGCTACATTCTTCCAACCAGGGCTAATTTTTCCCCTGTGACGCCAACATGGCAATATAAATTGTAAAATACTGAAACCCATCTGACCTCAAGGTCCCTGTCTGACCCCTGCCATCTTGCCCACCACCTCCCCTTGTTCCAGCAACCCGGGCGCTAGCGCCTGGTCCAGCAGGGCCCGTAGGAGCTAGCATCCTTTATAAGACCAATGGATATCACAGCATTTCTCAAATGTGGCAGAGGGAATACTGGGATTTCCACAGTAGCAGCAGTGGCCCCCAGGACAGGTCTAGCCCAGGTCTGAGGTCTGGGGAGAATGTGGGAATGGAACCTGGGCTGAGCAGACAAGGCGGCTGGGACAGCCTGGCTCTGCTGACCCTAAGGCTGCTTCTCCACAACCCCACAAGCCAGGCACTGAATGCAGAGACCTGCATCAATCACATCCGTGACAAGCGTCCTGAAAGGGTTTGTCCCCCACCCCCACCCGTTGGGGACTGATCACGTCCCCACAAAAGACATGCTCAAGTCTTAGCCTGGGGGTCGGATGGGGCTCAATTGGTTGGGCGTCCGTCTCCCATATGGAGGGACCCGGGTTTGATCCCCGGGACCTCCCGGTAAAAAAAAAAAAAAAAAAAAAAAAGTCTTAGCCTGTGTTCCCGTGGGTGTGAGCCCATTTGTAAGTGGGACCTTTGGAGATATGATTACTAGTTAAAGTGTGGTGTCACTTGTGAACAGGACCTTTTAAGATCCTATCTAGAAGAGACCAAGTTGAATCCAGGTGGACCTTCTCTAGGTGGCTGAAGGCCTTGTAAGCAGAGGAGATCTAGGCATGGACAGAAGCAGCCTGAAGTCAGAGAAAGCCACAGGAGGGGGCCGAGGAGACCGCTCGCCACGGGACAGAGGCAGAGATGCTACCCAGGGAGCCTCGAGCTTCGCAGCCGGCCAGCGGCAGTATGCCACGGACTCCTGGAGAAAGCGAGACCCAGATGGTGGACTTCCAGCCTCCAAACTGTGAGGAAGTAAATGCCTGTTGTTTAAGTCAACTGGAGCGGGGTGCTCGTGACAGCAGCCCGGGCAGACTGGGACCCCGCCCGTGCCAGAGCCCTGGGGAGGACGGTGCCGCGTACTTATGCAGGGGGCGATGGGGGAGCGGCTCTGCTGGTAGCCCTTGGCGCAGCGGTTGCACGTGATGCCCGTCACGCCGTCCTTGCAGGGACACTGGCCTGTGGTCTGGTTGCAGGTTTTGCCAGCAGCGCCCACAGGATGGCAATCGCAAGCTGTGAAGAACACACAACGAGAGGGTCAGAGTGTGGGGCGCTGGGGCACGCCCTCCCCGACCCAGGACCATCCCCGACCCCCACCCCCAAGACCCCAGTCCCCTGGGGAAGAGCAGGGATGGAGGCTGGGTCCAGCACAGCCCACACCCACATTCCAGAAGCTCTGAGTCTGGCCACCCACCTGCCTGGAAACAGGGAACAGTAATCAAAAGGGAACAGTAATCAAAACTGATGGACTTTTTATCAACAGGAAAGCGGAGCTGGGAGCCCTTGAGAGAAAAGCCTCCTCCATTCATTCAAATATGTTTGCAGGAATGCAAAGCGCACGACCCAGCTCGCAAGCGGAGGAGTCAGAACCTGGAGGTAGACTGTCCCCTGGGGAGCTAAGTTCCGGTGTTTTCATTCCTCTGCCCTCAGCCAGCTCCCAGATTTCCTGGCTGACCCCTTGGGTGGGAGGCATGGGGTTCAGGGTCTGCTGTGGCCGTGGGGTTTTGTAGAGTCAGAAGCAGTCGCAGGGCCACTGCCCTCCCCAGCCGCTCGGCCCACCCACCTGCTTTGCAGCCAGGTGGTCTGAGGCTCGGGTCTGAGGGCACTCTGGCTTCTGGGTCACAAAACCCATAAAGTGTAGCACCAGAAAGGGTTGTAGTGGTAATTTATGATCACAGTGATTAAATGTGCAAAAGAAGGCTGATGTCAAGGAACTTTCCGGGGTCTGGCAGGAAGGGACTGGGAGCTGGAGCAAGGTCCCTGATGTTTGGGCCAGTGGCTACCAAGCTGATAAGCAGGCTCCATGCCCCTCCTCCTGGTTTTGAAAGGGCTGGGGGGCTGGGTTGCCCACCCCCCACCCCACTACACCCTGAGGCTCCCTCTTGGTGTCCCAGGGTCCGGTCCCATCCCAGGCTTTGGGATGCTGTGCTCGCCATCAATGTGATGCTCTGGGCAAGCAGTTTTACACCAGGACTCCCTGCTAAATCCTGCCTCCCGGTATCTGGGCAGTGGACTCCGTGTGTCAGTGGGGAAGGGGGAGACCCATTCCCCCACCTCCAGGGAAGAAAGGAGCTGCCTGCAGAAGGGCATCCTGCAGCAATTTCGCCTGCTGCCTGCCACAAGCTGTTTGCTTTCTTCTCCAAACGGGGTAAGAAATATCCATGAAAGTAAGTGAGAGCAGAGCTCCCCAGCCAAGTACTGCTCTGCGGGAGAGCACATGTCTGCAGATGGAAATACGGCCACCCCCAGCCAGGAGTGGCTAATGAGAATTAGGAAGGGGAGGGAGGGAGGAGGGTAGAAAGGAATGTGAGGAATCGTTTGCTGAAGTTGTGTATAGACATGTGAGAACTTCTGGAAACACTGATGTGAGGGTCCCTTAGTGGGTGCTGTCAGGCTAAGGTGGGGGGGGCCTGGGACAGAGGGCACTGGGTCCCAAGCAGGCAGCCTGGGTGAATCCTGGTTTTGCACATTTTAGGATACACATGAGGGAAATGGAACTATGCCGATCCTGCCCCTCGTAGACAGGAAAGTACCTTTTGTTAGGAAAGTACCTTTTGTTAGGAAATTGTCTTCTTACATCTACCCTAAATTCAAGTTCATTCCCCACTTTCTTTTTTTTTTTTTACCTTAGTAGTAAGGAAGGGAGAAAAAAGGACAACTATTGTAATATCTCATTTATGTGAGATAAGTAGCACATGCAAATTCTCAAAGTCAATAGAGGGTCCCAGAGGTGGGAGAGTTAATGCACAATGGGTGCAGAGCTTCTGCTTGGGGTGATAGAAACGTTTGGTCTTGGGTGGTGGTGGTGATGGTGGCACAATGCTGTGAGTATAATTAACACCACTGAACTGTATCCTTGGAAGTGGTTGAAATGGGAGATGGCATGCTGTATATACGTCACTACACTAAACACTGTTTTGAAAAAGAAAGTAGATTAATGTTTGCCAGGAATGGGAGGAGAGGGGAGTAGGTAATGACTGCGAATGACCATGGGGTTTTGTTTTAGGGTGATGAAAACGCTTTAGAACTAGAGAGTTGGTGGCTACACAACACTGGGAATGTACCAAATGCTGTGGAATTGTTCGATTTAAAATGATTAATTTTGGGAAATGGATGTGGCTCAAGCGGTTGGGCTCACATCTACCATATAGGAGGTCCAGAGTTCAATTCCTGGGGCCGCCTGGTGAAAGGCAAGCTGACCTGCGTGGCAAGATGGCCTACACGGAATGCTGGCCTGCGTGGAGTGCTGGAGCAGCAAGATGACACAACAAAAAAGATACACAGAAGAAGAGACAATAAGAGACACAGCAGACCAGGGAGCTGAGGTGGCACAAGAGATTGAGTGCCTCTCTCCCACTCTGGAAGGTCCCAGGATCGGTTGCCGCTGCTGTCTAAACAAAAGACAAGCAGACACAGAAGAATACACAGAGAGCAGACAGC
Source organism: Tolypeutes matacus (assembly GCA_026826555.1). Lineage (NCBI taxonomy): Eukaryota > Metazoa > Chordata > Mammalia > Cingulata > Chlamyphoridae > Tolypeutes > Tolypeutes matacus. The sequence continues at coordinate 6,063,970 of JAKSZT010054052.1, read as the reverse complement.
AAGTGCAAAAGAACAAGGGGGTGGGGGGAGAAATAAATCTTAAAAATAAAATAAAATGGTTAATTTTATGTTATGTGAATTTCAACCCAATTGAATAAGGGAAAGCATGTGGGTCCATAAAAAAGAAAAAAAAGAAAAAAAAAAAAAAAAACAGCGAAAGGAAGGGAAAGAAAGAAAAAAGGAGAAGAGCCTAGAAATCCTAAAAACCCAGGGTTCCATCTGGGGAAGGCCCGCTGAGGATGACCATGTCAGGAGGGAGATAGCTGAAGGGGGTGGGGAGGTAGGATAACTGCCTTTGACCTCTCCCATGTCCTCTTAAATCTATCCCCCTGATGCCATATGAAATTGGGGGGCCACAGTCCAGGACCCCACCATCCATGCCACTGCTGCAGGCATGGGTGCTGGGTGGACAGTCTCCAGAGGTCCCTCCCAGCTGGCGTCCACTGGCAGCCTTCACACATCTGCTGGTAATCCCAAGATCCAAGCCAAAACGTTCTCCCTTGGGTGCTGACGAAACACAGCTGTGCACCAGAAGTTTCTGGATCCTTGGATTTGACTGGAAGGAGAAGGTCAAGGAAGGGCATTCTGTCACTGAAGGTTCAGAACTAAGTCACACACAGGCACCACCAAGGGCCCAGGTAGCCTTTCTCTTTGGCAAGGGCTAGCCCAGAGCAGAATCCAGGTAAAGGAGTGGTGGGGCTGCACGGCTGTTCTCCCATGCTGCCCCTCGCAGCTGGTGGCCTGCTCAGCTCCTGGGCCGCAGTGAAGGAGGACAAGGAGGCCACCTGAGGCCAGCTGAAGGCCCTACTGCGTAATGGCAGAGAGCCCCGTGTCTGTTTGCTGGAGCAGATACTTCCAATGAGCCTGTCTTTTGATTAAATGTGAGGAGGGGCTTGCTGCCTGGTTTCCATATCGTTCTCCCAGGATTCTGCAAAGAATCTACCACCAGCCCCTTATCCTGGTCTATGAGAGGCAGCAAGCTGACGTGCACATCCATGCCAGCAAATCATAGTTCTCAGAAGACAAGGCATCAGAGTCCCAAAGGTGGGGGAACCTCAGAAGGCTGCTTGGGTCACCTCCGGTACAGTGCGGCCATCAGCAGGCTTCACTGGCCTGGGATAGAGAATTCACCCAGCAATGGTCCTACCAGCTGGATTCCCATAAACCATCTTAGAGCATTCTCGTGCTCTCATACACATCATCTCCTTTGGGCCTCACAACAGCTCTATGAAATGAGCATGACTCTATAGAGGAGGAAACCAAGGATGAGAGGGGAAAACCACACAGGGGTCTGGCAGATATAGAGAGAGCCTGGCTCACCGAGGACCCTTACCTTCCCTGGGCTGCCCACATCTATACTTCTTGTTACACAAGGACAAATAAGCTCTTATCTGTTTAAACTGATGCTAGGTGGGTTTTCTTACTTGCAGCCAAATGCCATCCTAACAGTGTACTCACATTACACATCTTCTCAATTCCCAGCCAAAAGACTCCAACATTAGGACCTTTTACAAAAACCTGTGACTAGACATGGCCCAAATCATACCCTTTGTGCAGAGAAGGATGAGTTTCAAGGTGTGACAGTTGAGAATGCCCCATACTGGGTTCTCCTATCACCCTGGAAAAGGGAATGTGGCTAGCAACGTCAAAGGAACAGAGTGTATGCCCAGTGGTCATCAAGGAGGCCCCAGGCCCTGGCCCCTTAGAAAGAGAAAGCCAAAGGGATCCACTGCACCCTGAAACACACAACAGACACAAACACACAGATTCCTACAAACTCACAGACACAGCCTCACCAAGACACACACATCCAGAGACACACAGAACCATGCAGACACACAAAAAGGCACACACACACACACATACACAGACTCGCACAGAGCCTCAGCGGACAGGGGAGCAGAGGGGCCGGGCTGAGCTAGGAAGAGTGTGGAAGTGAGGTGAGCAGAGGCGTTTTCCTCTGAGGGGGGCATGGGGAGGCTGGCAGAGAGCGCACTTTCCTATCTCTTCTGAAAACGTGGTCTGGGTCAGAATGACTTCCTCCAGAGGAAGCGCATTTGGTGACCCCTGCTTCCCCTGGAAGTCGGCCATTTTCTTCCAGAGGAAGGTCATTCCCTTCCAAGGCAGGTCACCCCCGCTCTGCACGGAGCAGGCAGCACCTGGTCATGAGAAACAATCAAGCCGTGGAGGCTTTTTCCACAAGGTGAGAACAGATGGCAACCTCAGGTCCCTGAGAACTCGGCAGGGTTAGGTTTCTCACAAATATGGCGGGCAGAAGGCACAGAGGACAACCCAGCTGAGCCTGCTCAGGTTCATCAGACAGAGGCAGACAGCTCAGGGGATGGCTTCAGACGGGCAAAGAGAGCCAGGTCCAGCCCAGCCTGCCAGTCCCTTACTCTGTGGCCCTGGGCTGATGCCATCCCCTCTCTGGGCCCCACGGGCTCATCTCTAAGGAAAGAGGCCTATGCTCCCGCTCAGGTCATGCCTGATCTAACAGTCTATGATTTGGTTCCCAAAGTGGCTCCAGAGGAACCAGGGTGGCAGCCTGCCCCCTTGGACCATCGCCCACTGCCGCTGTGTTCTGGCCAAGGGGACAGGGAAACCGCCGATGCCATGAGCACACAAGGACGTCAGCACATGCCCACTGAGAGCCTGACCCCACACTGCCACCCGCTTGCATCATGCCAGCATCTTCTTGTTGAGACCTGGTTTGTCAGCACTTCTGAGTGCCCCGGGCAGCTGCCTTGCAAGGCTGCTGGTCCTGACCCTGGGTTCCTTGCGCCCGATCAGCTGCCTTTTCCTGCTCTCTCTGTCCTCGATCTCAGACAGGGTGAAGACGCATGCCTGAGGCTGCCCCCGCTCCACTCCAGCACACATCCTGGCTTTCTGGAAGTCCCTCCTGGCCTGTTATCAGCAGGACTGGTGACTTTTCCCGAGGACCCTGTTTGCAGACCCTCAAATAGCAGTGACCCTCTAGCACAAGCTTGTGGAGGCGAGGGGAGCTGCCGTGGCATCCCAGACTCTCGGGAGCCTCTCAAGGCAGGCGAGGGGATGTGGAACAACGGTTCGCACCAACCCCCTCACTTCAGACATCATCACAGCTGTGCCCTAGCCTCTGGCCAGTCAGCCTGGGCCCACTTTCATTCTCCAGCTCCCCTGTGCAAGCTGCCACCTTTGCTGGTGGCGGGAAGCCTTTCCCACAGCAGACCACGTTTCTGAGGGTCCCGAGACTCAGGCAGATTGATGGAGCCCCGGTGATCACTGGAGATGCCCCTCCTGCTTTAATTCTACTAGAGCTCTCAAAGCTCACAGACACAGCCATTCTGAGGACTGTTTCCGAAAGGGCAGGCCACAGAGGCCTCAGTGGGGAGGGTCAGAGGAGGGAGGCGTGCGGCGAGCACTCCCACCCATGAACGGCCCCCTCCTCGCCCACCAGGCGGGCCAGCAGGAGCCCTCAATTCAAGTCCTGTGAGAAGAAAGCGCTCAGACACTCTCACCAGGCAAAGTCTAATGGGGAAAACCCGCTTTCTAGTACAACCTTTGCAAGGCAGAGAGGAACGAGTTAGACAGAGAACTCAACTTCTTTTGAATCCTGAGATGTTGCCCTATCAGTGAATGCTGCAAACTGGCCACACTCCCCTAGAAGGGGAGACCCCCCCCACCCCACCCAGAGCCAACCACAAGGTTATTGAGGACTCAGGTGAAAGGTCCACATCTGCCTCTGTTGCTCCTGGGTCAGGGAGAAGGACTCTGCTCTATTTAGGTGAGACTGGTCTGAGTACCTGGACGCCAGGCATAGAGCAAGTAGGTGCTGGGAAGCACATGGCTGGAGGGGGGTGGTGCCCTGCGGACAGGTCCTGCCATGGGGGCAGGAGGAGGAGAGGGAAGACAAAGGAAGGCTCTGCAGAGTAGGCAGAAGGGGCCAGCGCTGTTGGAGAAAATTGGGTCCAGATCCGACGGCTTCCTGTGTCTTGTGTGTGTGTCTTGGGCTTCTTGGGGGAAGCCTGATGGGAGCCCCCAGAGGAGGCAGTGGGGAGCAAGTGAATGACAGGCACAAAGGGGTGTCCAAGCACCACTCCCCAAAACTCAGCAACCAAGAGAAGAGGCATGTGAAAGCCGGCAAAGGCTGTCAGGTATCCTAGAGCAGAAGGGACCGAAGGTGAAATGGCAGAGAAGACACCAGATGGGCAGATCCATGTGGGTGGGGACTAGGAGAGGCCGGGGGAGGCGGAGTGAATGCTGACCCAAAGGAAGGCTGGGCAGAGGTCTCTAAGTGAGCTCAGAGCCACAAAGAACAAGGGGGACAAGGGAGCCCAAAGATGCAATGACAGAGAACCCCACAGAAGTGTCTTTCTCATCATCATCATAGTCTGCACAGAGTGAAATTCACTTTTTTTGCGATGCAGTTCCATGGGTTTTATCACACGCACGAATTCTTGTAACAACTACACAACCAGGACACAGAACAATTTTAACACCCCCATGAACTCCCTCATGCTGCAACTTTGTGGTCAGATCTTCAGTCCTGGTATCCCTGATCTGTTCTCTGTCCCTACGGTTTTGCCATTTCCAGATGCCTTATCAGCGGACTTGTACAGGATGTAGCCTTTAGAGACTGGCCTCTTTCATTTAGCATAATACATGAGGTTCATCCATGTTGTCCCGTGAATCCACAGTCACTCGGGTACTGTACTCCAGCGTAAGGCTAGAGAAGTCTGCTTATCCATTCAGCCACTGAAGGACTTTGGTTGTTTCCAGTTTGGGGCAATTCTGAATGCTATAAACATTCACGTACAGATTTTTATGTGAACGTAAAAGGTCATTTTTCTGGGTTAAATACCTAGAAGTGGGATTGCAGGGTCATACGGAAGGTGTATATTTCACATTATAAGAAACTATCACACTGCTTCCCAGAATGGCTCTGCTATTTTGCATTCCCACCAGCACTGTATGAGAGTTCCTGTTGCTCCACATCTTTGTCCATGCTTGGAATTGTCAGTCCTTTTTATTTTAGACATTCTAACAGGTATTAACAGTATTTCATTGTGGTTTGAATTTGTATTTTCCCAGTGACTCATGATGCCTTCCATATATCTTTGGTGAGGGGTCTGTTGAAGGATTTAATTGGATTGCTTGTTTTCTTATTGTTGAGTTTTGAGAGTTATTTATATATCGTGGACCCAAGCCTTTCCCAGCTATGTGATTTGCAAATATTTTCTCCCCACCTGCGGCTTGCCCTCATCTCTACCTTATTACACCCCTCCTCGCTTGCCTCCATTCTGATCAATGGCCCACCCAAGCCCTGTCCTGCTTCCAGACTTCTGTCCTTTCTTTCCACGAGCCTGGGATGCTCTTCCCTCGGCTTCCTCTTAGTGCTCTTATCTCAGGCCCTCCTTGACCACCTTATAGAGTGGCCTCCCACCCCCACTCCATTATACTCCTTCTGCCCTGTTTCCTTCATGTAACTCACCATAATCCATAAATTATCTCTTGTTATTCTTTTTTTCTTTGTTCATTGTCAACCTCCCACTAGGAAGCAAGCTCCCAGGAGTTTTGTCTTTCTTGGTCACCACGGCAACCCCAGTGCCTCGCATTTAGTAGGTGCTCAATAAATATTTACTGAATCAATGAACAAACGGTTGCTCTATCAGTTTAAACGTAACTCAGGGTAAACCTGCCGCCTGTTTCATAGGAAAATGCCTTTTCACTGACACTGTGCATCTGGAGGAAAGGAGGAGGGGGCAAAGGAGCAAAAGTAATCCCCTCACATCCCAGATCATGTGCATCTCAAGTACGGAACATTCTCCGCTCAGATTCTCCATGCTAATGAGGAAGCGAGGATAATTTAAATCCACAGATAATCCACAAACTTCATTTCAGCTGTCTGTGTCAACCTCCTCCGCAGCTAAGCTTCCCCCCTGCCCCCCACCAGCAGTTGCTAACAAGGCACAAAGGAATAAATGTTTCAAGTTGCAGGACCCCCTCTCCTATCCCTTGCCACTTTCGGATCAAGATGCAGAGAGCAGGAAGTGGAGGGGGCTGGGGAGCCTGTAATCCCAAAATGAGTTATTTGACTCTTAGGGCTCTGGTGAACTCAAGTCTTCTGCACCTGTCTCACAGCCAGGGCCCAAGCCCAGGTCTTACAGGTGATTCCCATGGTGTGACATGAGGGACAGCCCCAGGTTGATCAGGGAGCCCCTCCTTTGCCACCCCATCTTTCCACACGGCCCTTTCAGAACCACGTTTGGATGCACAGCTGAGCCCACCAGCAGCTGCCCAGCACTCATCTCTGCCCTGCCACTCGTTTGTCACTTTTGCTCCCAAGGCATGTAAATCCTTTATCCAGAGTGTGCAACGGCGTTAGGGCAAATCCCCAGGGCCCTGCCCTGTCTTGTGGGAATTGGCCTCAAAGTTCATTTTAAGACTGAGCCCTGCAAGTGGGAGGGGCCGGCTCTCCCAAGGACCACTGCTCATGGAAAGAAACAAGGCCATGGGAGAGCTAAAGGACAACCCCCACTTTGCGGGCAGGCTGGCACTGGTGAAGGGTTCCAGTTATTCTATTTTTCCCCTCGACTTTAACAAATAATCATCACAGCTGACATCTATGGGGTGTGTGCTATGTGCCAGGAACTTCTCCTGCGTCAGCTTATTTAACCTGCACCCTAAGCCTACAAGAAACTATTATTATCCCCATTTTCAATGAGAAAACTGAGGCTCCAAGGACTCATAAATGGCTTACTCAGAGGTGGAAAGTGAATGACCCCAAGTTCCCTGCTCTTAAACTATTCATCCCAAGTCTGTTCGCCAGGGCCACCTGGTGTTCTCTTTGCTGCAAAAATCCTCAAAACACCATCCCCTCCCCACCAAAATGCCCTTAGCACTCTGGCTGCCAAAACAGTCACCTCCAGAAATGGGGATAGCTCAAAGGTCAGGAGGCTCTTCTGTTCGAGAACAAGAGACTCCTGGGGATTGAGTCTGCGGGTGGGTAAAAGAAGACCTTGGAGACATGGGACTGGCACCCAGGATATTGAAAAACACTGGCCACGGACACCCAGGGAATGAACGAGATGAAAAGGCCAGAAGACCATTTTGGAGCAGTGCAGGCCAGGGCTGCATCCCTGAATTGGGGGGTCTCTTCCTTTGTAAAGATGTTGGGCAACAGCACCTCCACCTGATGGCCTGGCTCCACCTGCTTTCCCTAATTATCAGACCACACATCTCCACATCTCACTGCTACAAGGAACTGCCCTGCGGTAGCAAGGATCCATGAAAGTTTCAATATTTAAAAAGAGCATGCGGAATGGGGAATGTCAAAGCCAAAGGGGATCAGAGATCATAAATCTGACTATAATTTTACATCTAGAAGGCTGTGAGGTAGAGCAACAAGAGACTCGCCAGCACCCAAAGGCTTTAAACATGGAGCCAGAGGGGATCGGATGTAGCTCAAGTGGTTGAGAGTCTGCTTCCCATGTACAAGGTCGTGGGTTCGATCCCTGGTATCTCCTAAAAACAAACAAAAAAATCAACTCTTATTGGGGGTGGATGTAGCTCAGTGGTTGAGCGCCTGCTTCCCATGTACGAGGTCCTGAGTTCAATTATCCCTGGTACCTCCTTTAAAAAACAAAAACACAAACACACAATAAAACATGCAGCCAGATCTGGAGACCGTGGGTTTTGACTCTCACATTCCCCACGTATCAGGGAAAAGATGACCCAACGTAAGTCACAGCTGGAGTCGAGCTCTTCCACTGGGATTTCTTTCTCCTTCTGACCGCAGGATCCAAGGCGTCACTTTCTATCCCCCAGCGGGTGCTGGCTTCAACTACGCCATGAAAGAGCCTCTGCCCTCCAAGCTGGGAGCTGTGCCAGCCACTGGCTACCCTCCTGCCTAAGGCGGCCAATTCCTTTCCCTGCACCCACACAAAGTTAAGGGAGGAAATGGAAATGTGACAAAGGACCCATAAAATGAAGGGGCTCCCCCAAGGCTCTTAGGACTTTCTAGGCAGTGTGGACACTACTGTGGAGTCAGGAAGGTCAAGAGGGGGTCCCAGCTACTCAGTTGTGCTATGACCACATTCTCAAATGATCAGATCTGCATGCACACACACACACACACACAATCTGGCAATGATGGCTGTCGGATCCCATGCCGACTGGATGCTCTGACATCAGCTGCACTAGCTTAGCTCCCAGCCCTGCCTGGCAAGTCTTAAAATGTTAAACGCCCCCAGTTTTCATTAACAGAGTCCTAAGGACACTTACATTCATTGGTTCTAAATCTTTCCTCTCCAATCTCTTCCCTTTATTAACACCACCAAGAGCAACTCAACCTCCTCATTTGTATTCTTCCACTACAGGGGTTCTTGACTTCGGTGTTTCAGTTCCATGGGTGCTGAAACAATACCATACAATGGGCTGGCTTAACAACAAGAATTTACTGGCTCTTGGTTTTGAAGCTAGGGAAAGTCCAAAATCGAGGCATCAGCAAGGTGGTGCTTTCTCCCAGAAGACTGTGGCACTCTGGGGCTGGCTGCCAGCCCTCCTTGGTCCTTGCCTTTCTGTCACATGGCAATGCACATGGCAGCATCTTCTCCCTTCTCTTCCGGGTTCCATTGACAACCAGCTTCTTTTTCTCCATGTCCAACTTCCTTTGCTTATAAGGGCTTCAGCCATGTCAGATGAAGGCCCACCCTCATTCAGTTTTATTTGGTTCACATCCACAGGACCAGGGGTTGGGCCCTGAACATGATTTTGGGGTGGGGGCGTGATTTGATCCCCAACACATGGCTATGCACTAGAGTCACCTGGGAAGCTTTTAAAATTCCCATAGCCCAGGATCTTCTGGACCATTGAATTCACCTAGAATCTCCGGGGCTGGGACCCAGGTATCAGTATTTTTCCATCTCCCCAGCCAATGTGCAGTCAAAGCTGAGAACCACTGCACAAGTTAGAGACAGACAGACTGATGGATACCATGAAGCAAAGGATGAGAATGGAAGAGCAAGGAAGACAGAGGGAGCTGCACACCGGTGATGCAGGGGACCAGAGTGGGCAGGGCTGAGGTGCTCACTTCCTCCCCAAAAGATATAAGGGGTGGGTGGGAGCAGCAAGGGTGCCCTGGCAAGGACAGCACCTACTACCGCCTGCTGCTGCTCCACTACCGACCGCATCTTCTCGGGACTCAGGCATCTTTTCAGAGGCCTCCATTCAGCTCTGCTAACTGCAGACTTGAAGGGGCGGGCAATGACTGAAAGAAACAGGCTGCTCAGCGAGATGGAACACCAGCCCTTTGTACGGGGATGCTAAATGCCGAGGTTAATTTCTTAATTCTCATCGCAATTCGGTTCACGGGAGCCTCCCGGAATGTCTTTATCCATCACAGATGGCTCAGGATGATGATAAATTAATATTGTTATCAATGGAGACATGGCTGAAACGGTGAAGTTGCAGCGTCTCTAACGCCAGCTCGAAGAAGAAAGAGCCCCAGAGTCCATAAAGAAGACAAATGGTAAACAAAACCTTCTATCTTTTGACAGATTCCAGGACGAGCATCGCTCACAAACCATTCTGCAGAGAAAAGGGAGAAATTTATCTCATCTGACTTTGTATAGGACGGCAGCCCACGCCATAATGAGGCCTTCCCAGTGCTGTGAAATTGCACTGAATGGCCGGAGAGTGCAGCCGCCTGATCTCTGGGCTTGTTTATCACAGCCCTTTGTGCCAGCGCTGCCAGCCCGGGTTGGGTCTACCCTAGAGGAGGGGAGAAAGAACCCAACAAATGTGTTGCTATGAAACTTCCCAAATGGGGGACTCCGTAATAATGTTTGGAATCCAGTGTCCTTGCTCCAAGCTGTTCTTGTCTGGGCTCGGCTCTGCTCTACATTTCAGCAGGGCCAGAGTCAGCCAATGGCCAGCAGTGCATGGGTGGGCTTGGCCCCTGGCCCAGGCCCCCCAGACCCTGGGAAGTCTGGGAGAGGGGGAGAGGGCCCCAGTGGCCATTCCCAAGTTGACTCAGGAGTCAAGAGCCACTGCTGGTTGTCCCAGAGCACCCGTGAAATTCCTCTGAAGCAAAGCGAGTAAGCGCAGCCTTCACCTGGGGTGCAGGTCGGGGCTCCCCAAGGCCAAGGGGAGCGGTGGGACCCGGGATCTGCTCCATTCTGACAAGATTTCCAAAGTCTTGGAGCAAATCACCTTTACACCAAAAGTCAAGATGCTGGGACCAAAGAGCTTCAGCCAAAGAAACCCCCACCTTAACCCACCTGACTCTGGGCAGACAGGGCAGAGACACCTGTGGGGGTGACAGAGAGACCCCGTTGAAGAACTCAAGGGAACGCTTCTCCCTGGCGGCCTCAGAACTTCTCCTAAAGCTGGTTCCGGCCAAGTTCTCAGGGACTTTTTGGCAGGAAATGTTCCCTGGTAGGTAGTGAGGACTCAAAGTTCCCACCTCCCCTAAGGGGGTGACCAGGAAAAGAGCTTAGGAAATGCCTTTCCTCACCAATCAGATGGCAGGATATTGTAGGCCACATCTTTTCTCACAAATCACAGAGCAGAGCCTTTCCAGCAATGCTTTTCTGCACCAATCAGGTGGCAAGACCCTGACGCATGGTCTTTTCTCACAAATCAGGTGGCACCGCGGGTCCCACCCCCTTTCCAGGAACATTTCCTTAGCAGGCATCTGCATGTGTCCTTTTGAGAAGAATCCATCCTGAGGATTTAGCCAGCGGGTTCTTCTTCCAGACTTCCCACCAAGGCTGGGAGCAGCTGCTGGCCAGAGCAGAGAAACTTCAGGCACAGCCACCCCCTGGGCCAGCCGTGGAGCTTGAAATCATTAAACAGGACCCACACCCTTTCTGTCTGCATCTGTTTCTCTTGGAAACCAGTAAAAAGGGAGCCGGACGTTTCCACACCATTTAACCAGAGTGGCAGAGCCCCGAAGGACAACTCCAGGTTTCCGGAACCCTGTGGCTTCCCGTCATCCCTCACTCTGAACGGTGAGAGGTAGCACACTGCCCTTGCCGCTTGCCCCAGCAACAGAGGAGAGGGTGGGGAGGCAAAGGGCAAGACGACCAAGGCCTGCTCACTGCTGCTTCTCCAGGGGACATGGCTTTCCTGCTTCAACAGCAGGGACTGGCACACCAGGAAATGACCAGCATCCTTCCATTTGGAGTAGAGTGGAGCCCAGACCGTCTCATCCATGGACACAGGGCTGCCTGCCTGAATGACATCTGTAGGTTAGAATTTCTTGGCCAACCCCCCCAAAAACTCGATGGGCAAGCCACTTGTTTACAAGACCCCAACCTCGGTTTCTTCTGTAAAAGACAACAAACCTTCTGGGCACAGGCAAAGGAAGTGGAGACCTTCCAATTACATTCTCTGAAAAAATCCAAAACCTTTTTCCCTGGTCAGGGCTTTGGCTCAAGCTTTGCTGCCACCGCAGTCGTTTCCCTGGTCCCTTTGTCTAGGCCACCTTCCCATTCTCTGCTCAAAGTTTCCTAGGAGATTCTCACCTGGCTCAGTTGAGTTTTCATATGGAGATGCCCAGCTTCCTTTATGCTCAAAATTCTCTTGGTGACCACCAGTGGCAGCCTCAAGCCCATAGCTAGAAAGAAAGCTTGCTCGTCTCTCGGAAGCCTCCCTACTCATCCCTGTATATTTGGAATCGAAGGGATTTTTGGAGGAGACAGACTAGGAACCTGTTTCCTGGGGATGTTCCATACAAGCAGGGCTGGCCTCCTGGCCAGGAGACCAGTGCATCTGCCGGGGCCGCCTGCTACAGCAGGCCCAGTGCTTGGTTTAGGCTCTGCCGTCGCCATCTTGAAATTCTTAATCTTTGAACATTTTCATTTGGCAATGGGCCCCGCAAATCCTGCACACAAGCACCCAACATCTGGTGGCTTTCTTGTTCAGAAGATGATAGCTTTGCTTCATCCTCAGGCTCAGCAGCAGCTAGCACAAACCCCCCCCGAGCTCTGCCATGGAAGGGTTTTTCTACTGCAGCTCACTCACTACGTGGACCTAACTCTGCCAGGGTGCAGCCCCCTCCTACGGCGGGGTCCACGCAGGTCCAAGTCAGGCCCCTTGTCTAGGCTGGGCAGTGGCCCCAGAGCCCTCGGAGGGACAGATCTTCTTGGGAAGCCACGTTCACAGCAGGCCCTGGCCACAGGTCCAACATTTTGGACCCACCGAGCTCCAGTTCCTGGAATTTCCAAAAGCAAATGGAAATATCGCCCCCAAACACCTCACCTCCCAACATCACCAAATTCCCCGCATTTCATCAGCTCCTCTGAGTCATCTGACCACTGCTTCAGTTTTGTTGGTGGGAGAAAAACAAACAATGGAAAGTTAAAACATTAGTGCTTGCTTCAGTGAGCAAAAAATGGAGTCTCCCGGTTCTTTTAAAAAAAAAAATTTTTTTTTTTTGTCCTGAGACCTAAAGCTATTTGCAGATGGATTAAATGTTCCTTCGGCAATCGTGTCCCCAAAGCCTGCAGCCTCTCTGGGATTGTGCGCGTCTGTGTGTGTGTTGGGGGGGGGGAGGGGGTCGGGGCTCACATCCTAAGAACGTCCGCGTGGGTTTGGTGAAAGGGAGTCCTTTGTCCCGACGTTAAGCTGGCGAACATGACTCCTGCCCCTCTGGTATGCGGCACACCTGTGCAGAGCAGAAGGGGGGTGGGAGAGACCTGCACTTTCCCAGGCTTCACACCTTCTCCTTTGAGCCATTTCTCCATCGCCCCTTTGTTTCAGCTTATACTTCCAAATACCCGGACGGGGCAGGGAGCTGGGTGTGTGCATGTGTCTGTGCACGTGTGCGCAGGTGTGTTCATGTGTAATGACCTCAGACTGCATCGATTCGTATGGGGATTGGAAAAAAAGAAACAGAAGCAGAGAAGGAGGAGGAGAGGGCGGGCGATCCCCAGGCCCCCGGGTCCGGCCCCGCCACCCGCCCCACGCCCACCTTTGCAGGCCTTCCGGTGGGTGATGGCCTTCCCCATGTCGCGGTAGTAGCCCTCCTTGCAGTAGTGGCAGTGGCGGCCGGCGGTGTTGTGGCGGCAGTTGAGGCAGACGCCGCCGCTCTTGCGCCCCGAGAGTTTGTAGAGCTCCATGTTGAAGCGGCAGCGGCGGGCGTGCAGGTTGCAGTTACAGGCTGCAGGGAGAGAGGGAGAGGCCGTCAGGGGCGCCACGAGGACGGGTACATGAGGCCCCCCCACCCACCGCCGGACCCAGTGAGGCAGCCTCTGGCCCCAGAGGCGCGTTACTGGGCTCCCACTGTTTGCACCCATCAAACAGCATTTACTGAACAACCAGAAACACCTGAACTGCTACTGAACCTCCACTTCCCTCTCAAAGGGAGACTGTTCCTCTACCTCAAGCCCCCCAACCCCAACATTGCCCTCCTCCCCCAGAGCGGGAAGGTGGAACTGACACCCTTTTTGTATCCAAACAGTGCTTCCAAGGCACTCGCCCTACCCTTGCGTTCTCCCCATTCCTCTGAGGCTCACACCACCGGATTATCCTGTCCTCACCTACTGATGACTTTGGGGCCTTCTGTCACCTGGGACCATCAGGCGGCCCAACCAACACCTGGACTCGCCACACCACCACTTCCCTGCCTGCTGGCCCCTTCTCAGTCCTGTTTCCCCCTGCCCATCCCTTACATAATGACGTGCCTCAGGACTCAGCCCCTTCTCCTCACCGAGTCTGTATCACTCTCCCCAGGTGTGTGTCACTCCTCTTGGGTCTGTCTTGTTCTCCCAGTTCTGTCTCAATCTCCCCAGGTCTATCTCACTCTCGTGGGTCTATCTTACTCTCCTGGATCTGTCTTACTCTCCCAGGTCTATCTCACTCCCCTGGGTCTATCTCACTCCCTTGGGTCTATCTCACTCTTGTGGGTCTATCTCACTCTCCTGGATCTGTCTTACTCTCCCAGGTCTATCTCACTCCCCTGGGTCTTTCTCACTCCCCTGGGTCTTTCTCACTCTCCCAGGTCTATCTCACTCCCTTGGGTCTATCTCACTCCCCTGGGTCTGCCTTACTGTCCCAGGTCTATCTCACTAATTTTCATGGCGTCAGTGATTATTTTTGTGCACCTGACTCCCTCCACCCCATCATTATTTCCAGCTTCCAGTTTGGGATTTCCACTTGGACACAGGGCGCCTCCCCAAAATCATTTGCTCCCCTCCATCCTGCCACGTCTCTGGCACTGGCCACAGCCCCCTTTGGCCTCCTAGTCCCCTGAGCTGACCCCTCCAGACTCTTCTGTGTAACCAGAGCAGGATTTTCTGAGCACGCCTCAGAGGACAGCTATTGCCTATTTTTAAATCTTTAAATAGCTCCTTGGTGTTCCTCAGGGTAAAATCTATATCCTTTTACTGGGCCTTCGGGGTTCTGAAGAGGCTGCTCCTCCTTCCCCTTCCAGACCTGGCTCTGCCCACCTCCCCCTGCCTCGGTGGCTCAGCTGAACCAAACTTTCTCAGCTCATGGAGCATATTGGATGGGGGACGCCTCACCTGCTCCTCTGTGGCTTGGCACCTTCAGTTCTTTTCTTCCTGGGACACCCTTCTCCCGACCTCCCTCTTCACCTGGCTATACCCTTCTCATCCTCCGCATCATGGTTTCAGTGTCACTTCCTGACCACCCATCCACCCGGCTTAAGCATCTGGACCACGGACTTCCCAAGCCTCCTCATCCCTCACCGCAACCGCCTCAGGACGTGGCTGTCGCCAGCCAAACTCCAGGCTAACACCACCTTCCATCTGGCTTAATCCTACTCACTCTACACGGTTTGCCTTGCTTTCATGTTAAGTTTTTATTTTAAATCACATGTTATTTAATATATAAAGAAATATATGTTTAATGCCATAAACTTGAGAAACGAAAGCATAAAGGAAAAAGAAATGCACTCATACTTCCATCTGACACTGTTAACACTTAGCTGGGGTCTTTCGGGCTTTACCATTGATCAGCTGTGTAACTATTTAACTTTCTTACAAAAATGGATCATTCTTGAAACTTCAAGGGTTTTTTTTGTTTTTTTTTAATAACTTCTCATTTTTAAATAATTTCAAACTTACCAGGCAGGTGCAAAAAATAAGACAAAACCCATACAGAGAATTACAACAAATACCCACCCAGATACTGAGATCTATCTAGTTATATACTTTTATGAAATGCTGACTATTTTTTTTTAATGTCAAATAAACATCCTTTGTGATTCTTAAAGGCTATATTTAGTACTCCATCGTAGGGACAGATGGACACAGTGGGCTCCTTGGAGTTGGTGGTAGATGCATTTTAAAGGAGGTCTTCCCAGGGTTTGCCAGTTAGGCTGTTTCCACTTTTCACTATTATAAATAACATAGTGGTACCCCGCCTTTGCACAGACATACATTCCTACTGCTCTAATAATTGTCATGTAGGAAGGTTCTCACAATGGAACTGCTGGGTTAAATTTTGGATCTAGGTATTTTTAACTTTAGATCCAAATGGCCAAATTGCCCTCAAGAAAGTCTGTACTAGTTTACACTCCCACCAGCAGGAAGTGAGAGCTCCTATTTCGCCACTCCCTCGAAAAGAATAACAATATGCATTTTGTATCAGCATTCTTTTTCTTTTTTATCTTTGCCAGTTTGTCAGGAGGGAAAAGAAAGAAAGAAAACACATGTGATTTTAATTTGCAAGTCCTTGATTACCAGTGAGGACGGACATTTCTCTGCATATTTTCTATATATATTTCTTTTCCTGTGCATTGCCTGTTCATGCCTTTTGCCCAGTTTTCAAATCAGATGGGCTTTTTCCCCCTCCATTAGATTTAACACTCCTCTATATGGTGGATTAAAAAATATTTAACATTTTTTTTTTTTTTTTTTTTTACCATACCAGCTACAGATATTCTTTTCAGTCTCTTATGCATATATTACTTTTCCTCGCAATTTTAAAACATTTGCCTCTTTAATTTTTCTCTCTAACATTGTAAGCTCCTTTAAAGCTCTTCCGAGAGTCACCATGCAAATCGCCCACTCATTTAAAAAGCAGAGTAGGACATGGGCATTAGGAGAACAGGGGAGGATACAGGAGAACACTCAGCCCACGCCCCGAAGGCCAGAAGCAGCTGAACATCAAATTAGGGCAGAGGGGAGCTGGTGTGGCTCAAGCAGTTGAGCACCAGCTTCCCACATGGGAGGCCCCAGGTTCAGTCCCCGGTGCCTCCTAAAAGCAAAAACAAACAAATGAAGAAACCAACGCAGGGAGCCTCAGTGGTTGGAGCTCCAGCTTCCCACATATGAGGTCCCGGGTTCAATCCCCGGCCCTGGTACCTCAAAAAAAAAAAAATTAGGGCAGAGTATGACTTTGAGAGCCTCACCACCTGTCCCTCAGGACCTCCAGCCTTTGGAGCTGACGTCACCCAGGTACAAAGAAAGAAGGCAGAGGTCCAGGCTGTCCTCTGTGCCAAGGACTGCGCTGTATTGACCCAGCCAGACAAGGGTGATGCAAAGGGGGCTGCTCAGAGAGGTTAGGAGAGCAGCCCAGGACCACAGAGCCAAGTGGTGGGGCAAGGATCTGGGAGGATCCAGCGGATCTGACTTGCTCAGGCTTTGTACAGGGGAAGGCCTCGGCGACAGCATCTCTGGTCCTTCTCAGATGCAGCAGCTAATCCTGCATCCTCCTCTGTAAAAGCAGTTCTCCCCAGTGTGGGTCCCTGGCTTCTAAGCCCCTCCTGGGAGCTTGGCCCCCCTGCCCACCTCAAGGGGATGCTCGTCCTGGTAGCCGTCTCCCATGTGCACCCTACATCAACAAAAGGCTCTTCCCAGACAACCGGTCACACAAAAGAAAATTCTGAGGCTGCACATCAAAAGGCAGGGCTCCCCTCCCGCCCCACTCCTCCTCAGAGCTGTCGGGGACATCAAGTGGCAACCGCCCACGCTCAGGTTTTGCAAAGTATTTTACCGCTTGTTTTCTTTTCCCTTTGTTTTATTTTCCCTACACAAACGGAAAAATGCATCGGGCTCGGCAGCTCACATCTGGATCCCTTGGCTCCACGCAGAGGTGTCACCCAACTCCCCACTCATCCCCAGCCCCTTCCCCGAAGAGACACCTTAATCCCACATGCCTTCCTGTTTATCTCCTGTTTCTCCTGGAGATAAAAATATTGGGTATTGGTTTCATTATCAGGTTTCAAGTGGGGAAGGAAAGGGCAGCTCTGTGAGAACACAGAGGTCAGGTCGCTAATCTTCCTCGGCAGGCATTGCCTGGGACAGCCGGGGAGCAGCCGAGGGGGACTGAAGAAGGGGGACAGCAGAGCCTTGACTCGGATGCCTTCTCTGGGGTCTGGACCCCAGCTAGCAGGGGAGTGCTGGTCTGGTCTAGAATCCCAGCTCTACCCCCTCCTTCAGCTATCATGTGGGAATCACCTAGGATGTGTTACTTGTGGCTCCGTTATCGGTGGGCAGGGAGCTAAGAGGAGAAGCCCCATCCCAACTCCCCCTACAGGAACTGGCCAGCAAGAGATGGGGTCCTCTTCTCTCCCATCTAAAAAGTCTTCTGGTCCTGCTTTAACAGGCCTGGCACCACTTCTTAGCTCCCGACATTCCTTCAGCTTTCTTGGTCCCCTCCACCAACCTGGAAGTGCCCAACTCTTCACTACCCCTGGGTCAGTTCAGTTCCACACAGTCTGCAGCCTCTATCTACGTGCCAGGCACCGTGCCACGTGAAAAGGGGAATGGACAGCACACTCTCGACTGTCCAGGGGCACCTCATCGAGCAGCAAGAGGGGGTGGATGTGCAAGCATGTCAGCAAACTCAAAGTGAGACAAGTGCTCTCATCAAGTGCACTGGTTCCTGGACACCAGAGACTATTTGCCCTTATATCCTGGGAACCCAGGAAAAATATTTGTTGTGCAAATGAGAGAAAGAGAGGGAGAGCAAAAGTTAATGAGGGAGAAGATGGGTGGGAGGATGGATGGATGGATGGATGGATGGACGGACGGATGGATGGATGGATGGATGATGGGTGACAGAGGTAGACAGGTAGGTAGATAGATAGATAGATAGATAGATAGATAGATAGATAGATAGATAG
>JAKSZT010054052.1:5967696-6045884 GCA_026826555.1 Tolypeutes matacus | reverse complement strand
TAGATAGATAGATAGATAGATAGATAGATAGATAGATAGATAGATAGATAGATAGATAGATAGATAGAATGGAAAGAACAAGAAGGGGAGGGGAGGGAAGGGGAAGGGAGGCAAGATGGAATGCCTGGACCACACCCTGACAAGATGAGGCTTTAAGACATCTGTGACATTTCGTTTATATTTTTACTTAAAACTACTTTAAACTTGCCTTGATACTTTAACTCTTCATCTGCTTAACTTCTGTCACTCCAGTAAACTGAGCGCTTTAAGGAGAACAACCCACACCTAAGATGCCCTGGACTCTGAGGAGGGCTTTGCACACAGTAGGGACCAAGTCTGCATCCAGTGGTTTGATGAGTTTATCAAACACAGGTACTGGCCTCCCCCAAAAGACCCTGATGAACTACTGCCATCCCACCAGCACTGCCCCAGACCCAGGAAGCATGGCGAGGACATTGTTCAGCCGTTTTCCAGGCCATGTCTCTCAGACACTCTGGCCCTGGCTCCCCCAGGCTTCACGTGGGTCGGGGGCTCTCTCAGTGGAGCACAAACACCACTGGGCAATGGGCTTCCCAGAGGCTCTGGCCTCAGCCCCAGGCTCCCTCCTCTGCCGTCCCTGAGCACACGATCTCACCCAACGCCCTTCTCTCCCTTCCAGGCTGAGTCTCTGAAGAAGGATGCCCCATGTTATTTCTGCAGCATAAGAGGGAATTGGGGGGCTCACGTGTCTGCGGCTGAAGTGTCCAAAATTCCTGGCCCATGAGTGCATCAGCAGCAGGTGGGGGACCCTGCGTGCAAGAAAGCATGGCCCAGCCTCGGACTGCCAGCACGGCCCTCGGATCCGTCCTGACGAGCAGCACGTTTCCACGTGTCCAGGCTGCAGGGGCAGCTGGAGCACGATGGACACCGGCAGGGGAGCAGGGGTTGCTGCTTTCCTCGCCAGTTTCTCTGCTATTCACATCTGCAGCTGCTGGGCAAGGCCCACAAGGACAAAATGCTCTCACAGCTCCCCAGGGAGGGACTGAAGCAGAGATTCAAGTGGGCCGGGTTTTAAGCCTTCCCTGAAACAGCAGGACTGAGCAGTCACATCTCCCACACCTGCTCCTGTGATCACCTGAAATGGCAGAGCTGGTGGATCACTCCGAGCTGGGCTTTCCAAAGGCCTCTTTTCCCCAAAAGGGGCTGAGCCAGGACTGGCTGAAGCATTTCCGGGGCCCAGGCCCTATCCTGTCTACAGGTGAGCTGTGCATAAGAGAAATGACCATAAATGCAGATAAACTGACCAAACTGAAACGCCAGACTGTAGGCTTCCCTTCCTTATTGGCCAATCTGGCAGCTCGTGGATCTTATTTTTTCATTCGACAAATATTTACTGAGCAACCACTCTGGACCAGGCCCTGCAGAAGACAATGGGGATATAATACCACGTGAGCCCGATGTGGTCTCGGCCTTTGCAGAGACTTTGAAGACAGCTGAGCGTGGCAGAAGTCTGGTGAACGGCAATGCCTCACTCCAAGGTCCACCTCTCTCCCCTGAGCACAGGGCTTAAAAAAACTTGTCACAGAGGCATCAGCAGGCCAGATGCCAGTGCAGCGAGGACCAGCCAGGGAGAGCACAGGGAATGGACCACCTCTTCCCAGCTCGAGGAGCTTCACAAGGAAACTCGGCTCCGATCAGACTCCAGGGTCCACAATCACTTGGAGGGATGCCCTCTTTCCACTTGAATAAAAAATACTGTTGAAAAGTGTCACGTTGGCACGCTCAGGAGAAGTGGACAACTGGACTGGGCAGTCGGTCCAGGCTGGGCACAGTGAGAACACCAGAGGGAAGAAGTGGTACCTGGAGACGAGGGAGGGGGCCACCCAGGACTTCCCCAATGGGTGAGGCTTCTGCATGACTGCTCCTTGGTTTCTCTGTTCAACAAATAGGAACGGAGCCCCTCAGACATGCTGGGCTCTGATGGGGAAGCACGGCTGCTGCAGGACTAATACAGCTGCACTTCGTGCTCTTGGGAATCTAGCCCCTCCCTCCCTCTTCTCTCAAGCTGTGGTTTTCAATTCAGGGAGCCATTGGCCCCTTCTCCGCAAGCCCCAACTGGCAATGGTTCTCAAACTTCAGATGCATAGGTTCCCCAGTGGGACCATTAAAACAAAGATTGCTGTGATTTTTTTTTTTGGGGGGGGGGTGTCCCTGTTACAGGTTGAGTTGCACCCTCCACCCCCACCCCCAAAAGAGAGGCTGAAGTCCCAACCCCCAGGACCTTGGAATGTGACCTTCTTTGGAAATAGGGTCATTACAAATAGGATTAGGCAAATTAAAATGAGGTCAGACTGGGTAGGTAGGGTGGGCCTTTAATCCAATATGACTGGAAAGGACACACAGAGAGACAGAGAAGACGTGCTACGGCCACGTGACCACGTGACCGTAGCAGCAGAGACTGAGCCAAGGATTGCGGCTACCCCCCAGAAGCCAGGAGAGAGGCATGGAACAAGTCTTTCCTACACACTTCAGAGGGAACAGGGCCCTGCCGACAGCTTGATTTTGGGCTTCTAGCCCTCAGAACTGTAAACCAAAATACAGATTGCTGAGCCTCCCCCTGAGACTTTCTGCTGCAGGGTGTCGGCGGCAGGGCCTGGGAATCTGCACTTCTACCAAGCTCCCGGGTGATGCTAATGTTTCCCGCAGGAGGACCCCACAGTGAGAAACACTGGTCTAGACAATCTCAAGGAGAAAAAAGGTGTCTAAAGACGGGACGTAGACTGACACTGTGGATTCACAGTTGATGCAACATTACCAGGCAGCAAGGAAGAAGGGAAAGAGAGCTGCAGCTGGTTCAGGAATCCTGGCTCTCCTCCTGGTTCTGCTGCTCACCCAACTGTGTGGCCCTGGAAAACCCATATGGCAACTCCCCAGTTCGAATTTGAAAAAATGAGGAAGTGATCTCGAAGTTCTTTCCTGGCCCTAGAAGTTAGGTGACCGCCTGATATCAGAACTCAGGGGGCAGACACGGGTCAACAGGAAAGCTGTAGGGAAAGTGCTGGAGTTCAGGAGGGGTGCGATCCAGGAGAAGGCAATAATGCTGTGACAGGGCTGTGGGGAGAGCAGAAAGGCAACCCCTGGCCAGTGGAGTAGATAAGGGATGAGATACGATGATCCCATGGTCTTGAGTAGCCAAGAAAACTGGTGGCCACTCAGGCTTCCCAGAGAGAAGGCCTGTGGCAAGAAGACTCTCCAGGGCATTAGACAAAGGGAATTGAAAAACATTCTTCCCTTCTGGGAGTGGGAAGGAAACTTAATAAAAGGACTTACAGGGGGGCAGTTAGCAATGGGGAACTCCCCTGATCAGCCCCAGAGCCCCCAGAAGCCAAGCTCCTATGGCGAGGGGCCCACTTGCCTAAGTTTCCCTTTCATGGCGCCCCCTATTGGCAGACAGAAGACCGACCGGAGAGCCACAACGTTTTTTGAAAAGTTCCAACTTGAAAACAAAGCCTCTGACCCACCGACCTGTGCTTTATCTCTACTATCAGGAGCAAAATCCGTGAGGAGTGGATTAAGGTGGCAAGGAAAATGAAGAACTGGGAAATGCTTTCAAAAACCCAGTGCGGGTGTCAGTCAGGGAAGCCTGGGGTCCCTCTGCTTGCCAAAGACAGGCTTTAGATGGTTTCTGATAAAGTCCCTGGAGATAAGTGGCCTGTGTTTGTCCAGGGCTTACAGGGTTTTAGCCAAGTCTGAACACAAAGCGGGCCTCTGTCAACAGTCCTTCAGGCCCCTAAGAGGGCTGAGCAAACACTACAGTAACAAGTTCTTCACACCTGGAGGCCCAGGTCTCTTTGTCAAGGAGGCAGACAAAAGAGCTGTGGGGAGTGGGGGCTCCCTACCCAGCCAGACCCCCCTGGGCTTCTGGAGAAGGGATGGGGGGTGGGGAAGCTAAATCTGAAGTCTGGTGAGCCTTGTCTCCTTCTTCAAGCAAAAATGTGAACCCCTACGGGCAGGGAGACGGCAGACTTCTACTGTCTTGCGAGCAGCCTGAGAGGGCATTTCGTGGGCTGGGGTCAGACCCATGGGCAGGATCGAGGGCACAGAGTTGGCCGGAGGCTGCGCTTTCCAGAAAGCACAGCCCGTTCCCCAGCCGACGGCGGAGCTATCCCCCAAATCTGCATGCCCTCGCTGTCATTCTTTCCACAGACTTTTTTCTCTGTAAACATCTTTTCTTTCCCCTGCCCTTTTTTGGCTGCTGCATCTCCCCCTAAGGCTTTGAAACGATCCCCTCCTAAAGTCTCCCAGGCCTTTTCACTGCTAAGGAATAACTCAGGGCTTCGGCTGCCTGCGAAAACATGAAAACATCCTCCTCTTCGCCTGGCCTGGCGGGTAGGCCCCTCTCTGAGGAGGAAATGCCTAGGAGGCTTTGGTAAGCCCCGAGCAGTCATCAATTCTTTGTCTGCAGCAGTTCCTCAGTTCCTCCCAGAGCCCCACCCCAGGCAGCCAGGCAGAGGGTGGGTCCCCTCCCTTGGAGATTTCAGCCCATTCCATGGCATTCCCAACTCCACCTCCAATCGGCCCTCCACCCCAAATACTTCTCTCGTCTTGTCACTCCCCTATTCTGGAACCTACCGTGGATGTCTACAGCATGCAAACTCTCTTGCCCTCGAGGGGGTTGGCTTCACAAAGGAGGCCTGGATACTGGAGGTCTTGCTTCTTTCTTACAATAGGAACCTGCATGAAAACCCCACCCCACCTTCATCCACACCCAAGGTCCACCAGCTAAACAGAGGAAGGGGTATTTACCCACTGAGGGCAAAATCAGAACCCTGGGGGCTGATATGACCTTCCAAAGTTTCCTACTGTTACCTTCTTGTCCTAAAAGAAATCCCACTCACTGTGGAAGAAATGAGATCAAAGAGGCCCCAAGAGGCAAAGAGACCTTGCCAAGGTCTTGGAACTAGTTAGTGGTGACCCCTAATTTAGTGCTCTTTCCGTGACCTCCTCCAGCAAGGAGAGGATGGCCTTGGGCACAGAGAAGCTTGGTGAACCCCCTATGGCTGCGGGGATTCACTCCTGAAGGCAGAAAACCATCAAAGTCCAAAGGGGTGTTTGAACAAAGCTACCCCAGCAGCTTTTGTCACCATGCATTCATTTCTGCCTTGTGACTCATGTGTCTGCCCTACCCAGACGCCCGTTCAGCTGCAAAGAGACTCCCTTCCAATCTCTTTTCCCCAGAGGTGGCACACACACTCCGCGTGCTTTATTAAACAGACAAATGAGGACTGACTTGCCAACCCAGCAGGCCAAGCCTGGCTCCTGGCTCCCTGGAGTCATTTTCCATCTATAATGGGTCCCATCATTGAGTCTGGCACATGCCAGGCTAGAGATCCATGGCCGGACTCTAGTGGCAGCAGGCGAGGCCGGTGGAGAGGCCTAACGACTTGCAGTCAATCTGTTCCCTGACACCAGGCAAGAAAACACCCAGTTCCCAGGCCCATCCTCTCTCTCTCCACTCACAGCTCTGCTTGACTGTTTATTTGATTCAACTCTGGTTTGACAACGTTGGTTCAGAGGCCAGAATAGCTTTTATGCCCACCAGCACTGTCTGACATGGGTTGTAAATTCCAGAAACCAGGGTTCCAGCCTAAACTGCTCCCTGGATCTGACACGGTACATAGTGTTTGGTGTCTTGCTGAAACCGGGGTCCCAGTGAGCCACGTGAGGCCGACACTGACGCCCTTTCACATTTTCCTGATTCACTCTCCAACAAGGGCTGCCAGATCCAGCAAATGAAAGCACAGGACACTTAAATGGGAATTCCAATGAATGATTTTTTATTTTTATTTTTATTTTTTTAGTACAAGTCTGCCCAGATATTGCATCTGTCTCCAACTCCTTCCAGATCCCCATCAAACTTGTGTTTTGCCTAAGATGTGGGATTTTTACAAGACAGTTTTTAGCAAAGGCAACTCTAATTTTCTCAGCACCCCCAAGTCTCAGAAGAGGTTAAAAGGGTTCCTCGATTTAATAGGAGCAGGATGGAGGAGACCTACTGGGGCTTCCCTGAACTCAAAGGGTTGTCTGATTCTGCAGTCCCTGCCTGGTCAGTGCCAGCCTGTCCCTGCCTAATCACTTCCCCTTCTCCATCTGCTAAGCGAGAACAGAAATCCCATGCCGGAGACCACATGGAGAGGCGAGAGGAAGGCAAAGACCCTGCCCACTGGATGACCCAAAAAGCGTTTTCCCGGCTGGTGGCATCAATGCTGAGCAGACGGCCAGCCAACTCTGCCCCGACCCAAGCTCTCAAGATGTCCCGTTACCTTCCCAGCGTGCCCCAATTTCAGATGCAAAGATGCCCACGTGCAGTCAACTGTGGTTTAGGGAGAAACAAGGGAGAAGGAAGCAAGACTGATCAGAGTGGCCCAAAATCCTTAGCCAAAAAGGGTCTTTTTCATCAGGACATGCTTTGTGGTGGAAATGCTCAAAATCTGCATTCAGGAAATTCCCAATGTGGGATCCAGTTATTTTTAATATAATCAGTAGGTGTGATTTATTTGGATGCTAGCAAGGTGTTTCTGAGATTACAATGAAAGGCTTTAATTAAAAATCATATCGCTATACACTGTGGAATGAAGGTGGCCTACCAGAGAACAGAAGGAGTAGCAGGGGATGGCAGATTCCAGCTCATTCTAACTAACATTAGGAATTCTAACTAACAGAGAGCTGACCAAGAATGGGAGAGAGAGACCTCACTGTCCCTTGAGGCATTCAAGTGGAGGGACACTGTGCAGGGGGATCCCAGCTCTGGGGAAGAGGTCACACTAGATTGATAAAGTGCCTCCCAACTCATAGAGCCTGAGAGGCTGGGCTGGGAGGCCCTTGCCAGTTTGAGGCTGGGACCATCCTTGTTAGCATTCTTACACATGAGTTAGTGGAAGGGATGGCCCACGGAATCTTCCAGTCTCTAAATGAGCCTTAGTCCCTGGGGTAGAGACTGTGCACGTTGGGAAGGAGATGGGCAGAAGAACTTCCCTAGGGGCACATGTGGATTTATTTGTAGAAAACTCATCCAAATGGTCCTTCTGGGATGATGTCCTAAATTATCAGTTACAGCCAGGGAAAACAGCCTGAGGATTTCTGTAAACACTTTGTCATGGACAAAAGATGCTCTGTGGTTGAGCATCTCCCACAAGGGCCTTTGCATCAGTGCAGTGACAGAGAGGGCAGCTGAGACAGGACAGCAGTGGCCACACCTCGGGAGTTTTCAAGTGCCTCAGGCCAGGCTGATTTTGCACGGGAGACACACCAACAGATTCCAATGGCATCTCTCTGACAGGTTGGTGCCATTAAGTACCGCTTGGTGAGGGTCTCGAACACCTCCCCTGGGCTTCCGGGATGGTGTGCAACCCCAGAGAGAACTATCAGAGCACGCGGAGGGCTCGGCAGCTGGGATTTCCCTGCAGTCCCTCCAGCCCTGCTGACCAGCAGAGCACAGGAGGTAAGAGAGGACCAAGCTCTCTTTTGCTGCTTCAGGACTGAGCCCTGAGGTGTCCACGAGAAAGGGTGTCCCCGCCTTGAAGCCACACCCTCAGAGCCAGCAAGACGCGTGTGATGAGAACATCCATGCCCTCCAAAGGAGTGAAGGGACTCTTGGGAGCTCTGAGAAAGGGAAGATGGAGAATAAGCACCAAGCCGTGGTCTGAAGGAGATGGTGGGAGGTGGGAGTTGAGGGCAGTGCTCAAAGACAGAGTCGCTTACATCCAGCTCTTCCACCCACTGAGGCTGCATAACAAATGATCACAAATTTGGTGGCTTAAAACAACAGAAATTTACTCTCTCACAGTTCTGGAGGCCAAGAGTTTGAAATCCAGATGTCAGCAGGGCCACGCTCCCTCTCTCTATGCGTCTTCTAGCTTCTGCTGGTTGCCTGCCACCCTTGGCATTCTTTGGCTTGGAGACACACCTCTCCAATCTCTGTCTTCTCAGGGGCTTCTTAGGAGGCCATCCTAATCCAGTAGGACCTCGCCTTACCTTGACTAATTACATCTGCAAAGTCTCTATTTCCAAACAAAGTTGCATTCACAGGTATTGGGGGTTAGGACTTTAACGTGTCTTTTGAGGGGGATACAGTTCAACACACAACGGCGATGGTAATAGTATGACCTGCCTGGAGTGGGATCTGTGCACCAGGCCCCAAGGTTAGCACCCGACACGCACGAGATCACTTGCTTAAGGTCCTCACCTTGCACCTTACAGAGCTGATTCCCACTGGCATTCCGTCTCCCCACCCCTATCAAAAGCATGCATTGCCCCCCCAAAGGTGTGTCATGCAGGTAAGGGAGGCCACCCAGCTAGTAGAGACTTTAGAAACACCATTTTCTTATCCCTCTTCCTTTCCAGTTGACTTGGATGGAAAATGACGACAAATAAATTTGCTCTTCCCAACACCCCCACACTTTGCAAACCTGACTTTCATGTCACTAAAGGAGACCATAAAATTTAAAAAATGGAGACACGGAGTGCCTTATTTTACATGCTTTAATCCACCCAATATTTTCACTGACACCAGATAAGGAAGGCACTATGCCTTATATTAGGATTTACCTAATAACATACATCATTATCCCCATTTTACAGATGTGGGTGTTGAGGCCCCACACAGCTCACAGGTGGGGACCAGGACCCTGGGACTCCAGCACAGAATCCTGGCACCTGCCCTCCTCTCCCAGCCATGAGCTGGGGGTTCTTGTCCTCCTCCCTACATTTGGTAACTTGGTTGCTTTTGTAACCAGATTAGAACCATTTAAGGCACAGGCTGGGCAGGGCAAAGTTTTTTCTGTTTTTTTTTTAAACAATAGTTCCGCTCAGGTAACCCTCTTGGAAATGCTTTTTATTGCCCTACAATGAGGGAGTTTGGGAACCAGACACGTTCCATGTGAAAGTGGAGGTGTGGGGAGAACCCACATGTCAACACCCCACATTTCTCAGCCTTGGTGCTTCTGGCTGCTTTGGATTTGGCCAGCTCCCCCCTCCACGTCCACAGTAATGTGGCTTTAATTGTCCTCAAAGTGGGCCATTCTTCCTTTACTGTGCAGTAAATTTCCCTCCCAAGTTCGGATTTCATGGGCCTGCCCAAGCATGGGAGCCAGGTGGCCCTAGAGGGTGGACACTGCAGTCCCCCCACAAGCACCCTCCCTGGTCAGTTCAGCCCCTTCTCTTCCACCCTCCCTCTGCCTGGGGCCTGGGCAGATGTCACAAACAGAGGGCGAGACGACCTTGGGAAGGAGACAGGGATGCTGGTATGTGGTTCAGTCTAGAGAAAGAATTAACTCGACAAATGCAAACAAGCTGCAACAGTGGGATTCATTCTGGCTGCAGGTCGAGGACCGACTGGTTCATCCGGGCGCTCATTTGTTCACTGCAGAGTTCAGAGCCAGGCTCTGGAGCCTGCCCCAACCTTCCACCTTGGTGAGACCCATGACCTCCCCTGGCCCCTCTCTGCTCATCGGTAATAGAAGAGTGATTATGGGGGAATGGATGTGGCTCAAACAGTTGAGCACCTGCTTCCCACATGGGAGGTCCCAGGTTCAGTTCGCAGTGGCGCCTCCTAAAAAAAACAAAAACAAACACAAGCAAACAAACGAAAAAACCAACCAACTCAGGGGAGCTGATGGGGCTTAGTGGTTGAGCGCCAGCTTTCCATATATGAGGTCCCAGCTTCAATCCCCAGCCCTTGTACCTCAAAAAAAAAAAAAAAAAGTGATTACAGGCAACCCCTTACCAAGTGAGCCAAGGCTCTTAAAACCCTTAGCCCGCACCTAGCACCCTCTACAAGCCAGAGGCGGTTCTATCACAACCCGGAGGAGAGAGGGTGAACCTGCAGCAGATGCACGAGTTCAAATCCAGCTGCCGCACTCTCGCCACAGAGCGCTTGACCTTGGACATGTCTGTTGACCTCTCTGAGATTCCTTACCTGGGAATGAGGGCAATAATGGCAACCACCTGTTAGCAGCAGCTGACACACCCAAAAGAGCTCATTCCTGACAGAGTTTCAGGCATCTACGGTAAGTCTACTGCATGCAGAGGACACAGAGCTAAGAGGTGGTCCCAGCCCTGGATGAGTTCATCATGGGGAAACAGACACAAAAGCAGAGAACCAGGTACGCCGGACGCCCTACCAGAAAAACGTCACAAACATGATCACCTCAGGGGAGGTCCTTGGCCTTCTCCAGGCCTCAGCGCCTTAGGAAGTCAGGCCGGCTCCTCCCAGAGGGACCTCCAGGCTTAAAGTGTGAATGTTCTAACAACGGTCTGACATGGTTTGTGCCCACAGGTGAAGGTAACCTTTCCTTTGCAGACCCTAAACCACCCCTACAACAGAGTCAGGAACAGAAACAGGAAAAAGATCTCTCTGGGCAGCAAAGATGGCTGCCACCATTTTTCTATACTAAGCTTGGTGCTATCTGCCCACAGAAGTGGCCCTTCCCCACATTCTCTTTCCCCTTCATTTACACAGTATTCTAACACAGAGAGAAGAAGGCAGAGCCGACTGACAGCAAAACAGAGACAGAACAAGCAAAATTAGCAATGTGAGGGCAACTGAGAAGGGGCAGGCTGCGTGGCACACCTCAAAAGAAATAAAATCCCTGATATTTGGAGAGTGACGGAGCTTGTGGAGACCGTGGAGGTGAGCCCATCCACCCCTTACATTCTAGCTGAGGAAAACAGACCCCCATGTGCTTCCAGGGGATTCTCCCCCGGCATGAGGCTCCCGTCATCCCACCCCTGGCCACACCTCAGTTCCTCTCCATCATCTTTTTTTTTTTTTTTTTTTTTGAAGTGAATGAAATCATACTAGCTCCTACTAATCCCTCTGTCTCTTATTTCCTTCCTTATTCAATGTATTTTTTTTTTTTTTTTTGATTTTATTTATTTATTCATTTATCCCCCCCTTGCTGCTTGTGCTCGCTGGGTCAGCTAACCACGCCGTGCGGGCAGGCTTTGCCTTCACCAGGAGGCCTCGGGAACCGAACCCGGGGCCTCCCATATGGCAAACGGGAGCCCTACTGATTGAGCCACAGCCGCTTCCCTCAATGTATTTTTTAAAAAAGATTTATTTATTTATCGCCGCACCCCCCCACACTGTTGTTTTTGCGCCCCCTGTCTGCTCTTTGTGTGTTCTTCTGTGTCTGCTTGTCTTCTCTTTAGTTGGCACCTGGGACCTTCCAGACTGGCCTCTCCACCATCTTGGGTCACATCAGCATCCACTTGAACAAACAAGTCAAGGCCCTGGGCCCTCAGGTCTGTGGTCCCTTCATCTCCTTGATCTTCTCCTCTCTCCTGTGCCCATCCAAACAGCTAGCCCTTCTGGACAAAGTCACCCCACAGGGAAGAGAGACACTTCCATCCACCCATGACTACTAGTGTTCCTGACAGCCAGTCTTCACTCCCTCATCACCATCAAGTCTTAGCTCAACTGTGGCTCCTCGGTGAGTCCTGCCCTAACCACCCTATTTAAAATTACAATCCCAGCTCCTAGCTCTCCGCCATGTCCCTCTATTCTGCTTTATTTTCTTCTATGGCACATATCAACTTATAACATACACATATGTTACATATCGACTTTGGTTGTTATACCTTCTTTCAGCATACACATACATTTCACAATGATTTTGGTTATTATATCATCTTAAGGCAAACATACAACTTTCATACTGATTTTGGTTACTATAGCATCTTACAGCATACACATACTTTAGAAATTTATTTTGTTTACTATGCTTCCTCCCATGTAGAATGTAAGCTCCATGAAGGAAGGTACTTTCTTGTCTTTTTTGTTCACTGATATATCCCCCAGGGCCTAGAAGAGTGCCTGGCACATAGTAGGTATGCTATAATATTTGTCGAATGAATGAATGAATTGGTCCTTAAGACTGGCCACTCTCGTCCGCTCCCTAGTTCAAACCTCCCCTGCCCTCTTAGACCTGCAGCCCCTGCCCTCTCCCTCCACAGTCTCCACATTCTCTGTTTATGACCTCACCTCCTATTCTCGGGAGGAAATGGAAGCCCTGAGATAGAACTCCTGCAACATCCTGCTCCCCAACTTCAGTACCACCCCCATTAGGGCCTGTCCTTACCAGCTGTGATTTGGAGCCCACCTCCTCCTGCCTCCTCTGGAAATATACACTATCTCCTACTCCTTCTCTCTCTCGTATCTTCAGCCTCCTCCTTTTGTCTGCCATCTTCTCATCCAAGCCCACTGGCAGTTAACATGCTCAAACTGTTCCCCTCCTTAAAGCCCTGCCTTCACCCCGCATCTCCCTCCAGGTACCCTTTCTCCTCACCTTCCCAGCTAAGATTCTCCATGGTCTCTCCTTCCCCTCGCTCTTCAGTCTACTCCACTCTGTCTTCTTTGTCCATTATTCCACAGGAATACCTATGCTACAGCCACTCACACTCTCTCTCTTGCAAATCTGATAGCTGTTCTCCATCTCTCTTATTAAAGAGCTCTCAGAAGTTTCGATAGTGCTCACCACATCTCTTCTTGCACTACTCACTTCCTTTGATTATCATAGCTGCACACTCTTCTGGTTTTTCTCCTATATCCCTGTCTCCCTAACATGCTTGCCCTTCAACCCCCTTAATTGAAGCTGGACTTTCTCCAGGAGAAGGTGGGCCTCTTCTCTTACTCTACTATCTTCCTTGGTAATCTTGCCCAGCTTGATTGCTATCTTCTTAGGGAGAAACGACTTCCAAATCCATATCTTTGGTCTAGCAATCTTCTTGGAGCTTCTGGCACATATATCCAACTGTCCGCACCATATCTTGGATCTCTCAAAGGCACTTCAAACTTAACATGGTCCAAGATCAAACAAAATCATGATACTCCCTCCCAAGTCCAGCTGTCTTCCAGAAAATGATGCTTTCATCTACCCGGAAGTTCATGCTGGAAATCTAGGAGTCATCTTTGTCACCTCCTGCTCCCACAACCCCGTTATCTCACCCATCTCCAAGTCCTGTTTCTTTTTAATTCCCAAATCGCTCTCAACTCCATCTCTATCTCCATTGCCACTGCCCTAGTGCAAGTACCATCACTTTTGACCTGCAGAGGAGTCATGGATGTAGGCTTAAAACCTGACTGGGGACTGGCTTGTGGTTATGAATTCTCACAGGAGACCTTTTCCCTTCCTCCCAGTGCGAATGTCCAAGCAGGCTGGTTTCCTTACTCTCCCCTTCTGCCTGGCAGATTAGTTTCTCACATATCTCTACACTGAGAGAGCTGCCCTTTGGGGTTTCCCATTAGATTTCCAGCCTTGGGGAGCCCTGGCTTTATCTCTGCTCCCTGAGTTTCACAAGGTCATCAAAAAGAGGCTCGAGGTTGCAAGAGTTTGACAAATACCAGCTCAGGTCCTTGCTCACCTCTATAAATTCTGCTTTCACTTTTGGGGCCTTAAGAGATTCTTTAATTTTCTTGCCAGCCCAGTGGTTAAAAAAATATATATATATATTTTTTTTAAGTTTTCTTTTTGGCTTATTTTGAAAACATTTCATCCTGTACTTTGTATCCATTCTGCCACACAGCCAGTAGTGGGTGTGCAAATACTGGGCTGGTTGTGATGTTCTCAAGCCAGAGCTCCTGGCACTTTCATTAAAGCCCATGACAATGACCTTCCCCTTTCCTGTGACCCAGAGCACACAGAGCCCACGTCACCCAGTGGAGTGTCTGGATCTGTGCCCCACTCTCCTGGCCCGTCTGCTAACTGGGGTACTTTCGCACCAGCTCTCCAGTATGGCCAGGGTTTATCAGCAGCAGCCCCTGAAATTAGGTCAGTGGATCACAGAGAACATTAAAAAAACAGAATGGGATGGGAAGCGGCTGTGGCTCAATCAGTAGGGCTCCCGTTTACCATATGGGAGGCCCCGGGTTCGGTTCCCGGGGTCTCCTGGTGAAGGCAAGCCCGCCCACACGGCGTGGTTAGCTGACCCAGCGAGCACAAGCAGCAAGGGGGGGATAAATGAATAAATTAAAAAAAAAAAAAAAAATGTTTGAAAAAAAAAAAACAGAATGGGAACTATCAGAGTAGACCACATGTAGTAAGGGTTCACAGCTTTTATTTTAGTTAGACAGATACACAGATATATATCAATACAGACACAGGCACTGGGTCATGATGCATATGGTAAATGTATTTTCACTGTGGGTCATGGTCTAAATGCCATAGAATGTGGTTATGGCTAGTCCTTGAGCAGAGGGCCACATTTTATTCCTCGCATTCTCTCATGCACAGAGAAGCATGCCATGCTCATGGCAAGTTCTTGCAAAACACTGAGAACGTCGGATGAACTCGGTTTCTGGAGCTAGTGAGGGAATCAATGGAAAACTGAAACTCTGGCATGGGGGCAGGGGGAGCATGGACTCTTTCACTTGAACTGAAGCCTGTAGGTTCCAGCAAGGGCCCCATATGGACCTTGCCAGGTGAAGGCAAATCCTGTCCTTTCAACAGCCTCACCTTCGACCCTGCTGCCAGGGTTGATGAAAACAGTTTTCCTCCATGCCCTGCCCCAGGAGGAAGCTGACAAAGGTGGATGGCAGGAGCTGGGTCTGCCCACAACTATGGCATCAGATCTGGGCCCCATGCCCCCCCTTCAATTAATGGGTCTAAAGTATCTCTCTCATCAGATGCCTTATCTGATCAGAGACCTGCCCTGACTCTACAGAGCCTAAAGGAACCCTCTAGATTCCTTATCTTGGCATTCCAGGCTCTCCACAATCTCATCCCAATCAACTGTGCCTTCTCACCTCTCACTACTCCCCTCCACTGAAAAGGGCATTCCATCCACGCCTGCTTATTCACTCCTTTGAAGACCTCTTTGACTAACTGTCTCTGTGTTATTCGCAGACCTGCCCTACCTTCTCTTCCCCAATGCCACAAAGGAAAAAAGATACTATTTGAACAGCACATTCAGGTAAACCAAGGGCCCTCGAACCCTGGCTGCATCTGCTCGCTGCTGGAGTCTGCCAGCCCACCCCCTGCCGTGCCAGCCCTGCCCGGAAGCCCGGAGGGAGTCAGCAACCGGGTGGCACTGTGTGGGAAACTCAACCCCAATAGTCCAAGCTAACCTGCACGGCCCTTCGGGGATGCCCATCTTCAGCCCCGCTTACCCTCGGGACTGATGTTCTGTCTCCCTCCCCAAACCTCTCCCTGCCCACCCCCCTCACCTGGTTCCTAACACAGCTGCCTTGTCTCCTCTGCATTGCCCCATACAGGAGGGTCTTATCTCCTTGTGTCTTATGCTTCTTTGTCCACCGCATCCCTGCCCCACCCGTGGCACCCAGCCCACAGCTGTCAGTGCCCTGGGCGCTCACTCAATAAGGAGGTGTGGATGGATTGATGGACTGGGAGGGAGATGCCAGACCCAGGTGGGACGAGGGTCCGTCTGGCCTCTGGCACGCTGAGGGAGGAGACAGGCCGAGGTCAGGGAGAGGGAGCACCTGGGACGCAGCCAACATGCCGTGCAGACACTGGCGCCCTGGAAGCAAGTTCTTGTCTTCCTTCCGGGACCCAGGGAGGAGAAAATGGCAGAAACACCGGCTTCAATAAGACTAAGCTGGTCTCTGCTGCCCTATTACGAGGTCTGTTTGTACTTCCTGGACCTGGAGCAATAACTTGCCGCTAAAATGTATGCAAATGAAATAATGAGCAATTTGGGAAAAGGAATGAAATGCTCAGCAGTGATCCAAATCACCCCAGACACTCGCTGGGACGGGTTTTCAAGTTGAGCAATCATTTTAAAGACACTTAAACATTTAAACATTTTAAAGACACTTAAACATTTAAAGTCACTCGCTGGGGGAAAAAAAAAACACAACACACTAGGATTCATGCAAACCAGGAGCCCCTGTGGCTTGAGGCCGCCACTGGCCTCACTGTGGGGAGCAGAGGCGGCTGACTGGGGAGGGGACGTGGAGTGTGGCTTGTGGCTTGTGCAAATGCTCAATGGAACCCATCCCGAGCTCACTGCAGGGACACAGCCCGGATCTGGGCATCTTGAAGCCACCACATCATTCCTGGAATCAGCCAAAGGGAGAGCCCAGGAGGCTCCAACTGCCCGCTAATTCTCCCTAGCAGAGACTGGACTGCCCCAGGGACAGGGCACTATGTGTATTTGTTCGTTCAAATACTTGCGTGCCCACTATGTGCGGACAGAGCAGGAAACAAATATTCACTCAGCAAACATTCACCACATAGACATTCCACACCACACACTGCACCAGGGAGGGGACAGACATTCAACAGTCAGCATAAGACCCTGTCGCTGCCCTCCAAGAGTTCATAGCCTGGTTGGAGGGGAGGTTTTGTGTGGAATAAATCAATCTGGACTGTCCTCACAGGAGGTACTAAGACTCTATAAGGAAGGTTGAGAAAATGGAGACACCATTTATGCCAGGGCCATCAAAGAGGTCTTCACGGAGGAGGGGTCATTGGAAGCAGGTCTTGAAGAATAGGTAGGAGTTGGGTGAATGGAGGAGAGGACAAAAGCACTCCAGGCAGAGAAAAAAGGAGAGGAAAAATGCAGCCAATATGGGGAATTAGGAGAAACAAAGGTGGAGTAGGGCAGGCTCGAACAAGGAAGAAAAGGTTAGAGAGGGAGCTGGGGCTGATTTTGGAAAAGACCTAAATTCCATGAGGACCATGTGGTGGGACGAGAAGTGAGGGCTGGACCACTGGTTCCAATATCCTTTCCCCTTCTCCACAACGTGTGTTCCCAATTTGCAAGACTGGGGTGAGGGGAGGTGGGAAAGCATCATAAAGACAAATTTTTCTTTCTTTTTTTTTTTTTGAAAAGGATGAAGGGAAAAAAAGGCACAATGTTCAGATTTGCTAACACTGGGTGGTATCCTCTATTCTTAACTATTTCAGAATAAACTAAAGTTCAGTTTGATTTTGTTTTTTATTTATTTATTTTATTTTTTTTTTTAAGATTTTATTTATTTATTCATTTATCCCCCCCTTGCTGCTTGTGCTCGCTGGGTCAGCTAACCACGCCATGCGGGCGGGCCCGCCTTCGCCAGGAGGCCCCGGGAACCGAACCCAGGGCCTCCCATATGGTAAGCGGGAGCCCCACTGATTGAGCCACAGCCGCTTCCCTGATTTTGTTTTTTAAAGACTGAAGTCCGAAGGAAAGCATTCCTTCTGCTGACCCCAGCCACTGGCCTGGTGCCTGCTCTGCTCAGGGAGCACCGTCCTTTCCACGGCCGGTGACTCAGCTTCCCCTCAATGGGAACTGACTCGAGGAAGATTCCAGAAAGCAGTGTGACTCAAGGCACAAAGAGGAAAGGAGGAAAAGGGCGCAGAGCTTCCCAGGAGGAGCGAGGAGGTTAGGTATCACAAACAAGAGGGGTGTGTGCACACACGTGTGAGCTTGGGTAGAGACACTTCAGCTGAGCACTCACACAGCACTCTCAGTAAGGGCTGAGCTCGGTCAGCAGGTGGGAGCAGGAGTTCCAGGAGTTAACGGTGGGCCCAAGACATGAACTCTGGTCTCCTAAAAGCCAGTCCAATGGCCTGCAATCTCTGGAAGCCAAAATGGAGAAGCGGATGTGGCTCAAGGAGCTGGGCACCAGCCTACCACATGAGAGGTCCCGGGTTCAGTTCCCAGTGCCTCCTAAAGATGAGGAGCAAGATAGGGAGCCTATGCGACAGCCCGGTGTGGCAAGCTGATGCAATAAGACACAATGAGATGACGCAACGAGGAGACAAAGGAAACACAATGAAAGACACAACAAACAGGGAGTGGATGTGGCTCAAACGATTGGGCGCCTCCCTCCCAAATGGGAGGTCCTGGGTTCAGTTCCCAGTGCCTCCTAAAAAAAAGATGAGCAGACACAGAGAACACACGACAGACACAGAAAATAGACAGCAAGCACAAACAATGAAGGGATGGTGGCGAAATGAATAAATCTTTAGGGAAAAAAAATGGATTGCCAGGCAGGGGATCTGAGGGCAAAGTCTCCAGCTGACTCCAGAACCTCAATCTGTAGATGAGGTCCATTCTCTGCAGAAAGACCAGGCTCCACACAAACCCAACAAAGCCAGGACATATTTACAATGGACTCCATGAAGCCCAGGACTCAGGTTGATCTCTGCTTCAGAGGTCAGGAGAGAGTCTGAGGGTCAAGAAGGACTAAGTAGTTGACCTCTGCAAGGGGAACTAGAGACAAGGAGCAAGGGACATGCCACATCTTCCAAGAAGACATGCTCAGAGACAAGAAGCAGGAATGCATGACTGGAGGGAGAACATCAGTGCAGTCTGGCTGGCGTGAAGGCTGCACAGGCATGGAAGTGGACAAACATGTTCTAAGTAGGCCACACTTCAGACCCAAAGGGCAGCTCCCTCAGGTGCTTTCAAGCAGGACAGTGACACTCTGGTAGCAAGTAAAGAATGGATCAGCTAGGGGATGAGGGGATGTGATGGTTAATATCATCTGTTGACTTGGCTGGGTTATAGTGTCCAGTAGCATTGGACAAGCACTGACCTGCTTGTTACTGTGTGGACCTTTCACAGATGGTATTTGCATCTACAATCAGTGGTTGTATCTACAATCAACAAAGGATACTGCCCTCAGCAATGTGGGGTGTCTCCTCATCTAATCAGATGGGCTTCCTAAAAGCCACGACTGATGATTTCAGAGGTCAGAAGAGGATTTTGGACTTAACTTCAGCACTGGTTCTTGCTGGAATTTCCAGCCAGCCAGCTTGCCCTGAAGAATTGAGACAAAGGACTTCAACATCCCCTTTACTGGAGTTTCCAGCTCACAGCCTGCCCTACGGAGGTCAGACTTGCCAGTTCCCACGGTCACATGAGCCAATTCTGCATGATAAATCTCTTAATGTATATGTATATATGTGCATGTGTGTGCACGTGTGTCTGTCCATCCATTGGTTCTGCTTCTCTGGAGAACCTGATGGGATGTCAAGAACTGGCGAAGGTGAGAAATGTGGAGGTCATGAGCTGAAGTTGTGGGGAAGGAGAGGAGAGGGTGGGCCGGGACATCAGCTTGGGGGACACTATTCCTTACCGGGTTCCCTGAGCAGACAGGGACGCTTATAGGGCTTGACTCAGAGTAGGGGAGTTTGAGTTGTTAGGGGTGGGGGCATGTGGACGGAGGTGCCCACCCAGAAAACAGCACCCACTGGGTCTGGCAGGCAGGAGCAGGACTCCCAGACGAGACTGTCAAATCCTAGAATGAGTTTTCTCGGCCCTCTCAGAACCCAGTGCCCAAAGCAAAGGCAGGAGGGGGTCCCTTCACTGAGCACCGGGGCTGGGGGAGTCCTGGCAAGGTTCCTTTCAGGTCCGCAAATATCCATCAAGCAACCCTCAAGGAAAAGACTCCAGGCCTCAGGCTGAAACCGAGGGCACCACAACGCAGGGACTGTGACTGGACACTCACCTGGCACCTGGAACCGTCAGGGGGAGGGGGCGGGGAGCAATGAGCAATGGGCAGCGAGCACCTATGCACCCAACAAGAGCCTGGGAAGCTTGGGGATGCACAAAAGAAGAAACTGATTTTTAGAACCGAATGGTCTTCGATGCTAATTGTTCTCCACCTTGGCTACATGAGACTCACCTGGAAAGCTTAAAAAAAAAAAAAAAAAGGTGTGCACTCCGCATGCCCAGAGACTTTGATTTAATTAGTCCAGAGTGAGGCCCTGGCAAGGTGGTTTTTAAAAGCTCCCCAGATGGGAAGCGGCTGTGGCTCAATCAGTAGGGCTCCCGTTTACCATATGGGAGGCCCTGGGTTCGGTTCCCGGGGCCTCCTGGTGAAGGCAAGCCCGCCCGCACGGCGTGGTTAGCTGACCCAGCGAGCACAAGCAGCAAGGGGGGGATAAATGAATAAATAAATAAAATCTTAAAAAAAAAAAAAAAAAAAAGCTCCCCAGGTGATTCCAACATATAAGGACTAAGAATCTCTGATGTAGCCAACCTTTGTTTTTCAAATAAGATCCAGAGAGAATGGTCTGAGGGAGACGTGCAATCCCAGCAGTGCAAGGAGCATGGGGGTGAGTGCAGTTATCACAAAGGAGAGACTGGCAAGTGTGGTGGGTTAAACTGTGCCCCACCCCCGACCCAGTCGGGACATGCTCTTGGCCTTGGTTTGCATGCTGGTGGGTGTGGCCCCCTAGTAAATAGGATCTCTTGAAGATGTTTTAGTTAAGGTGTAACCCAACTGAATCAGGTTGGCCTTTAGTCCAGGTGACCGGAGTGATTTAAAGCAGAATGAAATTCCGACAGAGAGAAAGCCACGGTAAGAAGCCAGAGGTCAACAGAACCTGGAAGAGAAAGGAGAAGACCTCGCCACGTGCACTGCCATGCGCTGCCATGCGACAGAGAAGCCAAGGATTGCCAGTCGCCAGCCCCAGAATGCCACAGTCTTTGGGGAGAAAGCATGGCCTTGCTGATGCCTCAATTTAGGACTCCTAGCTTCAAAACTGCGAGTCGATAAATTCCCGTTGGTTAAGCCGACCCAACACATGGTGTTTGTTTTGGCAGCTGGGAAACTAAGACAGCAAGACTTAGTCAGCTTTTGGGGGAGAGAGGAGACCCTGGAGCTATCAGCAGTCCCAGGAACAAAGAGGTCCTGGCACACATATTTTGGGGAGATCCCCCTTTTCAGTGGCTGGTGGGTTTTTTAATCATTTGCAGGGAAAGTCCTCTCAAAAAACAGAAGGCCAGGCCTGCCTGCTTACCAGTCACACTGAGAGGCCCTCACCTACACTCCCCCGTGGTCGCTATAGATGGAGAGGCAACCTGCTGAGTGGATGGAAGGTCCAGGTACCCCAGGGGAGAAAGGAGAGGTTGCACTGCTCTGGCTGGGCCACCCACACCTTCCCAGAGCAAGCCCTCAAGACGGCACCAGGCCTCCTGGCCAAGGCTTAACAGGTCTGGAGAGAGAGACCTGCAGCCAAAGCGCCTCCCTGAAAGGTGCACCTGGGGAGCCTGGAGCTGCCACCTCAGTGTCATGTGCCTGACTTTCAGAGGCCTCCAGGGTTCTTATCAGGCCAAGGCAATTAGCTTCTTCCCTCCGACTTGGTGTTGGGGAGCAGGGAAGTCTCAGAGGGGAAGGGAAGGGGACTACTCCAAGGGGACTACTCCGTTGTCCAAGGCTCAGGAGAAGTTGGCGGGGCTTTCCGTGGCTAGTGCTGTCCGGTGACAGGGTAGTCGGCAGTTATGGAGGCGTGGAGGCTGACCTCATCTCAGGCTGTGAGCTTTAGTCAGATGGAGCTCTGTGCTGTCAGCATGTGTCTCTTTGCTGACTCAGTATACACGTACGACAGCCTCATGCCAGACACAAAGGCACACAGGATGTGGTAGTTGCACTTGACAACCCCGTGTTCTAGCAAAGGAGACAAGCATGGTAAAGGGAAGCAGGCCCCTGCTAGAGGGAATGTACAGGGTGCGCACTGAGGAAAGGCCAGTGAGGGATGCATAGGAGTTTTCCAGGAGGCCAAGGGCATTCCTGGCATGTGAAATAGCATAAACAAAGGCATAGAGGTGGGAATGTATAATGTCTATGAAAGTGTATGACTTGTTAGAGAACAAAGCAAGGGAAGAATGAGTCAGAGTCAGGGGTTGGCAGAGGAGCAAAGCAGGCTCTGAGCCTGTGGCCAAGCCATAAGGGGCAGGATGAGTGCTGTGGAGAAACCAGCCAAAAAGCTAGCCTTCTAAAGACCAAGGTGCGGAGCAGGTGTAGCTCAGTGGTTGAGCACCTGCTTCGCACTTATTGAGGTCCCGGGTTCAATCCCTGGTACTGTCTTAAAAAAAAAAAAAGACCAAAGGGACACAATCTGACTTGTATTTAAAGAGAGGATTCATCAAAAAAAACAAATCAAGGATTATGATTGGGGTGATGTAAAAGTATTGCTAACAGATGATGATGGTAGCACAACACTGTGGATGTAATTAATGCCATGGAACTGTACACTTGAACATGGTTAAAATGGCCAATTTTATGTTTTATATATATATATATATATGTGTGTGTGTGTGTGTGTTACCACAATAAAAAACTTTTTTTTTTTAAATCAAGGAAATACTATGGCCAGAAACAGACAAACTGCCTCAAGGCACTGTCTCAAAGAGGAGAGGCCCAAATATTAAAAAATGGGGTGAATGCACTTCATTCATCCATCCATTCAGCAAATATTTATTCTAAGTTCATGTGCCAGGTGCTGTTCTAGGCTGTGAATGAGACAGATAAAATCCCTGATCATGTGGCACTTACTTTGTAATGACTGAAGAGAGACGACAAAAGCATGTAAGGTAAGCAGACATGTAAGATGCTGAAAATTGTTATTAAGATTAGTAAGGCAGGACAGGAGGATAGGGTATGCTGGGTTCTGAGATTTTAAATACGGTGGCCATGGAAGCCTCACTGAGTAGTTGCTGTGACTAAGGACTTTAAAGAAGTTAAGGTGTGAGCCATAAAGATCTACAGGGGGAGGGCATTCCTGGAGAGGAACTAGGCAGTGAAAAGGTCCTGGGGCCAGAGTGTGCCCGGCATGTTGGCAGAAGAGCAAGGAGGCCATCACTGGGAACACACAGGGAATTAGGAGAGGGGCACCCAACCCGGCCCTGAGCAGAGGGAGGGCAGAGAAAACCCCCTAGTGGAGGTGAGCTCAGCTTAAATCTTAAAGAGAGAATAAAATGCCAAGGCTCTAACATAATCGGGGCCACAAGACACATGACAGTTAAGCAGCGCCATCACACCACAAGGCCTTACAAACTGAGAGGGCCTTAGGAAGCCCTCGAGGAAGGGAAGACAATGGTCCAGGTGTGGGCTGAGCTCCTGAGGGCAGGGCAGTGGGAAAGGGGCATGTGATCCAACAGAACTGGGTTGTACACAAGTGCATGGAGCAGGGAAGGCACCTGGGATGGTCCAAGAGATGCCAAGAAACAAGGTGGGAAATCCAGAGTGGAGCAGGTCTCTGGGAGAAGAAGAGTTCGGCCCAGTGTGGTTGAGGGGCTGGCCGCTCCGGTATGGGCTTCGGGGAACAGAGAGATCTCCAAAGAGGGTCATAAACTCCTGGAAGACGGGCACTGAACCTCACACCTGACTTCTGGTCACCTGTCCCAGGAAAGGCAAGGGGAGCGACACATCTGCTGACAATTCTGGCATGTGTGCAGGACCCGCCTCTCCCAGCCACCTCCCAGGATCCTCATTGTAGCACTGAGATTCATGGTTCAAGGAGGGCTGACCATGGGAGGCAGAGCTGGGAAGAAACCTATGTCAGTCCTGCCCCAAAGGCTCCCGTCCCTGTCCACCCCCACCTGCCTCCTGAAGTGAGAAATGCATGCCAGTGGGCTGACCCGTGCCCACAAGTAGAGAGCTGGGTGGCAGCAGGCTCCCATCGTGGTGTCCGGGCAAGCCCCCGAGGGTTCTAGCACACAGGCTTAACTTCCCCGAGACCTTGAGCACAAGCGCACCAAGAGCCGCTCACGCACAAGCAACGCTGACGCCCCAGCATCTGGGTCACGGAGCAGGCCTGGACACAATTCCTGGCCAGGCAGAGTCACAACTTTCAGACTCTTTTGCAGGACCCAGAATTCCCGTATTTCATCAATCCTAAGATGCACATCTTACCGCTTCTGGAACCACCCATTGGTCCCGGCCGGCAGCAGTGGTGATTCAACAGTCGGTGCCTACACAAAACCTGCCTAGTGGGAGACTGGTTAGAAGACAGGGAAGCAACAGTGACTTTTTTTGTTTTTTAAATAAAAGCAGAGTAGCAGACAACTACTATCCAGTTCTTTGGGCTTGCACTGGACAACCAACAAAACGATGATAGACAGGTCCCATCCCAAAACATGGGGAGTATTTGCAGCTATGGACAGGATAATTCCTTCCATCTGCTTTGTAGTATCTGGGGCTCTCGAAGCAGGGTCCCTCAGGATTGGGAATGAACAATCATTGGGGGTGGGGGGGGTGAGTGGCCACAGACCAAAGTAGATTAGTTGTTATGGTGGATGTTATCTTGTGGTGGCCGAAGAACTTGTAACATTGATAAAAAAGAGAGTGGTTGTCAGGGGTTCAGAAGGGAGGGGGGAAATGAATGGGTGGAGCAGGGCACATTTGGGGCAGTGAGATTCTTCTGTACAATAACTGCAATGACGGACACATGGCACTACGCATTTGTCCAGGCCTATGGAACTGTACTGCACAAAGTGCAGACCATAATGTGAACCACAGACTTTGATTAGGAACAATGCTTCAGCATTGGCTCAACAACTGTAACAAATGAACCACACTAATCTAAGAGGTCAACAGGGGTAACTAGGTGTGTGGGTGCGGGGGTGGTTATATGGGAATTCCCTATACTTACGGTGTAATTTTTCTGTAAACGTAAACCTAAAACTTCTCTAAAAACAAAGTTTAAAAAAAAAAAAAAAGCTACAGAGGATGACAAAGTTTCGGGAGAACACGGGCACCAGCAACTCGCAGTCAACAGAGATTCAGAGGCGAGTCAGATGCTGAGGGCGATGTGCTTTGGGGGATTTCTTATTTCATTTTTATTTTCCTTTTAATAGATGTTATTTGGAATGCTGAGTCTTGAAGGGAACTTTTCCTCCCAGAGAGGAAAAGTGATTCGGTGAATGAAAATAAGTAGTGAGCTCTACTCAGACCAGAAGCCAGACTTGGAAATTCATAGCCGCGCATTCTTTCCACTCCAGCGGACGGCTCCCCTCCCGGCTCGGGATTTTGCCATCATTTCTGAGTCTGCATGGACACGGCTCTCTGGGGCCTTGCAGGTGAAGTGCCTTTTAATGAGGCCCGAGGAGGCCCAGGGCCCCCGACTGCTCGGGAGCTTTGTAAGGAGCCAGCCCTTGGATAGATGGACCCCACTTGTAAACCCAATTCCACGCTGGCTTGGGCGTTTTTCAATTTCCTCGGGTCTGAGTTCTGCAAAGACGTAATTCGGGGTGTTAATCTCAGCCCTCTCCTTCTGCCGGGCTAGGTAATGAAAGCAATCATGGCATGGGATAGCGTTACTGCTGAAAGGGACCTGGCGGTCACAGAGCCGCCCTGAATTGTGCAAGCAACGGAACGGAGGATTTGCTCTGGCGGAGACGGAGACAGAGACGGGGACGGGGGCGCAGGCCCCTCAGTTCGATTTTAAGTTCTCTTTCTTCTGTTTCACATCACCTCAGGTGAGCAGCAAATAGGTATTTTGCTTCACTCCAGGGACTGTTTCTTTCTGCTCTCAGGGCCTGGAGATCCCAGGATGATTCTGATTTTCGTCACCGTTCTGCACTTGGGTTCAGGGAACTCCAGCCCTGGGAATGAGGGCTGGGATGGGGGGCATCATGGGGGTCCCCTGCGGGTCGGGTGGCGATAGATACACCAAGTGGGCCAGGTGTGCCAAGGACCCTCGGTGTTTCCTCCTCCCAAGATCTGAATCCAAAGGAAACATCCAAGTGCAACCTTAAGGTTGAGAAGGAGAAAATTCGTCCCCAAATGGGAGTCTGAGGTAATGGGCGGACATGGGAGAGCATGAGGGCAGCCTCGCTGCTTTGCACCAGGGACAAGCTGGCGAACATGGG
This sequence comes from Tolypeutes matacus, assembly GCA_026826555.1. Classification (NCBI taxonomy): domain Eukaryota; kingdom Metazoa; phylum Chordata; class Mammalia; order Cingulata; family Chlamyphoridae; genus Tolypeutes; species Tolypeutes matacus. Next base: position 6,020,300 of record JAKSZT010054052.1, on the reverse strand, counting down.
CCAAGAGAAGACAGGAGAAGCCCCCTCCTTTTGTCCCTCCCGCGGCTGCCAGCAGCAGCATCTCCGTCGCCCACTCCTCAATACCCTCCCCGCTTCACTGGTGACCAGTTGTGGTGGGAGGGGCCTGCAGAGGCTGGGGATAGCCTGGGATACCCTTCCATGAACTTGGACATTCTCATCCTGAATCTTAGAGTTACTCATGAACCCCACCCCAAGCCATTAGTGACCAGTTCATTAATCAAACCACTGGCTGTGGCACGTGTTTTCTCAGGGGGCTTTCCACAGCTCCCCAGGGCCAAGGCACAGGAAGTCTAGGGTCCCTGGTACTGGCCTCTCCAGCCGCCCCATGCCGAGCAGAGGTGGAGCATGTCCAGTGATGTCCTGGTCCCTTCTCCTCTGCATCTCCCACCCCCTCTAACTATCCACTGTGCCCCTGGCCCACCACAGGCCCCAAGCCTCCCCTATCGTGCCACAAAGAGGGAATAAAGAAGGTAAAGCTTCCACCATTCACCACAAGACCTGTGTCCTCCAAGTGCCCCCCCTGTGTCCCAGAGTTACGCAAACACTTAAAGAGGAAGCATGGGGTCATCTCTCCCTTTCCTTTTTCTCCCACAAGCCATCCACCAAGTTCTGGAAACATGACCTCCAAAATGGAGTCCAAACATGCCTACTGTTCTCCATCATCACATCTATGTCCTGATCACCCTTCAATTCCCATGGCCTCCTCACCGCTCTCCTGGCCTCTACCCCAGCCTCCTAGACTCCATTCTTTACAGAGCAGCCTACATGATCCTATAACACAAGGTGCCTAGGAGTGACTGAGGTAGGAGATTTTGTTGTATGTTACTACAATTAAAAAAAAAGAAAAGACAGACTAAAGACACCATGACAATAAATGCAATACATGATCCTGGACTGAATACAATAATGGAGGAGAAAAAACTCAAAAGGACATATTATTGGGAGAAATGAAAAAACGCAAATGTGTAAGCTGTATGCTTTATATCAAGGTTAAATGTCTTGAAATTGATCATTGTACTTAAAGTGGTTATATAAATGAATATCCTTGTTCTTAGGAATTATATGTGGAAGCATTACATAGTAAAGGAGCATGACGTATGCAGCCTACTCTCAAATGTTAGACAGCTAGAGATGGACGGAAGGATGGAAGGAGGGATGTACTCATGCCTGCTCTGTAGAAGGCTGTGTGATGGTGAATTCAAAAAGGGATCTAGGGCTCACAAGGAGCTTCCAGGATGCAGATTCACAAGGCCAACAATGAAAGCAAACACACAGCATGTGCCAGGAATTGTAAAATGCAGGCATATACTAACTCTTTTAATCCTCACATCAACCCTAGGAAGCATCATTCCCCATTTTTCAGAAGAGGAAACTGAAGCACAGAGAAGTCAAGTAATTTGTCCAAGTTTCAGAATAGTAGAAGGCTCAGGGTCCAAACCAATGCAGTGAGGTCCCAGGGTCCATGTGTTCAACCCATTGACTCTACTACTGTACCTAACAGGGTTTGTAAGAGTAGGGGCAATCACTGAGGAATGGGTTTCTTTCTTTCTTCCTTTCTTTCTTTTTTTTTTTTTTTTTTTTTTGTTGTTGTTGTTGTTGTTGCGTCATCTTGTTGCACCAGCTCTCCGCACAGGCCCACTTTTGCCTTCACCAGGAGGCCCCAGGAATCAAACCTGGGACCTCCCATATGGTAGCCGGGAGCCCAATTGCTTGAGCCACATCTGCTTCCATGTTTCCTTCTTTCTCTCTCTCTTTTTCTCTTTCTTTCTTTTCCTTCCTTCTTTCCTTCCGTCCTTCCCATTGGGGTAAATATACATAGCATAAAATTAGCCATTTTGGGGACGGAGGTGGCTCAAATGGTTGGGTGTCCGTCTCCCATATGGAGGGACCCGGGTTCGATCCCTGGGACCTCCCGGTAAAAAAAAAAAAAAAAAAATTAGCCATTTTAACCACTTTTAAGTATATCATTCAGTAGCATTAATTGCTTCCATCACCACCATCCACTAACAAAACTTTTTCACGATGGCAGACAGAAACTCGGCACCCATAAAGTAGTAACTCCCCCTTCCCCTTTCTCCCAGCCCCGGTAACCTCTAATCTACTCTCTGCCTCTATGAATTTGCTCGTTCTAGATATTTCCCGTGAGTGGAATCACCCAATCTCTGTCCTTTTGTGCCGGCTTCTTGCACTTAGCATACTGTTTTCAAAGTTCATCCACACTGAGGCATGTCTCCCAACCGCATTCCTTTGAACTCCCCAGGGCATCTATCATCGTTTAGGGCACACCGTGGGTAGGTGCTCAGTAAATTAAACTCTGATCTGTGTCCAGGATTTCCAGTTCCTCATCTCGGCTCCTGGGCATGACCCATCATCGCCATCAGAAAAGAAAGCATTACTGAGCGTGGGCTCAGGCCGCCCAGACCCCTATCCCTGCACAAGGTGTGGCCAAAGATCCCTTGGATATCTAGGGGGACCACCCAGTAGGTTTCCCACCCACAAGCTCCGCTCAGCATTCAGGAAGTGGAATCCAGAGAGAAGCTGGAGGGAGGAGGACACCGGCAAGAAATGTCTCTGTCCAGTGACTGTCATGGCAACGGCCCGGGGATGGGAGAAAAGCAGGGGCGTTCCCACTCCCTCAAGTTCAGTGTCCACCACCACATTTCCACCCTGGATTCCCCACCTCAGGGAGCAAAAAAAAAAAAAAAAAAAAAAGGATCATGCCCTGCACACCCAATTATGGAAGAAAAGCATCTAGGAGCAAGAGAACATGAATCAGCAGAGCAGGATTGCTGATTTTTAAGAAAAACGATGTGATTATGAGAGATGCGGCTTGGAGCCATTTCCTGGGGAAGAGAACAAGGTTTAGGGTTGCTCTGTAGACCCTGTTCATTCACTGGATCAAAAGCCGGAGGCACTGTACTCAGGATCCTTGAAGAAAAGCTTAAAAAATATAGCTGATTTTCTCTCACAAGGGTGGACTAAGGGAATGACATCATAAGCATATTCCAAGATTTGGTGCAATGGCATTAAAAAGCAATGCTGCAGAGCCGGTGTAGCTCAGTGGTTGAGCACCGGCTTCCACATACAAGGTTCCGGGTTCAATCCCTGGCACCTCAAAAAAAAAAAAAAAAAAAAAAAAATCAGTCATAACTTTCTGCATGGACTTTTACCATTCATCAGCCTCCTGGAGTCGTAAAAGGTGTCACGAGGCCACGAGGCTCAGAACAGTGTAGAGTGGCTATAAGAACAGAGAAAAGACTCAATCAAGCAGAAAGTCCATTTTATATGATAAAATGGGGAGAAAACTAGGAAGAAAATGGCATTTGGGCAATAAGTAGAATTGGGGTGAGTAGGCCCACTTGATGAAAACACTAGCTATACTCTTCTTTCATTCCTTGTACCAAGGCAGTTCAGACAAATTAGAAGTTTACATTTAAAAAGTGAAACTGGGAGTCGGATGTGGCTCAACTGGTTGGGCGTCCATCTCCCATATGGAGGGACCCGGGTTCAATCCCCGGGACCTCCCGGTAAAAAACAAACAAACAAAATAAATAAATAAAAATAAAAAATAAATAAATAAAAATAAATAAAAATAAAAAGTGAAACTGTAAAAATGACTTTTTAAAGTGTACAAGTCATGGGAAACAGATGTGGCTCAAGAGGTTCGGCGTCCGTCTACCATATGGAGAGACCGGGGTTCGATCCCCGGTACCTCCCGGTAAAAAAATAAATAAATAAATAAAAATAAAGTGTACAAGTCAGTGGAAGAAACTGTAAGGAAATATATAATCTCGGGATCAAGATGGCCTTTCTAAAGGATAACACCCAAAGCAAAAACTGTAAAATATATATCTGAATATGTAATGATTTTTTAAGCTTCTATATGCCAAAAAGCACCACAAATTTTAAAAATCAACAGCCACCTAAGAGAAATATTTATAAAACAAAGGACAAAGGTTCATATTCTTAATATATAAAAAGCTCATTAAGAAAAAAGATGAACTCAAAAGAAAAATGTATAAATACACAAAACAAGTAATTCACAAGATATAATTATCAAAGACACGCAAATTAAAACAACCACGCACCACTCTTTGTCTTTCAAGTTGGCCAAAATTTTTTAGAGTAATTAATACCCACAATGTATGAGGAAACAGGGAAACAAGCATTCTACACACTGTAAATGGGTATGATTTTTGGGAGTGCAATGATGTACTACGTATCCAAAGTCTGAAAAATGTGCTTATATAAATTCTAAAATTTATTCTAAGGGAACATTTAAGAATGAACCAAAGATCTAGCTTAGAAGGACACTCAGCTCAGCAGAGTTTAGAGTAAAAAAAAATCTGCAAATAGCCCAAAGGTACACATTTAAATGGCTGATTAACTGAATCATGGTATAGCCATAGAAAGCAACACTCTGCCATCACACAGAACTGGGAAGTAGAAAGATGGCAGCAGTACATTAAGTTAAAAGCAACATGACTGTAGATCTTAAAAAACCATTCAAAGTCTACAAGGTGACAAATTCTGGGTCATTAATATAGTCACCTATGTCTGGTGGGATTACCTGTGACCTGCATTTTCTTATTTTTTCCCTAATCTATATTTTCTATTTCTTCCACAATGAACAGGCAGGCATTGCCTCTCTGACATGAAAAAATGAAACCACAAAAACAATTTAACCAGAAGCAAAAACACAAGACTGAGGGCTGGGGCTGTGCTTTGACAACCCAACTATTTCTTGGCATTCGATGCTCTCCTAGACGTACCACTGTAGGTAAAACTTCACAGGACCACTCCCCCCTTCCCTCCAGCCATGAGTCTTACTGGGAAATAAAAGCCACTACCCAACCCCAAAGCCTCCAATCCAAGTCACCTTTCACTAGTTACGACCAAAATTTGCAGGGAGACTTTGGGGTGATGGGGCAGAATGCTGCTGCTTTAAAAAAAAAAAAAAAAAAAATCTGAAATAAACTCCCTAGAACTTGAAAAGCACACAGACAGAGAAAGAGAATATTCCCTTTGCACTGGCCAGATCATATTCCAGCTTTCCTATGTGAAGAGGGGCACTGACAAATTGGATGAGGCAAGGTCTGGAAATGGGCACAGAGGGACTGATTGGAGGAAGTAGATGTGATCGCCAGGCCGGGGGGCGGGTGGAAGCAGAAGTGCGGCTTTCCTGGCATATTCAGGGAGCAGCAACCAGGAACGCGGTTACTGACCACAGCTGCCAACCTTGGGAGGGGTCCTTGGTGGGGTTGATCAGCTAGTCAGCTGGGGTGCAGACCTCATTCCTACAGGGGGGCTGGTGGTGGGGGATAATAGATTGCTGCCTCACAGGCACACAAAGAGGGGGCAGCAGAACCTCTGCAGAGCCCATGTGAGCGAGCACAAATTATCCCACTGCCGGAATAATCATCATCATCGGTATGCAGAGAAATACCTAGAGGTCCCAGAGAGAAAATGAGTGCTTGAGCTGAGCAGGGAAAATCATAGAGGAGGCACGCTTTGAGCAGGCACGGATTAGCAGAGAAGATGGGGGAGGAAATCGAAAATAGGATGAGGCACAATTGCCAGATACTATACTGCAGAAGGAAAAATTACTCCTGCACAGTGCAAGGAGATGGAGCAAGCAGAAGAGGAGGTACTAGTTCAAGGGGAAACAAGGGAAAGCCACAGGGAACTTGAACCTGAATATAAATGGCCTCTGGGAAGCTGTCCTTTAGGAGGAAATGGAGTTTTATCACCACCAGGGCACTCTCATTAACAAGCTGGCTGCGGGGACAGTTCACTCTATGACCAGCTCACCCCTGGTGGGAATTTAAATGATGACATCCAGCTTTCCGCTGACGTGTCCATCTGGACCACTTGTTTCCTCCTCTCTCCTGGCAGCACTTGGCCGACATGGGTACTGCTGCCTGTACTGAAATAGGGACAACCCTACCTCCTTGCCCCGCCACTCAGGATAATGTTTACCCTGTTGGTTTAATCTGCAAGGTCCTTGATACGTTTCCTCTTTTGAGGCTCACAACATACCTCCTGGGAGAGCTGGCAGAAAGATGTACTTGAGATTTGGAGGTCAAACCAAACCTGAGTTCAGTTATCACTGAGAAGTGAATTGATTCTTGGAAAAACCTGAGTATTTCCAAGTAAACAAGAAAATGAAAAGGAAAGCTTATACAGAGCCAAACTTCCGCCTGCACAGCCAGCAGCTGGTTCAAAGCCACGCATGACTGATGGGAGCGCAAGTGAATGCAAACAAGGGGCTGAGAGATCAGTGAGGGGGGCTGGGGCAGAACTCAGGGCATCTCGAGTCGGCCCCCGGCAGTGCTGCTTGCACCGGCCAATACTCTCGCCAGCAGCCTCTTGGGGTCGTTTGTGAATGAACAGAATCCAAATATTGAGCAGCAATGAAATCATCGTCACCAAGGGCAACAGGGCATGGTCAGCCAGGTGTATCCTGCCATTTGGGCTTTGGGAAAACCAAACTGGAAAGAGCTGTGTGGGAGTTCAGCCTGTGGTTGGGTGGCAAAAAGTTCCAGCCTCTTCCCCTAAAGGAGGGATATTTGAAGAAAACTAGAGAAAATGCGAAGCCACCCACTTTCCTCATGCATGGCATCTGTGCAGATTCCCCAAATCCTTGGCATAGGGGGGTAAGAAGCCTGGCATCCCAGGCCCTGGGGAATCGCCCTAAGAGTAGCACACAGCATATGTGGGGTATTCCTTCTATGCACTTACTAATGTAAAAAATGGTGAAGAACTTGAATAGCCATTTCTCCAAAGAATATATACAAACAGTCGATAAGCATGTGAAAAGGATGCTCAATATCATGTCATCAGGGAAATGCAACTCAAAATTACAATGAATACCACTTCACATCCACTAGGGTGGTTAGAGTAAAGCAGATAATAACAAGTGTTGGCAAGGAAACACGGAGAAATTGAAACCCTTATATGGTGCTGGTAGACGTGTAAGATGGTGCAGTCACTTTGGAAAACAGTCTGGCATCTCCTCAAAAGGTTCAACATAGAGTGACCACGTGACCTGGCTATTCCACTCCTAGGTATTTACCCAAAAGAAGTGGAAACATACATCCATACAAACACTTATATATGACTGTTCATAGCAACAGCATTCTTGATAGCCAAAAAGAGAAACAACTCAAGTGTATGTCAAGTGATGAATGGATAAACAAATGTGGTATATTCATACAACAGAATATTACTTAGCCATGAAAAGGAAAGAAGTCCTGATACATGCTACGAGATGGGTGAACTTTGAAAACATTTTGCTGAATGAAAGAAGCCAGTCACAAAAGGCCACATATTGTATGATTCCATTTATACGCAATGTCCAGAAAAGACAAATCCGTAGAGACAGCAGATTTGTGGTCGCCTTGGGCTGGGGAAGTTGGGGGATGAAAACAGGGAGTGACTGTTTAAACGGGTAAGGGGTTTCTTTTGGGGGTGACAAAAATGTGGATTGTGGTGCTGGAGGCCCAAGTCTGAATATACTAAAAACCACTGAATTTATACTTTAAATGGGTGAAATGTATGGGGTGTGAATTATATCTCAATAAAGCTGTTTTTTTTTTTTCTAATAAACTAACTTAATCTTCATATGCCTTTGACAGGTGAGGAGACCGAGGCCAGGACGTGAGTCTAGGCAATGTGGCCGGATGGACCATCCCTTCGAGCATTACTTGGAACTGCCTATGGTCGCAGACACACCTGTTCCTCTTCGCTTCTGACACTGGAAGGCAGGTGGCAAAAAAGGGGCAGAGTCCACCCACCTCTGCCCTTTCCAATGGGGGTCCTGGGCAAGACGACTCTCTTTCCCCTACTGTGGACCCTGCCATCCACCCCTGAGGACGTAGGGGGCTGCACAGCTGAGGCATCTCAGGTGCACAGGTATTCCTGCTGGGCACAGGTCAGGGGCCAGGGGCTCTGAGAGCCGTCTGTCCTCAAGCTCCTGAGATGATCCTTGCCGTTCCCTGACTCTCCTAACTCAATCCTCAGCCTGCCTTCCGAAGCCCAGTGTCCTCCGCCGTGGAGCCTGCAGTCGGCAGCCTGGCCCTGCTGCCAGGAAGCTCCCCGTCCTGGCTCCTCATGACAATCTGCTTTTTATGCTCCCTGCCTCCCTGCCTGTCTCTCTGCTTTCTCTCTATTCATGCACTGTTTCCTCAGACGCTGCATTTTTTCCTATAACATCATGTCTGATCCAGACTTTCCTAAAAGCACACTTTCACTCCTTGCAGTGTCCGCCCCCACCAACGTGGCTCCCCCGGCGGCAGGTCCCCTCCTCCACCCCAGTGGGGCCACCCCAGTCCCTCTCCCACACCCCATTCAGGGAGTCACAATACTCATTTTCATATCAAAAGCCACCCCTTGTACCTCAGCCACAAATCCTTCTTGAAAGAAGACAAGATATTCACAATCAATGAAAAATAAAATAAACGAGAACTACTCAACATTGAAAAATATTTATGTCCCATCCTTGTTTTGTTTTTTTCTTAATTAGGAAAACTGTCAGTCTACAGAAAAATCATGCATAAAATTCAGGGTTCCCATATACCACCCTATTATTAACACTGTGCACTGGTGTGGTACATTGGTTACAACTGATGGAAGCACATTTCTATAATTGTACTATTGACTATAGTCATCTTAACTTGAGGTTCACTGTCTTATGCAGCTCCACTGATTTTTTTTTAAATTTTCATTCCATCCTCAGATTTTTTTTTTTTTTTTTTTTTTTTACTGGGAGGTACTGGGGATCAAACCCCGGTCTCTCCATATGGTAGAAGGATGCCGAACCTCTTGAGCCACATCCGTTTCCCCCATCCTCAGATTTTAATATGAGAATATTCCCCTACTTTCTACCTCCTGCCTCCCTTTAAAACAATACATTTTCTAGGGAGGAGAGGGTATTTTTCCACAAGTTCTGTGAAAGGGCAGTCCCCAAGAAATACAAATAAGACCAAGCTGAGAGGTAGCTGGAAGCTGATCTTCTCTGGCCTTCTAAAGTGACAATGAGATGGTGACGGATGGGAGCGTTTTTTGGCCCCAATTGTCAAGCTGAGGCAGACACCGTCTTCAACCACACCACATCTGCAGAGAAGCCTGGGAGTCAGCTTTGTCAATGAAATAAGAGGAAATGAGAGAAAAGTAAGAAGAGAAAAGGGGGACGGAGGAAGAGGGAGGCCTCAGGAGGACACCCCTCACCATCATAGTCAGCCCCTCCTTGATTCATGGAATCAAACAGCGAGTAGAGACCCCGGGTCACCCAGCTTGAACCTTCTGGAACAAAAGATGGGTAAGCTAAAGCCCAGAGAGGTTAAGGCACTTGCCGAAGGCCACACAGCTAGTTGAGAGCTGGATCAAACCCAGACTTTGGCTTTCTGCCCCCACCCCCTTGGGAACTCTACCCACTGCACCACCCTGCCTGACCTCCCCAAAGGGCACTAGCTTCCTCGGTGCCTGCAGGACCCTCTGCAAAGCCACATGCTTCTGTGAGCAAAGCTCTGAATGGCTGCCAGCCTCTTCTCCAAGAGCCACAGAACCCAAGGCACAGTTGACCAAACAAGGTGATGAGCCCCCAGGCTGCTTTTTGGGTCTTCTGCTATCTGTCCCCCTGGAAAGAAAGAAATGTGGGTCACCCAGCTCCTCCCAGAGCCTGCACCCCTTAAGCTCATGCTTGCATTATTTATGGGAGGAAAATTCTCAAACTGTTCATAAAGAGGGCGACGTGAAGTTCTTCCTCCACGGGTTAGGACACACCGAGGACCTGGGTGGCTCCAAGGCAAACAGGACCAGCCAAGGGCAAGCACCGTCCAGACTGCCCAGGCACCCTCGAGATGCTCAGTCACGGCTTTGGGATCACTCAGTGCCCCGGCCTACCTGATTTTGTCTGTGAAGCTGACTTTTAAATTAACTTTGGAGCGTGTAGATGGGAACGCTTCTAGCATTTATCAAATGGTTCTCCAGATCCCAGCGGGGATCTGTCCAGATCCAGGAACCTCGTGCGGACAAGGACACCATTTCAGCCAGGGCCACAGCCTTCTTTTCCTGACAATGAAGTTTAGAAGGGAAACTTTTAAGGTGGTCGGTGAGAAGCCAGCCCGACCTTGGGGAGATGGGCTAAGCTGACCCCAGCACTGTAGAGCCTCGGGGAACACCTCAGAACCTCCTCTGTTTCCTACATTCTCACCCCAAACTCTAAGGGTGTTCTTCAAAACCTTTCATGTACTGAGTCAGTCTCAAGATGCCCACCAGAATGAATGAGCTCAAGTTCATAGGTCCCTCACTCTCCCACTTGCAGGCTACTGCTATATGCAGTGTTTTCCATCCCCAAGGCTGAGGTTAGGGGAGAGGCGGCTGTCCATGTGGAGCTGACCAAAGGAGGCTGCAGAGAGCAGAGCTTTCTGCCCCGTGCCCACCCGGCTAACGTGTCCAAGGGAAATGCGCTGAGCATCTCACACAAGCCGCCCACTGGGACAGGTTCTAGGAATCCAAAGCCTACCCTTGGGTGGTTCACAGTCTCAAGAGGGAGAGGGACACAAACAGAAATAGGAACAGTGATTTGGTAAATGCTGCACATCAGGTACAAACCAGGAGGTAGGAGGATGTGTTTCCCGACAGTTCACACTGGTAATATCTTTTTTTGCTTATCCTCACTTTAAATTTTTAACCCAAGTAATAACAGAGCAATGCATTTTTGCAAAATACAATTAAAAAACGTACACTGGGGGGGCGGGTGCGGCTCAAATGGTTGGGCGTCTGTCTCCCATAGGGAGGGACCTGGGTTCGATCCCTGGGACCTCCTGGTAAAATTAAGTTTTTTAAAAATTAAAAAAAAAACATACACTGTAGGAATATAAACATTTAATAGATTAAAAGTCACTTTTATCCCACCCCTAAATAGTCACCCAGACTTTTTACTAAGTAGACATGTATGAATTTTCTTATAAAAAAAAAAGTAAACAATTTATCATACTGCTCACACTATTTTAAATTCTACTTTTTCCCCTTCTTCTTTTTAAGTCAATAAATGATATACAACATTTTAATGATTACATCATAAACATTTCATTGTATAGCTATATTAGAGTTCATTTAACTAATCTATCATTGGACACACTTTTTACTACTATAAACAACGCTACAATGAACATCCTTGAACAAAAGCTGCCCCTATGTGCTATATGGATTTTGGTTCTGCGATTTTTTTTTTATTGTTCTTCTTTCCCTACTTCATCACCATCTCATCTCAGACTCCTCGACTAAGGCATGTCTGCTTTGGTTCCACAGAGAACCTGTGTTTTTTGCAAGCTGGGGGTGCAGATCTCCAGATCTATGCTCTTGGACCTTGCAGTAATCTAATCATTTTTCAGAAGTGGACTCTTTCGATACTTGTTCTATAGTATTTTCCCACGGGTCCTATTTGTTTTCCCTTTACTTATCCTCAGAAAGACAGGCTCCATACAAGCTATCTCTTAAGAGACCGAGCAGACGGCCCTTGGTTCCATCACATAATCCACTTCTGCATGGTACAGCTGCCTGCTCGGCTCCACAGCAGGAGGGCGGGTTGACAGGCGTAGCTGCCAGGCTGTTTCCTAGGCTCTGCCAGGCTTGTACCTGCCACCTAAGGGGGCATCTACCATTTCACTTCCCACAGCCTGTTTCCTGGGACTCTGAGTGGATGAAGAAAGTGGGAAACTACAATGCCAACATGTATTGCCACTCCTCTCCGGGAGGACTGCCCCCCCCCCGAATATTCCACCTCTCCAGGAATGCACTTCTCCTCCACACCCTCCCAGCACTGCAACTCACCCCCACATGCACACAGACTCCCTGCTGTTCTCTGGGATTTGCAGTTTTTGCCTAGTGTGGAGAGTTGAATGATGGCCCCCAAGAGATACATCCAAGTTCAAACCCACATTACCTGCAATGTCATTTGGCAATACGGATTTTGCAGATGTAATTAAGGGTCTCGAATGAGATCATCCTAGATTAGGGTGTCCTTGTAAGAGACAGAAAAGGAGAAGACACAGACTCACAGAGAGGGAGGTCATGTGAAGACACAGGCAGAAGGTACAGCCATGCACCTACAAGTCAAGGGACACCAAGAATTGCCCCAATCACCAGAAGCTAAGAGAGGGGCAGGGAATGGATTCCTCTAGCCTCCAGAGGGAACCAAGGTACAGGAGGCAGGAAGAAGAGGAAGGAATTCTACTCTTCCCACTTCAAGGGGCAACACCTAGAGGGATTTCGGGTTTTCTCACTGATCTGGACCCTGAGTTTCTGAGTTGGGTTGCACCTGGCAAGGAAGCAGCCTTCTGCCATCATTCAAGTGTTTAAATGAAACAAAACAGGTCAGGGGATACAAAGGCAGCAAGGAAAAAGAACAGTGACAGACTGGGAGAAAATACTGCCACCACTTATAATAGACAAAGGATTTGTATCCAGAATATATAAAGAACTCCAACAAATAAATAAGAAAAAGACAGCCCAATAGAAAACATACACACATACAAAGGCTATGAATATGCATGTTACAGAAAAGAAAACCCAAGTACCCGATAAACATATGAAAAGATACTCACACTCACTCTTAATAGGCATATGCAAATTTAAACAACACACCCACCAGACTGGGAAAAAATGAGTCTGATAATACCAAGTGATAGCTAGACTATGGGAAAAGGAGAACTTGCACATAGAACTAGTAGAAATTGGTACAATCACCTCAGAGAACAATTTCACAGAGTATCTAGTACTGTAAGAAATAACTGAACAATTACACTTCTTGGTGGTCCAGCCTAGAGAAATCTTGCACATGACCTCGACCCAGACAAAGCTGCTTATTGCAGCAATGTGTGTAATAAGAATAAGACTGGATGCTGAAAGCCCATCAATAGGAAATTGATAAATTATAGCTTGTTTATGCAATGGCACATCATGTGACATCAAAAATGAATAAAGTATGCATGCAACCATGTTGCAACATGGATCCATCTCAAAAATACAGCAAGTTGCAGAGTGATACATCTGGTAAGATAACATTTGGATAAACTTATTAACCCATAAATCAGCACTCTGTATTGTGCACAAATACGTTATATGTTGTAAGAGTTGAGAAATTATGGAAAAATACCAACTGATTATACTATTTACCTCCGGGAGGAAAAGAGGACAATGGAACTAGACAGGGGAACAAAAGGTACTTCAACTTGATTAGCAATGTTCTCCTTATTTAGAAAAAATAATAAAGTCAACAAGTAAGACATGGAAGAGAAAACACGAAAGCACATAACGATCACATAAAGGAGACTATCATAACTTCCTGGAGTGTGGATAGATGAAGTGGACTGCACTGGGGGAAGCATGGTTCTGGAGCTGGCAGCAATGGCAGCCAAGCATGGTTCTGGAACTGGTAGCGATGGCAGCCAAGTACAGTTCTAGAGCTGGCAGCAATGGCAGCCAAGAATGGTTCTGGAGCTGGCAGCGATGGTGGCCAAGCACGATTCTGGAGCTGGCAGCAATGGCGGCCGACCAGTTCTGCAACTTCCTGATTGTGCCAGAGGAAGCAGCTCCCTGGATGGCTTATTCTAGGAGTGGTTTGGGGAATTTTGTTCCTGCAATCTCTGCCTGGAGTCTTTTATTTCAGCCCTCCCAACAATTCTGAGTTATCTACACTTTTTAATGAACCCTTTTCTGCTTCAATTAGTGGCTTCTGTTACTTGGAACTAAGAACGCTGACGTACACAACTACAAGGCATATGGTCTTTGGGTATTTTTTTCCTTGTGAGCTCACAGACCCTGAACGAAGATTTCTTAGCAGTATGATCAAAACATGTTTGATGAATGCATGAATGAATGAATGAATTTCAAATATTTATAACATACAGCAGGAAAAGAATTTATGAAACATGATCGAAAAAGATTGTATAGACCAGAGGTCAGCAAACTTTTTCTGTAAAGGGCCAGAGAGTAAATGTTTCTGACTCAGTGGGCCATATAGTCTGGGAGATAACTACTCACCTCTGCCACAGAAGCAGGAAAGCAGCTACAGACAATACATAAACACATGGCTGTGGCTATGTTCCAATAAAACTTTATTTACAAAAACCGGTGGCTGGCTAGATTTTGCCCATGGTTTACCAACCACACACACTCCACAGGCTAAAAATACAATCAACCAGTCACCAAAACGCCCCTAACCTTTGTAGAAGCTGGGAGCACCCAGCCACACCCTGGATATCTATGTCCTGCCTCAGCTGAATGAACTGTGAGTCTCATCCAGTGTCTTTATGTTCATACTTGGCTTTCTCCTGACTTTGTGTTTCTCTTAAAATGTAGAATCTGGAATCAGTCATAACTGGGAAATGAATGAGTACCCATAAGTCCATCACATTTTTGCAACAACATAAATCACATTTTATTGGGACATCTAAGGCTTTTTTTTCTCAACTGACTGATATATATAGAATTTCCACTTCAGTCTTTAATTAAAATACAATTTAAAATGCATATGGAAGTTTAAACTGATACAGACGATGTTTGTGTTATAAAATATCTTGACACATTTTAACATGTGGTAATAATAACAAAACAAATTTGGCACTTACAGGATAACTTCTGCCCCAGAATCATAGAATTTGGAGAGTGTCACAAACATAAAATGCACTAGTTTTACCTAACCTCTCAGAATGTAGATAAGAGTGATGCTGGAGTCACATAGGACTAAGTTCAAATCCCACCCCTTAATCTTTCTGAGCCTCAATTTCCTAAGCATGAAATAAGATCAGTATAGGGTTAGTGTGACAAATGAGATGGCAACGTGTTTAGCACAGGGTATGGGTGCCAGTAAGTCCTCAATCAATGGTCAGGATAGTGAGATGGTGGTGATGGCGTGGAGGTGGTGGTGGTGGTGGTGGTGGAGGTGGTGGAGGTGGTGGTGGTGGTGGAGGTGGTGGAGGTGGTGGTAATGGTGTGATGTGGTGATGGTGGAGGAGGTGGTGGAGGTGGTGGTGGTGGTGGTGGTGGAGGTGGTGGTAATGGTGTGATGTGGTGGTGGTGGAGGAGGTGGTGGAGGTGGTGGTGGTGGAGGTGGAGGTTGGTGGTGGTGGAGGTGGAAGTGGTGGAGGTGGAAGTGGTGGAGGTTGGTGGTGGCGGTGGAGGTTGTTGGTGGTGGAGGTGGTAGTGATGGTGTGATGGGTTGGAGGTTGTGGTGGTGGTGGAGGTGGAGGTGGTGAAGGTGGTGGTAGTGGAGGAGGTGGTGAGGTGGTAGTGATGGTGTGATGTGGTGGAGGTTGTGGTGGTGGTGGTGGTCATGATGCAGCAAAGAAATGTGTTTGAAATACCAGTGGCCAGATGGCAAATCAATGAAATAAACCAAACCCACAGTATTTTAGGGTATTCAGCTCGGTTTGTTAACTCTGAGACAGGTCTACAATTTAATAATTCTACCATCTTTCTAGGATAATATCACACACAAAAATTCCATCCCCAAGATATAAAAAGCAAATAAATCCACCCAGGCACAAAGCCTCAGGTCCAAGAGTCAGGTACTACTGCTCCATCTCACTTTCAAGGCAGGTGAGGTAGTGAACTGGAAGTCCCACCTCTGCAATTAACCGCCTACCTGTGTGATCACAGACCAATGACTCTACATCTCTGGACCAGGAGGTGTGGCCTATTCAGCGCTCCTCAAACATCATTGCACAACAAGTCCCCTGGGGGTCTTGTTAAATGCAGGTTCTGATTCAGTAGGTCTGGAGTGGGACCCCAGATTCTGCATTTCTACCAAGCTCCCAGGGGAAGCTGAAGCTGCTGGTCCATGTGGAAGCAAGGCCCTGGAGCGATGGTTCTTAATCCTCAGCACACAGCAGAATCCCCTGGCGGCGTCATTAAATAAATACAGATTGATGAGCCCTGACCCCAGAATCTCTGATTCAGTAGGTCTGGGGTGGTACCTGAGAATGTGCATTTCTAACAAGTTCCCAGGTGAGGCTGATGGCCCAAGGACCACAGTTTGGGAACCACTGGCTTAGACGATATCTTGATCCCCTCACTCTCCGAAGACCAGCATGCTTTAATCAGAACACTAGGGCAGGTCTGCTAGCCATTCCTTTCTTTTTCCCCCCTCTATCTTTGGCTCCCTCCTTTTCTACCCCTACCATGGATGCATGGAGGAGTCCACAGTTCCCAAAAACCAGGAACAGTTTGGCTGTTCTCTATCAATAATAGCATGACCAGGGAGAGGGCGTGAGCCCCCGTCCCAAGGAACCAAAATCTTTTGCGGGCAACTCCTGTTTCTCCTTAGCATGGAGCCCTCACCCCCACCGCACGCTCCCCACAGAAGCCAGAGATAGTATCACGAACACCAAGGAACTCCCACGTCTCAATAGATTTATAACAAAACCGTCTCAGCAGGGAAAATTATTCAGGATTAATGCCTCCCACGTCCCACCTGCAGGCTGGGAGCATTCTTTTCTCAGCTCCAAAATGTTCCTAAGCCTTTCCGGTCCACCATTTGCACACACCAGCCTCCAGACACCTTCCAAAGAGACCCGGGAAAGCTCCTGGCTGCCTGAAGAACAAGCCTGGGGTGGGGCGGTAGAGACGAAGCATTTGATTTCCTGGGACTGGGCAGGCAGAGGGGGCCTGAGCTGGCCCTGGAAGTCCTTGGAGGTAGCAATGGAGTCAGAACTGCCGTAACTCCAGGGGAAGGGGGCGCTTCCCATATGCCATGTCAGAAAGCAGCTTTTCTGGTAAGGTTAACACCCCACATCCAAAGTGGATGCTTAAAACAAAGTAGCTCCCCAGGGTTCTGCTCCTGCTGGGCCTAGAGAACAAGGCACTTTCACAAGGCCCCGGGGTGCTGGGTCTGCCACAGTGAGCCCCAGGGACAGGCCTGCCCCACCAGTCCCTTTCCCAGGCACTCGCTGTTAGCCGGAGCCTGGGGCCTGGAACAGTAACCTCCATAAGTGCTGAGGAATTTGAATCTGATTCCAAAATGCCCCAGGGGCAGCAGGACTCTGGCTGTCAGCTCTGGGGCTGTGCTCCCAAAGTCTCACTCCACAGAATAAAGCGCCCCTGGAAAACCTCCCTCACAGGCCAAATGGCCTTGTCCAAGCTCCCCCGTCTCCAGGATCTGACCGGAACGTTGCACCGAGTTCAGAAAACGGCCAGACCCGGGTGTTTTGGTGTTGAACTATCGACCCTGCTGGGCCCAGGGAGAGAGAAGTTTCATTCCAGCTGGCATGAGCATCTTCAAATGCGCCAGTTTCTACCTGACGGCTATTTGTTTGGCAGTTCCGACCCCACTGCTGCCTCCACGGTCACATTAGGCCCGCTCCAGCTCGGAACGTTTTCCAGGGTCCTTCAGGTCTCCGAGCTCCCCCACTTCCAGGACTCACCAGCTGCACTTTCTGTCCACGCTTCTCACTGGACCTGCAGTAGAACCGGCTTGGTACTGCCAATTACCCTTTCACTTTTCATTGACATGTAACATTCACCAGAAAACTGCTCACATAACTGTTCATGGAATTTTCACAAACGGAACGCACCCATGGATCGTGTCTCCCGCAAAGATGCGTTCAAGTCCTAACCCTCGGTCCTGTGGTGTAGACTCATTTGTAAACAGGATCTTCAAAGGTCCTATTAGGGTTGGGCCATCATCTAGTATGACTAGAGTCCTTATAAGCAAAGGAAATGTGGACACGGAAGGACAAGCTACAGGAGGAGACAGAAAGACAGACTCCTGATTGACAGCAAGCCACCGCCAAAACACTACAGACTTCAGAGAAGGCCTGGCTTGGAGATGCCTTGACATTGGACTTCCAGCCTCTAAATTGTGAGTCAATAAATTCTTGCTGTTTAAGCCAACCAGTGTGCATCTTTGTTATAGCAGCCCTAGCAAACTAAGACACCTTGTCATCAGCATCCAGATCAAGAATCAGAACATCACAGCTCCCCCACTTCCCAGAAGCCCCTCCACAGTCACTATCCTCTGCCCAACCCAGGTCAACAATATCCTGACTTCTAATACCATATATTAACTTTGCCTGTTTTTGTTATTTTACATCAATGGAATCGTATAGTATGTATCTGGTTTCTTTTACTCAATATGTTTGTGAGGTTCAGCCAACTGTTGCATGCCATTGTAGGTTACTCACACTCACTCTTGTATGGTATTCCACTCTATAATATACCACAGTTTATTTTTCTATTCTATTGTTGATGGGCGTTTATGGGTAGTATCCAACACAGTATTGTTATGGATATTCCAATACACGTCTACTGGTGTCTTGGTTTGCCAGAGCTGCTATCACAAACACCCCTCAGTGGATTGGCTTAAACAACAGAAATTTATTGGCTCATAGTATTGAGGCTACAGGAAGTCCAAATTAAAATATATTGGCAAGGTTTGCTTTCTCCCCGAAGACTGCAGCATTCTGGGGCTGGCTGCTGGTGATTCGTAGGGTTCCTTGGCTTTCCCATCAGATGGCAATGTCCTCTCCTCTCTCTCCTGGGTCCTGCTGACTTCCCTGCCTCTCCCTGTGGTGGTCTCCTTGTAAGGCCTCCAGTAATCCAAATTAAGACCCACCCGGTTTACTTGGCCACACTTGAACTAAAAATAACATCTTCCAAAGGTCCCATTTACAATGGGTTCACACCCACATGGATATGGATTAAGACCAAGAACATGTCTAAATTGGGGCACATAATCCAACCTATGACAGTGAGCACAGGCACACATTTCTGATGGGTAAATACCTCGGACAAGAATTGCTGGGTCATAGGGTGTGCAAATGTCAAATTTAGTAGACGTGGCCAAACAGTTTTCCAAAGTGGTTGTACCAATTTATATTCCCACCGGTAGAGAATTGCAACAACATTTGATATCCTTTTTCATTTTAGCCATTCTGGTGGATATGAAGTAGTGGTGCCTTGTGGTTTTCATTTGCATTTCCCTGGTGACTAAGAGAATTGAGCACCTTGCTACTTCCTCTTATAGTTTAGGCACAGGTCATAGTACCCAACAAGGAAGTTTCAGCAAAGATCTTATTCATCTCAATGGTAGGTTCTTCCCAAGCTTCCAACCCAGCCAGGGCTCAGTGATGAAATCCAGGCTTGTGCTATGGAAAAGTGATCAGGCTAAATTCCCCCACTCACCTGGCCAGGTCCCTGTCATGGGGCCTGAGCTAGATCAAACACAGCTGGCCTATTCACTGTGCTTGTTCACAACAATCTCCCAAGCACCAGGTCTTTGCCAAGAGTGCCAGATGTCACTGGGTTAGCACTGGCCAATGCAGAAAAACACCAACTCCATTTAAAGATTTTATTTATTTATTCATTTATCCCCCCCTTGCTGCTTGTGCTCGCTGGGTAAGCTAACCACGCCGTGCGGGCGGGCTTGCCCTCACCAGGAGGCCCCGGGAACCGAACCCGGGGCCTCCCATATGGTAAACGGGAGCCCTACTGATTGAGCCACAGCCGCTTCCCAAACCAACTCCATTTATATCAGGGTGCAATTCATAGGAACAATAAGTTCCTCTTTGGGACACACACAACAAACAAGATGGAGCATTCCACAACCAGTAAAGGAACAAAGGGTAACCCACCTCCAACCTCACTTAAGAGTCTCTCCAACCAACTCCCCGAGCTCAACCTGATCCTTTGGTCCATCCCAATTCAATCTGATTCATTCTAGCAAATATTTACTGAGGCCCTACTATGTGCAAGCATTGAGTTGGATGCTGCTAGGGTCACAGACATGGGAGAAGGTTCTAGCCTTCAGAGAACTTAGAATCTTCGTAAGCTTAGTTATAATACAAGGCAGAAGGTGACCAATATCATAAGTAAGGTAAGAATGCAATGCAGGCAGAACAAATAAATATAATGAAGAGGGAGAAAATGTCTCGTCTGTCACAGGATCAAGGAGGCTTCATGAGGGGGGAGAACTTGAAAGAGACTCTGAACAATAGCTAGGAAATGCCAACAGCAGTGAACAGGTAGAAAGGCCCTGCAGACCAGGGGAACGGTATGAACAAAGAGATGGGAAAGGAGAGGTCTAATCTAACACTAAGTGACATGATTTAAACGCAAAACCTCTGGATTAAAAAGAAAACACCACCACAAACCTATTAAAAGGCCAATACCACACTGGAAAAAATTATTTGCAACATAAAAGAGACAAAGGGATTGCTTACACAAATTCTGACAATCTACAAGGACTACTGTTTAGGTGTTAACATGACGAGATTGCACTAGTAACTAACCAGTTAAGATATTTATAACATATGGGTAAGGAGAAAATGCAGGTATTAAACAACATGTAGAGTAAAAATATATGCAAAATTACACATGGCGAGATGTTTTGAAAGACTTTCATCAAAATGTTAATGGTGGGAAGCGGATATGATGCAACCAACTGGCCGCCCGCCTACCACATGGGAGGTCCCGGGTTCGGGTCGATACCTCCTAAAGAAGACGAGTGAGACACCGTACCCACCACAACGTGCAGATGCCACAAGCCAGCAGACACCGCAGCCCATGGGGAGCGGATGTGGCTCAGGCCGTTGGGCACTAGAGTCCCATGTGGGAGGTCCTGGGTTCAGTTCCCGGTGCCTCCTGGAGAAGGCGAGCAAACAATGAGCAGACAGACAGAGAACCATATATATGGGGGGGGGCGGTAAATAAAAATAAAATAAATAAATAGATTTTTTAAATGTTAATGGTGATTATTTCTAGGTAGAAAAGGATTTCTCAGTAGTTTTGTCTGTTTTTTCACACTTTAAGTTTTTTAATTCATGTATACTTTATGATCAGAGAAAAGTGATTCAATTTTTAAAAATAAGATATGTAATAACTAATTTACCTATACATAGGCAAAGAATTTTAAAATTAACAATTGTGGGCAAAAGTTCACGGCATTCTCATATACTTCTGGTAGAAACATGATTGCTTTAATGTTTCTGAAGAGTGAATTTAAATTTAAAATATGCTTACCCTGGGGGCAGATGTGGCTCAAATGGTTGGGCGTCTGTCTGCCATATGGAGGGCCCTGGGTTCGATCCCCGGGACCTCCCGGTAAAATAAAAAAAATAAAAAAATAAAAAATATGCTTACCCTTTGACACAGAAATTTTACCTTTAGGGATTTTTAATAAGGTAATTATGAGTTTATACAAAGATATATCAAGGACGATCCATGTAGAAAATTTTAATAGAAAAAAAAAAGAAAGAAATGGAAGGAAAAAATGAACCAACTTAAATTTCTAGCAAAAGGGACTTGGTTAAATAAATTATTCTATACTCATAAAATGAGACTATTGAAAAAATGTTACAAATTATTTAACAGCATTAAAAGTGTTTCCAGTAGAACAAACAAAAGGCCCATATTACAAAATTCTAAGCATGCTTCTATTTTGTTTAAAAATTCATGTACAAAAGAATAGGAAAAATATAAGAATGTATATAAAAATGCTATCAGTGTTTTCCCTAGATAGTGGAATTTCAGATTTATTTTTTTCTTTGCATTTTTCTGTATTTTCCTAATAAAAATTAACATATATTACTTTTATAATCAGAGAAAACAAATATTAGAGGTTAAAAACAAAAGCTATCCTGCCTAAGGGAAAAGTGAGAGAAAAAAATGCTCATCTCTCTAAAAACCATCTCTCTGAACACTCCCAGATCTCACTAACGTCTCTGGTCCCCGTCCAGATGCAATTGATGCTCGTTCTCTTTACGAGCGGGTGCAGCTGGGAACACCCAGCATCCCGGGGCAGCCTGCCCCAGCCCAGCTCCCAGGACAACTCTGGCTGGCGCCGCGTGGCCCCGCGGAGGCTCTCTGTGTCCACCTGCTGAACCAGGCAGGATCCTCCACAACGACCCCTTCTCGCCCATCCTTCAAGACCTGTTCCACAGTGTCCTTAAGACACTCACCTGTCCTCCCTCAACCCCCATCGCTTGTAGCTCAGGCACTGCTGCCAGGTGAGGCTCCCCTAGCCTAGCAGTGATGCTGATGACACTGAGGATAAATAAGTGACATCCGTGGTGGATGCAGGTCACATGGTCAGAAGGCGTCCACCTCATCTCTGGGGAGTGGGAGAAGGGGAATTCATTTACATGACAAACCCAGAAATCAATACCATCAGCAAAACATTCACCTTACGTTCATGCTAAATAACGTACAAGTCTTTGACTAAAATTGATCCACTTTGCTCAGCAGAATCATCAGACGCTCATTCAGAACTTAGTTGCTCTTAGTTTTACCTGCACTTTAAAACAGTTCATCTATTCCCTTTCTTGGGGAAGTAAGAGTAAGTAAATCAGAAGCAGAGAATTAGAAGAGGAGAGCCAAGGCTTATAGTTATGGGGGTGCTTGCCACAGCTGTTTCTGTTATAGCGAAAGACTGAAAAAACCTAAGTGCACGGGGGACTGTTTAAATAAATTGTTACAGGCATTAGTGGTATAAAGAGGGAATCACGCATGCTGGTTTAGAAAGATTGTCACAATATAGTAAGTATAAAAAGTCCTTAATTGGGAAGCGGCTGTGGCTCAATCAGTGGGGCTCCCGTTTGGTTCCCGGGGCCTCCTGGTGGGGGCGGGCCCGCCCGCACGGCGTGGTTGGCTGACCCAGCGAGCACAAGCAGCAAGGGGGTGATAGATGAATAAATAAATAAAATCTTTAAAAAAAAAAAAAAAGTCCTTAATTGTGTGAACAGTATGCTTCTATGTGTGTAAAATAAATACAGAGAGGCATGTTCCTGTACACCCTGATATATGCATGGAAGATATCTGGAAGGGTACAAAAAAATCATGCACAGTGGCTGCCTTTCTGGGGCTAAACAAGCATTTGGTGTGGAAAGGAGCTGTGCTTTTTATTGTAGTGTTTGAATTTTTTAATTTTCAGTTTTCACTTTTGTAGTATTTGAAGAATTTTCCATGTTCATGAATTACAACTTGAAACATTGGTTTAAAAAAAAAATTTAAAGGGGAGAGAAGTAACTTTTGTATGTAGACCCAGTGACAGCAGACATAATTGATAACAGACAGCTTGGCGGCAAGAGACGCCATATGAGGAAAGTTTCTATAAATCAATAATGCAAAGGACAGAGAATGAGAAAGGAAAAATACCAGTTGGGACCCACAAGGCTACTAGATAGGTAAGATCCAATGATTCCAGGCAATATTGCTGTGGTATAGAAATAGACTCTAAACATCAAAATAAGATCAAGTTTCCCGACAGGCCCCGTGCCACACCTGCTGACTCAAATGACCTTTCCAAGTCTTTAGCTGTGAGTCTTTAGTCCAGCCTGAGCCACTTGCCTTGAGCTGAGATGCTTCCAATCATTATTAAAAAATGTTTGGGTCCCCATGAAACCCTTCTATAGCAGGAGATTTGGGTAGGGAATGTGTCTGATGGGCTTCATCGTTTATAAAATCAGGAGTGCTGATAAAATAAGTAAAGCTTTGAAAGCTTCAAGTCCTGCACCTACTCCTTGTCATCATTAACCAGCTTCCCGTGGAGTACAAGTCAGATGAGACGTGCGTCTGGCTGCAGATCGAAGTCAGTTAGGTTAAGAGGGGAACACTGATTATCATGGTACACTTGTGTAAACACTGTGTGCCTCATGGCATGAATAAGGTATCTGTAAGGTGAAGACAACAATAAGATCAGTTGTATTTAACACTGTTTAAACAGAGAAATCTGAAGCACAAGAGACGTTCTCTTTGAAGTCAGGATTAAGTATCATCCTAGGGAGGCGGCTGTGGCTCAATCAGTGGGGCTCCCCGGGTTCGGTTCCTGGGGCCTCCTGGTGAAGGCAGGCCCGCCCGCACGGCGTGGTTGGCTGGCCCGGCGAGCACAGGCAGCGGGGGGGGAGGGGGGGGATGAATGAATAAATAAATAAAATCTTTAAAAAAAAAAAGGATTAAGTATCATCCTTACTATTTAAAATTGTTCTGATGTTCTACCAGTGCAATAAGACAAGAAAAGAGAATGAACAGTAAAAGTGCTGGAAAGGAAGAGACAGAATTACTGTTATTTGGACGTGCTATAACAGTCTCCCCATAAAACCCAGGAAGACAACATGTCAGTTCAGAGAAAAGACCAGCTACAAAATACATGAAAACCAGTTTCTTTCTTATTTATGAACAACAAAAAAATTGAAAATGTACTAGGACATGACACCATGCACCATGGCTACAAACCATCCAAAATGCCTGTTAGATAAAATGAACAAGAAGCATGCAGGGAGCTATAGGAAAAAACCATGTGGGTATCTGATGGTCGTTCTAAGTTCCAAATGAGAAGATTCAATTTATTATAAAGATCCCAACTTCCTCAACATTCATCTCTAAATTTAATGCAGTTTCAATCAGAATCACAGAGGAATTTTGTTGGCATTGACCAAGTCACTCCAGATCTAAAGTCACCTGGGAAAAAAATGTACAAGATGAGCCGCGAAATTTTGTAATAATGGGATTCAGGCCCTAAAATAATTAAAAAGTTGAAACAGTGTGGTAACAGCAAAAGAATATATGCAAAAGATACATATCATTGAAGAAGAATGTCTCCAGAAACAGATCAAAGACTATATGAGAATTAACAAATGACAAAAAGCATTTTGAACTAGTGGGAAAGGGTAAACAGCGTTGGGAAAAGTAAGGTTGGATTCTTTTTTTTTTTTTTTTTTTAAGGTTTATTTATTTACTTTATCCATTTTAAACCCCCCCCCCTTCCCCATTTGCTCTTTTGTGTCCATTTGCTGGGCATTTCTCTGTGTCTGTTTCCTGCCATCTCTTCTCATCCTTCTCCTCCAGTCTTCACCAGGATTCAATCCTGGAGACCTCCAATGTAGGAGAGAGTTGTTCTGCCACGTACGCCACCTCGGTTCCTGGTTTTCAGAGCTTTCGGACCATCTCGTCTTGTCTCTCCCCTGTTACGTCATCATCTTGCTGCATGGCTCCTGGGGCCTGGCAGCTCACCGGCACACAGAGCCTGGCAGCCCATGCGCCTTCTATATATATATATGTATATATATATACGTATATATATATATGTGTATATATATATATATATATATTTTTTTTTTTTTATTTTCCCGGGAGGTCCAGGGATCAAACCCAGGTCCCTCCATATGGCAGACGGACACCCAACCATTTGAGCCACATCCGCCCCCTAAGGTTGGATTCTTTACCTCACATTAAGCATCAGATCATTTTAGGAATGGATTCAAGATTTAAGTATAAAATACTAAGCTACGGAAGCGCTAGAATAATATATTGATGAAGAGCTATAACATTTTAGAGACACAAGTGTGGCTAAGAATAATGCCAAAGGCAGAAATTATAAAGAAAACACTTAGATATATCTCTACATAAAAATAAAAAGCTTTTTTTTTTTTTAAAGATTTTATTTATTTATTTATCCCCCCTGCTGCTTGTGCTAGCCGTGTCCATTTGCTGCGCGTTTCTCTGTGTCTGCTTGCCTCCCCCGGCTGGGTCGTCCTGCTGCGTCAGCTCACCACGCCGCACGGGCCGGCCTGCCCTCACCAGGAGGCCCCAGGAATCGAACCCGGGGCCTCCCATGTAGTAAACAGGAGCCCTGTCAATTGAGCCACATCCGCTTCCCTTTAACATCAATGAGTCCTAGAAGCAAAACCCAGAAACAAACTGGAAACATTTGTTTGCAATAGATATAGCAATTTGTATCCTTAATATATAAAGAATTATTTAAAACTAATAAGAAAATATTAATGCCCCAATAGAAAATACACAAAGGTCATGAATAGGCAATTCATGATAGAAGGAATACAGATAAATGGCTGACAGACATGTGAAAAATGTCCAAAGAAATGCATACTTTTAAAGCCAAAATGCTATTTTCTATCATCGAAATTGACAAATTTTTTAAAAAATGATTATACACAATGTTACTGAGATTATGTGGATGCTGACTGCTACTCTTCAGTGCTAATGATGAAAATACAAAGAAATAAAACTTATCTGACCAGCAATTTGCAATATGTATCAAAGACTCAAAGATTTTAAGATGTACATATCCTCCTGACCCAAAACGTAGTTCAAAGAATTGACCCCAAGGAATTAAAAATGAGCACAGAGGTTTAGCTTCAAGGATGTGCGTCACTGTGCTGTTGGTAATAGGGAAAAAAGGGGGAAAACCTTGAGACCCAACAGTGGGAAACTGGTTAGAACTTACAGCACATTCAGGTATTAAATAATGTAAAGCAATCATTAAAATAATGTTGTAGCAAGAGAGTAGAGATATCAGGAAGTTTTAAAAAGTAAGTTAAAAAATAGTGTATGTTTAAGTATAAAGTCTTTTTTTAATGAAGGTATATATACATTAGAATGTAAAACACACATATACACACACACACACCAAAACGTGTGTGTGCGTTCGTGCGCACATGAGAAGTTTCCCTGGCTAATGGGATTAAGGGTGATTTTTATTTCTTTTAGCTTGCGAACATTTTTTAAAGGTTTTAAAATGAATATACTTCTGAAGTAAGAAAAACATTTCTAAAAGTTAGTTGTAAAGAAAGATTGACACGCAAACTAGTTCCAAAAAAAAAAATTTTTTTTTAAGTGCCAGGGCCAGAGATTGAAACCGGGGCCTCGTATGTAAGAAGCTGAAGCTCAACTACAGAGCTACATCAGCTCCCCTGAGTTGGTTCCCTCGTATGTTTGCTTGTTGTTGTTTTTTGTTTTTAGGAGGCACCAGAAACCGAACCCAGACCTCCCATGTGGGAAGCAGGCACTCAACTGCTCGAGCCACATCTGCTCCCTAGTTTAAAGTATGGGAAAGGCACTTAGGAGGAACAGCTCACTCTCTGATAATGCCAAACGAGCTGTTATTGTAGAAAGTGAGACATAACCAACATTCCAGAGACCTTTAATCTGGCACTGCCAGCTCCTTAGCCTGATACCCAGTGCCCTGTGCAAACTGGCTCCCTTTTAACCCTCCAGCCGGCTTCACAGTCCCCGTGCTCTGCCCCGCAGGGCTCCTGGGCTGAGTGGGTCCCGCTGGAGAAGCCAGGCGGAAGCAGCAGGGCATCCAGGCTCCCGCCTGCCCTTCTCTCTGCCTGCAGCAAGTAGCCTCGGAATCAAACGCCCCAAGGGCGGCTGAGCCTCCTCCGTGCCCTGCCAGCCTCCCTGCCCCCTCTCTTGGCTGCCAGTCCACCGAAACATTTGACTTTCTAATTCTTGCCTCCATACAACAAAAAGCTAAATGTTCCCCCAGGCACTTGGCCTGCTTTCTGTACCCAAGAGAAGAGAGATGGCCAAAGAAGGCAGGCAGCAAGAAGCCAGTGTGCAAGGTCTCGGGGGCAGCTGCCTCACTCACCAGCGGGCTCTATAAACCAGCACCAATACCCACTGCTCATAAACAGCAAGAGATACTAAATGACCTGCTTGCTCAGTGTTGCAGGTTGGGTCCTTACCTGCTTTGGAGAGAGAGAAAGCAAGAGTCAACCTCAGGCACCCGGGCCCTGGTTCCTACCAAAAGATTCAACCCCTGAGGTCGGGAGGAGACAGGTGTTACCACCAGCCCGTGGCCCATCCTGTAGCCCCAGCATCCTTCTCCTCACTCTCAACTCAGACAAAAGGGGGCACGTGGGCTTTGATTTCTCAGGGGTAGGAGAGAACAGTGTTAATTTTGCTCCGTAACTATGCTGCTAAGTCCAAATAGCTTTGTGGTGTTTTTCTGTTTTGTTTTGTTTTTTTTAATTTGGCCACTCTAACAAGTCCTCACCAGAAATGGCAGGAGGCTGGCAGAGGGAGCCTGGTTGTAAAAGGAAGATGAAACTCCTGCCTGGAAAAAAAGACCAGCAGAGGCAAGTGGCTGCAGCTGCGAACACAGAGCCGCGGTTCCAGTTCTGCGGCTCCAGTTCTGCGGTGTTTGGGGCGAGCCGCAGGTAGATGGTCCCGGAGTGGCGAGAGCTGTGACGTTCAGGGTGGCCTTTGGAGGAAGGGGAAGCAGTGGAGCAAGGGTTCTCAGAAGGGCTGATAACCACTCTGCTCCCACCAGCAGCGGGAAACCCACAGGGACCCGGCACAGGGAGCATCTGGGGAAAATGCTAAGCAAGACTTTCATTCCAGGGCCCTCCATCAATGAGAGATTATCATCCAGAACATTGCTCTCATTTATCAAGGTAGAAAAAGGAGGGGTTAGAGAGTCACCAAAATATGTACCATTAACTTAATAATCGAGAGTCTAAACACCGAGGAGGCCCTCTTGTGCCTGGTTTCCCTTCTCCATGCTGGAGGAAAGTCTGTCTCCCAGACTGGGGGTACCGACTCCAAATCCAACACCGCCGTTCGGATGGCGGCCACCCAAGATCCAGGGTGGGGGAAATTAATCAGTAAACCCAACCGTTTAAATATTTCAGACACATCCCGCGTTGCAGGGCTGAAACGGGTGCGCGGGAGGGCCTCGTGCTGGCTGGTGATGGGGTAGTTTCTCTGTATTTGAAATTGTTCAGACGCTTAATACTGAAAGGAGGAGAACAGATTTTCACCCCTGAGGTTCTCAGGCTCGGAAATAGTTATCAGGGCTCAGCCAAGCTGCCAGCCCTGTCTGAAAAACCCAAAACCTGTGAAGAAGATAATTGAAGCAGAAAAATCCTCCATCTGCGACATCTGAACGTGTTCCAGGCTTCCGGGTGTGCCCGGGTCTCCGTCTTCCGATGCCCAAGCCGCCAGGGAGCGGCGTGGGGGTCGGACACTGAGCCCATCCACCCATCTGTCTGGGGCCCGATTTAGTATTCGCCACGGGGAATGCTGAGAGCTCGAGAGAAGCGGACGGCCCCTCAGCAGGAAGGGACTTCAGAGGACATCTAAGGCCAGCCCCTTGTTTCATAAAATGGGGACCGAGGCCCAGAGAGGGCTTGACTGAACATTACACAGTGAACTGGTGATAAAGCTAGGCTAGGACCCCACTCACTAGGGGGCCCTCAAATCTTCAAGAGCAGGATGAACCTGACTGCCTACCTACAGATGGGTACCCACCTGTGCACGCACAGGCTCCCGCAGGCTTCGGAGGCTGCTCCCCCCATCTCCTGCCCTTCTCCAGAGAATGCCCATTCACCACTAACAACCAATTTAGAGGAGTTGGGGGCCTGCCTTTGCCGAACCAGCATGGCAGTATGGACCTCAACTCTGGAGTGGCAGCCTCGTTGTCCAGGAAGGTCACTGAAAGCCATGCTGCAGCCCCAGAGAAGGAGGGGACAGCAGCAGGGAGCAGGGGACAATGTGGCTTCATTCGGCCTTGTGGTAGAGCTGGCGTTTCTACTTCTGCCTGAGTAGATCAGAAGCTCCCTGAGGGCGTCTTTGTTATCATGAGACTTGGGGATTGCTACACCCTGGTCTTTAGAGGAGTGGCTCTGAAGGGGCAGTTTCCGTGAGAAAGTGGAGCTGTGAACACCGCCTCCCCAGCTGGGTTTTATCTCCCAGCTTGTGGAGAAGGACCCTGGAGGGAAGGCTAAGGAGGGCTGCACAATGCAGAATGTGGCCTTCTTCTCCCAGCCCCAGGAGGGAGTGGATGCTTCAGATCCCCAACTGCAGTCTCCCTGCCTCGGTCTCCCCTCCATAGCTCCACTGCCCACTGTGTGACCAGAGTGGTCGCTCTACAGCATTAATCTAGTGATGTCTCCCTGCCCCCTCTCCCCCACTTAAAACACATCAATATCTTCCCATTGTCATGAAGATAAAGTTCATACACTTTCAACATGGCAAACAACCTCCAGCCTCACCTCTCATGCCTTACACACTGCACACCAGCCACCCAGAATCTTGTTGGGTCTTCAACCACTCTCGTTCTCTGTTGTCTCTGGGCCATTGTGCCAGTGACTCCCTCTCCCTGTCTCTGGAATGCTCCTGCCCCCAACCCATCTAGACAACTCCCAGTCATCCTTCTAGCATGGTGGGTAAAAATAAGGCCCCCAGAAGGACAGCCTGGGCTTGAATCCTGAGTCTGACACAGAGAGACGTACTGTGTGACCTTGGACAAGGTACTTAACCCTTCTGAGCCTCATTCTCCTCGCCTCTAAATTAGAATAACTCTACTTCACAGCATTGTGGTGAAAACTGATTGACACACACGTGCAAAGAGCTTCGCACAGTGCCAGGCATGTAGCAGTGATGATGATGGTGATAATGGTGATGGTGGTGACTATAACAGTGATGGTGATGGTGTTGATAATGGTGATGATGACAGCGTGATGCTGGTGATGAAGGTGATAATGAGAATGGTGATAGCTATCGTGGCAACAATGATGGCGATGATGATGGTGATACTGAGGATGATTCCACTTCCTCTATGAAGCCTTCCCTGATCCTGTACCCTGACCGGCTCAGGTGCCTCTTTCTGCTTCCATAGCACCTGTATT
Source organism: Tolypeutes matacus (assembly GCA_026826555.1). Lineage (NCBI taxonomy): Eukaryota > Metazoa > Chordata > Mammalia > Cingulata > Chlamyphoridae > Tolypeutes > Tolypeutes matacus. The sequence continues at coordinate 5,989,848 of JAKSZT010054052.1, read as the reverse complement.
CCAGTGACACTCATCACCCTAGACTGCGGTTGCTGGTGTGTATTCTCCTCTAAGTCTAGGTTCTTTGAGGGCAGGATCCATGTGGTGGTCTTCGCTGCAATTCCACTTCTTAGCACAGAGGCAGGCATGAGACAGATACTTAAGAAATAGTAGCTTTATGGTTTCCATGTTTGCTTGCTAGACTGTTTTTGTTTATGAATATACCATGACAACTTACCTCCCTAGACCTACTTTCACTTGCTACCATTAAAATAAATAACCCTCATGAAAGGAATGGGGAAAATAATGACTTTTTAAAAAATGAGTAGCAAATGGGATGTACCTGGTCTTTACCAAATGGTGTTAATAAATTATCCATGGGGAAAAAAATCAATCTCAATTGGGCTTTATTACTGCAAAAGGGCACCGGGAAGACTTATGCCAACAGCCCCAACTTGGAAATCACAGGTTTGATAAAGATGAGAGGTAGAGAGAAGACTGGTCAGAAGAGATGATGATTGTCCCTGAGTATTCTCTGCCTGTCTTCCCAGTGGGACGTGAGCTCCCATGAGGACTGCGGTTTTAGTCCGGTTTGTTCACTGCTGACTCCCCAGCACCTTCCACATGCCTGGCCTAGGGTGGTGCCCAAGATGTATTTGTTCATTGGCAGAATGAAAAGAGCCACAATGGCAGCTACCATTTGAGTACCGACCTACGCATGGGGCACCATGCAAAGTCCTTTCAAGGGTGGCACTGGGGTCAGCACTTTTGTTATTTCCAATTCACAGATGAAGGAACTGAGGCTGAGAGGGGTTGAGGCCAGAGCTGGAGGGAACATTCACGATTCTATAGACTTTGTTCTGTGGATGCAGAAACTGAGGCTCTGTGGCAAAGACCACTGATCATCACCAGTATCCATCCCCCTCATACCCCGCGCCTCCTTTTAGTTATCAGGCACATAGCCACTGAGCTGGAGAACATACTTACCAGAATACCTTGCAGTTAGGTGTGGCCACATGACTAAATTTGAGGTGCCAGAATATGAGTGGAAGTGACATGTACAACCTCCACTTCACTTCCTTAAAGGAAACTGTTCTCCCTCCATCTCCCCTCTTTCCCGCTTCTGGCAAGCTGGAATGAAGACAGGGTGCTGGTGGACCAGATTCAACCATGAGGATGAGGACAACGCCCCAGAGGGTGGTGAAACAACCAAACATAAGGCTGGGTCCTGGATGACGCCCTGCCCTAGAGCGTCCTACTCACCCCAGCCCACCCTCGACCTCTGAAGGAGAAATAAACATCCACCTTGCTTGAGCCAGTGTGCTTTGAGGTTTCTGTGTTGTGAGGATTACTCCTACAGCTAACCAGGAGTCCTTGCCTGAGTCAGACAGCTCACTTGTTTTATTTCTTTCCATAGCATCCTGGTACAAGAGAGCACAGCTGCTGGTTTCACCCCTGTTGCTCTAAGTATCAGAAGGAAGTGTTAAAAGCTGCAAAAATTAAAGAAGTCCATAGGAAAGCTGAGGAATGAGCTTCAGAACCTTCCAGAGGTCTCTCCACAATGCTCTGTAGTATGGTAGGACAGAGTAGCTAGCACTAAGGGGATATTGCTCCCCAGATGGAAATGTCTAGCAATAAGTCATTCCACACTCCTCCAGGGCTACGCTGTGACAACGTCTTGTGAAAACAACACTCTGGTGGCTGTTTCTACACAGGGATGATGATGGTTGGGGTTTGGGGTACCCCCTCCGCCCACAAAACGACTAGACAAAACAGCTTTGTTTTATTCGAGTCATCCTGTGTACCTTTGTAAAAATTCTCTCTGGCTGTTCCCAGCTCGTTCTTGAAGGCTACAATATGACTTCAAGATCACCGATCTATTCCCAGTACCCAGAACTGGGCCGGGCTCACAGTGGGTGCTCCATGCATTCTCTTAAGCCTGTCTGCAAAAGGCGGGAGTCTGGATCACAGCCCCTCAGGTCCCTCCTAGCCCAGGGATGATCTGATCCCAGTGCCTCAGCCCATGCGACCCGGGCAGAGCAGAGAGCAGGCATTCTCTGGGTTTCAGAGACAAGGGCAACACAGGGCAGGTGACGGCAGAAGGGCTACTCAGCTAGGTCCACGTCCCGACTCAGCTCCTGCACCTTCTATGTGACAAAAACTGGACCTCTCTGAAGCACATGGATCTGCTCTAGGATTCATCCAGCTCATGAACGGGTTCTCTTCTTTCCCAGGAGTTCCCTCTTCTAGACTCAATTTTATTTTAATGATAATAAGTACTGATGGCACCGCTGAGTATTCACTCTGCTTTACACACATTGTCTCACTTAATCCTTACAAAAACCCTGCAAGGCAGGAGACAGAATTTTCCCACTTTGCAGATATGGATGCCAGGCCTCCAAAAGGTGAACTCCCCAGGTCACCCAGCTCCTAAGTGATAGAGCTGGGATTCAAACCCAGATCTACCGAGCCCCAAAGCCTCTGGACTGTGCCACCCTCTGCCTCCTCCCAGGCAGCTCAACCTGAAGCCCAGAACACTCTGTGGGAAACTCAGAAGGGTGATGCAGGTGTTCAAGTTTTCCTTGGAGACCCTTCAAGGAAGGTTTTTCTATGCCAAAACCCACAGAGCCTCATTTTTTTCTATCCAGTTCATTACTTCCAGTTGCCCAGGGGTTAGGCCCAGGGACCTAGGTTACCTACTCCTAGACAAGGAGACACTGGGCAAGTTGTGTTCTGGGGCATGAAACCTCAGCCATATGGAAGAACCTCTAGATGCAAAGATGCAAAGAGCCAGAGATGCCAGGAGATGGGATACTCATGCACCATGTCTCACCTGCTCTGAGCAGGACTGGCCTTTGCACAAAGCAAAGTTGAAGGTGCCATGTTCTCTCTCTCACCTCTGAGCCTCTGCACCAGTGGTCCCCTTTGTCTGGCTAACTCCTCCCTAACCAACCCTACTGGCCCCACCCTGGAAACTGGTGTCTGATATGTGAATATAACCTGCCTCCCCGACCCACTGCAACCACCTTCCTTGAGAACAACATGGAGCCCACTGCCAAAAGTCTCCTCAAATACTGATGACCAACGACATTCATTTTACTTCCCCTCGAGGAATTCTTAGCACTCCTGTATGTCTGAGGTTTCTTGATATCTTGTCTAAGACTAGAGAAATTAGTGGTTTATACATCGTTTCTTCTGTGTTAAATTTCCTCCAACGACTGCTCCACCATCTTCCCAATCTTCCTGGCTATTTTACTAGCAATTAAAGCCCAGCCTCCCAATCTTTGCCCACTTTATTGTTTCCACCAGAAACATTATATTATTATGATTCACCTAACACCTTAAAAATAAATTATGTTCACTTGTTCTTCTCAACTACCCTTAAAGGGAGCTGGGAATTACTATCTCCATTTTACAGATGGGGAAACTGAGGCTCAGAATGGTAAAATGACTTGCTCAACGTGCTAAAATGAGCTGACAGGGACAGGGCAGCCTGAATCAGAAACCAAGTCTTTTAATTCCCAGCCTAGGGCTCTGGCCTGGCTCCAATATCCTGTTGCCTCTGGATGCCCCCTTTTTCACCCCTAACACACCTGACCTTATGTTCTCCTGGGTCTGCTCCTCAAACAACACATAGTCCCAACCCTTGTCCCTCTTCCTGGCCAAAACCGACATCATTTCTTCCATTTCTTTTCTTTCTTTCTTTAATCTTTCCATTTCCAACTGAAAAGTTAGGGCTGATTGCCCACACTTCGTAAACTTTTTATCTCCAGCTGTTATCAGTTCTCTCCTCTGTCTCTTTCTTTCTTAATTCCAAGATGCCCAACAGGAAAGAAAATGAGAACCAAGGCCAACTCTACCTTCATCCAACTGCCCCAAGAAGAGGGCCGGACCCTTTTCCAGGAAGGAGAAAGAGAAAAGCAACAGTGTGGCCAAGATTTCAGCCTCGAAAATGCACTCCCCTCCCCTCCAATTTCTATGCAAACACGAAACTGGGAGTCAAGGTACTTTAAGCCACTGTCATTTAGGAAAACAACTCACTAGATTTCCTACAGCAAGTGCAGGGGAGCCCCTCCAGTAAGAAAGCACCTTTGATGATGTGGAACCAGGAGTCGAGACACCCAAGCCCTAGCTTAGGGACATTCCACCCAGGATGTTGGCAGGTGGTTTATAAAGCCAGCACAGAATGGGAAAGACTTCATTGTCAAAATACCCTAGAAAATCACTTAGATCATAAATAACAGCATAAACTACAAGGTTCTGTGTGAATTCATCTTGGACTCTAATGGTGAGACATGGTGAGAAACTGTGAGCTAGTCGAAAGGAGGAACTAGAAGGGGACATCTCTATCAGGTGTCTGAACTCCCCATGACTCTACCCTGAAGTCATTCCAACCTGTGGCCAACGTGCTGGGGACTCTGCAGGTCCCCACTCACCTGCTGAGCTTATTCCTCTCCACCTAAAATGGGACCTCTGTTACCTTAAAGCAGGTGCCTGGTGCCCTGAGGACACAGTGGGTTAAGTGTCCTCCATGGGAGTTAGGCACTCAAAGCAGCTGGTACATTCAAGGCTCCCTTGCAAACGCCAGCTGGGTGACCTTGGGGAACCGCTTCATGCGTCCGGCCAGCCGTTTTCAAAAATCCCTCTATGGACCCGAGGGATGGGTAGCTTCACCCCGAAGGCCACCCTGATGGTGAGGAGTGGCCCAGCCCATGGACCGCCCCAGCATCAAGGTAAGTTAACTCTGCTTTCGTCTGTTTTGTATATTCAGGGCTCCACGTAGGATTTTGTCAACTAAAAGAGCTTTACAACCACCTACTACCTCAAAGGAGGGTCTTTGCCCCCAGGGAAATGTGTTCTTTTCACTTCTGTCCTGGCTCTTCCCTGCAGTGCTGGGACCAGCAGGGCCACACCTCCAGGTGGCTGCAGATTGTGTCAGGGCCACACACAGCTCTAGCCTAAGGCCACAGCACTGGCATCCCAGCGGTTCCCAAGGCAGATAAGGGAGGCAAAAAGCCATGTCCTCTGAGTGGGGAACAAGGAAGTTCTGAACCAGAGGGACACAAAAAGGTCCTCCACGCTTTTCCATTCCTGTCACCTACCAGCATTAACACCCCACCCAGATAAAGACTCTTATAGACCCTCATTTTATAGATGGAGAAACTGAGGTGCAGAGAGGGATGGTAACTTGCCCAAGGTTATACCATCATTAAATGATGGAGCTGGGATTTGAACCCAGGTTGTCTGGCCCCCAAATCCATGCTTTTAATCACTGTTATGGATTGAATCACATGTCCCACAAAGACACGTTCAAGACCCAATCTCTAGTCCCATGGATACGAACCCATTTGAAAACAGAATCATTAAAGCTCTTATTAGTTAAGGTGAGGCCAAACTGAATCAGAGTGGGCCTCAGTCCAGTATGACTGGAGTCTCATAAGCAGAGGAAATTTGGACAAAGTAGGGACAGAAGGAGACAGATGGGCACGTGATGGAGGCAGATACTGAGTTACGGATTGCCTGCAAGCCACCATCAGAATACTAAAGACTTAGGAGAAAATACGATCCTGCTAACACCTTGATTTTGGACTTCCAAAAGTGGGAGTCAATAAATTCCTGCTGTTTAATCCAACTAGTCTGTGGTGTTTGTTATAGCAGCCCTGCCAAACTAAGACAATTACAGTGCTATAACAACGCATCTCCAAGAGACTCTTTGGTACTCAAACCAAGAGAGCCGGCTACAAAGTGATGAAGGTGACCATTTAACAAGCCAGAACTTCCATGTCCACACATTCCTTGGCTGTTGGGGGTGGGGGGGAATGTGTCCTTGAGGACCACTCATTTATTCCATCAAAGCCACTCCTGCCCAAAACATCTCTGGGACTTGATCTTGGGAGCTGCCCCAGGGGCTTGTGAATACATCAGCTGGTGGTATTCACCCCTTGGAGCTGGATAGGACTCTGACATCCAGCCCTAACCCTTGGGTGTCAAATCTTGTGAACAGGCTCAGGGATCAAGCTTGGGTGATGATGTTTTTGGACAAAAGCTGATCGTGGCTCTACAGTCACAAGACCAGCTCTCCCCATAGGACCAGTAAAAATGGCTCTCCAGGCCAGCGGAAGTGTTTCGCCTCCCAAGGTGGCTGCAAAAATGGACAGGACACTCATCTGGATCTGCCAACTCGGGTCTGCTTGGTAAAAAACAAAGTCGGCTCCATCCTTTACAGTCACACCTCTGAAGCCAACGAGTCATGAACTTGGGGTTGTTTTTCCAACGATGGAGACGACTTTCCACTGATTTGCACACCCGCTCACCCGCTCCACGGCTCTGCCTCATAAGGAATGACACACATTTTCGAGAAGGCTAGCCAGGTGAGGAGTTCAGCCCAAGGCCACGCGCAGAGCGGCGCTCAGTGACCCTTGATGAGAGTGAGTCACGGCTCCGAGCTCCAACCAGAGCAAGCTGGCCACTTCCCATCCCTAATCCCTCAGAAAAATGCAGTTGCTGAACTTAAACGCCGTCTGGTGGGAAGCCACCCTTGCCAACATTGAGTTTCCTTCCTGAACAGGTTCAATGTCAATGCTGCAAGCAGTGACCACTGCCTTCTCTAAGATGCTCTCTTCATTGCTTAAGGAATGCCCTTTGGGGCTAGCTGACCAACCCCCATTTAGATTTCTGGGACTCCCAGGCTGGTAGGAGCTCAGGGTGCTAGGATGTTGGCAACAAGAACCACACATCTTCCAGGTACTGCTTCCAAAGAGCTTCACTCCTTCCTATATGCCTTGCAAGACCACTGAGAAGTGGTAGGGAACGAGCTTGGGGAAATACTCAGGACGGAGATACTCAACCTACCGCCCCAAGGAGGACTGAGAACCCTAGTGGGCTGCTACGCTGAAGACAAAGCGACTCCCACAATCATAGCAAAGCAATACCCAAGCACCTACTATGTGCCAAGCACCGGCCAGCCTGGACCAATGTTCTTTATGTTCCCAGGAGGCATAACCTAGATCGACAGGTGGAAATTCCCCGAATATCCTCTCAAGAACTGGCCTGGCAAGAGCAGAGGCTCATTCAGCACTGGAGGCAACAAAGCAGAAGCTGAGCGTTGTCAGGATTAAGTACAAAGGGGACTCAATCCCTGCACAGGGCAAGGGGTCAGATGCTGGAGAATCTCTACAGTCCTCTCAACTCCTAAAATGTAATGAGTCCATGAAAATCTGATGCAAGGGAAGACGCCTCACTCCCAGAACCTACCACTGAAAAAAGTGAGATTTCTCCCCCAGGCTGTTCTCTAGCATTTGCATCCTGACCTGATGAACTCCCAGGGCAGGGGTTGCTGGAGAACTCTCTAGAAGACTAGCTCTAGGAGGTCAATTTCTGCCCAGGTGACTTATTTTCAGTTTGGGCCCCCCTAAGCCACCCCAGCCCTACCCCCAGGTCCCCAGGCTCAGGAGGCAGGTGTGTGGAGGCCAGGTGGGAACCCCCGACTCCCCCGAGCCACCGTGTGCACACCCAGGTCCCTGTGCACCGCCATTGTACGCAGCGCCGTGCGGCTGCTGGTCTGCTTTCAATATCCGCTCGTCCCTCACTGGCCTACCAGCCAGACAGTCCCCCCACCCCTTTCTCTTTGAAGAAAAGTGATTTAATTTCATGAGACTTTGGGGTAATCATGTTATGATCTTCAACATTAACCAGAACCAACTCCCTGCTACAGGAGGGTGGGGAAGGAAAGGGGAAGAAAAAAGTAAACAGTCCGGTTGGAGATGGCCAGAAAGGAGAGGAAAAAGAAAATCACAGCAGCTGCTTTGCTGGTTCCACTGATGAGGGCGGGCTGGTGCCAGACACGGGGCCTCCGTGCCAAGGTTTCTGAAAACAAGGAAGTTGGGCTTGGCAGGGCCCCCGTTTCTACAGGTTAATCAGCTCGCTTTGAGGGCAAGAGATATTGGTTTTCATTCTCGAGCCTACCTTCTCCTCCCTCTTCTTCCCACCCCACCCCCAGCCCCTTCCCAGCCCCCTCTGCAATTCTCAACTGAGTCTCTCCCTGCCTGCGCCGAGGCATCCATCCGCGCGGCCTTCTCTCTGCACCCAGGGAGGCAGAGGTGTCGGAGGCCAGGCAGAGCAGCCCCTTTAGACAGTCCCGCAGAGCTGTGCCTCTAGAACCTCTTTTGGACAACGAAATGAGGCTTGATGAGGCGGCTGGGTTGCAAGAAGGCAAGAATGAGTCAGGGGGCTTAGAAAAAAAGAAGTCAGGGCCACGGACCCAGAGTTGGCTGGAGACAGGGAGGAATTCTCATGAACAATGGTCCCGCTTGGCAGACAGGCCGAGGGTGTGGTGCTCTCTCGAAAAGACAGCAAATAACCCAGGCTCCAGGGCCACCAGGGAGGGGGCTGGAGGGAGGCTAGAACGCCGGAGTAGGGGGCTGCATTCAGACACCCAGGAAACGCAGTGGCCCTTGGGGCCTCTGCCAGAGAAACATCTCGGCAGACTCAGCTCAGGGCACTAAGGGCGGAAAGCTCTGCTCCCCACCCCTGGCTCCTCTCCCATCTTTCAGGGGTGCCTGGAAGGCAGCTGTGGGTTTTCTCACCTCTCTGCCAGGATGCTGACAGTGCAGCATCTTCTGGGGGTCATGACCCACAGGGACCACCGTGCCCCAGAAGGTGGCTTCTCACGCCCTCACTTGGGCTGACCCCAGCATCCATGCGGATTTCAAGCTGGAGATCAGAATGTCTTAGGAATTCTGGAAGGAAACAAGATTGAATGCGACTCCGGAGACATGTGTTTGCAGTTTAAGTCCCTTTCTAGGGTGTTGGGAAAACAATACACGTGAAATGAGCCATTGCTTGGCTGCCCAGTCTCCATCCGTGGACACTCCCACCTCCAAGGTGGGCAGGTGGGCTCACCCTTCACCTGCTGCTGGACCACCTGCCTCGGGGGTGGCAGCTCGGGCAGAAGAATAGGGTTTCCGGGCCAAGTCCTTTGGCCCAAAGGAGGACATGACATTCCAGACTTAGAAACTGTAATTCGTTTTCAAACATTTTTTTCCTTTGCAGATATGTTTCTGTTTTTTAAACTTCATATTAAAATTTTTAATTTAATTTAAAATAAAGGTCAAACAGAGTAGAATGGAAGGATTACAAAGTTTAATTACCGGGAATGTGAAAAGGGATCATTATATTAGAAAAGTGATCAAAACAGGCTTAAAGCAAGCCTTGGACCATGTCAGGAGCTTAATGTGGTGCTTCTAGAGGCTGCCCTTTAAATACTTGAGAAATATTAATGAAAATTACTCTGTCCAAGGGTATCAGTTTTCAGGCAGTCTGCATTATAGCAGAAATGGATCTGAGTCCCCAGAGACGGCAAGATTCCTCACGGCAGCAGATGGGGAGAAAAGAGCGGAGTCCATCAGCCCTATGGCCTTAGTAGTTTGTGGCCATTCCCTCAACAGGGCAAGTTCCAAGAAGCTGGAGGAACTGAGGCCCGCAGGGAGTGGGTAAGCCCTAGGCTAACAGAAAGGCTCTCGTGGAACGCAATGTGCACTCACACTTTATGGGGAAGGTTTTGAGTCTCCCAGAAGTCTCGGTAAGATCCAGTCGTGGCTCTAGTCCCTACAAGGCGATTTTAAATCGCAGCAGGCTAGATTGGCGATACGAGCCCTGGACTAGGAGGTTCTAATTCTACCTTTACACCACAGTTCACGTTTCCAAAGTCCCAGGGGGGTGGAATGAATGACCTGTGGTTGCTCTATGCTTACTTCCTGACCTCTCTAACTCGTGAAGTGAGTTCGGAGAAAAGTAAAACCTTTCATTTTCTAGAGGGAGGACCCAAGCCCAGATTCAATGTGTTGCAGATCAGCAGATTAAGTAAAATCCACCGTCGAGCACACTTGCGAAGGACCAAACACCGTTCCAAGCACCTGAATTAACTCATTTAACGCACAACCACCATACTGGACGGCAGTGTCACCACACCCGATATACAGAGTGGCCAGAAAACTCACTCACAGGCAGAGTCAGTGTGCAGTAGAACTGGGGTTTGAACCCAGATGGTCTGGCACAGAAGTCAAGCCTCTCAATCCACTAGTCGACACAGCCTGCTAAGAAGTGAGTTTATGATACCCAGTTTGCTCTGGCCACAAAAGCTCTCTGCACGGGGACATTTCTAGGCTGGCTCCCTCTTTTCTCCCAAGGGGCTGTTCACTTATATCTGGGTTACCCACCTAATCCTTCCCAGGAAGATGGTCCATGGGTGCTTCTACTGGTCTATGGCATGACATGGGGTTTTCGGATACCCACCAAGAGAGGCAAGGGTGGGACATAGCGTGGCCAGGAATGTGTCAGTGTGGAGGTCCACCTCACTGTCTTTCTTCCTTGGAAACAGCCAGAGGCCCCATACACCACTTCTTGGGCTTTTAGTTTTGCTGTGAGGTGCTCCTACCTTCTGGCCCCTCTGCTCCCAGATCCCAGTTGATGACAAGCTGGGCCCCTGAGATGCAGACAGGGCAAGGCCCCCAAAATGAAGAACACGGGAGGTTTAAGGGCGGATGCTGCTCGGAAGACTCAAATGCCTCTTGCAAAGGAAATGACTTCCTTGGCTCCATTATTTTGTTTTTAACACAGTGAAAGTGATTAATCCATAATGAAACAAAAATAGCTTATACACAGAGTCTGCTGAGGGTTTTTAATTATGAAATATGAAAGAGAAAACGCTCACTCTTCTGCTTTGGAATAACAAAAAGGCAATAAAGTGGAAATTAAACTGATCTCTAAAGGAGACCAGAAAGAAAGGTCCCTAAAATGCAATTTCCACTCTTTTTTAATTCCCATAACTATAAACTAGTTGAAGAGACCTTTAAAATGTTTTATTAAGAAAATCCCTGGGAGGCGAAGTGAGACCTTGGTGTCTAAGTTGCTCATATTTAACAGTTGGGCAAATTGCTTTAGCAGTCTGCTATCGCCCCGGGGATATCCATCCACACAGAGCTCTTGGTACCAGGTCTTCCCAAAAGGTGGAGGAAGCCTGGCTAGGAAGCCAGAGGCTATTTGCAAGGGTGGGAAAATTCAGCTTCCAAGCTTGAAGAGCAAACGAGTTTATTCCCAAATTCATGGAGGGGTGGGACGTGTGTCTAGAGTGCCGGGTACGAGCCAGGAAAAGAGCTGAGGGTCAGTGTGTACCTCTGCCGTGTGGTTTGGAAACCAGCCACCCCCCTTTCTGTGCCTAGACGCTCCTCTTTGGAAACCTGAGGTTGACATACCATTCCCTCCCAAGGGTCTAAAATGAGAAAAGGCCTGTTAAAAAAAAAAAAAGACCTTACCTCGGGGACATCATCCAACTCTCTTTTTTACACCAGAGAGGTACTTCCCTAACCTCATCGATCTCCCTCCAGCACGGCCATTTATTCGTGTAACTAGTCAATACACATTTATTGTCTCCAATGAGTGAGCTATTCTAAGGTGCTGGTGCTGAGATTCATCCTAACCTCTATGGGGGCAGGAGCAAATCCGGGGATTTGTGCCACAGGATCCAGCACCCAGGCAGGCGATGAAGGGCCAGGCTTTCCATGCTAAGGAATTTGAACTCGATGCTGTAAGAGACAGGGAGGCTGAATCAGAGCTAGAGAGAAAGACGGCTCTGGTGGCAGGTGTCACATATGCAGTGGGTGGATTCCTCAACAGTACATTTAAATAAAATGTACCTTACTCTGCTTATCTATTTAATGAAAGCATTGTCCTATGGTAGCAGGGGCTTAAAGAGAGAAAGATTCAAAAGATTTCTTATGGGGAGTAGGTGTAGCTCAGTGGTTGAGCACCTGCTTTGCATATATGAGGCCCCAGGTTCAATACCCAGTACCTCCTAAAAAAAAGAGAGATTTCTTACCTTCTGTGGCTCACTCTAAAGCTTAAAGTGCACATTCCTTCCTCCATACTCACCTGTGGCCATGCCTACTGCAGGTGTATTCAATGACCTAAGACTCTTCCTGACAACATGGGCATTTTCAATACTACTTCTGCTGCACAACCCCCGGGTTCAATTCTACCATTCCAAATTTCTGCTTTTAAATTTCCTCTGTTTGGCAGACACAGAATGCAATCAATGCAATCTGATGATGTCCCCCATAAAACTGTGATTTTCTTAATCAAACAATGATATGTTTCTATGTTTTTAATGTCTTGTCACTACATTCACAGTGGAGTGTCTGTTCTACTGCATCCTCCTACGTGTATATACTATCCGTCTATTTTATATCTTTCTACAGACACACATGAGTATATACAATCCCAGGTTAAAGACAGATTTTCTAGCAAAGAAGCCAGGATTAGCAAAATTATAAATGAGTCCATACACTTACCGCCAACCCTGCTCCCTCTGATAACTTGTTGAAAGTAAGCTTTCCTGCCTTTCTTAGAACTTAGAAATGGTCAAGTGTTTAAAGTTCCAGATACTTCCCTTATGTCCCGCTCGTGGTCATGCATGTCTTCCTTCATTCAGTGCCTAGATTTCTTTTGAGCCTGTACTCATCCAGGGACAAGACGTAGCAATCTCAAGACTGACCCTGTGCCTGCCTTTGTAGCAACTAGAGACCCGCATCAAGCAGTGAGCAAGAAATGAGTGAACAAGTATGTAAACAAGATGATTCCAGTTTGTGAGAAGAAAATGATGTGATGATATTATGGGGGGGGTACTGCATTAAACCGGGGGTGGGGGTCAGGGAAGGCCTCTCAGAGGGAGGCATTTGAGCTGCAACCTGAGGGACGAGAAAGGGCCAGCCAAAGGAAGAGAGAAGTAGGGCAGGTCAGGGGTGAGCGCGTGTGGAAAATGGGAAAGCAGCAGTGGGGAAACGAGGTGGGATGCAGTTCAGTTTCGGAGCAGGAAGAAAGGAATTTGCGTTGCAGGGCACTGGAAGCCATTCAGGGAGGAAAGCAGAAGCTTGTGGGTTTTACTAGGATCAAGCTGCTGCTGCGTGGAAATGGACCTAAGCAGGACACGAGTGGAAGCAGGAGACCAGAGAGGAGGCTACCTCAGTCACCCAGCTGGGCAGCAACGGGGACTTGGACTGTGATGGTAGCTTGAGAGGTGACGTGAAGTAGGTTGGTTAGAAATATTTTGAAAATAGAACTGATGAGACCAGGCAATGGACTGATTTGAGGAGAGGAATGAGAAAAAAGAAAAATAATGATGACTCTCCTGAGTATATTTATTTGGCCTGAGCAAATCTAAGGAGGCTTTTATACATCCCAGTGGAGTTAAAAAAAAAAAAAAAAAAAAAGGAGCAGTAGGGTCTGGAGCCCAGAAGAGGGCAGGGCTAAAGTCAAGAGAATGGATCATTGGGAAGCAGATGTGGCTCAGGAGGCTGAGTTCCCGCCTACCATGTGGGAGGTCCAGGTTCAGTTCCCAGTACTTCCTGGAGAAGATGCGCAAGATGGCAAGCTGACACGACAGGCTGGCACAACAAGATGACACAGTGAGATGATGCAACCAAGAGACAGCGAGGAAACACAATGAGAGATGCAACAGGGGCAGGGAGCAGAGGTGGCTCAGGCAATTGGCACCTCCCTCCCACATGGGAGGACCCCGGGTTCAGTTCCTGGTACCTCCTAGAAAGAGAAGACCAGCACACAACAAACGGACATGGAAGGTGCAGACAACGATGGGGCAGGGAAAAATAAATAAATTTAAAAGAAGAGAGAGAATGGATCATCTACAGAGGGAATGTGTACACAGAAGAGGAGGGAGAACTCCAGGGGGATCTCCTAAATGTGGAGGTCAGTTAGAGGAGGAGAAGGCAGGAAAGAAGTCTGAGCAGGAGATGGATGGATAGATGGGTGGGTGGGGGAGTGGGTAGATAGGTGAGTTTATATGCAAACAGCCTTAAAGAGTTACTGTAATCAGCAAAGTAAATAAACCTATTTACTCAATACACTCGTTTTCCTTCCCATTAATTTGTTTGGTTTCTACATTCCAATAAGACAACATAGCTGCTCTTTCCTATTCTTCTAAAGATAGCAATAAACTACTACCTACCAGACCTTGAGCAGGAAATAGCCAAACAAAGGACCCATATAACTAGGATGCTCTGCATTTCTTAATGATTGAAATAAGTAAATTATACTGGAAAACCCTGGGTAACGTGATCAAGATGACTTTCCTCATTCCCATAAGCTGTGGGCTGTGACAATGGCTCCTTCCTTGACACATGTATGTGTCAGCCTTGGCTCGAGGAGAATCTTTTCTCTATTAAACACATGCACTAACCTCTGTCATCTCTGAAGGGTTGGAGCCTTTGAGTTATGGACTAAATCTTGCCTTTGGGTTTGGGCCAAGGCAAAATACCATTTTGTACTTGGGGCAAAAATATAAGAAAGCTTTAAAAGCCATTAATGATTACACCTGCCTCAGTTTCCTAAAACAACAGGAATTGATTGTCTCCCAGTTCTAGAGGCCAGATGTCCAAAATCAAGGTGTCTGCATCTTTAACCTGTAGGGAAGAATCAGTTCCAGGCCTGTCCTCGCTTCTGGTATTTGCTAGCACTCCACGGTGTCCTCTGTCTCAGCTGCCTCATCTATCTGGGTCCAAATTTCCTCTTCTTGTAAGGATGCCAGTCATATTGGATTAAGGACCTACTCTAATCCAGTAAGACTTCATTTTAACCTCCCTAATCCCATCTGTGATGATTCTTTCCAAATAAGGTCACATTCTGAGGTCCTGGGGATTAGAACCTCAACATAGCTTTCAGAGGGACACGATTCACTCCATAACATTCCATCCATCCATAAAAAGCCACAAGATGAGAGAAATAGGAGACTTCTCCTTTAAAAAAAAAAAAAATATATATATATATAGGTCGTCTCTGCGGCCAGAAATAAGAGTTTTCTTTCAGAATTCAGATAGGCATTAAAGCATTTTTATAACACAAACTCTGAAAATGACTGCCACTACCCTGTATTTTTTTTTTTTTTTTAACATAAGGGCAATTCTGGCAGATAAGTTAGATTTCCACAATGAGTTGACATTCTCACACCTACAGATGCATGGATGTCAGATATCCCCATCATGAAAGGCAATGTCTGATCATAATTTTATGTGCTCTTTTTCTGAGCTTTCTCTTGAAAAGCTGGATGACTTCTTGGGTAGCAGCAATTTACCTTTCACACTTCTGTAATAATCAAGGATGCCTGATTGCCCTGAATAACATTCCAGGCTGTCAGAATATTTCATAGCTGTGAATTAGCATTTCAAAACCCTTTGAAACCAAGGGTAGGAGGGTTTTTTTTCCCCCTTAACTAAAGGTTCTGCTGGCTGCAAAGAAGCAAGTGCTAATTGCACACCTGGAGAAGACATATTTCTATATGGGAATACTTGGATAGGGGTCCCCCCAAAAAACATCCAAAAGCTCAAGAAAGATTCTGGTTCAATAATCATACAGCCTGGAATTTCCAGAAAGCTTCTATGTTCAAATATTCCGAAGCTCAGCATCCCTATAGTCCATTAAAACATCCCCCAAATCCCAACGCTTTTAGGTATAGAAACATTTTCTAGACAGCATCTCTAACCCAGGAAGAGGCACAAAAATCTTTTGTTAGGCTACAGCTGCTAATTTGGGATTGGGAAAATGAAAACTCCATATAAAGAAAGTCTACAGCCATGAAAATAGAACAATGGTCTCAAAGGTCTTTTGTTAGTAGACTGAATATTGGGAGCTAAAAACCTACTAAGACATGAGATTGATTCAGAAACAAAACCATTTGATTTAACGAGTGATTGTTCTTACAGGCATATCCAGTGACCATCACTTATACCGATTTCATCAGGCTCGTCCCCTACTAAAAACTGATCCTGGCTCCCCATTGCCTTTATCAGCGGTTCTCAAAGTCTGGTCCCTAGACCAGCAGACTCAGCACCATCTGGGAACTTGTTAGAAGTGCAAATTCTGGATCCCAACTTTAGTCCTACCAAATCAGAATCTCCGGGGAAGTGCCCAGCAATCTGTGATTCTGATGCATGCTCAAGTCTGAGAACCTCTTGCCTATATAAATCCCACATTCCTTCACCTGGACCCCATCTTACCCAAGCCAGCCCTCTGCTCCATCCCCCTGTAAGCCTAGTTCAAGCAAGACTGTCTCACTGACTGGCTGTTCCCTGAACTTGCCAGCTCCTTCCACTCCCCATTCTTCCATAGTCACTCAAGGAAAAGTACCCAAGACTCTCCCTCCGTGGGCTTCTCCACCATCCTGGGAAGTAAGAGGCTCTGCCGGCTGGACAGAATGTACCCAGTGCAAAGCAAACAACCTAAGGTGACTCAATTAAGATAATTAATGGTACAGTAGTAGTTAGTTGGGATTGTGTAAATTTTATGCTCTTCTACTTAACCTTTGCTAAACCTAAACCTTTGCTGCCTGCTCTTTGCTATCCTACTTGAGTGCTAGCAAATGACAAAACAGATATAGAAACAACCTGGGGTTCCACAAATACCATATGATGTCTGACACTGTCTCCTGCACATGCCCCGGGGCTCACTGTCAGCTACCATTCATTTGGCAGTCAACAGGGCCACTTTGATCTGCTGGTTATCTCCAGGTATAAATATATATTTGTATCCTTATAAATCCTACCCTAATTATAATGGCTAGTATTTTGTCTAAGTATGCACACACACATTCACACACACGGATACTGTGCGCAGTGTGTCCTATTTCTTCTGGCACACGTCAGCTCTCGTCCCCCTGCCTCTCCCTTCCCCAGCCCCTGTGCTCACAGACATTTGATCAGTTAGTTGCACACGGCCTCATGGTTTGGACTTGCCCCAGGGTCTTCTCGACTTAGCCATTTTTTTTTCCTTAGGAGGTACCAGGGATCGAACCCAGGACCTCATACATGGGAAGCAGGTACTCATCCACTTGAGCTACATCATGTTTCTATCTGTTCCACCACCTCTGTATTCTACCCAGGCCCCAGCACTGGGCCTGCCACACAGAAGGCATCAAACAAATGAAAATACAGAGGGCTTACGATGGGGTCTAAGCGCTTTGCATGCTCCCAAGAGCTTTGTAAGGTGGACTCTATTATGATCCCTGGTTTTCTGGTGGGGAAACAGATGTAGAGAAATTAAGGAACTTGCCCAAAGTCCCAAGGCCAGTAAGTGACAGAACCCGATCGAGAACCCAGGCAGTCTGACCCCAACTGTGGGCTCAAACCACTAAGCCGCATGGTCTCTCTAATGTTCATTTTTCCTCAATTCCTTAAGAACAAACTTTGGTGGGGAGTGGGGTAAGGGGAGGGGTTCCTGATACCTGAGAGTCAAAAAATAAAATCCGTCCAAGCTCAGCAAAAGAACTCACTGACGCAAAACATTTAGCCTCCTTAGCATCTGTTGCTACTTTTCATTTTCTTTAGGTTCTCTTTTTTTGAACTGAGGCTTTTAATACATACAATGCAACACTTAAGACTTGGTCATTTGGGGAGGGGACACAGAGTCCCACACACTTTGGTGCAGTTCCTACAACATAATGCAATAGTTGGTGTTGATACGAACACCCTGGAATCTTTAAGAGAAAGCTAGGTTATGTTTGAGGCAGTTTGTATAAATAAGCAGGCAAGTATAAAATTCATTTCAAAAAGGCTGTTGGTCCAAATGATTAAAATGAAATATAAAGTATTGCACTTAAAGGAACTATGTGTAATTTTCTGGAAATTTTTCTCACACGGACCCCCTTAAACCTGATCATGGCAGGCCAATCAATGAGGCCTCGCTGAGGGGCAGCAACTCTGTGTTCCAGCCCCACGGTTTTATGGCGATGTTTTGTAAACAGCAATCAGCAGACTTAGAAAAACAAGGAAGCGGCAGCAGCCCAAGTATTATGGAATGGAAAATACCTGAGGAATCAATGAAAACAAGGAGACGAAGGTGCGTGAAACCCTCTAAGAAGGGGTTTGCTGAAAGGCAGACAGATCACATTATCACTCTCTGGAAAGCAAAATCACCAGCAAGAGCAAAAAAGCCAATAAGGTAGTGAAAACCCTGGGACACAGATCCAAGGGGTCGTGGGATCCGTGTGCAATCAACAAGTCACGTGTAAAATTGAGGATGAAGTGATGAAATAATTTCAGCTAACATACCCCATTGCCCGTTGTTTACACAGCAAATTCAGTGAGGTCAAAACTAAAAGGTTGTATAAGAGTTGATCTGCCATTTCTCTTTATAAGCTGGGTCATGCGGGGCCCCAGGGATCCCTTGGTCATGTCTCAAGGGCTTGGGGAGGGGGCACTGGTGGGCCTGCGGAGGAAGATGAGGACGATGCACCCCAGACCCCCCACCGTACATACACACACACACACACACACACACACATACATGCCTCCTTGAGCCAAAGCCGCTCAGCTTTAACCTGTTTTCCCACTGAGCTTCCACATGAAGAAAGAGCACTCAGGATAAAAAGCATCTGAAAAGCAACTGGGACAAGGCAGCTCTCCCAATGTCACAGAGTAGTCTCTGGTAACTGAGGAGTGGGTGGGACACATGCCCTGGGACTCGGGCAGCATCCTTGGTCCATCTCCCGGTACTGGACGGTGGTCTGGCTCACTGCTGTGTTCCTGTGCCTGGCACGTAAGAAGCACCCAGTGGCCCCTTGGTGAATGAACCCATCTCTGTGGATCCAGTCGCAGAGCGGGCTGAGTGAGTGCAGCAGGCCTTCTGAGCCTCAGAGTGTGGTGCAAGCTGAGAAGTACCAGG
This sequence comes from Tolypeutes matacus, assembly GCA_026826555.1. Classification (NCBI taxonomy): domain Eukaryota; kingdom Metazoa; phylum Chordata; class Mammalia; order Cingulata; family Chlamyphoridae; genus Tolypeutes; species Tolypeutes matacus. Next base: position 5,971,143 of record JAKSZT010054052.1, on the reverse strand, counting down.
ATGTCTGGAAGAAACCAAGACATGGGCTGGAAAGGACACCTCGAAGGGCATGTCAGCTTTTTTCTGACGGCATTTCTCTAGGTCTTCTCTGCCTAAGAAACCAACTACAGCTTCCTCCATTTAAGCCTCCATGTAACAGGGAAACTACCCGTTTCTTCAATAAATAAAAAGGGTTTGGGTTAGGGGAGTGTATATTTTTAAAAGAGAACTTAAGAGAAAGATCAACCAATTGGAAGATATGGTCCTTATTTAGACCCTGATTCAAGCAAACTGGTTTTTGGGTTTTTTTGGTTGTTGGTTTTTTTTTTGTTTTTTTTTTTTAAATCATAAGACAATGGGGAACTCTGGACACTGGGTATTGGATATCAAGAAATTCATTTTTTAAGGTGTGGAATGGTATTGTACTTATGTTTACAGAAGAGTCCCAATCATTTAGAGACACGTACTAAAATATTTATGGATGAAATGAGCTGTCTGGGCTTTACTTAAAGATAATTGGGGGTGAGGGGGAGTATGTCGGGGTATAGAAAAACACAATTGACCACAAACTGATAATTAAAGAAGTTGGATGATAGATACTGGATAGTGCTTTATCCATTATCCTTTCTACTCTTATATGTGTCTAAAATTTTCCACAGGCTAAAAACTCTCCCACTGGTATCTAAAATCCCCTAAACCCACTTCCATGCTGCTACTCAATTCGGGAATACACTCCCATTGTATTGCCCGTCCTTCAAGGCTCCCACTACAAAACTTTCCTAAATGTCCCAGCCGTCCTCATCATCACTCCTTGCGACACCCCTTCCTTTCTTATGATGCCCATATTTCCCTGAAATTGGCATATTATTCACATACCTCATCTCCATTTCTAAATAAAAGGCCAATAGGGACTGGGCCTGATTGATCTTTGTTCAATTGAGGTTCAAATCCTGGTTCTCCTACCTGTTGACCGGTGTGATCTTGGGCATGGAATTTAACCTCCCCGGGTCTCGGTCAGCTCATCTATAAAATGGGGATAAAGAGAGTTTCCCTATAGGGTTTTTTCTCTAAAGATTCAAGGAGGCTGTGTGTGAAAAGCACTCAGCAGGAGGACACTTACCTTTGCATACCAATTTTCTGTCATTTAAAGAGTGTAATAACTCCTGACTTGTTTATTAAATTTTTTAAAATCCCAAGGCTCCCCATTTTCCCTCTACTTTCACATGCTACCCAAAACCAAAACAGCTAAGGAGGGAAGCTATGGAAATTGTTCCCAGTGTTCTGCTCTAGGACTTCCATGCCCTTCTCTGAACCAACCCAGTCTCGCCAGCTCATACCTCTGTGTCTACGACCCCAGGCACCTGTAAACCCAGTTCCATGCTTTTTAAATGCCTGCTGCCTCCCAGCAGCTCCTCACTCATTCTCCAAGCTGAGTATTTACCAAAGGTCCATTATATGCACAGCAAAAGTGTAAAGCCCCAACATAGCACCCCCAGCAGTTGCCCTCTGGGGTTCCCCAACACCCTTCCAGGAGGTCCCCAAGGTCATTTCCCCTTTGCATTCTCCTCTCTCATGAGCCTCCAGCAAGGCACAAGAACTTTCCAGAGGCTGCTTGATGGGTGAAGATATCATCACTCTGAGAGCTAATGGTAGATATATTTATGTGTTTAAAAAGCGGTCCCTTAGAGAGATTAAGAGGTAAAGGATTTTCTTGTCTGTTTTTTATTATTATTACGGAAATAATGAAAATGCTCTAATAATGATTGAAGTGATAAATGCACAACTATGTGATTAGGCCAAATACCATTGATTGTACACTTTGGGTGAACTGTATGCTTTATTAATATGTATCAGTAAAATTGATTTGTTTAAAAAAAAGTTTCCCATCTGAATTTCTAGTACAATAAATATCAATAGATATAACCTCATAAGAAGAGCTCTTGGGAGTCCGTGATAATTTTTACGAGTATAAAAGGGTCCTGCAGCTGCCAGCCTGGAGCACACAGCAAACCTGGTGGGCACAGTAGCCATCATCTTTCCTCTCTCATCTGACCAATCCTTGATACTGCACCAGCTCCAAATCCTATGAATTCTTCCTTCAAAATACCACCTGGCTTCTTTCTCAATCCCTCTGCCAAACCCAGGTAAACCTGTCCTTTTTCATGGGTTTCCGCAACAGCCTCCCGGCAGGCTTCCCACTGCCTCCCTGTTCACCTGCCCAGGGCGTGCTTTCCTAGGGTCACCGGTGGCGGGAAGGATCAAGGTGCCCTCACTGGTCTCAGAGAGGGTCTCACGGCCCTGTGAACCCGCTAACCGAGTAACAGCCTGGGCTGAGAGGAGAGGCACTGGGGTATCACACATCCCAGCAAGCCCGTTCATTTCATTTTATTTGTGCATGTGTGTTGTATTTTTCAATAAAGTTTGTAATCCAGTGGCCACACAAAACAAAACTGCACTGAGAAAAACAGTTTCACAAATTATTAAATGTCAGGAAGTTTTTGAGAGGTCCAGGTAACAGGAGGAGGTAGGCTTAGCCTGTCTGTACAGGTGCCATGTGACACTTCACCTCACAGAGGCAGGGTCCCTGCCGTAATGAAGCACGCTTACACACGAGCGACAAAATCAAGTCTGAGCACGAAAATAGGATTTTCTCTGGAAACACATTTTTGGCACAGATTTTTTTTAAAAAGGTATGTCAGGGAATTTGATTTCTCACATCAGTCTTCTATCTATTTTTATATATTAGATATTTATATATACACATCCCAACTTCTGCACATCCCACCAAGAAAGAGAATGAACTGGGAAGCAGATCTGGCTCAAGTGACTGGGCCCCCATCTACCATATGGGAGGTCCAGGGTTCAATTCCTGGGACCTCCTGGTGAAAAGCAAGATGGCCCGTGCAGGAGAGCTGGCCCATACAGGACAGCTGGTGTGGCAAGATGACGCAACAAAAAGAGAAACAGGAGAGAGACGATGAGAGATAGCAGATCAGAGAGCTGAGGTGGCACAAGAGATTGAGCAGCCTCTCTCTACTCCGAGGGTCCCAGGGTCGGTTACGGGTGCCGCCTAAAGAGAGGACAAGCAGACACAAAAGAACACACAGAAAGCAGACAGCGAGCACAAAACACAGTGGGGGGATGGATGGATCGATCAAATAAATAAATCTTAAAAAAAGAGAGATCCTTCTGTTCGCTGTTTTTTTTTATTGTAAACTGTTCATCCCAGGTGAATCAGAGATGATGGTGGCAGGAGAATTAAGAAATGTGACACATTAAAATAAAAAAAGGAAGGGAGGGGACAGGGACAAAAAAACAACAACGAAATATTCCTCAACCCCAAGATCTCAGCAGAAGTTACATTCAGAGGCTCAATGAAATGCTCCTAACCAGCCAGTACTGATTTTTAAAAAACCACCAGAGGAAGTGGCTGTGGCTCAATCAGTAGGGCTCCCGTTTACCATATGG
>JAKSZT010054052.1:5956304-5967596 GCA_026826555.1 Tolypeutes matacus | reverse complement strand
AAAAACCACCAGAGGTGGGCAACATGGGAATCCCAGTGGGTTCCATGCAATATTTTGGGTAATCTAAGCACCTCTTAAAATATATGTATATATATAAAAATAACATTTTTGTAAGCAAATACACATATATGCATACATATTTGTATATCATTTTGCAAATGTTTGTATGTATTGTGAGAATTTTGATTTTTACCCATAATAAAAAAAAAAAAAAAAAAACCACCAGAGGTATGACTATCCCCTGAAAAGGGCCGGCTGTGGTACCTCTGGAGGAAATGCTTTTTCTGGGCCGTGAGGAGACCTGGGCAAGGAGGGGATGTGCACCCCTGCTCAGAGCACCTCTCTCAGGGACAGCAGGCATGTTCCCAATGAGCTGGGCAATTGGGTATGGGGTGCTACACCCCACACAGTGCCTGCCCAAGGCCCTAAGCTGCACCACCCCCACCCATTAGTTGGCACCCCATACACTCAGCCTCAGCTAGGCAGACCCCCAGGGTGGTCTCTAACTCAGACCATCCAACCCAGGGCTTCCCGGCTTCTCCTTTACCCCCATTCTCCTCACGCCCCCACTCTCCCTACCCACAGGCAGACAGGCCATCCTATTACCCAAAACCCTCCCACAGCTTCCCATTGTCCTTAGAATGAAGTCTAAACTCATAACCGCACCCATACATCATGATGGCAGCCCAGCCTTCTTCATCTCATCTCCTGCCTTCTTCCCCCTCCCTCCCCATGGCCCTTTCCTCTGTTCCCCAAACATGCAAGCTCCTCTCCACTTCAGAACAGTCTCTGCGCTTGTTCTCTTGGCCTGGAACGGCCTCACCTGCATCTTTTGCCTAGCTGGCTCCTTCTCATCATTCGTATCTCAGCTCAAATGTCACCGCCTCTGAGAGGCCTCCCTTGGTACCTTGTCTATGGCTGCCGGCCTATGGCCACTTGATATTATCTCCCAGCACTTATTCCTTTAATATCTGTCTCCTCCATCGGATGTCAGCTTCATGAAAGCAGAGGCCCTGCTCATCCGCTGTGGTGCTTGCAATGTTTAGGACTCTGCCAGAACACAGAAAGCATTCAACAACTGATTGAAGGCTGAATGAATGCAAGCAAGAGAGTAAGTGAATGAATGAGTTGATGAATGAATGAATGGGTGTATGAATGGATATATGAGTGAAAAATTAATGGTGAGTGAATTTCACTGGATGAACGAATGCATGAGTGAGTGAGTGAAGGAATGAATGGGTGCATGAATAAGTGGTTCATTGACTGATTGAATGAATGAATACATGAGTGTATCAGATGAGATAAGCCAACTCTGCATGGTCCTCATATCAACCCAGAGCGCCGCCTTGCCCAGCACGGGTGAAACCCAGCAAACTCCAGTCCAGCCTCTGCTGCGCCGTCCTGGTACCCGGTTAACCCATCCGAGATGCTGCCAAGAGGGCATGTGCACTTTACTCCTCTTTTTCATAACACAGATAAAACTTTAACACTGTCCATTTAAACCCCCATTGTTTGGTCCTCCCCTAAGGAAACTTCAAAACTAAAATGCCTTTCTCCTCTCATTTTGCCCCTTTGTTGCGACAGAAATGCTCCATTTAGCATTCCTAAAGGGCCATTAGCATCCCAAAGCTCTCGTTGTGCGGCCTGGCTGGAGGCCTGGGTCCCTGATGGACAGGCTGGGGACAGGCAGGGGGCGGGCGCTGGGGCCGTCAGGCCCAGAGAGAGGGAGAGGCTGAAGCAGCCCCTGAATGCCCCGCCACTCCGAGTAATCTCCCTCCACACTTGCCAAACTCAAGTTGCCCTCTCGGCTCAGATATTTAGCATCTATTCTTGCTCTCCGGCTCTTGTTCTGAAGAATTTCTCTCTCTCCCTCTTTCTTTCTGCCTAATAAGGGCACCTTTTGATAAATACTGCATGGGGGAAACTTTTTCATTTCCATGAAAGACCCCCCTCTACAAGGCAAGATGAATATACTGATTATAGAACAAACGGGGAGGGGAGTAATCCTTCCCTCCATGCCCCCCCCTTCCCTTCACCCTCCACCCTCCACCCCTGTTCAAAGAGAAAGCAGAAGCCATTCCCTCCGTGTCGCAGGTCGAACAAACCTGGGCAGCCCACACCCAACAATGGCGATTCTTAGATTTCCAAGCTTTGGACAGGTCTTAATAAGTGATTCCTCCTCAAGTTAACATTTTGGCTTGTCAGGGATGTCACTCTGTGTGGCACATTGTTCTAGATAATCACCCTGCTGCTGAAATTAGCCTGTGAAGCAGACAAAAACCCTTCTGGAAATGCTAACCCAGTTGCTAGGTTCTCCTGGAGAGAGAATCTTGTTCACTGTCTGACCCCTAGTTCCCATCCGAATGGATTCTCCTTTTGCATGGCAGCCTCACGTTTCCCATATACGGCCTTAAAAAAAAAAAAAAAATCAAATGTCAGGCACCCGATAGGGATCCCTGCCAAGGCAACTCACGACCACCCAGTCCCTGGGAAAGGCAGCTCAGCAAGGAAAGTGCCCTTGAGCAATGGGGGGTTATGTCCCCAGCTCTGGTGAGCCATTCAAGGCCAGCTGGGCCTACTCAAAGGGCATCCAGTTTGCCTGCCAAGCTTCCGCAGCCCCCTGGTAAAGGGAGGCAAAACACTTCCTTTTCACCCATGAAGCCACTAGACCCAGGAGCCATTTGCTAGCCCTTAATTCAGCAGGTCATTAATTGGGGCCAAAAGAGTTCCTTCATTTCTGGCAAGTGCTCTCTGCATAGGTCAGCCAAGGGAAAAAGACTGTCAGCAACTCTCTTTTATACTTTTCATTAATGTATTCACCCAGTGCATATTTATTAAGCATCTGCTACGTGCCAGCAGCATGCCTGGCTGAGGGCACAGAGGTCTAACCGCCAGGGTCCCCATCCTTGCAGGGATCTGAGTCTGCTGGGAGAGATACAGGAAACAAAGCACTTCAGAAGTCCAGGAGCTAGTGCCCAGGGAGGGCCAATGTGAGACAGGGCTCTTGCCACCGCACTTAACTTGTGCAGTGAAAGGGTGAGAGGATGCAGCAGGGACCACCAGCTAAGAAACATCAGCCAGGAGAAGGGCTAAGGATAGGGGTCATTTTCCCGGAAATAGCCAGATAATAAATATTTTAGGCTTTGCAGACAATAGGGTCTCTGCTGCAACTACTCAACCCTGCCATTGTACCAATGAAAGCGGCTAGAGCCCATACATAAGTGAGCGGGCACGGCTGTGTTTCAGGAAGAGTTCATGAACAAAAATGGGCTGCAGGCAGAAGGCGGACAGGCCCAGGCTTAGGGGAATGGACATCATCTAGTTCGGCACAGAGAAATCACCTTCAGGTCCACTTCTTCATTGATGTGCTCAAGTTAAGATGCAAATTACTGAAACCAACACTATTGCAGAAGCAGCTACTGAAGACCTACTATGTGACGGAGATAATCAGGATTTGGTTCCTGGGTTCAAGGGGCCCCCTGTGCCGTCAATCATGGATTAGGCATGATTCTGTTTTGTTACACATAGGTACATGAGATATACACAGTATGATGATGACCTATCAGGAGAGCACATCATTTTTACCTGTGGCATTATATTCCAGAGTGTTCAGCCATTTCCCTACTGTGGGTCGTGTTCTCGCTCGCTCTCGTTTTTTTGCTACTATCACTAAATCTGGAACAAGTGTTTTTTTGTTTGTTTGTTTTTAAGGAGGTACCAGAGATTGAACCCAGGACCTCATATATGGGAAGCAGGCGCTCAACCACTCGAGCTACATCTGCTCCCCTGGAACAAGCACATTTACACATGCCTTTTTGTGTGCATGTGTGTTTCTCCAGGGTGGGCACTGAGAGGTAGAACTGCCGGGCCAGAGGGCAAGCAATTTAAAATACACTCCAGTTGTTCCAGTGTCCAATGACTTGACTCTGGTTCCCCCTCCTACAAACACATGCCCTTGATCACATAGGGGACCCACGTGACAGATTGTGATAGAAAAACAGGAACTGAAAAAAAAAAAAATCAACCTACTTGCTTTATTTTAAATTAATCAATTAAGAAAGCCATCCCAGCACACACACCCTCACCTGCTGCACGGGACTAGGGGGAAGGACCACCATGGCCCCGGCCTGCAGCCCAGCCCCAGCTGTCAACAGGGTGAATGCCATGCTGCTCTGGCTATTATCGAACACTAATTAATTCAGATCCGGGGGTCAACAATGGGGAGCAAGCCCAGGAGGTGGCTCCAATGCAGGTCCTTGGCATTCCTGGAGTGGGGGCTGGAGAACTGACAGGGAAGGTCTGACTGCGAGCTCCCAAGAGCTGGATTTCTGAACTCAAATGCCAAGCCGGGCCTGGCACCAGCCAGGTTGAGCCTTTCTTTGTGTCTGAAAACCCTTTTTGTTTGAAGTTGGTGTAACTTTAAGCGGCCTGCCAAGGAAAGCCTGTGAGAAAGCTCCCAGGCCTGGGCTTTGCAGGGGCTCCCGGGTGCCCCTTCCCTACCTCAGCCATTCCCAGGCCAATTCTGCCTCTCCCGTGAGTACCTTTCTCAGCTGCCAGGTCGGGGTGCTTAGGTGGCTCCTTGCCAGGCTGAAACTGCTCGGCCTAGAGGAATGAATCCTCTCAAGGCAGGGAGGGCCTGGAAGCTGAAAAGTGGAGAGAATCTCTGAGCTGAGGAGGGCTGGCCCTTCCAGAGGACCTGGTATAGGCAAGCACCACACTTAGCATTTTACATGCACCCTTTTGTTGAACCCTCCAACAATCCTAGGGCACAGACTGGATTATCCCCATTTCTCAGATGAGAAGACTGAGGCTTAGTGACTCAAGATCTAGCTGGTAGGTGGAGGTAGGTATTGTGGCAATTTGAGATTACTTTATGAATCCCAAAAAGAGAAAGATTATGTGTGTAAACTAGTCTAGTCCTCTGGATGTGATACCCTTTGATTGCACTGAACTCAGTTGAGGGGTATTTGCTTAGATTATCTAGGGCTTCTGATTCAACCATGTCAGTGGGAGTCCCTGCCCCCTTGCTGGGTCTAATATAAATGGACTCTCACACAGACAGACACACACATACACACACACACACACACAGGAAGAGAGAGCGCTGTTATTTTTTATCCTGCCTTGTGACAGAAAGGAGAAGGCTCAAACAGCTGAGCCCCGGGGAAAGATAAGCCATTTATTTGCCTGATAGTGCACAGCTGAAATTGGGAAGAGACTGCTCTCTTTTAGCCAAGACTGATATAGAAGGCCTGGAAAGAAACAAGCCCTATGTCAGGAGAGAGAGGACTACAGGATCACTTCAGCATGAAGCCCATGGAGTTCAAGAGGAAGAGGAAGCCCAGGGGGAAGGAGAGACCTCACAGAGATGGGCGGCCATCTTCCGTCACCACGTGGCAGCACGCTGGGATCAACAGTAGCTGATTTTGGTGAGAAAGCATCTCCACTGCTGCCTTGATTTGGCCTTGGAACTGTAAGCTTTTACCCCCAAATAAAATCCCCATTAAAAAAGCCAACAGATGTCTGGTACTTTGCATCGGCATCCCTTTGGCAAACTAATACAGGTGTCCAGCTGAAGACTAAATGATTCCAAAGTCCAAGTTCTTTCCACTACACCAGGGGTTTTCAAACTGGGAATCATGATGCTCAGTGATTTTTTTTTTTTTTTTTTTTTTTAGCTTTTCAACCTGAAATAATTTGGGACTTACAAAAAAGTTGCAAAATGGTACCAAAAAAAAAAAAAATTCCTGTAGACTCTTCAGTCAGTTCCCTCTAATGTTAGTATCTGACATACTCAGAGTACAATGATCAAAACCAGGAAATTAACATCCATAAGATACTATTATCTAATCTGCAAGCCTTATTCAAATTTCGCCAAGTGTCCACTGACGTCCTGTTGAAGGAGACTGGCTCACACTTGGCGCAGCAGAACAGACAGACACAAAACTAGGCTGGGAAGGAAAAGAGGCTTTATTAGCCAGTGGAGGACAGAAAAGCTAATTCATCTCAAATCTGCCTCTCCGTCAAGGGTTTGTTGTTGTTTACAGCTTTTATACAGGTTTGAAATAAAGAGAATCATAGATAAACAAAGAAACAAAGAAAATTATAGACTCAACAAATATATTGTGTAACATATTGATTCAAAAAAATTTTATATGTATCCAGTACATTTAATTGAGAAATGTATATATTTATTCATCTATGTTTACTTTTTAGTTTTTAATTATTTATATTTACAATTACTAAGTGTACAAAATCAAGTAAAAAAAAAAAAAAAGATACACATTGTGTCTCATGGTGGTAATAGGGAATGAGTACAGCATTACAATAACATGTCATATGTTTTCTTTACAACAAAAGAGAAATAAAAGGTCTAGTTAAATATTAAACTCAACAGGGCCATGTGCTTTTCTATAAAAAACCTGATGCCTATTCTAAGGTGCTTGCTAGGTTACAAGCACATCGTATTCTGTTCGTGCTACAAATTCGCCTAATTCTACTTGAGCTACACTGTTTGGATCCAGAATCCTAGAGGGCAGTTAGGCGTCATGTCTCCTTAGTCTGCTCCAATCTGGGACAGGCCCTCAGTTTTACTTTGTCCTTAAGGACCTTGATACTTTATTTTTATGTAGGTACTGGGGATTGAACCCAGGACCTCATACATGTGAAGCAGGCACTCAACCACTGAACTACACCCGCTCCACAACCTTGATACTCTTGAAGAGTACTGGCCAGTCATTGTGTAAAATGTCCTGTCCCTCCGTTTTGGATTGCCTGGTGTTTCCTCATGATCAAATTCCCATTACATAGTTTTAGCCAGAAGCCCACAGAAGCAATGACGTGTCCTTCTCAGTGCACTGTATCAGGAGGCACATGATGTCGGTATGTGACTGGTGATTTTACTTTGATCATTTGGTTAAGGTAGTGTCTGCTTGAACCAAAAAGAGTAACTATTTTTTTTTTTTTTGTAAAAGTGGGAAGATACTTGAACATTATATATTCTATTTCTCATCATACTTACACCCACAAATTGATCAGACTATGTGACTCTTGCTTGCAACAACTCTTAATGTGTTGTGTTTATTTTTTGTGGTTTTTGCCAGATGGTGATTTTCTATGTATCATTCCTTCTACATACATTCATTGGAATTCTACTGAAAGTGGACAACGACCATTAAACGCTTGGGAGCACTGGATTCATCTAAAGCTTCGGCTAAAGTATAGATTCCCAGGCCCCACCTCTAGAGATCTGACTTCATTAAACCATGCAGGGGGCTCAGAAATATGATTTTATTTATTTATTTTTTTTTTTTTTTTACCGGGAGGTCCCAGGGATCGAACCCGGGTCCCTCCATATGGGAGACGGATGCCCAACCATTTGAGCCACATCCGTCCCCCAGAAATATGAATTTTAATAAGCATTTCCATCTCCCCTACAAGATATTTTTATTGAGATATAACTCGCCTGTCACACAATAAGTCTGTTTAAAGTGTACAATTCAGTGGTTTTTAGTATATTCATAGAGTTGTGCAATCATCACCACAATCAACATTTTCAGCACCCCAAAAAGAAACGCCTCATCCACCAAGCCATCATTCCCCATTCCCCCTCAACTTCTCCAGCCCTAGGCAATCACTAGTGTACTGCGTCCATATATTTGTCTATACATATATTGTATATAACAATAATCATAAAACGTGTGGTCATCTTTGACTGGATACTTTCACTTAGGCTAATGTCTTCAAGGCTCATCCATGTTGTAGCATGTATCAGAACTTCATTCCTTTTTTTAGTTGGATAATATTCCATTGTATGGCTGTACCACATTTTGTTTATCCATTCATTAGTTGATGGATGTTTGGGTTATTTTTACTTTTAGGCCATTATAAATAACGCTACTATGAATATTTGTGTACAAGTTTTTGTATGGACCTGTGTTTTCAGTTTTGAGGGGTATAACACCTGGAAATGGAATTGCTGGCTCATCTGATATTTCCAAATATCAGACCTGCCAAACTGTTTTCCACAGCGGCCGCACCATTTTGGGTTCCTACAAACAATGTACGAGAGTTCTAATTACTCCACATCCTCACCAACACTTGTTATTGTCCATCTTTTTTTATTATAGCCATCACGGTGGGTGTGAAATGGTAGCTCAATGTGGTTTTGATTTGCATTTCCCTAGTAGCTAACGATGTTGAGCATCTTTTCATATGCTTATTGACCACCTGTACATCTTCTTTGGAGAAATGTCTTTTCAAATCTTTTGCCTGTTTAAAATGGGTCATGTTGTCTTTCTGTTGTTGAGTTGTAAGGTATCTTTATGTATTCTGGATAGTAGACCCTTATCTAGCAAATATTTTTTCCATTTTGTGGGTTGTCTTTTCATTTTTTTTTTAATTTTTTTAAATTTTACCGGGAGGTCCCGGGGATCGAACCCAGATCCCTCCATATGGCAGACGGACGCCCAACCATTTGAGCCACATCCGCCCCCCTGTCTTTTCATTTTAATGGTGTCCTTTGAAGCACAAAAAGTTTAATTTTGATGTAGTCCAACCTACCTATTTTTTCCTCTGGTTCCCCACAAGGTTTTGACTCAGGCAGTCTATGGATCGCTCTATGAGAAATATTTCAAGGGACTGGTAAAGATGAAGGGGTTTCCATTTTTTTAATTTATTAGCATAAAGTTGTTCACAGTATTAACTTTTTGTTTTTTTTTAAGTCTCTGTTGTATCTGTATTTAGATCTCCTTTTTCAATCCTCTTTATTTGTACCTTCTCTTTCCTTCTTGATTCATCTTTCCCGATATTGTTGTAGGTTTTCTTATTATTAGTCTTTCCAAACAACCAACTTTTGGCCTTGATTAACCCTCTCTGTTGAATATCTGTTTTTCTAGTTCACTGACTTCTTGTTTTCTTTAAAGATTTATGTTATTTATTTATTTATTCCCCTCTTGCTGCCTGTGCTCGCTATGTCCATTTGCTGTGCGTTTTTCTGTGTCTGCCTGTCTCCCTTTGTTGCGTCATATTGCTGCACCAGCTCACCGTGCCGCATGGGCTATCAGCTCACCATGCAACCCGGGCTGTCAGCTCACCACTTGCTGCGTGGGCTGGCTTTGCCTTCACCAGGAAGCCCCGGGAATGGAACCTGGGGCCTCCCATATGATAAACAGGAGTCCAACCAATTGAGCCACAGCCACTTCCCAGTTCACTGACTTTTGCTCTTATTTTCAATCTCTTTTCTCCCTCATGCCCAACTTAGTCTTCTATTTTTTCCCCAATTTCTTAAATTAGACATTTAGTTCATTAATGTCCAGCTTTTCTTGTGGTTCTGGTATTCTATGAAACACACTCCTCTCCTTAGCATCCCCACTTTCTTCCATGACTCAATCACCCCCTTGGCAGGAAGGTGAGGAGAAAATGGCGGCAGGAACAGAGCTGGGTGCAAAAACATTCCTGCAACAAGCCACTTGGAAACGCTCTTCCAGAGAGTTAAGAGTTCCTGGGAGGCAGTGTTAAGGTATTCCAGAGCCAAACCAAACCATCCAAGGTCATATTTCATTAACGGAGGTGGCACCCCACATTAGGGAGTCTTTGTGGCTTCACCACCATGTCCTTTCAGACCAACTTCTACTTCAGCAAATGTCCTTTGCCAGGCCAAACGCAATGAGGCAGATGCTCACCAACAGATGGAAAAAGCCAAAGCCATAAACTCAGCCCCAGCTGTCAGCTCAAACTGCTCCAGCTTCAGGCTAATAACCATCTTGATCTTTTTCTTTGCTTCTAATCCTTATTCCCAGTAAATTCCATCCCTAGCACCTCCTAGTAGACAGCTCAAAACCATCCACACAGTATGTAAGTACAGGAAGAGCCGGAGAAATCATCTGTCCAGCTCCCTCTTTCCTCCAAGGCAAGGAGGACACCAAGGCACATTCAAGTCCATGAACTATGTGTTTTTTCTGGTATCAATATGAAAGAGCCAGCTTTGTCCCATTTAGAGCATTCTGCTCCGAATTCTACTTTTCTAATATTATTTTGTGACCCTGGTTTCACTTTGTATTCATTTGCCTTATATAATTTTGCACAGCTCTTCATTTTTATCAATGTTAGATGGCTTTGTCATTTAATCTCTTGAAGATTGAGAGTGACAAGTTAAACTCTCCCCCTAATATTGTGTTTTTGCTTCAAGAGGGCAAAAAGAAAAACAAGGATATAAATTCCCTGAAGAATACAACCAATAAGGTTGCTGCAAAAATATACTGAACTATGTACCTGAAAAACAGAGTTCACGTTCAGTTCCCATGGAACATTGACAGAAGTGATCTTACATACACATGTACACACAGATTTTTTTTTTTCTTTTTTTCTTTTAGGAGGTACCAAAGATTGAACCCAGGACTTCGTACATGGGAAGGAAGCACTCAACAACTGAGCTACATCTGCTCCCTAATGAGAGTTCGTGTTTTTCCATTTATTTTGTTTTTAGGAGGTACCAGGGATCAAACCAGGGACCTCTTACATGGGAAGCAGGCACTCAACCACTTGAGCTACATCTGCTCCCCAAGATGTTTTGTTTGAATAAAACTGTAAAGAAATAAAACTGGACATTAACAAAATACAGATTTTTATTAATCTAGTCCCTGGAAATGAAAATCCAATTCATAAATAACTCCAGGAGCAAAGAGGAACTCAAAATGCAGTGACACAGTCATTAAGAGTAAAAATAGTAACAACAAAAGCAGCACAAATCAAAACTTATGGGATGTGGTCAAAGCTATTCTAGAGGGGAAAAGTCATTGCCTTGAGTGGTTTTACTATTAAACAGAAATTTTAAAATAATGCAATTGAATTAAGCATAAAACTAAAAAAAAAAAAAATCAGGAGGAACACCAAAAAAGCCTAAAAGAAATTAATGAAGAGTAAACAAAAAATCAGAGAATTAGAAAACAATGGGAGGGAGGGCAAGATGGCGTTGGTGTAGGAGGGCGCACACTGCAAGCTCCCAAAGCAAGGCGGATTGGGGACGGGGTCCTGCCCGGGGGTTTGTGCTGTGCACGCGTGGAGAGAGAAGCTTGGGACATCTAACTGCGCGGATCGGCGGCGTGAACCGAACGGTGGAGATTCGTGAGTTTTGAGGCTGCCGGTGGCGGCTGGCACAGGCGGCTGAGCCCCGCGGTTACGGAAAAAAAAAAAAAAAAAAAAAAACGGGCATTTGTTGCCGCGGGCGGGGCGAAAAAGTTTTATTTTCTGGGGAGCTGGCTGCCTGGCGCCCCTTGGACCTTGTGTGAACAG
>JAKSZT010054052.1:5892085-5946304 GCA_026826555.1 Tolypeutes matacus | reverse complement strand
AAAAAAAAAAAAAAAAAAAGTACTTAACTCATACAGTTGTAAAGATTTCTAAAAATATAAAGTGCATGCAAGTACTTAGCACAGGGGCTGACCAAAGAGAGTATTCAATAATTATCAGTAGCTGTTATTACTATCACCTTCAAAAATGCCAAGACGACAAACAAATCTAGGCCAAAAAAAAGTGAGAATACATGTCCACTATAAGAAATCAAAAAGGCAACATAGCCACATTTAAACTTTTTATTTTTAGTGATTACTATACACAATGGTGTGCTTAAAAATGAAAATCTGGGTAAAGTTGATTATTTCTTGGAAAATAAAGAACCAGGTTTGACTCATAAAGCAGTTGAAAAAATTCCTGAATAAACATATAAACATGGAAGAAATTGAAATGGTTATCAAATAACTACTTCTAAAAATGGCACCAGGCCCAGGCCTGGATGGGCTAGTTCTAGCAAACCTTCAAGGAACAGCTATTTCTCATGCAACTTAAACTGTTCCAGAGCATAGAAGAGGATGGAAACTTCACACTTCATTTTATAAGATTAGAATGGCTCAATACAAAGGGCAAAATAAAGAGAAAAGTTCTGACCAATCTCACTTTTGAACACCGATATAAAAATCCTAAATAAAATATTAGCAAAGAATAATACAGCATCACCAAAGAGACTTTATTCCAAGAATGCTAGGATAATTCAAATTTAGGAAAATACCAAACCACAATGAACTACCAGTTCATAACCTACTAGAATGGCTCTAATTAAAAAGATAAATGTTGTTGAGGATGTGAAAAAATTGGAACCCTCGTACATTGCTGATGGGAGTACAAAATGGTGTAGCCACTTTGGAAAACAGTTTAATGGTTCCTCAAAAATTAAACAAATATTGGGAAGCAGATGTGGCTCAAGTGGTTGGGCTCCCTTCTACCATATGGGAGGCCCCGGGTTCGGTTCCCGAACCGTGGGTGCTGACGGCCCACACCCGCGGAGAGCTTGTGCAGCAAGATGACACAACAAAGAGAGACAAGCAAACACAGAGGAAAAACGCACAGCGAATGTACACAGAAAGCAGACGGCGCACACAAGCAGCAGGGGCGGGGGGGATAAATAAATAAATAATAAATCTTTGAAGAAAAAAAAAAAATTAGATATTTACCATATGTCCCAGCAATTCCATTCGTAAGTATATACACAAGAGAAATGAAAACCTATATCCATACAAAAACCTGTGCATGAAGATTCACAGCAGCATTACTCATAATAGTCAAAACGTGGAAACACTTTTTGTTTTGACTATTCATCAACTGATGAAGTTCTATCCAATGTAGTAAGACAAGAAGATAACTAAGTCCTGAAGAGAAAAGCTGAAATATTCATGAGATGGAGGTGATAGTCACCATGAAGAAAAATCAAGAGAATGAACTGAAATGGCATAAGAATTCCTTTTTTTTTTTTTCTTTTTTTTTTTTTAAGGAAAAAAAAAAAAAGGTACCAGGGCTGGGGATTGAACCCGGGACCTCATATGTGGGAAGCCAGTGCACAACCATTGAGCTACATCGGCTCCCCTAAGTTGGTTTTTTTGTTTGCTTGTTTATTGTTTGTTTTGTTTTTTAGGAGGCACCAGGGAACAAATCCAGTACCTGTAATGTGGGAAGCAGGCATTCTACCACTTGAGCCACATCTGTTCCCGAAAACTAATTTTTTAAGAGGATTCAGTATAGTTGCACATTATGAAATACTTAAAAATCAATCACTTTTCCTATGTCAGCAATTCCCAGTTACAAAACAAAATGAGAAGGAAAAAAAAAAATCCCTCTTATAATAGTAACCAAAATCATACAAATATCTAGAAAGAAACTAAATATGTGAAACTAATGTAAAGTATCCAGACTTAAGCCTTATATCCTAACAACCCTAACAGATCATTTAAATAAGGAAATCACTAAATAACAGTCAAGCTGATAGTGACAATTAAAATACTGTAAACTTATCGATTATCAATAAGTTAGTATTAAACACCACTACCATAAAAAATTACTAAAGAGAGAGGGTGTAGCTCAGTGGTTGAGTGCCTGCTTCCCACGTTCGAGGTCCTAGGTTCAATCCCCAGTACCTCCTGAAAAAAATAATAAAATAAACTGCAGTTTAAAAAAAAAAAATTAATGAAGGTATTTGTATTGAACTTCGACAAACACACCTAATTTTAGCCTATACACAAATAAATAAGCAAGAATAGCAATGAGAATAACTGAAAAACAACAAATGAAAAAGATTAA
The DNA here is from genome assembly GCA_026826555.1 of Tolypeutes matacus. Taxonomy (NCBI): domain Eukaryota; kingdom Metazoa; phylum Chordata; class Mammalia; order Cingulata; family Chlamyphoridae; genus Tolypeutes; species Tolypeutes matacus. The sequence continues at coordinate 5,944,029 of JAKSZT010054052.1, read as the reverse complement.
ATTAGCAAACAATGGGCTCACCAGATACTGAAATGCACAGACAGAAACTAGCAGGAAAATGGACAGATCTGTGAAACAAAATGGAAAATCCAGAAAACAGGTCCAAGTTATATAATACTTCAGCATTTAATAAATATGGCATCTCATATCAGTGAGCAAAGACTCATTTTTTTTTCAATAATTGTTATTAGTATTATTGCCCTTGGTTAAATATTTCATGGGGAAAAAAATGAAATCCTTACCTCACACCATATGTCACAATTAATTCCAGATGAATGAAAGATAAAATATACAACTTTGAGTTCTGGCAACAAGATGGACTGAGGTAAGGCAAAGCATCTACCACTGAAACTCTAGATATATTTTTAAAACATTTAATACATAGCAGAGCTCACAAGAAGAAAAAAAAATCTCCAGGTGCTGGAGGAAAGAAGAATCTGAAAGCTAAAATATTAAGGAAAGACATTAAGATCATGAGGTGTGCATGGTGGAGGGGGGCCAAAGACTGATTATTAGACCTGGAAATAGACTCTAATGCTTTGGCTTAGCTTTTAAACCTCCTCATGGACACGAGATAAGACCTTGGAATTTACAAGGCCAGGAATCAGAAAGAAGACTTTAACAAATAAATATTTTTAAAATCTTTCTTCAATATTTAGTATTTAATATTTAAATAGTCCTCTAACAAATTTTTAATGAGCACCTACTAACATCATGCCTCTTGTGAACAAAATATACAAGATGTAAATTTATATTCTAACAAAGGAGACGATGGGAAGATAGTTAAGAAACAAGGTACGCAAAATAAGTAAGGTAAATAATATATCAGAAGGTGATAAGTGTTATAGAAAAAGGAGAAAGTAGAGGAGGATAAGGGTGCCAGCCTGTGTGTGAGAGACAGAGGGACAGACAGACAATGAACAGGAAGCTCTGTGTAGTACCAAATAGGAGAGCTGGGGCAAGGCCCCCTAAAAAGTGACAATTGAACAAAGGTTTGAAGGAGCAAAGGGAAGGAAGTCATCCAGTCAACATCTGGGCAGAGGGAGCTGCCAGTGCCAGGGTTCTACAGAAAGTGCACATTAGAGCAAGGAGGCCTGGTGACTGGAGCAAGTGAGTAAGAGGGAGTGCTAGGGGACAAGGACAGAGAGGAAGCTGGGATCCATACGGGATGTGTGTGCTAGCTGGTGTGAATGGGAGCTGGTGCACTATCATGTCCCTCTGGCTGCTGGCATGAGAATAGACTGGCGAGCTGGGTAAGAGGCAGAAAGACCAGTTAGGAAACTGTAGCTGTTATCCAGAGGGCATAAAGCCTGGACCTTCCAAATGCATCTTCAATGAAAGGGGGACTAATGACTCTGTCCATCAACCCAGGGTGACAGCAAAAATCTATCTCCATCCAAAACTGAGTAAAGTGGGGAAAAGGTCTTCAGTGAGAAAATAAATCTGAGGCCTTGGAGGGTTTGCAGTCAATACAGGAATTTCCATTATGATTATATAATGGGAAAAAATTGGTCCCAGGCTTCTAGGACTACTTCTAGGATTTCTGGCATAATCAAATGCAAAAATCGCTCGCTATGGACAGCTCCGTAACTAAAACCAATGGGATTTCCACAAAATCCCAAATAAAGGTAAGTTCAGACTTGGAGGGCAATGAGGAAACCATCCACCATGAGCAAAGGTCAGCAGACAAAACAAGCAGGAAGATCCCCTAAGAAGGGGATAGCACCCAAACTAAAAAGGACTAGGAAGTAAGTCATGCTTAAGACTATTTACAAACAATATTAAGTAAGAGAAGCCAGGCATCGAAGAGTCCATACAGTATGATTTCATTTATAGAAGTTCAAAAGCAGGCAAGACTATATCTACAGTGTTAAAAGTCAAGGCTGGTTTCACCTGGGGATGGCAAATGGCAGGGCCATAAAGGGGCCTTCTGGAACTATTTTAGTCCTTGATGTTGCACTAGTTGCACAGGTGACTTCACTTTGTGAAAACTGATCCAGCTGAGCATGAGCCATTTGAAGAGAGAAGACTGGCTAGCTGAAATGATGTAGGGAATCATTTATGTCTTCTGTCTTTCCCTTCCCAAGAGGAAAAGCTGGTGAGCGAGAGGCAGGGGATTCTCAGAAGTCTTGGAGGAGGTCCCCAGTTAGAGCCTAAGCAGTCTTTTGAGGGAACCCCAATGGAATTGGGGGTGGTGGGGATACATCATTTAAGTTGCAGAGATGCTTCTGGTTGAGGAAGGAATAGAGTCGGGTGGAGATGAGAAAAGTGCTCAAGGAGAAGGTAGCATTCCACCAGATATAGCTGGAGATGGTACAGTGATCCAACCCCTTCTTTTATAGAGGAGAAAACTGGCACCCAGAGAAGTAAAGGGCCTTGCCCAAAGTCACCTTTACCTCCCCGTATGAACCGTCTTCCCTGATAGGGTATATACAGATTAAAGATGTGAGGTAGTCTAACACATTGGTGTAAAGCAAGACTCCAGAGCCACACTGCCTGGATGCCAATCCCAAATCCACCACTTCCTCGCTGTGTGACCTTGGGCAACTTTTTTTTTTTTTTTTTTTTTTTTTTTTTTAAGATTTATTTATTTCTCCCCCTGCTCATTGTTTTGTGCTTGCTGTCTGCTCTCTGTGTGTTCTTCTTTGTCTGCTTGTCTTCTCTCTAGGCAGCACCGGGAACTGATCTGGGACCTTCCAGAGTGGAATAGGGCGCTGAATCTCTTGCGCCACCTCAGCTCCCTGGTCGGCTGCGTCTCCTATTGTCTCTCTTCTGTGTCTCTTTTTGTTGCGTCATTTTGCTGCACCAGCTCTCCACTTGGGCCAGCACTCCTGCGCGGGCCAGCTTGCTTTTCACCAGGAGGTCCCAGGAATTGAACCCTGGACCTCCCATATGGTAGACAAGAGCCCAATCACTTGAGCCACATCCACTTCCCTTGGGCAAGTTTCTTAACCTCGGAGGGCCTCAGTTTCCTCACCTGTAACATGGGGATACTATAAATGTGTACAATCACTTTCTATGAAGAGTCCAACCACTAAAGGTGAACGACACCTACCCAAGGATCTAGCAATTCCACTTCCAGATATATACCCAACTGAAACCATTCGTATGTGCAGCAAAAGACAAGGACGAGTAGGGTGAAGTAGCAGTGCTATTTTTAACAGCCAAAACCTGCAAACAACCCAAATGTCCACCGTAAGTAGAATGGACAAATAAACTGTGATCCATTTATATACCACAGAATACTCCACAGCGACGAAATTGATGAACTATACTACAAATGGATAAATCTCACAAATGTAATATCAATGAAAGACACAAGATACGACCCCAGATCTTTAGACTTTCAGTGTTTAGAACAGAGAACGGCAATGTAAGGGCGATAGAAGTGTGTGCTAAGAGGCAAAAGTTAAGGCTTGAGACCCTGCCTCTGGGTCTCCTTCCCATCCTCACCTCTGAGCCCCCTCCATGGCACAGTGCAAGGACTTCTCAGACTGCCCACCCCACCAATATACCAAACATGGTCTTGAGCTGAGCCACCAGTACAATAAGATCTCAAAGACACAGAGAGGTTAAGTAACTTGTCCAAGCTCACACAGCTGGTGGAGCTGGGATTTAAGCCCAAGCAGTCTGAAGCTAGAGACAGGTTCTTTCAACCATAGCAACTAATGCTTAAATCTGGGTATTTCACATAGTATTAAATAGAATACTGTGCTTTCTGATCTTGATCTTAGAACTTAATATTTTCTACAGATCAGAAAACTACAAGCTCACTTTTCACTTACATGTGGATCATTCTTTTGTAGACAGCTTTGATTTTATTTTTAAAAAACCAGCTCTACCTCTGGTTCAGACAAACTGGGGTGAGAAATCTAGAGGAATAACCAGTTCCGGTGTTCCTTAAGTTTCTGGGTATCGGGATGGCAAATCTGCCCCAGAAAGTGGTTTTCAAAGGACAGATTTCTGTGGACTGGAATGAGAAGCAATTTCCTCCCTCGTGGCAGCACCGAAGGCCAACACTTTCTCACCGTGAATTCTCTCCAGGTCTGAGCCACGAAGTAAGACAGGGCTGGAACGGGGAATAAAGAGTTGGCTGCACCCTACCAGCCCACCTCTGATGTCTGGCTTCGGGGAGAGAAAAACCAGTTGGCCGCAGGACTCATGGCAGAGGACAGTGGGGAGCCCAAGTCTCCAAAAGCCCTGCCCTGGGGCCGCCCAACCCGAGGTGCTTTCATGTTTCAGAGGCCAAATTCTGTATCTGTAAACACAATGTGTTTCCTTTTTCATGCTGGTTTTGGAACTGTTCAGCACTTTCTGCACAGCCCCAAATGTCAGCAGAGTGCTGAGGGCAGTGGCTTGGGGAGGGTCCTGGTCCCTCAGTACCACACAGACACAGCTTTGAGTAGAGGGTCCCATTTCTGGGGTGGGAAACCCCGAGGAGGCCTCACGCCTCAGGCCTCCTGCCCCAGTGAAGCATAATGCCCTTTGCATTTCAGGGCAGTGATGAGTTTTTGGTCTCAAAATCCAAGGCAAGGGAGCAGATGTGGCTCAAGTGGTTGAGCGCCCGCCTCCCACATGGGAGGTCCCAGGTTCAGTTTCTGGTGCCTCCTAGAGAAAGAGAAAGAGAAAAAGAAAAGAAAGAAAAAGAAAAAAAAGCAAAACAAATAGTAAAACCAACTCAGGGGAGCCAATGTGGCTCAGTGGTTGAGCACTGGCTTCCCACATACGAGGTCCTGGGTTCAATCTCCAGCTCTGGAACCTCAGGGAGAAAAAAAAAAATCCAAGGCAAAATGTTTTATTGTATATATGTTATCACAATACAATTTTTTTTTAAAAGGCAGTTCTGGAGCTCTTGCCCAGCCCAGACAGCCTGCACAGGAACTTCAGAGCTGACGTTCCCCAGAAGGCAATGGTTTTCAAAAAAAAAAAAAAAAAGCATGGTTTATCAAACTCTTGGTATTGAAGAGAGCAACAATGACAGAACAAATGCAGGAGGAAAACGAAGTAGATTCAAATCCAATCTTTCAGTAGTCCAAGAGCTGAATAGGATTCCCCTTCCTCTCAAGAAACTCAGCTGCTCCCTGTACATTCCGCCAAGTTCCTCAGGCATGTACAGTTTAGTACAAGTGTTCACCTTTTCACATACACAACCTCCCCAATGAGAATAAATTCCACCTGTGGGAGCGCATTGACTTCACCCTTCTTTATCTCACCAGACCCAGCAGAGCCACCTAAAGAGTAAATGCTTATCCACTTATAATGTGCTTCTTTCGTCTGCAGGTGGTTGGTAGAGGGGGAGGGCGACTGTCTTCTGGGAGGTGAACCTGCATCTCATAGGTTAGTTGTGATTAAGTAGTAACGGCTGCCTGTAGGATCATATTAACAAGGATTCTAAGGTCATTTCTGGACATAGGAAAAAAGAGTGCTGTGATTGATTAGTAATGTCTGTCCTGGTTTCAGAAGAGAGTGGTGGTGGTACATTTGCTATGTACTCACCATAGACACTCCAAGCAGGAACAGATTGAAATCAGAAGCCCTGACAATGGTACTCAGGCAGACAGGAAATGTTCACTACTTTGGGACTTCAAATATGGAAAGTAGCACAAAATATAGGCCACCCTTGGGAAACAAAGATTTATCTTGTTTCCTTGCTACTTAGGACTCAGTTTCTCAAACCCTATCCCCCTTTATGTTCCCTGTGGTCCTACAGCTTGTCTAACTAAAGTATGGAGTCTCTGGAATGTATGAAAGTTGGACATGACAAACAACAATCTCTCATCTGTAGGCAAAGAAGGCAGTCAGGACTGGGGGAAAAACTAGAAAATCTAGAATTGGCACCAGCCAAGAGGGGTCACGAATGGGCCCCCAAACAAAACTCGACAAAGCACAGAGGGCTGAGAGAGACTTCACAAGGACTAGTCCTGAATCCTCCATGGGATGGACTTCTAGCACCTTGTCCCAGGCACTAGCCGAGTTGGGAAGATTCGTTGATCATCAGTTGATTAATGAACTGGAGTATTACTTTCTGCCTTTCAAGGTTCCCATGCAACAAATTTTATTTGACGTCTGAAAAGCCACCCCTCTTAAATAACCTGGATGTCTACCACACTCCAGAAATAGTGCTTTCCTCTGGATCTTCTTTGCATATATAAATGCATGACAACATGAATTCAGTTCAACCTAACTGTAGCTAGTATACTAATCCTGCCACAAAATTTAGGGATCTCCAGTGATGGCCGCAACAAAAGCCAAAGGAGAGCACGTTTCTCCATTCCTTGGCACTACTCCTAGACAATCAGTACCCGAGCCCTCTGGGATGACACTGAGCCTTGTCCTCCGAATGCCAGAGGGTAACTCGGATAGAAAATGTACATCAAGGGGGTCGGATGTGGCTCAACTGGTTGGGCGTCCGTCTCCCATATGGAGGGACCCGGGTTCGATCCCCGGGACCTCCCGGTAAAAAAAAAAAAAGAAAATGTACATCACGAATAAAGCTTGGGGCAGGCTGCCTACGTGTTGGAGAGAAATTCTAAATTCTATGGCGAGAGACCATCCAATTCTGCATCTTATCAATCTCACCACCCAAGTCCCCTCTCTTCATCAGAGGATAGAAGTGGCACAAAACAATGTAGTCAGGGCAGGACATACACCTTGTCTAGGTCTCCCAGGAGCTGGGGACAGGGAGGGAGCAATAGCTAAAACGTGTCTCTGCCTTCTGATGTAGGGGAAAGTCACATAAATTATCTCATTTTTTAATGGCCAGTTAAGATCTAATTCTGATTTACAATTGGGATACATTTTTGGGGGTAAGAATGCAGAAATTCCTTCTGGAACTCACTACGTTGTGTTGCACAAGTCAAATCTCACGACAGCAGATAGCACTGTCTCTAGAGGACTGCCCCAGGCAGCTCACTTATTTTAAGAACTATTCCAAACAGCTGTCCCTGGGAGTTGATTATAACAGGACACAGCTTCTATGTGATCTGTCTTCAAAATGAATGCCCAACACCCCTTGATCTCTCTGTAGGCAACGGTATCATCTTTACACACCAAGATGTACCCTGCAGACTTGTCCACGCGTAGCTCTGTTTGTGCAAAAACTGCCCTGTGGTGTCAGGGATGTCTGTTCTCGAATGGTTCCCTTCCTTCTGGTAATTTGATCAATTGCAACAAGGCATATATGTAAAACACCTGGTACAACGCCTGCGCATAGTAGGTGCCTGTGGCCCAGCTTCAGGATGCAAGCCCCACCTCTGCCTGACACCCTGAACTCCGCAGTCCCCAGCCATCCCGGCCAAGACCACATCTCCCGAGGCCGTGGCTCCAGCAACGCTAATGGGTGTCTCTCCAGACAAGAGGCAAAATGCTGTGGGCCGTTCCGCAAGTATCAGGCCTAAATCCCAAGAGTCCCAAAAGCCTCCCAAGACGCCTGGTCTCCCATATTGAAAGGCACTGCAGAAACCCGAGGGAAGACTGTCACTTATGAAAAAAAGAAAAATACTGGCTCGCCAAATATCTGGACTTCTGCATCCACAGATAAGGCTGTTTTATAATACAGGTCCCCAGAGAGCCATTTATTTCGGTGAAGCCAGCACACAGAGCAGACAACTGTAGAAGCCATCAAGATAACACGAGTAACAACCCGGTGGACTTTTGAAGTGTAAACATAAAAGTCTATTAAGAATACAATGTTGGTTTAATCCCAAGACAAAAAATTTGCTTAATGAAAAGCACAACTCATCTCAAGAAGGAAATATCGATACCAGCTGTGAGCAGAAAATGAGGGGATTCCTTCCAGGGAACATCTGAATTTCAACCCACTGCCTTTCCAATATTTACTCTGGACATAAAGTCTCAAATACTTTTCCGAGGATCTCATTTTTCTACAGGAGGAGGTCAGGGAGAAGTCTGGGCAGGGCTAAAGGAGAGCTTGGCAGAGCCTGGAAATGCTCAGACCCACCCCAGAAGATTGACTCTGACAAACTCTGCCTCCCCTTGTCTGAGGAGCAGACTCCTCAGACTTTGGGCAGCCGGGACAAATGTGTCCAGAGCTGGCAGGGCTGGGAGGTTCCTGCCCACCAGGTGCTAATGAGGACCCCAGCAGAGACCCTCACTCCCACTGCCACAGAGATAAATGACAGCCCCGGGATTCTGAGACATTTAAACTGCACCTACCAGCACTAAGCCAGCGACCAAGGCATGCCATTCCCCATCAAAGCCCTCTCCTTAACAACGACGTTCCTTACCGCTTCCTATGTCTTCTAATACGTTCCTGAAAAGCAGTGGGAAGTTTAGAATGAGGGCGAAAGGAGGAGTCTGATAAAGAGGGCTTTCTGATTACGAGCTCTGTTTCACCACCTTCCGGAGAGACCACAGGCCCTGAAACCAATAAAGACTTCGCCACTGGCAATACCTGCGGATGCTGAGAATTTATCGCCAAGTGGTTAAACCCACTTCACTTATATTCCTAATTCCAGCTCCCACCAGGCCTGATGGCTAAGATACAGGAGAACTTTCATATATACAATTTCACATTTGAATATGTATTAATATAATAATATAATACATGATATAATACAGCGTAATGTAATATAATACAATGCAATATAATGTAATATATTCTACCAGGAACCACCTCCTGTTCTAGCAAGAAATGACAGGTTCTCCCAGCTTTTCTCCTATACACGCATGTGTCGCTGACATCCATCCATTCATCCATGCATCTATCCACCCATCCACGATCCATCCATGTGTCTATTCTATGGGAGGCAGCTCTGAGGATGCACTAAAACAAAGCATCATCAGCACCAGGCTGGAGTTCCCAGCTCCACCACCTACTTTAGGCATTTCGCGTCTCTAGGCTATGGATTCCAACTCGATAAAATAAGGACAATAACAGTGCCCATTACTGGCACAGTCACAACGAAGGAATGACTAAATTAATGAAAGCGTTTGGCAAAGCCTGAGCCCTCAAGGCTTAATCAAAATAATGACGGTAATTATACTAATTATTATTACTACTGAAAACAGTCATTGGTCTCCAGCTATGTGTTAGGCTATGGACCAGGCAGGCAATAATTTTAGCCTTCTGATTTTTGCAAGGGTCTTTAGCAGGACATTGTAAGGGCGACACCTCCAATGTAACCTCTCTTACCTGGAACGATGGGGTGGGGGGATAAGCACCAGAACCATTTACAGCATGGGGATTACAGTCCCCCCCCCCAACCCAAGCCATGTTTAAACAATTACGAGCATCACGTTGCAGGTACCCAGGTCTATAGGAGGCCAGCCCAGCACGGTGCTTGCAGGCATGTCTTTTTGTGGGTTTTGGGTTACGGCTGGGCAATGCAAAGCCATAGACTGAGTCGCAAAACGAGTTTTCATAAGCTCGCCCTGTCACAAACCGGGCAGGGTCTTATGCTGACATGCCCACAGTAAGATTAAACAGCATGCTTCGTCGGGCACTAAATACTAACACAGCTCCGACGTCAGGGGGACACTGATTAAAACTGATGTCAATAATTTATGAAACACAATATGGTCTTCAGATGCTCTTTTGGAGGGAAAAAAAAAAAAAGGAAGGAGGAAAAAAGGGTCTAGCAGCCCAGGTGGTTTAAAACTGCTCATGCATTTTCCCTTGAAATGTACACACACCCCCACCATGCACGGATGCCTCTTGACGCGATGAATGTAACTGCATATGTGTATGAAAGCATGCAAACACTGCTGATACATATGGGCGAAAGAAAGTATTTAGTTATTCCACTGAGAGCTGTCGAGGCAGTAACATTATACATAGTCTTGTCTTTCATATTGTTTTGAGTGTTGTTTTTTTTTTTTTTTTTTTTTACGGAAGAAATCCAAAATTGCGTTTAAAATAAAATTGGGCTTTACAAAAGGACACTTTTATTCTATAGAGAATGCAACCTCGAAACAATACCGAAAAGAAAGCCTGACCAGAGGGAAAAAAAACATATAGGGTATATATGAATGTCTTAGTAATCTGGAAGTATCTCAGCCCTATGTCAAAGGACCACTTAGTCAAATAATATCAATGTGTTTTAAAGTTTTAGAGGTGTTGTTTGTTTGTTTGTTTGGGGGGGGTACAATTTACCATAAGGGAGGATGCCATTTTAGTCTATTATAAATCACGTCTCTTTATTTTATAAAGACTAAGACAGAATGGCACATGACGCTTAATTTTTATCAAGACTGAATTTTAGAATGAAAAAAATAAATACTTCTTTACATTTGTTGTAAATTCTCTGGGTAGCTTGACTTTAAATGTCAGCAGTGTGAAATTCACAAAATGGGATTATGTTGGAGGAAAAATCTGAGTCGCTGATAGTACAAAAGTTAGTGTTTGAAGGATATATTAATGTTTTTTCCTAGCACAGTGCCCTTCAATATCTCACAACACCTGTCAAATACTAATTCATTCACATATCTCCACTACAGGGCCTTTTCATAAAAAGCTCGACCTTTCATTGTAAATCACTTCTAAATTGTCCTTGCCTACTTTCTCGTTTGCAGAATGATGGAAAAATCACTAAGACTTCAATTAAGACTTTATGGGAACTTCAACCTGATGTTCCCAGCTGTATCTACAAAGTATCAGAACATCTATTCAAAAAGGAAACTATAAATAACTTTAACATAGTTGAATTGGCTTTGCTTTTATGAGATGACTGAATAATTGGCAAGATTTAAAGATACTCTAACAACTGAGAATTAAAATAACTTCAGTAAAACCCAGAAAATACTGTTAACCAACTATTTGTCATGTAGATTATGTCATTATTTGGCCTAATTAAAAGTTCTGAACAAAAGACGTTTACTAATTACATGAGTTAATTGCTCAATTTGACCCCCAAAAAATGGCCAATCCAATTTGTGGTGTGAAGTTAGTTCTTTGGTCACAGAGACAAAATCCTAAACTGTGGTGATTACTTCAAATGCACGACCATCATTATAACAAATGCAGGTGGCATCTCTACAAGCAAGAAAGAAGAGGACGGTGAATCTGAACAATACCAAAAGCTAAGATGAATCTTCAGGCCAACAAAATTTTACCACCACCTCATGTTCAGCTGCCTCAATGGATTCACTTGACTCTGTCCAATTAGAGCCTGCTGGTACCAATGCCCACTCATCTTCCCTAGGCACACACAAACTAAAACTGATAGCAAAACCACGGGAAGCTCTTTAAATGTCAATAAAGGGTTTTACGCACAAAAGAAAGCAAAGAAAAGAGGAAGGGGGGAGAAAAGCGAAGAGATGGGAAAAACCAACATTTCTGAGGGAACTGAGCAGATCAAAGGAATTTTCTTCGGGAGGACCACTAAATCGGGCTGGGACTACTATCTCTCTGTAATACTGGGAAGAAAAAGTCTCTTCAAACTCGAACCAGTCCTGCCCCTTAAAAGAGAGGAGTGAACAATTAAGTCTGCAAAAGCTGGACACTGAGTGCAAAAATGGAGGCCTCACCGTGCAACAGGGCGCAAAGCCGTGTGCACACAAGGACGGCCTGACTGGGCCCCAGGGCCCACCCGGCTCTCCAAGACATGTTTTCCATTCGCTTGCTCAGAACTCTGCATCCACAGTCATGAGGCACAAACTATTCGACAACAACAATTAATCAGGACCAGACCTCCAAAGGTGTTCCTAGGGACCAGCAAACTTTGCACTGGCCTCAGGGAGAGAAGCCACTGAAGACACTGACCCAGGCAGGGGTGGGGAGGATGTCGAATCTATGTGGTCACAAAGATGCACACCAAATGAGGTGTTTATAGACTCACTAATTTCCATTAAAATAAAATGTTAGCGTTTGGAAAGTTCCATATCATACCGGAAAAAAAAAAATCTTACGTACTGTTATACTGTCTTCCTACTATTATTCCCCTACCCCCTCTCCCTTTCTTTCCCCCCCCCTGGGGAAAAACTGGTGCCTGGGAGTTTCTACAGCAGCAAAGTTGTACAATTCTGAAATAGACCATATTTTTATTATTATCATTATTATTATTATTCCAGCCTCATTTTGACCCAACAATATTCACCAATGCTTGGTTTTGTCAGATTTCTCTTTCCAGAACCGAAACCCTACCAAAAAGTGTGAAACTGGGCCCTTAGTTAATTCAAAACGGTTTAATTTCACCGGACCCTGAAGCTAACAAAAATCCTGGTATACTTCTTTTTCTGGACCAGGAATTAATTAGTTTAAAATAATTACTGAACTCTCCTTTGTAGAGCTCAGCAGATAGTAATTAATTGAAATCACATCAGTCTTCTTATGCTAACACAAACACGCTGTTCCAAAGGAAAAAAAAAATCTTTTCCAAACCATAAAGATAGGTGCCGAGGGCGCATTAAGTGATACTCGTCTGGTACCGAACTGGCCCCAAACTCCAAACAGTTCTTTGCCATTTCGCAAGGGACTTGTGGTTGTGGAGCTGGAACTTCCCGGGAACCGGGTTGGGGTCCCCAACAGTGTGCCCAGCTGCAGCCCGAAGAAAGGGAGGTGGGGGCAGAGGTGGGTCCCAGGGTCCGGGCAACTGGAGGATAAGGCAATGAATGAATATACGTTTGGATCCGGGTTTAGGGAAACCTGTCGACAAATTTCTGCAAAACCCCCGCCGGGCAGCATTTCCCCTGCTTCCTTTTGGCTTCGTAGAGCGGACCGGGCGCAAGCCCAGGCGTCCACCATGAGCGCCACGAGAGACAAGTAGACCCGCTCTCAGCCCTCCCGGGTCCAGGACCTCCCCGAACGCGCCTCCCACGGTTCCAGCGACGTCGACTCAGCCGGCGATCTCCGGGTTCGGCCGCTGCCCGCGCTTTCAAGAGCGCGAGGCTGCAAGGCCCGGGAGCCGCCGCCCGCTTCCCCGCCCTCAGCGCCGCGGCGCCCCACTCACCCACGCACTCGTTGGCCTCGCGGGCCGTGGCGCGCTGCCAGGGCCGGTCGTAGTGGAAGGGCTTGCAGCGGTCGCACTCGGGGCCGGCCGTGTTGTGCCTGCAGTCGCACACCAGGCTGTCGTCGCGATCGCGCACGCAGCGGGCCGCGTGACCGTTGCACTTGCAGCGGCCGCCCACCTGCAGGTCCGACACGGCGTAGAAGTACGAGTCGCGCGCCAGCTCCGAGTCATCCTCGTTCTCGTCGCCGAACGTGTGCAGGCGGCTGAAGGCCACGCGGATGTCGGTGGCCGTGACCCAATCCTGCAGCACCGGCGAGTTGTCGAAGTCGTGCGCCGAGGGCCGCCCGTCCAGCGTGCTGAAGGCGATGAGGCCGCCCGAGAGCGGGCGCATGTCGGTGTGCGAATCGGTGCACACTGCCTCCTGCTCGTTCTGCTTGGTGATGGGCGCGCGGTGCGGCCGGTTGTACATCTTGCGGCACTGCGTGGAGTAGAACTGGAAGGGCACCCACGTGCGCCCGTAGTCCATGGACTTGTAGATGGCCATGGACTCGGGCCGCGGCGAGCAGAACTGCAGGCTCACGTAGGTCACCTCGAACTTCTTCCCGAGCGACAGCGTGAGCGTGACGTTGTGCGGGAACTGCAGGTAGTTCTCGGACTGCCAGCATGTCAGGTTGTGCGGGTTGTTGAGGTCGGTGAGGAAGGCGGGCGGATGCGCCTTCTTGGGGTCCGAAGCGTTGCAGAGGTGGCACAAGCGCAGCCGCTCCTCGCCGCGCTCGCTCACCACGCAGTAGCGCGCCGGGGGCCGGCCGCAGGTGCTGGACACGCGCACGTCCTTGCCGAAGGCCGCGTTGACGAAGTCGGGGATGCAGCGGCGCGGGTGGCCGTTCTCGTCCGAGCAGGGGTCGGGCTGCGCCGCCTGGCCGGCGAACATGCTGAGCCCGGGCCCGCCGCGCACCGCGCCCACCAGGCACGCCAGAGCCGCGAGAACCGCCAGCACCTCCCACACTGCGCGCATCATGCTGCGTCCAGCTTGCCCCGGCCCCGCCGCGCCGAGAGTCAGTCCGCCCGCCGGGAAAGGCGCCTGCGGAGAGAGGGGAGCTGCACTCAGCCAGCCCGCCCGGCGGCGGGGCGGCGAGCGGAGGCGCGGGCGAACGCCCGGCTTCCACGGCACCAACCCCGCGGCCGAGTGCCCTCCTCGCTCCTCCAAGTCGCGGGGCGGGCAAGTCCGGGGGTGGGGGTGGGGTCCACGATCCCGCACCACCCGCGCTCCTTCCTCCCGGCGGGGCGGCGAGCCGAGGCCGCTGGCCAACGCTCGGCTTCCCCGTCACCGCCACCTCCACGCGGCCCGAGGGGCATCCATCGCGCCCGTCGGCCCGTCTCCAGCCAGCCCGCTTCGCACCCTAAGTCCCGCACACAGAAATGTTCGGGTACCCCGGATCCCGCACTGCCCCGCTCCCCTGCCTCCCGCAGCCTGAGACTCCCTCCCGGCTCCCCGATGATCGCGTCTCCGCCGGAGAGTCCGCGCCGGGGACTTTACCTCTGCAGAGGGCAAAGAAAAAGAAAAGTTTGCCTGGCCCCGGCCGGGGAGCCCGCGCGCCGGACGGCGGGGAGCCTCTCGCTGGCTGCTCGCAGGCGCGTCCCGCCTCAGCGCGGGCTTGCCAGCTCCATGCCCGGCGCGGCCGCCGCTGCCCCAGCCCCGGCCCGGCCGCCGCCGCCTCTCTCGCCCGAGTGACGACGCGGCCGCCCGGCTCCCGCCGCTCCCGCCGAGGTCGCAGTCCTGCCCTGCCCGCGCCCGGGGCGCACACACACTCACGCTCGCTGGCGCGCACTTACACACACGCACGCACGCCCCCGAAGGCTCCGCCGCCGCCGCCACTCGCGCTGGGAGTGGGGGGCGGAGGGGAGCGCGGGGGCGGGGGGCGGGGCCGCCGGGCGGGGCGCCAGCCAATAACGTCGGCGAGCAGCCGCCCGCTCACAAGCAAAGTTTTAACCCCGGGAAAGAAGAAAGTTAAAGGGAGCCGGCCCGAGACGCAGAGGGAGGGAAAGGGAAACGGAGGCGCGGCGAGGGAGCGAGAACACGAGCGGGAGAGGGGTGGGGGGACACCGTGGAGCCCGAAAAAGAGGAGCAGAGACAAAGAGAAAGCGACAAGAGCGCCCGGGGAAACCCCGGACAAGGGCTGGGCCCCGCGCGCACTCCGGGGAGGGGCGCGGGGGCCCGGCCGGGGACTGTCAGCCTCGCCCCGGCCCCCGCGCTGCCCCGCGAGCCGCGCAGGTTTCCGCCGGCCCCACGCCTTGGGGGAGCGCGCAGGCTGGGGGGAGGGGACGAACTTCTCCCTCCGGGTCCCGGCCAAACACATCTGTGTTTGTTTTCTTTGCTGCGCGGAGGTCGGGCCTTCCTCTGACCCAGCTTGATGGCCCCCGTGGCACCGCGGACAGGGCCGTGCCCCCGTGGGCAGACAGCCCGGCATCGGTGAGGAAGAGGAGGAGGACGTGACCTCGGCCTGCTCCCCACTGCTGCGCGAAGCCCCCGGGGCCCGGAGAGACCGGGGCTGCCCCTCCCCCACATACACCTCGTCTTCACCTTCCCGGGAAGGCGGCTTCTTTCACGCCCCGGGAAGCTGTGGTGGGCAGGAGCTGGGCCGCACCCGGGCACTGGCGAATGCCCCTCCCAGACTGCTCTGCCAGGCTGCAGGCTTGGGGGCAAGCCCCACCCTCCCTAGATCCCCCGAACCAGGCATAAGGGTGCTCTACACTATCCTGTACCATCTCATGGGATGCCCGCAACAATGGGTATTAAGTCCATTTTGCAGATGAGGAAATTGAGGTCTCAGGAGGTGACAAAACTTGCCCAAGATCTCCCAGCATGGAAAATAGCAAATACACTCTATCCCATTTGTCAAATGGAGAATCCCTTCCCCCTCCCCAATTTATAGTCTCAAGGAGCATCCTCCTGGCCACCCAGCTTCTTCTTGCATCATTCCCTGTCTCCTTAACAAAAGGGCTGAGGACAGTAAGGGTGTCCTTTGACCATGTTGCAGGAGCTGCCAAAGAGCTTTAGGGAAAGAAGGCACTGGGCTGAGAGTTTAAACTGCAGGCTCTGTTGGTTTCTGTGTTACTTTTAGATGTGGGATCTAGTCATAGACCTGGATTGAATGCCCCAGGTCCTGGGTCTGGCCCAAGAGCCGCCTTGCTGCACTATCTGTAGTGCATAAACCTCATTTTCATAAAGTCAGAAAATCTGAGCGTTAGAAGGGCCCTCAGGGCTTGTCTGGTCCAGTTTAGCCTCCTTGGAAGAATGCCTTCCCTAGCTTCCCTGAGAGACAGCCACCCAAGCCAGCACTGCCAGGGATAGGAGCTCACCAGCCTGCAAAGAAACTAAGCCATTCCCTTTAAGGACAATGCCATTCACCACTCTCCACAGTTTATGCCTTGTCTCGGTGCAGAGACAAATGCAAGGGTACTTAAAATATGGCAAAAGGACATAAATTAGAAGTGATGTGAAATGTTTCATTATTGTGGACTGTTAAACAGACAACAGTATACTTAAAGACAGCAAAGCAGTTAGGAGCTCATACTTTGGAGCCAGCGGCCTGGATTCAAATTCTGGTTCTGCTGCCAGAACTTGGCAAGCTTTCTCATCTTTCTGTGCCTCGGTTTCTACAAAAGAAGGACACTAATATTTACCTCAGAGGATTGTGAGCATCAAATGAGTTAACCCATATGAGTGTTCTAGCTATATAATATATATAATTATATAATATACATGTATATACATTCATATACATAGTAGTACATGGTTGTATAAATGTTAGTTATTCATATTAAATTACTAGAGCTATTACAGAAATTCAAATATTTGTTCAAGAAGCATATGAAATAAGATGTGACATATTATAAAATGATCAAAGCAGATTAGAAAAACTCTATACCCCTCCAAAAAAACTACTATGTTCGGTATAATCTCATTTTTATTGAAAAAAAATAAGTATGTATAAAATGACAACATTGTTAATAGTGATGATCTCTGGAGAGTGCAATTACTGGTGATTTTTATTTATTTTTGTCTAGATTTTGTGCAGTCAAATAAGAAGGCAAGCTAAGAGAAGAAAGGAAAGTCGAGTGGGAAGACTGCGTAGAGATGGGAATCAAGCTAAAATGCACCCTGGGATGCCCTATTCACCTCCTGTGGGTGGGCCACAAATTTGTCCCCAAGCTCCCCCGCAGCCAAAATGAAAAAGAGACCATGTCAGTTACACAATTCCCAGTGTCCATGAGATAAAAACAGACCTATTGCTCAAGAGAATTACAACTATTCTTGGTACTGAAATCAGACAGGAATTTCTCCTGGGGGGCCTCATAAAGGGAACGCAGTGTGAGGTAATGAGTAGACGTCCTGGACAACATCCCCATTATAGACACAACAGCCAGCTCCGTGGGGCGGTTTCTGTGATCGGCCCTCAGTATAAGCTGATGGCATCACACCAAAACACAAGTCAGGAAAAGACTTGTTCCGGTAGGCAGGGGTCTGGGAGGGGCAGATCCGGGTGCCCAGCTTACTGCCCACCCAACCTGGTGTCAATGTGGGATTGGCACCTGCTCTCCAAGCCTTCCTTTACATTCTTTCTGTCAGAGCCTTTGGTGGGTCTTGTGTGGCTGCAAGTTTGAAATTGCACTCCTCGGGCTGCTGCTATCTGATGATGTTGCCAGCTGTGCTTGGGTCAGTGGTCTTCAACGGGGTGGGGAGTGGGGAGGGGCACTTTCTACTTTTATTGTGGTCACTGAGATCTAAGCTTATCTCCTTTAGTAGTTCCCAGTTGGCAGGACTGTCTCGTTCACCCTGTATCCGGGAGGCCCCAGCACTTCTGGAACACAGTAAGGATTCCAGGGGTTTCCAGCACCTTCAGGAACACAGTAGGTCTTCCAGAGGTTTCCAGCACCTTCTGGAACACAGTAGACTTCACTACCTCCATTCAAAACTTGCCTACCTGTCACTTCTACCGTTGGTCCAGTCCCAACTCTACACATCAGCCCAGACCAAGGTTCGGGCTCTTAAAATTTTTGAAACCAGTCCCCTATCATCCCTCAGTTTCATCTCTTCCAGGGAAAATGTTCCCAGTTCCTTTACTGATTTCTCATAGGACATTGTTTTCTGACTACTCTGCAGCCTCCCCCGGTGTCCCGATTTGTAAGTGTCCCTTCCTAAAGCATGCTGCCTTTTGAGGGGACAGATGAAAAAAACAGATGTCCGAGTGTTGTGAGAACGTCTCAAAGTGGGGGTTATAAATACACACCCGCAAAGGCCTGTCAGGCTCTGAGCAGCGGGAGCCAAGGTACAAGCTGTCATTCAAAACACAAACAGTGTGGCTCTGGGGTGAGAAAGCAAATTCCCAGGTGTTTCTGCAAGGAATGCGTTGGGGAGGGGGAGCCGCCATTCTTGGCACAGAGACAGTCTTACCTGGGAAGCCGGAGGGGGTCACTCGGTCACTCCACTCGAGGAAGAGGAGAAACTTAGAAGTAGCCAGAGTAGGAGGACAACCAGGGGAGACAGGTGAAACCCAGGGGCAAGAGAGTTTCCAAGAAGGAGGGAGCAGAGGCAGCAGTGGAGCCACATGCTTTAGAGGTCAAGATAAGATCTGAAAAGGGTCCTTTGGACAAGGAAGTCATTAGTGACCTTGACAAGAACAGTTGCAGAGGAGTGGTAGGGGACAGAAGCCAGACTGCCTCAGGGTGTGTAGTGCAGGGAGGTGAGAAAGTGGAGATAGCCAGTGTAGACAATGCTTTCAAGAAGTGCGAATACAAGCGGTAGGAAAAAGATAGGGCGATAGCAGGAAGGTGACAGGGGATTGAGGGGAGGTTGGGATTTTTTATTGTTGTTTATAAGATAAAGCTATTTGAACATGTGCAAAGTTTGATAGGAAGAGGCCAGCCCTACTAAAGAGAAGGTTGAAGGCAGATAAAACTAGCATTGTAAATGTGGTAGTGTGGAAGCTTGGCCATCAGCTGAGAGGGAAGGAAGAGGTAGAAGCATTGGAGGCTTGAGGGATAGGAGAAAGGGTTTGATAGAGTCACTAGGGAGAAGAGGATAAAGTTCGCTGGGCAGAATTAACTTCTTTTGCACTTGGTGATCAATTATGAGAAAGAATGCCAGCCAGCAAAGTCATGGGACAACCCCTGCGGTGCTCAGCAGCCCCAGTGTAGGACTAGAGAAAGCAGACGATTGGACTGGTCTAGAGTTGAAGTTTTGTCCAGGAGTTGAGACAGAAGGACAAAGGGCAGGACGGTGGCTGGTGTGATGGGCCAAAGCCAAGGAGAGAAGGAAGTGAAGACAGAGCAGGGCTGGAAAGAGGAAATGGAGAGGCCAAGGGTCTAGAGCTGTGCTGTTCAATATGGTATCCAAGAACCCCATGGAACGATTTCAATTTCAGTTTTGATTAATTAATATGAAATTCAATTTAAAATTCCGTTTACTCAGTGGCACCAGCCACATTTCATGTGTTCCATAGCCAGATGCGACTAGGGACTCTTGGTTTGGACGGCACAGATAAGGAATATTTCAATCATCACAGAAAGTTGTGTTGGACAGAGCTGGTCTAGAGGATTCAGGAATTCTGATAATCAAAGAGGTGGGGTGGGGATGATTGAGGAGGACGTGGTCCCAGACTGCATGTCTGAATTGAGGATTCTGGAGGTAGAGCGGCTCTGGGGGATGACAAGGCCCAGCTGTGGACAAGAGGTGGGGTTTCTGTTGAGAAGCAGAGGGGGCAGTGATTGGAGAGGAGCAGGTCAGTAAATTCAGTCACTCAGGAGCAGCAGCAGGCCTTGGGGCAGAGATAGCGACTGAGCCATGTGCTGGTTTCTTCACTGGCAGAGAAGCAGGGACTATGCAGGTGGTTCCAGGCAGGAGATGTAGAAGGTGAAATAGCCCGCACTGGTTCTAGCCTCACAGGAGCAGCATTTCTTGCTGTTGTCACTGTCATCTTTATTTCAGGGAAGGTGGAAGGAGCATCAGGGGTTGAGGAGGCCAATGGCTCTTCCCTCCTGGGTGTAGTATGGGAGAAAGAGCACCCCATTTAAGAGGGCTGCAGTGGGAGTGGGGCATCAGGAGAGGCTCAGAGTGTGGGGTAAGCATGAAGGCAGGGGGCAATCCGGGAACAGGTTGAGGATGCAGGGGAGAGTGTACCCCAGGGATTGGGGCACCAGTGTCATGGGCTAATGGTTTTTGAGGAAGTAACACAGGAAGAGTCAGGATTTAGGGGAGATACTGTGATGAACAGAGGAGGCTTCATCTAGAGAATGACCAAGGGTTTTATTTTTTAAACCAAGCATTTATATCATAGTTACTGTCTACCAAGCGCTCTTCTAAGCACATTCACAATCATTAACTCACCATCCTCATAACAACTTTATGAGGCAAGTATATTATTATCTCCATTTTACAGATGAGGAAACTGAGGCACAGAGAGGTAATTTGCCAAAGGTCATGTCACTGGTAAGTAGAGGGGCTGGGGTTTGAACCCAAACGGTTTGGTTCCAGTGTCAAGACAGGCTTGGCTGGTGAGCAGCTTTCCAATAGAAATGGGTCCCAGCCCTCCCTAGACAGAGGGAAGGGATTCAGGTCTCGGACACACAAGCCGTAACCTGGACTGATTGCATTTCTGAGCTCGTCTGGTTCAGTTAAGAGGAAAGGCACTGATTGACTTGGTTTCTAGGACCCCCAACATAGACTGGGAAGAGCAGCAACTCTGATGGGGATCTGGCCTCTCTGAAAGGGCAGCCACAGCCTACAGGGATTGTGCTTCCTTTGGAAATGGAAAGAACTTGACTTAGACAAACTGTGATACCAACTCACCAACTTCTAACTACCTTGAGTAGGCTGCTTTACCTGCCCTCACGGTGAATTGGAGGTAATGACATTAACCTTATAGTTTGTTGTGATGGGGATTTTTCAAATGTGTCTGAGAGGAAAGCAGCTGGCATACAGTTGGTACTCAATATATGATTTTTTTTTTTTAATTATCATAATCCTCAGATCTGGCTCCCAGCTCCCTTACTCTGGAAGGATTGGGGGCATCTTCCTACTTCATTGGCCTTCTAGACCTCAGCTCACATTTAGGCCTCATGGATGACCACTCAAGGGATCCCAGATTGACAGGATTTCAGGAGATGGATTGTTCCAAAATAGGTTTTGGACCGTGGAAGAATGGACCTGTATAGAGTGTGGGGTGCCTGGAGATTGAGCCATTTCCTCAGTGTTGTTTATCTGCGTCTTCAGCTCAGGCCTGCCCAAAGCAGGTTTCTTGGCTGAGGACTCAGGAGTTGGGCATAGAAGTCCATACAAACTCCAAATCCGCCAAATCCTTTAATCTACCAGAGCTCTTTGAAGGGGTGAAAATGCCTGTGGATAGGGGGAACCAGCAGATGTAATTTATTTTCATTTGCAAAAAAAGCTTTTGACAAGGTCCCACCCCAAATTCTATTAAAATAAAGAAAATGGGTCACCATGGGGGAAGCTTTGTCATGGATGGGAGACTGGCCTTGAGGAAGGAAACAAAGGATGTGGATAAAAGGACAGTACTTGGTACTTGGTGGAGAAAATGGGGGGAGGAGGGTGTTTCTGAGCTCAGAATTGGGGCTCAGCTCATTTAACATTTTACAAAATCTGAAGGAGGGAGTCCCCTTGGTGAGGTTTAGAGATGACATGGGAGTGATGCCAAAGGAAGGGGATAAATTGAAGAAGGATCTCAACAGGTTGTATGACCAAGGAATACAGACAGGATTAATAGAAAGTGAGGCACTTGGGGAAAAATAATTGAAAATGCCCTTCTAGGATGAAAGGTTATCAGACAAGATTGACAAATGCTATTTTAGGGCTTAAGTACAAAGTGTTTCCTACAATTTCTCAACAGAGGTGTTATTGGCATTTGTGACAGGAAAATTCTTCACTGGGCAGAACTGTCCTGGCCATTACTTGGCATTTAGCATCCCTGACACTGTCCACTGATTGCCAGTAGCCACCCCCCACACACACACACACACTCACACAACCAAAAATGGCTCCTTGCATTTGCAAATGGCCCATAGATGCAGAACCCTTCACCCCCTTCTGAGCCACTTGAAATTTAGCCCAATGTGCTACTGAGACCAAAAAAAATTTTTTTGTAAAGAAAACTGGAAACAAAACAGGGTGCATTTAGAATCTTCCAGGTAGTTCTTGTCATCACACCTCAAAATGCTGTTGAGGTAGAGATGGCCGGGAGAAGGGCAATTTGACTATGATAAGTGCTGTGAACACAAACAAAGCAGAGGAGGTGGACATAGAGTGAATGAAGTAAGGAAGGGGACTATGGGGCTACAAAGGGGGGAGATGCATTCAAGGTGGAAGGAATAGCAAGTGCAAAGGTCCTGAGGCATAGCTTGCCTTGTGTAAGCTGCCTTGAAAGTGGCTGGGTTGGCAGGAGCTCAGTGAGCAAGAGGGGGAGTAGTAGGAGGTAAGGTGAAAGAGGTAGGTAGTGGTCAGTGTATGCAGAGCCTTGCAGACCAGAAGGAGTTTGGATTTTATCCACTGGGATCCCTCCTAGGTGCCTCGAAGACCCTTTTGCTTGCTTTTCCCATAGCTCTTAATACCACATTGTCTCCCTGTCTTAGCCATGAACTTCGTGAGGAAGGAACTGGGTCTTTTCCCTCTGAATGCCCAGTGTTTGGCAGACTGCCTGGGCCAAAATAGGAACATACTACAAATTCATTAAAATCAATCAACTAAAGACCACAGAGTCACAGATAATTGAAGATGGTGACCAGCTGTAGGTTGGAAATTGGCCCCCAAAAGATTTCTGCATCTTAAACCCTAGAACCTGTGAATGTTACACACACACAGAGAGAGAGAGAGAGAGAGAGACTTTTGCAGGTGCAATTAAATGAAGGATCTTGAAATGGGGAGATTATCTTAGATTATTGGGGTGGGCCCTAAATACAATCATATGTATCCTTGGGAGAGGAAGGCAGGGAGATATTTGAACAGATGGAGGAGATGGTGACGTGAAGATGGAGGCAGATTTTGGAGTGCTGCGTCCACAAGCTCAGGAATGCCAGCAGCCACCAGAAGCAGGAAGAGGCAAAGAATGGATTTCCCCTCCAGAGAGAGTGTGGCCTGCTGATACTTTGATTTTTTTTTTTTTTTAAAGATTTTATTTATTTATTCATTTATCCCCCCCTTGCTGCTTGTGCTCGCTGGGTCAGCTAACCACGCTGCGCGGGCAGGCTTGCCTTCACCAGGAGGCCCCGGGAACCGAACCCGGGACCTCCCATATGGTAAACAGGAGCCCTACTGATTGAGCCACAGCTGCTTCCCATTTGATTTCAACCCAGTGATACTGGTTTCCAACTGCTGACCTCCAGAACTGTGTGAGAATACATTTCTGTTGTTTTAAGCCATAAAGTTTGTCGTATTTTGTTATATCACCAATAGGAAACTAATACACCAGTAAATCCCAGAAATTCCAGAGTTAAAAAGGCCCCCATTTCAGTCTTAAAAGGCGAGGGACTAAAAGAGGGACCACTAACCCTCTTGAAACATTCTCGGGGTCTTCCTTTGGGTTTTCTCCTCACAAGCAGTGACCTCATCTCATTATTCTTTTTTTTTTTTTTTTTTAAGATT
Source organism: Tolypeutes matacus (assembly GCA_026826555.1). Lineage (NCBI taxonomy): Eukaryota > Metazoa > Chordata > Mammalia > Cingulata > Chlamyphoridae > Tolypeutes > Tolypeutes matacus. The sequence continues at coordinate 5,920,467 of JAKSZT010054052.1, read as the reverse complement.
TATTTATTTATTTCACCTACCCCACCCCCATTGTATTTGGGCTTGCTGTCTGCTCTCTGTGTGTTCTGTGTCTGCTTGTCTTCTCTTTATGTGGCACCGGGAACTGATCCTGGGACCTTCCGGAGTGGGAGAGAGGCGCTCAAAATCTTGCACCACCTTAGCTCCCTGGTCTGCTCTGAATCTTATTGTCTCTCTTCAGTGTCTCTTTTTGTTGCATCATCTTGCTGCGCCAGCTTTCTGCACAGGCCGGCACTCCGCACAGGCCAGCTCGCCACGCAGACCGGCTTGCTTTACCAGGAGGCCCCAGGAATTGAACCCTGGATGTCCTATATGGTATACAGGAGCCCAATCGCTTAAGCTGCATCCACTTCCCTCATTGTTCTTTATGAACCCATAATGCTGGGTTCAACAGAGCTTGCCAAGTGCTTACATTTTCTTAAGATATTCCAGTCTCTCTTTTCTAGAGGCCAGACTCCAGCAACCTTTATGGTCCATAACTGAGTCCAGTAAGTACGTGGTCTCTTGGGCCACAACATCAAGGAACTTCAATCCACAGAGATGCCAGAACCAGCTGAGGCTTGGCATCTCCTGTTCCTCCTGAATCAAGGAGAACCACAGTTTAGAATCCTTGGGCAACAGGTGATTGCTGAACTCTGATACATAGGCCAGTGACAGCTGACAACAGAATCTCTCTCAGCCACCACCCAGGAATTCAGGATAGGTCCTGCAACCACCAAGAATTCCCAAGGGTATTACTATATTCAAGCTGAGCAGAATTAGAGAAGAACAGGAGCAGGCCTTAGAGAGCATCCAATCCAGTGCTTCCCAGTTTACAAGGGAGGAAACTGAGGCCAGGAAGGTTCAGGGAATTACCCAGATGGCTATAAGTCATCAAAATGGGTTTTGGGTCACCCATTCAACCACACGAAGGGAGCATCTGCTAAATTCAGTTCTGCTAATTGAGATGGAAAAAACCAAAATCACGATCTTGATGGAAAAATGGTTTTCATGAAAAATGATTACAGAAAAGTCTCTCTGCTTAAAGGAGTATGTTTCTGCTAACTGGGAAAAAAAAGATTATATGAAACAGCTTATTTTCCCTAACTGTCATTAAATGAAGTATTACTGATCTGTATGTCATACCGGCAGAAAATTTAGGGGCTTTATTCCAAGAGGTGGTACAAATGGTACAGGATGAAAACAGCCATGGGTCAGTGATTCCAAACAGATTGGGTTAAGTGCATAGATCATTTAACCACAATAAGGTATTAAAGGAAACTAGGGGGAAGCGGCTGTGGCTCAATCAGTAGGGCTCCCGTTTACCATATGGGAGGCCCCGGGTTCGGTTCCCGGGGCCTCCTGGTGGAGGCAAGCCCGCCCGCACGGCGTGGTTAGCTGACCCAGTGAGCACAAGCAGCAAGGGGGGGATAAATGAATAAATAAATAAAATCTTAAAAAAATAAAAATTTAAAAAATAAATAAATAAATAAAGGAAACTAGGATTTGGAGAGGAGAAAGGGGCCTCTCCCTGAACCAGGGAAGCCGGCTGACATTGGGCAAGGAGCACCATTATGCCAGCCCATGGAATGATGCTGGAGACTGGACTTGACCCAGTGTAGGAGCTACCTCCCACCCTCTGGCTGAGTGCCTGGAGCCCTGGTTCTTAGCTCTTTTATTATTGTTGTTATTAGTATTAATATATATTTTTAGGAGGTATCAGGGATTGAACCTGGGACTGCATACCTGGGAAGCAGGCACTCAACCACTGAGCTACACCACTGCTCTCTTAGCACTCTTTGCAGGGAGCTCCTTAGGTGGTCAGGAGGGTGGAGCTGGCCCAAGAGGCCTGTTGGGATTGTATCCCAGTCATACACACCCCCCCCACCCTTCATAGCTCCGTGACATTGGGCAAGGCACCTCACCTCTCTGAGCACCAAATTCCCCTTCTGAACAATGTGGAGAGCAATATTACTTGTCTTCCACAAGTATCAGGAGTACTGGGTTAATAAGAAAAAAAGCATATGCATAAGGCGCTGAAGTTTCCAAAGCCTTACACAAATACAATTTTTCATAAACTTAAGTTAACTTAGCTAACTTACGTTAGCTAACCCAGAGCCACCACCATCACCATGGTTACCATAGAAACACCACCCTTTTGAGTGGATGCCAAACTGCCCTGGCCACCTGGAGACCATATACAGGGCAGTGATGGGAAGAATTACAGAAATGCTGGATTTATGTATTAACAAACATGAATAATATATTACTAATAGTCAATAATAAATAAGACAGTAAGCATGATTAATAAATGTCAATTAAAAAAAGTATCGGGAAGCGGCTGTGGCTCAATCAGTAGGGCTCCCGTTTACCATATGGGAGGCCCCGGGTTCGGTTCCCGGGGCCTCCTGGTGAAGGCAGGCCCGCCCGCATGGCGTGGTTGGCTGACCCAGCGAGCACAAGCAGCAAGGGGGGGATAAATGAATAAATACATAAAATCTTTAAAAAAAAAAAAAAAAAAAAGTATCAGCTTCAGCTCAGGGTCAGGGAGATCCCTCCAAGATCCATCTTTCTTGCTCCTTCATCTGTCTCCGACACCTAGCACAGTGTTTGGCACATAGTAGGGCCTCAAAACCTATTTGCTAAAGGAACCCAGAGGGACGCAGGCAGTGTGTCCATGTGAATGGAACATGGATTTCTTGGTGTCCAGAAGAATCTCCAGGCTTAAGGGTGAGTGGATGGAAGTCAGTACTGCAGCCCTGAGCCCACATTTCCCATCACCTCTTCACCCACATGAATGAGACTCATGTTGCAGCTCATGTTGACCTTGCCCTAGAACTCGGATGATTCTTGGCATCATCAAGTCTTATATCTGTGATGTGCATCGCTCCCTACCCTCCTTTTCCCTGCATCTCCTGGCTCCAGAGATGTCAGAGGGAGCCGAGGACCCTCCCTCTGCTGGGTACTTCCACCCAGGGCCCCTCAGCTGAGACCTGATTTTCTCATCATCTGGATAGTCTCAGAGCCTCGAAGCAAAGGGATGAACCAGGCTGACCTTTCTGGAGGTTTGTTTAAAGCAGAACAATGTTTGTCTTGTCCAAACACTATGAATTACTCCAGAGAATCCTGCCCAGTTTTACAATCCACAGCTACAAACGGCTTACATAAATAGGGGCTCATCCCCTCCCCTTCCCCCTCCCTCCTGTTCCTAAGGGCTTCTCCTCCCCCCACCAGCTTTCTTCCCCTCTTCCTGGCCTTCTCCCAGCCTCCTTTCACACCTTCTTCTCTCTGAACCCCAGGGTGGTGAATGGCAGGTGTTGGATCACACCTGGGTTATTGCTGCCACAGAGCCCCACCGACAGGCCACTATGTCCCCGGTGTGGGCAGCATTTGCCTTGCTAAGGGGAGCCCCTGGGTACAATTGTGCCACCTGTGTGGGGCCTGCGGTGTACAGTGTTAGGTCCAGCCGTGAAAGCATGTTGGTTGGACGAAGCCTCTGGATTTGGAGCCTGTCCACTTGGACCATTTCTCACCCGGCCAGAGTTGCTTGGCTCACCCACCGCAGCTCCACTCTTAGATTACACATTCTGGGGGATCCCAAGATATCTCCTAGAAGTAGACTCCACCCACTATGGCCTGGGTGGTGGAGAGGAGACGGAAAGACTATTTTGATTAAATACAAGCCCCAGAAAACAAGTCCGTGGCCATGGGAGAGAAGAGGCTGGTGGGGAAAGAGCCCAGTGTGGGCTGCATTTCCCTAAGTACAGTCCCTCAACCACCTGCATCAACATGCTTTGGGAGGCTGGTTTAGCATGCAGGTTTCTGCACCTCTCCCCAGACCCAGGACAGCACCCTCTGGGGCTGGGACCAAGAGCCGCTGGCTTCTGTAGCCAGAGAGTCATTACGCTGCCAGGAAATCCAATTCTGTTCAAGACCTCTCACTCACCGGCTGGGTGACACAGGCCACTAAGTCACTTCTGGTCTCGGTAACACCATTTGTATGCAAGTTGTCTCTAGAATCTCAGAAAGGCTCCCTTGCTCTTAGGAGGGCCCCGTACTAGAACCCAGAAGCATCAAGGGGTGGGTAGAGGGGCATCCTGGGAGAAAAGTGGGGGACTCAAAACTTAAGGAGTCATAAAATCTCCAAGAAGGGGTGTTGGTGGAAACATGGAGAGGTGCCAGGAGAGTTGGTGAGTGGGGATGAATGGTGCATGGGACTCCTCTACCCAGTGCCGGGCACTGGGGCCACGGACTTCCCATGCCCATTTCCTTTCATCCTTGCTTTGCAAAGGAGGAAACAGAATCAGACGGCAACGCAGTGAGTAGCCTGAGATTCCATCTGCCCTACACACCCTGGGACACCCATCTGGCCACTCCAGAAATGCCTTTCCCCCCCAGATGCTTTTTCCCTATTCCAGCTTCTCACTCCAGCTCCTTCCCTTTCCCAGACGGAGGGTCCCACTGGGACGGAAGGGCCCAGGGCCAAATATGTCCGGCAAGGTGGACACACCGCGAGCGCCTAAGGACACCAAGCGCCGGAGCCTCACGCTGGAGAGCAAAGCCGGCCCATGCCGACGCTCCACAGCCCCACCGAGGGCACTGTTGGTGCGCGGTCCACCCGAAGATTCAGGGCGGCGGCTGGAGCGCACCATCCCGCTCCGCCAGGGGGCAGCGGGCACCGCCGGGGAAAGACCCCGCTCTGTCGCCGCCCGGTAGGCCCAACGCTGGCAGCAACCCTGGGCACTGTGCGGGATTGAGAGGGGGTCAGAGAATAAAACGACCATCAGCTGACGCCTCTGGGCAGACTCCAAGGTCCCGGCAGGAGGGAGCGGGAGGGCACCGTGTCACCTGCCGGCCTCGCAGACCAAGAAGCGGGATCGCAAGAACCCCCGAGCAAGATGTCTGAGCGCGGATCGCGAGTTCCCCGACGCGCCCCTGTTTCTACCATCTACGTTTCTCCATTGGGTTTGATTCACAATTTGGGAAACGCAAAATTTTGCTGTGTGACCTGGGGCAAGCTTTTGACGGCTGGCTCTGGGCCGCGGTTCCTCCTTCTGCAAATCGCGGAGTTTTGGAGGCTACTCTCCAAGGCCCCAGCTCCAACGTCTGAGCCCTGAATTAGCTCCAGGCCGCGCCTCCTAGTTTAGCATCTTATTTTATAATCAATCTCTTTGTCCCCTGTGGCCTTAAAACGAGCTCCCTGATTCCCCGTTTTCCCTCGGCCCCCGCCTGGGTCCTGCTCTCGCCCCACTTTCCCGTCGAACAGCAGAAGGCACTCGGGTGAGTGATTCCCGGGAGCGGAGGCCGAGGCCCGCGGGTCCGCGGTGCGGGCCGGGGCTGTATGGAAATGGCCAGAGGAGCCGGCGGGCGCGACGGCGATTTATTCTGGGAGTGACAGCCCCTTTGAGCGCTGGGCGAATGGCATTTTCTGTCTGTGAAAGCCTTTCTTCCCACCTCTGTTCAGATTAGCCCGGGGGATGAATGCGCCCATTATCCAGCCCGCTGACCATTCTGAAACGCCAAATTAATTACTAAGCACTGAATCAGGCGCCGGGGCCGGGGCACTGGAAGGTGTGAAAATAGCGAGTGGCTGGAGTTGGGGAAGGCGAGGGGCGCAGCGCGGAGAGGGCCGGGCGGGGTTGCGCCGGGCGCGGGTGTGGTGGTACCCGGGCGGGTTTGGCCCCGCGCGGAGCGCGACCTGCAGGCGTGGCGGGGCGAGACCGCGGGGCGAGCGGCTGTGAGGGACCCCAGAAGGTGGGAAGGCGCGGGGGCCGGGGTCGCAGCCCGGAGCCGGCAGGGGCTCACCGGGAGCGCGACCAGGGCGCGCCGAGTGCGCAGGGCGCCGGGTCGAGGCGCTCGGGTGCTCCTTTCCCGAGGCCAGACCCGGGAAGGCCGCCCCCAGACGGGCCCTGCCCGCGGTCCGCGGTCATCCCGCCATCCCCGCCCAGGCTCTGTGCGGTTCCATCTGCCCTCTAAGGCCTTGATAAAACTTGGGCGCCGCCCTCCGATGGCAGCCCCAACCAGAGCTTCCCGCGCGTGGGGCAGCCCTGCGCCGCCCCCCACAACTGACCCCCAGGGTAGCACTTACCAACCCGAGGCGCCCGGCGGCGGAGGGAGGCGAGCTCTCGGCGGCTCGGCTGGAGTGCGCGGGGCGCTAAGGAGCGCGCGCCTCTGAGACTCTTCCCCAAGACTCCGCCAGGTGGTGTCAGGCCCGCCCTGCCATCGCTGCTCCTCAGCCCCGCCGCCACCTTGCTCCCCAGCCCGCCCTGGGCAGGACCCCCGCCGCTCGCTCCCACCCCGCGCCGAGCCGCGCCGGCTCCAGCTCAGTTGAGCCAGAGCACAGGACAGAATGGATATAATCTGGGACAACGGATGTCCAAGAGAAGGCCCCCATCTTACCTACACTCTGACTTTGGCTGGCCTGGGGGTTGGAGGAATCTTTTTTTTTTTTCCAGTGCTGGTGTGTGTGTGTGTGTGTGGGGAGTCTTGTCCAAGGACGTGCAAATATGTCCCCACCTTCCTCATCTCAGGACTAGCCTTGAGCACGTGCTAAACTGGACTTCTCACCATTGATTCAAGATGGCGAACTGAGATGCCTCCCCCAATTACCACTGAAGTGACTGAACCGATAAAACAGAAACTGTTGTCACTGAAAACGAAGGGAATGTGCCATTCACACTCCTGAAACAGAAAAGTTGAGGTTGAAGGAACTGCATATTCATCAGGTGAGAAGCAGGAGCCCACCTGGAACAAGCATGGAGCAACCCTCCTAGCCCTGTACACCGCCCCCCCCCAAGATCCCACACCTGAGATGCAAGACCCACACCGGGGGTCCAGCCGCTGCTGGAGGCTCCTAGAGGGCACAGGTTTGCAGGCATAAAGTAGGATTCAGGCCATTAATCATATTTGCCGTTGCATGTCATCTCTTTTGAGAATTATTTTTTTGATATCTGTATGGCCGTTTCAAATTGCCTTAACAATTCACTCAGTTTTCCTGTCTTCCTTGTTTACTGCCATTTCTTTTACATAAACTTCTTTCTCCTCCCTGAGTTCTTTATTTTGATTAATTTCCCATACAACTGAAATGCTGCTTTGAGTCGCCCTTGGGAAAGGGTGGGCTTTTTGAGTCTTTGCATGGCTGAGAATGTCTTTCTTTTAACTTATTCACAGACACTAGACCAGCTAGATATGAGCCGAGGATCATAACTAACCCATTACTCTTAAGACTCTGTGAAGTCGGGATGTTGCTAACAGGGAAGCAAATGTAAAGTGCTTGCTTGGCTCTGTGGCCAGGACATAGTAAAGAGTGGATGAATGTAACTATTTACAACTTCCAGTTACTAGTTATTGATTCATTGTCTTCTGGTTTTTAGAGTTGCAGAAATATCTCCTAGGTTTTAGATGATCACATCACTCACACCCTTTCATCCTTTTTTATTTGGACATCTGGCTTTAGTTTTCTCCCCTTTCTTATAAGAAAACAAATATAGGTTCTGTTACTGTCACCTTTACTAATTGTGACCTTGGATTAGTCCCTTCAGCCTCATTGCTTATCCAATAAAATGAAAAAAAAAAAATTGGGCCAGATGATTGCTGTGGTTACCCTCTCCCTGCCTCAGTTTCCTCATGAGAAAAATGGGAATAACAGTGCCGACCTCATAAGGATTTTGTGAGGATTAAATGAGCTTAATATATGTGAAGTGATGGCCGGTATAAACATTATATGTGTTAGTTGATATTATATTAATTATTCACACTTTTATTATTCATCTGCAAATTAAGGCTTCAGCCTAGCTCACAGGCCGGCTACCTTCCCAGGTCCCACTAGGTGGCGCAGGCACACTGCTTCAGGCAAAGAAAATGGCCCTTGGGTCTCTTGCCCAGTTAACTTTGCTCCGGGCTTTGATCAATAATGCAAATAGTTTTGTTAGTGCCCCCGTTGTAGTTGAGAACTTATATACTGTATATAGCAATATCATCTATAAAGTGGCAAATTTCTCCAATCAGTGCCAATCACTGGAAGAAAGGTGCAAGTTTTCTCCAATCCAGTGAAATCAGTGCATCCCTACAAAGAAAGTCTCATTAAAATTTAGCTCTGATGTGGCTCAGTGGTTGAGCGCCAGCTTCCCACATATGCGGTTCTGGGTTCTAATTTCCAGCCCCGGTACCTCAAAAAAAAAAAAAAAAAGTTCCTTCTGAGCTCATGGACTGGCTGGCATCCAACCAAGGCTATGAAGGATGTGTCTGAGTTTTACCATGGCACCCTCCTTTTTATAACAAGTATTTTGCAACTCTCTCCCCTATCATCCTGAAATGAAATTTGAAGATGACGCAGTCTTCGCACATACACATCATTTCCTCCTCCCACATCAACATAGTATCATAAAGGAGAAAAGGAAGCAAAATCATTTATAGAGACCTAACATGTATTTCAATGCTTGGGCACAGCTACATTAGACCACATCATGGACTAGCTGGATGTTCTATGTGTGTAATCACCAAGACCACAGTGGCAAACAAGTAACAAATGCTCTGGTGATTCAAACGTGGGAAACATGATTTTCCAAAGGGGTCAACAGTTTTTGGTCAGGTTGTGAACTACACAGAGTACATGGTTGGTAGTTGCCTCACTGGAAGTGTTAGTGTATGTTAAAAACATGAAGGGGAAAAAATGCCTTTGTATTTATAGACAAAATAAAGTTAGACTCTGAGCACAGATGAATTTTCATCTACATGAAGTCCAGTGGGGCATTTAAAAGTTGTGTGGGCAGAGGGACAATTCCTCATTGTGCACAACTGTCTCATAGATGCATTACAGATATCTGGTATCTCTACCCCCTGACTAATCAATAGTGGTAACCCTCCCTCCCCAATTATCCTGATGGCCGAAACTGCTTCCCCACAGATTTCCAAATGCCTCTCTATTGAATAGTGGCATCTCCATTGGGAACTGCTGGTCCAGGGTCAAATTTGCTTTGGGTATTTCTAACAAAGTTGGCGCATGGTCTGCTTGGGGCTCAACTTGTAAAAGGCATTCTCTTTTCTCTAGTCCACACAAATAGACTTGTCTGGAACTAAAACTGTGACTCAAATGGGGTGAGGCAGAGGAACGGGCCTTTTCCAATCAGCGTCTCCCTTCATGGAGCTCTTTGTCCAGACAGGGGAAATCTGAGGGAGACTGGGCCTCTCCTGTTAAACTTGGTCACAACCCCATGGACTTCCTGAGACTTTTCCTGAAACCCAGCTGCAAAGTAAATCAGCACAGGCATAATCCTGATTTTAGATACGAGGGCCAGGGAGTCTGACCAAAGCCCTGGCTTCTGAGAATGTCCATCTGCACCTTTGCTTGGCATGTCAATTCCAAACTATTCTTGCTCTGGGAAAGGGGCTCACAGGATCAGGGCTCCTTGGGACGAGATTCTGACAAGCTGGCATGCCTGGGCTCGCTCTGCCGCCTCCATTAATTACTCCCACCTCCACCTGCGATGGAGCTTTTCCGGTCCATGCTTCTGGCCCTTCTTTTTTTTTTTTTTTTTTTTTTTTTTCTCGGCTGTTATAGCACCTCCTTGAAGCTTTTGGCTTGTTTGTCCTGAGAGGCAGGTATGACATGACCCAATCCGCTCCCTGGTATTCCTGGAATTCAGCTGATATAGCAAACCAAGACCGGATTCTCTCCTGGGCGGGGCAGCTGCATCTTTCTGTACACATTCCATCACCCCTGCCAGTGGAGTTCTCAGAGCCAGCTGGTCATCTACAACACAGGTTGTGATGCCTCAGAAATTCCCTCCCTGACTGTCAGGTCCCGAAAACGGCAGTCGAAGGGCCCAGAAGCCTTCCCACCACCAGACGAGAGGGTCAGAAGCCCGTGACTCTGTGGGTTTCTGCTATTCAGATGACAGTCCAGATGGCCTCTCGCCCAGGCCTCTGTGCACCTGCAGCTGTGGGCCTCTGTGGTTCATCTAGTGTCCGCACACTTATTGAACACCTCTTGTATGTCAGAACTAGGGGGACAGTGGAAACTGGGCGGGCAACAGTCCTTGTTCTCATAAGGCTTACAGCCTAGCAGGAAAGACAGATGTTCAACAATAACACAAACAGCTGTCCAATGACAAGTAGGATAAACATTACAAGGAAGTACAGGAGCTGTAAGACAGACTGTAATAGGGGCTGGCGTGGGCCGGGCATCCCTGAGGGAGTGACATTTCAATCGAACCTTGAGAAAGTAGATGGTGTTAGCCCAGTGGAGGGGGTGAGGAAGAGCCTTTCCAGGGGAGAGACAGCCCAGGTAAAGTCCCTAAGTCAGACTGCAGCTTGGTGTGGTCAAGCAATCCTAATTATGGTCAACATTTATTGACCACCCACTATGGGCCCAACCTGTTCTAAGTGCTTTTTGGAGATTAATTCTTGTAATTCCTGCAGCACTATTTAATACAGTATCTCATCCTGGTTTGAAAAGGAGAAAAGTGAGGCACAGAGAAGTTAAGGAATTTTCCTAAAGTCTCACAGTAGAACGAGACAGAACCAGCTTTTGGACCCAGGATGGTCTGAGCCCACAGTCCCTATCTCGATGTCAGAGTCCACAATAAAGATAAGAAGTCGGAGCATTTTAAAAAGATGGATGAAACCACATTCACAGTCATAGCAGAAGGGACCTTGGGCATTTAGCTGAGGCTTAGGGAGGGGAAGCAGCCCACAAAGCTCTAAAGGACTAGATCCAGGTCTCCAGACTCCCCCTCCAATGCTTGCTTCACTACTCTCCTCAGCTGAGATAGTGGGGTTAGGAAGACATGTTGAGGGCAAAAAGGAGCAATCTCTTAAGACTAGAAAAGAAAGCCTAAATTTTCAGTTAAAAACAGTCATGAGGTAAGGTAGAAAGTAGAGTGGGTGTTTGGGTAAGTGGAGGCAGGAAGTGAAGGAATAGCCAAACATTTTATTCATTTTATTAAATTGATGTCAACTATTGATAGTAGCAGGAACTCAGGTGGTGCTTAGGATGGGCTGGGTACTTTTCCAACTGTGTTATGTATCTCATCTCATTTAGCCCTCAGAGCAACGTTATGAGGTCAGTGCTATTCTTATGTCCAGTTTGGAGAGGAGGAAACTGAGGCACAACTCACCTAAAATTACATAGCAAGTAGGTGGCAGAGCTGGAGCTTCTATCTCAGGATGTCTGAAGTCTGCGTTCTCACAACCCGGTACCCTGCCTCCCAAATCGTTTCCAAGCTGGTTCAGTTCGCAGTGGGAGCTGACCCCTTCCTCTGCTTGGGATGTAGCAACCTCAACTCTGCCCAAAAGGAAGTTATTTCCACTCTTATTCTGAGAGGCAGTAGGCAGACCCCAGGAATCTGCAGAAAATAGGCACCTCCCACTATCTTCGTGTCACAATTCGAGGTACAGACAACTCGCAGAGCTTTGTCCTCTCCTGAGGGACCCCCAAGTTTGGAGGAGAGAACTTTGCGGCAGGCTCTTTCTGGCTCTCATCAGGAGCCGCCCCCGTGAGGCCTGACTGCCCACCAGCCGCATTCCAAAGGGCGGAAGGGCCGGAGCAGCCAGCTTTGGCGGGAAATCGAGCACGCGATATTCCTGTGGGTCCCTGCCAAGAGGCAAGTCTATGGTGACAGCTAAGGGCCCAGGCTTGGGCAGCCAGAGCGGCAGCCACGGTGTTTGCCATGCACCCCTAGGGGGCGCTCTGTGTGAGTTAGATAATTATACCAAGCGTTGTGCCTCCACTGTCAGCAGGTGTGGGTGAGGGTTTGAGGTGGGTGGAAGGGGAGAAGGAGATGGTCTGGGGCTGTGAGGGAGACTAACTGCATGGACGCCACTCTGACACCCGCCAGAGAAAAGGGTGGGCGACTCGGTCACGGTAGTTTACTCTTTTTTTTTTTTTTTAATATATATTTTTATTTTTTATTTTTAAAAAAGTATTTAGATTACATAAATGTTACATAAAAATATAGGGGATTCCCATATGCCCCGCTTTCTACACCTCCCACATTAACATCTTTCATTAGTGTGGTACATTTGTTACAATTTACTCTTAATCAGCTACGGGAGCAAATGCCTCTTTCTAAAAGACCAGCGCCCCCTAGTGGGAGTAAGTCTCCATTCACCTTTCAGGGTTCTTAACCTGGGGACCCTGAATTCAGAGGGACACTTTCTCTTTCTTCCTCTCTCCCTCTTCCCACTCCCAGCCCGCGTCCTTCCCTCTCTCTTTCTTTTTAAAAATTATTTATTCTCACGTTCTTGTATCCCTAAACGATTTATTTTCAGTGTCTCACACTTCAGGGAACACCAACTTACTGCCTTCCTCTCCATTGTCTCCTTTGATTCCCACCACAGCTCTGTGAGGGGGGATTATCATCCCCCTTTTTTGATTAAACTTTTAAAAAGTGCGATGCATATATATATATATATATATAAATTTCCCAGAAAAATTATACATGTTCATTTTCACTCACCTCCAAGAGACATGTAGCATTCTCTCTAATAATGAACACAGGTGACAAAATAGCAGTAGTATCCACAGACAGTGTCGTGACTTTGTCACCAGTAAAATAACAGGCATTTTCAAATCACAATTCAGTTGTTGTAGATAACTCGAAATACCATTTACATTAACCTGTACCTTGAAATTATGCTAGCTATTAGATCTGCCACTAGATGGTGTTATTTCATGCATTACTAATGAAGTGCATATATTACTAGATTACCTTTTATTATGTTAAAACTGTAATTCAGAATAATTGGTTTTCTTGGCAGTATAATGTATTTTATGTATTTAAAACATTATTCTGAAAGGGGTTCTTAGGCCTCATTGGAATGACATAAAAATGGTTAAAGACCCCTGTTTTAGAAGGAGCTGGTTTAACCAGATCCTGTCCTGCTGCTGAGGTAGGGGCTGCAGACTCATGTGCAGGTGTGGAACTCAGGAAGGCAGGATTAAGAATGGGGGAAGGCAACAACAGCTTTAATTCTTTGCTTTGTACTAATGTACAGTTGACACAGAGGCTTGAGTTGGGACATCAAAATCTGGAATCCACAAGTCCTGCTGGTGTTAGTGTATGGGGGTGGTGGAGAGGCTTCTCCCAGGAGCCAGCAAACACTGGAGATGAGGTCGCCTGTTGAAAAAAATGACAAGATAATATGGTGAGAGAGTTGAGCCTCAGAGGACAAGGCAGAGAAAATGGCTTCTAGGAGAGAAAATGGCTTCCCGGTCTAAGAGGCATATAATGTTGTATAAGCTGATATAAAGAAAAAGGATGCCTACTTTTGAAGACCTTTTAAAACTTTTTAGATTGTGATATATGACATACATTCAGAAAAGGACATGTAGCACACATGTATAGCTTAATAAATAATTGTAGAATGTATAACTGCTAAGAACTGAAAGACTCTGTCCCCTCCACGTGGGCTTCTGTCTGACCATAACTACCTCTCTCTTTCCTAGAGGTAACCATTACCCTAACTTTGTGGTTTTATTTGCCGATTACTGATAAGATTATGAGTCTTTTCTATGTTTATTTCTATGCATTTTTCCCTATGAAGTGCCAGTTTATATCTTTTGCTCATTTTCTACTTGGATTTTTTTTTTTTTTTTTACCTTATTGATTTATAAGAGTATCTTATATATTCTGGATGTTAAATGCTATATGTTGGAAATATCTTCTCCAACTTTGAGGTGTGTTCTTTTCATTTTCCTTATAGTATCTTTTGATTAATAGGGATTCTTAGTTTTCAGGTGGTTGAAATATTTTATTCTTATTTTATGATGAAGATTTTTGTGGTCTTATTTAAGAAATCCATCATTAACCCATGGTCGTAAAGCTATTCACCTATATATTTTTTCAAAGTTTTAAAGCTTAATTTTTCACATGTAAGCAATTAATCCCTGTGGGGACTTCTACTTCCAAGTAGAATGCAGTAAGCATTTGCAAGCTTCTGTTGCAATGAATAGAAACAACTGGATAAAGTGCAAAAATCATATTTTAAAATATATCAAAGAGGTGGAAGCAAAGAGAACTAGATTAACAAAAATTCCAGAAAAGCAAGAACATTTCTCAGCTGAGTTGAGATCACTGGCCTTTTTCTTCCAAAGGGCATTTTCTGAATTTGAGCACAGACCAAAGATCAGACATGCCATAGGGAGAGGATTCTAGTAGGGGAAAGAGAAATCAGCAGTGCTTTTAATGGGTGCATGGGCTGGCATGATAGACTGGAATCTAGAGGAGCCCCAACCTCAGGCCAGTTTCCCCCATGACATATTTGCTGAGTGCTGGGCTCAGCTGCACTCTTGGAGTGCTTAGAAGTCAAGGTGCTGCTAGAGGAAGTACCAAACAGGACAGGTCTCGCCATGGAGACATTTGAAAGGAGAGTTTTCTCTACCTAAAACAGCAGCCCAGTCCTGAACTAGCTCATTCTTGATTAGCTTGCGAGTGTCAACCCCACACCCTATGTGCCTAACAGGAAAGGACAAAGCCTCTCTGGATAAAACAACATTGACTTCAGTTTCCATGGTTCTTTTATAAACAATGTCCAGTATACAATAAAAAATAATGTGGCGGCAGAAAAATGTCACCAATAATCAAAAGAAAAAAAAGCCAATAGTAGTAGAGTTACAGGTGATCCAGATGCTGAAATAAGCAGACAAGGAGTTTAAATTGACTATTATAAATGTATTAAATGAAACAGAGGAAAAGGCAGACAAAATGGGTGAAAAGATAGAGAATTTCACTGGAGAATTGGAATCTATAAAAATGAATCAAATAGACATTCTAGAACTGAAAAATATGGAATCTTGAAATTAAGAACTCATTGGCTGGGTCTAACAGCAGAACACAGGATTGGTGGACTCAAACACAGACCAAGAGAAAATATGCTAACTATACACTAGAGAAAAAATGATTGGAAAAGAAGATAGCCTTTATTCATAGACAACAGGGTTGTCTATATAGAAATCCCAAAGAACCTACAAAAAAAGCTATTAGCACTAATAAGTGAGTTTCGCAAGGTTTCAGGACACAAGGTCCCTGTGCAAAAATCAATTACATTTCTAGATTTAGAAAAAACAATTGGAAATTGAAATTATAAAGAATATACTTCTTACAATAGCACAAAAATATGAAATACCTATGGATAGATCTAATAAAAGATGTAAAAGACTTGTACATGGAAATCTGCAAAACAATGATGAGATAGATTAAAGCAGATCTAAATAAATGGAGAGTGATACCATTTATGGATCAGAAGACTCAAATACTGGTAAAATGTCACTGTGAACCAAATTGATCTATAGCGTCAATGCAATCCCAATTGAAATCCCAGTAGGCATTTTTTTTTTTTTTGGTAGAAATCAACAGACTGATTTTAAAATTTATATGGAAATGCAGAGACTAAAATGGCCAAACAACTTTAAAAATTGACAACAAAGTTGGAGGATTTACACTACTAGATTTCAAGAATTATTATAAAGCTACAGTAATCAAGATAGAGTGACATGAAGATTTACAAACAGATAAATGGAAGAGAATAGAGTCCAGAAATAGCCCACATATATACAGTCAAATGATTGAGACAATTGTGCTAGAACAATTGGATATCCATATGCAAAAGCAAAAACAACTTTGATCCATACCTCACAAAAATGAACTCAAAATAGATCATAGACCTAAATGTAAAACCTAAAACTTTAAAACTTCTGGAAGAAAACATAGGAGAAAATCCTGGTGATATTGGGTTAGGAAAGATTTCTTAGATATGACACCAAAAACACAATTCCATAAAAGAAAAACATAACAAATTGGACATTAAGAACTTCTGCTCTTTGAAAGACTCATAAGGGAATGCAAAGCTATAGACTGGGAGAAAATATTTGCAAATCACATATCTAGTAAAGGAATTATATTCAGAATATGTAAGTAACTTTGAAAACTTGATAATAAGAAAACACCTACATCCTCGCAAAATGGGAAAAATATTTGAACAGACATTTCACCAAAGAAGATATACAGATGGCAAATAAGAATATGAAAAAACGCTCAACATCATTAGTCATTAGGGAAATGCAAAGTAGATCCATAATTAGATACTACACTTACATTAGAATGGAAAAAAAAAATATATATATATATACAGATATATATATATTTAAAGAGACAATACCAAATGTTAGCAAAGACATGGAACAATTAGACTTCATCCCTGCTGGTGGGAATGTAAAATAATATAAACAATTTGGATAACAGTTTGGCAGTTTCTTAAAAAGTTAAACATACACCTGTCATATGATCCAGCCATTCCATTCCTAGGTATTTACCCAAGAAAGATGAAAGCATATGTGAAAGAATGTCCACAGCAACTTTATTTCTAACAGCCCCAACCTGGAAAAACCCAAATGTCCATCAAAGGTAAATAGATAAATAAATTATGGTACATCCATATAATGGAATATTATTTGTAATAAAAAGGAATAAACATTTTTTTAAAGATTTTATTTATTTATTTCTCCCCACCCCTCATCGTTTGCGGCTCACTGTCTGCCCTGTGTCTATGTGCTCATCTTCTTTTTAGGAGGCACTGAGAACGAAACCCGAGGCCTCCCATCTGGGAGGGAGGCGCCCAATTGTTTGAGCCACCTCCACTCCCTAGGAATGTACTTTTTTTTTTTTTTTTTTTTTTTAAAGATTTTTTATTTATTTATTCATTTATGCCCCCCCTGCTGCCTGTGCTCGCTGGGTCAGCCAACCACGCCGTGCGGGCGGGCTTGCCTTCACCGGGAGGCCCCGGGAACCGAACCCGGGGCCTCCCATATGGTAAACGGGAGCCCTACTGATTGAGCCACAGCCGCTTCCCAGGAATGTACTTTTGATATACACAATAATATGGATGAATCTCTTAACTGCTGGGATGAGTGAAATAAGAAATAGTGCATACTTTATAATTCCATTTATTTAAAATCCTAGAAAATGCAAATTAATCTATAGTGACAGAAGGCAGATCTGTGGTCACCTGGGGACAGGGGATGGTGGAAGGAAGGGATTATAAATAAGTACAAGAAATCTTGGGGTGTGTGTGTGATAGATATATTCATTATCTTGATTGTGGAGATGGTTTCATAAGTGAGTCATATGTCAAAACTTGTCAAAGTGTGCACTTTAAATAAGTGGACTTTATATCATGCCAATTATACTCCAAAAAGTTGTAAATTTTTTTTTTCTAATCCCACAAAGAAATATCTAGGCCTACATGGCTTTACTAATAAGTTCTTTCCAACATTTAAGAAAGAAAAATACCAATTTTACATAAACTCAACAGAAGAGGAAACACTTTCTAACTCTGATATGAAGCCAGTTTACCCTGAAACTAAAACCCAACAAAGGCATTACAAGAAAAGACAATTACAGGACAATTTTTGTTATGAACATAGATGCAAAAATTCTAGATGGACTATTAGCAAATCAAACCCAGTAATTTATAAACGGAAAAATGTGTTATGACTAAGTGACGTTTTTTTCCAGGAGTGCAAGATTGGTTTGATATTAAAAATCAATTTAATTCACCATATTAACAAAATAAAGGATAAACAATATATGCAGAAGAGGTATTTGCTAAAATTCAACACCTGTTTCTGGTAAAAACTCTCTACAAACTAGGAAATTTCCTTTATCTGACAGCATAATTCATGTCAAATACTTTCTCAGCATCTAATCAGACAATTACATGTTGTTTCTCCTTTTACATTCTTTTTAAAAACAATTTATTGAAGTATATCATTCATACATGAACATACATAAACTATAGGTGCTCAGTAAACATTGTGATCTTACAAAACAAACATGCATGACATCGTACAGGGCTCCCACACATCACCCCCCACAAACATCCTGCGTTGTTGTGAAACATTTGTTAACAAATCATGAAAGAGCATCATCAAAGTATTACTACTAACTATAATCCAAATTCCTTTTACACTCTTACTGTATTGAATGACACCATAGAATATTATTCTAATATCAAAACACCTTTACGTTCCTGGGATAAATCCAAATGGTCATAATAAATGATCAATTTTGGTTTCCTAATACTTTTGCATCTAGGTTCATAAATGAGATTAGCCTGTAATTTTCCTTTCTTCTGTCTCTTTTTAGTTTGGATATCAATGCTATGATGCTCTCATAAAATAAGTTGGAGAGTAAGTCCCTCTTCTTCAATTATCTGAGAGTGTTTATATATAGGATTGGAACGAGCAATTCTTTGAAAGTTTGCTAGAAGTCACCTACAAAATGGCCCAAGCCTGGGATAAAATAAATAAAAGAAATCTTTAAAATAAAAAAAGCCTATATCTGTGTGTATGTATGTATGAATACACATACACTCTTGGATAAGGATTTTTGTAAGATTGATTCCCAGAAAAGGGATTTCTGGGTCAAAAGGCTACTAACTGTTTTTGTTGTAGTGGTGGTTTTAAAAATTTTTTGTTTATTTATTTTTTCCTTAGTTATTTGTTCTGTTTTTCTATGTTTGATTTTTAAAATTTTATTCTTTTATTCCTTTTTCTTTTTTACACACTGTCTTGAAACTACACTTCAAACTTAAAATTTGATGGTCTTATTTCCTGTCATTAAATATTCTTCTATAATATCATTTAACTGCTCAAAATATTTTGCTGTTATATAGATTAATGATATTTAAAAACGAAAACCCTATTTTTAATATTACTGTTGTTTATAATCATTCATTGCCTATAATAATAAGGAAACTGGCAATTAATATTCTTGTGCATGGAAGAATGGCTTCTTTCTCCTTTCAGTAGTAGAACTACTGGAATAAAGAGTACATGTATTTTCATGTATTTCTATACACGGTATCAAATTTCCATCCACTTTTCATTTCTAGTTACGATTTTTGAGAATTTTTGAGTCTCCAAACATTTGAAAACTCTGGGTAACATAATTCCATTTATCTTTGGCCAGTTGACAGGTGCAAATATGTAGCTCATTGTTTTATTTTATTTTATTTATTTATTATTTATTTATTATTTTTTTTTATTGTGGGTAAAAATCAAAATTTTCACAGTACATACCAACATTTGCAAAATGATATATAAATGTATATGCATATATGTGCATTTGCTTACAAAAAATGTTATAAATTTGCATTTCCTTATGAAGTTGAACCTTTTTCATGTATTTGTTGGCTACTTGTATATCTTTGGTGAATTGTCTATTTATCTGCTCAGTCCATTTTTCTTTTGGGTATGTATTTTCTCTCATTTATTTAAAAAGATATTTATGTACTAAAGATGGTATCCTTTGCTATTTGTTGCAAACATTTTGCACTAGTATGCCATTTACCTCTTAAGCTTAATGTTTAAGGTGCTTTTTTACTTTTATAAATCAGATCAATCTTTTTCTTCATAATTTCTGATTTTCGTCATGCTTTAAAAGGGCTGCTACAGGGAAGTAGATGTGGCTTAAGAGATTGGGCTTCCTCCTACCACACCGGAGGTCCCTGGTTCGGTTCCTGGTGCCTCCTAAAGAAGACGGCAAGCTGGGGCAATGGGCAGGCATGGCAAGCTGATGTAACAAGAAACACAAGAAGAAAAACAAGAGTAGCACAACAAAGCAGGGAGAGGAGGTGGCTCAAGAAATTAGGCACCTCCCTCTTACATCAGAGATCGTGGGTTCAGTTCACAGTGCCTCCTAAAGAAACAAGGAAGATGAACAAACATAGCAAGTGCAAACAACAAGGAGGTGGGGAGAAATAAATAAATGAAATAAATCTTTAAAAAATAAAAAGGCTGCTACAATTCCAACTTGTATCAGCATTTCCTTTGTTTCTTCTGGATTTCCATTGTTTTATTTTAATATTTTACTTCTGGATGTTTAATTAGTCAGGAATTTTTTGTGGCATAAGATTTTAGGTAGAAACCACAACTAATTTTTCCCCCTATTGGTTAGTTAGTTGTCCTAGCCCATTTATTGGAAACTTGATTCTATCTTCTTTATCATATATTAAATTCATCCAGATAGTTGTGTTTGTTTCTGACAGATCTATTTGGTACCACTGAGCTGTTGCACTTTCTATTTCAGCACTACATGTCAGAACTCATGTGACTTTATAGGACATCTTTCTATCTTGGATGGTAACTTCTGCCTCATGACTGCACCTTTGAAAAGTTTCTTTGGTTATTCTCACACAACGATTTTTCATGATGAAATGTGAAATCATTTTGTCAGTCTTCCTCCTCTCTCTGAAAAATTAAAGCTCTATTTGGCTCTTGATTGGAACTATATTACATTTATATGCTCAGCTGTGGAAGAATGGATATTTTTCATTAAAATATCATTTTCCAGTCTAGGAACATGAAATGTCTCTCCATTCATGCAAGGCTTCTTTTGCATCCCATAATAAAGTTTATGGAGTTTTATACAATCTCTTTATTGAGATGTAATTCACAAAGCATACAATTCACCCATTTAAAGTGTACATTTAGATGGTTTTTCATATATTCAGAGTTGCACAACCCTCACCACCATCAATTTTAGAACATTTTCATCAACCCAAAAAGAAATCCCACATCCATTAGCCGTCACTCCCCATTTTTCCCCAACTTCCCCAACCCCAGGCAACCACCAATCTACTTTCTATCTTTATGGATTTGCCTATTCTGAACATTTCATATGAATGGAATCACACAAAATGTGGTCCTTTGTGATTGGATTCTTTCACTTAATATAATGTTTTGAAGCTTCATCTATGTTGTAGCATGTGTTGGTACTTTATTCCTTTGAATTGCCAAGTCATATTCCGTTGTATAGAATATGCCACATTTTATTTATCCATTCATCAGTTGATGAACATTTGGGTTGTTTCCACTTTGAGGCTATTATGAATAATGCTGCTATGAAGATTCATGTACAAGATTTTGTGTGGATACATGTTTTCATTTCTCTTGGGTATATACTTAGTGGAATTGCTGGGTCATATGGTGTGATGGCTTGAAGCTGTATGGACCCCAGAAAATTATGTTCTTAAATCTAATCCATTCCTGTGGATGTAAACCTATTGTAAGAAGGAGCTTTTGATTCAGTTATTTCAGTTAAGGTGTGGCCCTGGGTGGGTCTTAATCCTCTTACTAGATTCCTTTATAAATGGGATGAATATGGAGAAAGGGGGAAAGCCACAGAAGCCAGAACCTGAAAGCAACGAAACCCAGGACAGAAGAGAGAGACCAGTAGATGCCGCCATGTGCCTTGTCATGTGACAGAGAAGTCCAGGATTGCTGGCAGCTGGTCTTTAAGGAGAAAGCATTGCCTGATGATGCCTTGATTTGGACATTTTCATGGCTTCAGAACTGTAAGCTTGTAAGGTAATAAATCCTCATTGTAAAAGCCAACCCACTTCTGGTATATTGCCTTTGGCAGCTTTAGAAAACTAAAATATATGATAACTCTATGTTTAACCTTTTGAGGAATTGCCAAACTGTTTTCCAAAGTGGCTGCACAACTTTACATTCCCACCATCAGTGTATTAGGATTCCAATTTTTCCACATCCTTGCCAACATATGTTATCTGTCTTTATTATGCTAACTATCCTAGTGAGTATGAACTTTTGATTTGCATTTCTCTGATGGTTAAGGATGTTGAGCATATTTTCATGTGCTTATTGGTTATTTCTGTGTCTTCTTTGGAGAAGTGTCTATTCAGATCCTTTGCCCATTTTTGACTGGGTTGTCTTTTTATTGTTGTGTTGTAGGAGTTCTTTATATATTCTAGATATAAATCCCTAGTTGGATATATGATTTGCAGAATTTTTCTCCCATTTCTGTGGGTTGTTTTTTCACTTTCTTGATGGTGTCCTTCAAAACACAAAAGTCTTTAATTTTGATGAATTCCAATTTATAGTTGTTTTTTTTTTCTTTGTTGCTTGTGCTTTAGGTGTCATATCTAAGAAATCATTGCTTAATCCAAGATCACAAAGATTTACACCTATGCTTTCTCCTAGGAGTTTTATAGTGTTCGGTCTTACATTTAGGTTTTTTAATCCATTTTGAGTTAATTTTTGTATATGATATGAGGTAGGGGGCCCAACTTTGTTCTCTTGCCTTATAGATACCCCATTGCCTCAACATCATTTTGCTGAAAATACTATTCTTTATTCTTTCTCCCATTGAGTTGTTTTGGCATTCTTGTCAAATGTCAATTGACTAAGTGTGGAGAATGATTTCCAGACTCTTGATGTTATTGTATTGATCTATAAGTCTATCCTTATGCCATTACCACACTGTCTTGATTGCCATAGCTTTGTAGTAAGTTTTGAAATTGGGAAATATGAAAGAACTTTGTTCTTTCTCAAGATTATTTTGGCTATTCTAGTCCTAGGCATTTGGGGGCGGGGGGCGGGACGCTGGGTGAACAAACTCTATTTTCTATTATATTTTCTGTTTGGTCTTTGCCGGTACATAAAAAATGGAATTTCATTTCATTTGTTTATTTTTGTGTCCAGCCAATTTACTGAATTCCGTTATTAGTTCTAAACATTCCTCAGTCCATTAGCAAGGCTTTCTCCTGTCAAATGTTACGATTTGCAAATCCTATCATCTGCAAATAAGAACCTTGACGACTCCTTCTGAAATTTATGTCTCTCATTTATTTTTTTTCTTCTCTTATTGTCTTGCCTTGGATTTTAGAATATTGTTGAAACTATTCATCATTGTGAACATCCTTGTTTTGCTCCTCATCTTTGCTATTTAGAACTGTACCTGTCCTTCATTCCGGTTCACCACTAAGTATCAAAGTCTCTTTTTATACCTAGTCACTAAGGGTTTTAATTTGTTTTTTTTGTTTGTTTGTTTGTTTGTTTTTTAACCGGGAGGTCCCGGGGATCGAACCCGGGTCCCTCCATATGGGAGACGGACGCCCAACCAGTTGAGCCACATCCGACCCCACTAAGGGTTTTAATAAGGGGGAATCTTATCAGGATACTCACATGGTTTTCCTCCTGTGTCCTATTAATGAAATGAACAATATTAGTTCATCACCTTTTAGCATCAAGCCCTCCTTGTATAAACTGAGTGTCTCCTGAGCCAGTGGGAACAAATTAGCCCACATTAAGAGAAATAACTCATTCACTGGTGCAGGCTCCCACCTGTATAACAGAGAACAGATGTCACAAACCAAAAGCTGGTAGGTCACGTCTGGTTTGCCTGCAAGGGGTTTTGAAATACTGTTTTGAATTAGTTGCCAGCGTTTAAAAATCAGGACATTTCAGAAAAGAATTCCCATTTCAGGTTTCTCTTTTAAAAATTATAAGGTCTGGCCACACCAGTCCTGCATTCCTACCTGGCCACCCTGGGCTGGAGCTGGACCCCAGAGACCCCCTTCAGAGTTCCCCTCATTTCCCTCCTCATTTACCTCTCCATTTGCATCCTCTCCATTCCCTATTGTCTCCAAGCCCTATTGTTTTAGGGTCAGAAGCCAGTAGCCAGTATTTGTAATTTGGAGGTTGTTGTTTTTCTTAGAATGGAATTAAGGAGAAAGTGAAATATTGTTTGTAATCATGTCTATATTAAATGTGGAAAAAATACAAGTGCCCAAGAGAAATGCTTCAGGAGAAATAAGCATGAGCGTATTTCTTGGTGAAAGTGAAGAGTATTCCTGTATTTCAATATGCAAAATGTGTCTGGCAAAAGAATGTAATGTAAGATGCCACCAGGAAAGAACTCATAGGATGAATAAGAGAAAGCTGCGTGGGGACAGAAAAACTTATTGAACTGGAAAAACGGACTGAAATACATTTTACCAGGGTTTGTCTTAGGAGGCACAGAGTAAAAACATTGCTGTTGTGAAATGTCATCATATATTAAGTGAACACCATCGCACCAGCTCTGCGGTGAGTTTATATGACCTCTTTGGTCTTTGGAGACTTTTGAGTTTCTGACCCTTGTTCCAGGTCCTCCAGGCCCCTTCAGAGCCTCCTGAGTTATTTCTGGGAGTCCCCAGGCTGGTCTCACGGCGGTCACTGGGCTGGGGTTGGTCTCCTCTTGCTCCCAAGGGTGCAAGGCTTTGTGGTTTCAAAGCAAAGCTTTCCCAGAAGTCTACACGGACCCAAGACCATGGTGAGTTCCTCCCCGACCCTCTCACTCCGTTGTGCTGCTGCTGTGTCCCAGGTCTCAAAGACCCTCATGGAAACAAGCTCCTTTTGCTTCTGACTGCAGCCCTCTCCTCCACTGTGAGGCTGACTGGGAGAGAGGTCAGCCCTCTTAAGGAGCAAGGCCAAGGGACTGGCTTGGCGGAGAACAAAGGCTGGCCTCTCATCCATTAGCTGCCCCCAAAACATACGATCTAAGTTTCAAAACTATGACTTAGGAGTCAGGCCTTAAGCCTCTCCTATGTTGACATTCTAGAGCTTCCACTGGAGGCCACGCTGCAACCTGCACCCTAGGACACATCCTTTTCCTAGGTGCTGATGTCAACCAGATCAGTGTATACAAGCAGAAGCTTGTGGGCAAGCTGGGATATCGAATGTGTCTGAACCCATTTAGGCTCATCCAGGATGTCTGTGTTCCTTGAGTAAACCCTGCTTTTTCACTGAATAAAACTATTTTAATTAAGGGCTGGAAGCAATTTGTGCTTATTTTATTTCAGATTTTATATCTGATTCATAAAAAGACTGGTTTGTTGTTTCTTTTTTTTTTTTTTTTTTTTTTGTCATAGTACCAGGGTACAACGAAATGGGAAGTTTATCAAAAGTTTGTAAGATGTGCAACTTTTATTTTTTGCTTTTTTCACTTTTTATTTTGAAATCATTTTAGATTTCCCAAAAAAGTTGCAAAAATAGAGTTCCTGTGTACCCTTCACCCAGCTTCCCTAAATGTTAACAGCTAACACAACAGAGTATGATTATTGAAATCAGGAAATTAACATTGATACAATACTATTAACTAATCTACACACCTTATTCAAATTTTGCTAGTTGTGCCTCTAATATCCTTTTTCCAGTGCAGGAACCAATCCAGAATCTCTCATTGTATTTAATTGTTGTGTGACAATGTGTGACAGTCCTCGGCCTCTCTTAGTCTTTCTTGACCTTGACACTGTTGAAATGTACTGGCCTGGTTATTTTGTAGAACATCCCTTTAAGTCCTTTTGCTTTTTTCCCTCATGATTAAATTGAGATGATACATTTTTGGCAAAAATGCCACAGAAATGATGTACCATTCTCAGTGCATCAAACCGTGAGGAAAATGATGTTGCTATGTCTCATTATGAAAATGTTAACTTTGTTCATTTGGCTAAGGTAGAGTCTGCCAGGTTTCTCCACTGTAAAATTACATTTCCCCTTTATAATTAGTAAGTATCTTGTGGGGAAGTACCTTAAGACTATGTAAATATCCCATATATCATCATACTTTGCCATTACATTTAGCATCCATTGATGAGTCTTGCTTGCAAAAATAACTACTGTGATCTTTACCAAATGGTGGTTTTTCTCTTTCCATCATTCTTTCTACATTTATTAATTGGAATTCTACTATGAGGCAGGGTTGCCTCTTCTCCCCGATTTATTTATTTATTTATTTTTATGGAAATATGGACCCATGGACATTTTATTCTGCGGGTTATAATCTGTATGATTTATTGTGTCACTCAAATTGTTCTGGATTTGGCCATTGGGAGCCCCTTCAAGAAGTTGGTTCCTATGTTCTTTTGAAAAGCCCCCATGTTTTTTTTTTTTTTTTTTTTTTTTTTAGCATTTTCTTACTTTCTAGTTCTACGAGATGTTCTTCATTCATCTTGTTCTTTCCCAGTCCAGCCCTGGAATCAGCCATTTCTCCAAAGAGCCCTGGTTCCTTTTAAGGGAGAGTGGTATTTAGAAACCGAGATCTGGATGTTGGGTGTGCTCATTGCTACTGGGAGGTTATTGCTTTTAGGGCCTTGAAGTGGGCAGAATTAGGAAATGCACATACATACCTATCTATCATCTATCTACCTACCTATCCTGTTTTAAAAAAAACCCCAAAATTCAAGTACCTAATGGTCCCTCCAACTCCAGATGAACACCACAAGTTTCATTCTAGCTTTTCTTCCTTTCCTTATTTATAGCTTCTTTCTCCATGGTAAGAAATCTGGTTCTTATTATTTACAATATATTTAGTCACTTATTCAACCCTAGCCTATACCTAAAGGAGCTTCAGAATTGCTAAACCAGATCCCTGTGAGAAACAGATCTACTAGCTAGAGTACAGTGTGTGTATAGTTTCTTTTGTCTTTAGCATTTATAGTATGTAGTCAAAATACTGTTTTCCTAAGTGACTCAGGTTAGTTCTTTTTGTCCCCATCCTCCTCACAATGATTATATCATTGTAATAGAGTTGGGTTCATTTGTTACTGTTTGCATTTCATTGTGGATTCCCACCACATCTGGATTGATTTTAATTAATTTGGGAGGACAGGGGTATGTAAAACATGGTGCTGAAAGTCAGAGCTTTATAAAGCATATCAGAGAATTGCCATTTTTCCCATCCCTTCTGCCCCAATCCCATTCCCTCATTCTTCCACCCCCTGAAGGTAAATAATCTTATTAGTTTTTTGCTTATCCTTCTTATATTTCTTTTATCACAAACGAACATCCATGCATATTTTCCTCTACCCCCTTCTTTATTACATAAAAGGTAGCATATTATAGATACTCTTTGCTGCTAGATACTCTTTGCTATAGCATTTTTTTTTTTAAGTGTAGGATAGTTCTATCCTCTAATGTTTGATAGGAGTTATCCATTTAACTACCAGAGCAGGAGACTTTCAATGGAATAGTTCTTTGACAATTTATAAAATTCCATGGGTATTCGTCTATTCAGATGATATGTCTTTTTTTTTTTTTAAAGATTTATTTATTTCTCCTCCTCCCTTCATTGTTTGTGCTTGCTGTCTGCTCTCTGTGTCTGTTCATTGTGTGCTCCTCTTCTCTTTAGGAGGCACCAGGAACTGAACCTGGGACTTCCCATGTGGGAGGCAGGAGTCTAACTGCTTGAACCACATCTGCTCTCTGTCTTAAGTCAGTTTTTAGTCATTTATATTTCACTCGAAAAGCTGGGACTTTGCATTGAAGACTCAAATCTTTCTTCAGTTCAGAAAAAATTTCTCCTGCTATGTATTTTTTCCCCTCTCTCCTCCGTCTCTCTATAATCTAACCATCATGGCTCATATTTTCTCTCGTTTTCATCCTTCATCTTCTCTCCTCTAAATTCTAGGATAAATTCTCAGACTTGTATTCTAATTCATAATTCCAATTTAGCAATCCAAAAATGAGTCTTAATCTCAGTTTGTAATTTCTTAATGTTTCAGTCCACTACATTTTTAAATGCACTATCCTCCTGAATATCATTGAAAACATGAATAAGAAATATTTAAAGATTTTTTTTTCCTCCCTTTTCTGGTGGGAATTTAATTTCAAAGGATACGGATTTCCCCGTCCCTGTTTTTTGTTTTTTTTTTTTAATTTTGCGAATTAAATCTTTTTGTGTTTTCATATGTTTGGTTTATCTCTGTTTGCTCATCTTTGCCAGAGTGAGCCAATGTTTATCCAGGAACAGCAGTTGACGTGGTTCTGCTGATCATGGTGAGTTCAGGGTAAGTAATTCCTCTGGTCCATAAGTGAGATGGGCATTCTAAGCAGAGAACAGAGTGAGGAAGGCCATGAGGTATGAAAGCCCAATGTGGACTTTTTCTTCCCCACATGTTTTATGTCCTGAGATATAATTAACAAACAGCAAAACAGGCAACTCTTAAGTAAACACCTTGATAGCTTTTTCACACATACACATGTACCACTACCCAGATTAAGAGAGAAAACATATCATCCCGGAAAGTTCACTGGTGCCTCCTTTCTGGTAAAATACCCTCCTCCCCCAAGATAACCACCATTTTCATTCCTCTTATCATACATTAGTTTGATAGTTCTTGAACTTAAATAAATGGAATCATACAGTATATTTTATTTTGTGTCTGGCTTTTTTTGTTCAACATGTTTATGATAGTCTTCTGTGTTGTTGCATGTATCAGTAACGTATTCCGTTATATTCCTGAGTAGCATTCCATTGTATGAATATATCACAATTTTTTAAACCCATTTTCCTATTAGAGGACATTTGGGCTGTTTCCAATTTGGGGCTATTCTGAATCATATTCTTAACTTTTTATTTTGAAATACTTTCAGACTTACAGGATAGTTACAAAAATAATACAAATCCCATGCAGAGAATTCCAACATACCCCTATCCTCCCCCCAAGATACCCAGATCCACCAATTTTAATGTTTTGGCACATTTGCTGTATCATTCTATCTATCTATCTATCTATCTATCTATCTATCTATCTATCTA
The DNA here is from genome assembly GCA_026826555.1 of Tolypeutes matacus. Taxonomy (NCBI): domain Eukaryota; kingdom Metazoa; phylum Chordata; class Mammalia; order Cingulata; family Chlamyphoridae; genus Tolypeutes; species Tolypeutes matacus. The sequence goes on along the minus strand of JAKSZT010054052.1, from coordinate 5,892,088 downwards.
TCT